>CM052798.1:123231147-123380087 GCA_028533885.1 Nasua narica | reverse complement strand
TATTTTTTTTTTAATTTTTTTTTAAAGATTTTATTTATTTATTTATTAGGAAAGAGAGAGAGTGAGAGAGAGAAGGTCAGAGTGAGAAGCGGACTCCCCATGGAGCTGGGAGCCCGATGTGGGACTCGATCCCGGGACTCCGGGATCATGACCTGAGCCGAAGGCAGTCGCTCAACCAACTGCGCCACCCAGGGGCCCTCCTTTTACATATTTTATATTAAGTCAAAAATATAATCTAAGAGCACATTGGATTAAAATGTGTGTGTGTGTGCATATGTGTGTGTGGTTAATCATCTTAAATCCTTTTTCTTAAAGCTTGCAAAGGTAAAGATGTGGAGAGCAGGTAGTTTAATTCTTGTAACCGCTATGTAATTTTGTACTTTGTTACATAGAAACACCTATGTTTCCCTGAAGGTATTAAGCATTCTAGATATTAGGACAATAATATTTAGACTTCACAGCACTTAGTAATGAATTCTTTATAAATCAGCTTACAGTATCTAGTTAGACTGAAGGATATGGTTTCATTGTGTTTGCAATTATAATTGAGAAGGGGAAACCTTATTTTCCTATTCTTTAAGAACTCCAGAATAATGTATTTCAAATTTAAAAGAAGAATGTTTCTCAACAACTAACCTCAATTAAATCACTACATGGGGCAGGGCAGAATGGAAAGAACCAATGTGAATCTTCTATTTTTCCAATCAAGAACAATGAAACATTTTTTAAACTTATTTATCTTTATTAAATAAAAAAGAGCACAGCTTTTTGGCAAAGATTTCTGAGCTCTTGTAAATTTCTCTGCTTCTTAAAGGAATCCAATACGTAAGAGAATTATTTATTCATGTTTTTTGCCTCACCATCTTTCAAAACCTGGAAATTCAGGGAATACTGTTGCACTTCTTTCCAACTGCATATTGAAAGGGGGCATCATACTAAAATCTCACATAGACAGATTTTGAGTTCAAAAAATGGATGATTGAGTCATAAACTTTGCAGTGATTTTCAATCAGCTGCTAAGGAGTTTATTTTCAAAACTTAATCTGAAAAATAACTATTTGCTTGATAATGTGCAAGAGGCATGCCCTTGATTCAAGATATCTACATTGTTTCCCTTTAGGAGAGTTTTAAAAATGTGTGTGTTTGTGTGCTCACATATATTTTTCTGAGAACAGTACAATATATAGGATGTGTAAGTTCATGGTGGGCGGGTAGAAAAACAAATCAAACATTCTGCTCCAGGAGCTAAAAGTTTAGTGAAATTGCCAAATATATATCTAGAGAACACTCACTGAAGGCCGTCCACGAGCAATGCTCACTTACACCTCAAGTTTATTTTACAGGAGAATAGAAGTGGCAAAGGATTCTACCTGGATTGAATCTCAGCTCTATTACTCACTAGCTGGATGAAATTGCCTTAACATCTCAAAGTATTAATTTCCTTGTCTGTGGAATAAAATATTCATCCCTGTACAATAACAATTTTAACAATGAAAATGGAAATATTAATTGTGTTATTAACATATATGAAGACAATAATTTTTTTAAGATTTTATTTATTCATTTATTTGAGAGAGAGAGAGAGCACAAGCAGGGTAAGCAGCAGAGGGAGAGGTTTAGCTCCTTGCTAAACAAGGAGCCTGATGTCGGAACTCGATCCCAGGACCCTGGGATCATGACTTGAGCTAAAGGCAGATGGTTAACCAACTGAGCCATCCAACAGCCCCTAAAGAAAAAATATGTGTGTGGCAACACACACACACACACACATATTGTCAAGCTCTGCTGAGCGCTTTTCATGCACTGTGTCTTTTTACAAATGACACATAGCATACATATAGACAATGGAAATTCTAATTGTTCAACTCCGTGAAATTTTACAAATTGAAAACATCCGTGTAATATGCACCTAGATCAAGAAACTGAATATTACTAAAGACCCAGGAGCTCTTGCGTGACACTTGCTAGTCACCTTATCACTAACCCTGCTCCCTGCAGGGGTGCCCGTTATCTTGATTTCCAACACCGTTAAGTTAGTTTTGTCCGTTTTTTGCAGTATGCATTTAAGTTGTGTCAATAGCCCTGAAATGTAAACACAGTTAATCCCTTTCACATACCCTTAAGCACTGCTAAAGTCAAAGGAGATGCACTGTTGTGGAAGGCTATGGAAATGTTTCTTGGAAAACGGATTCACTGACAGAACTGTTGGAGTGAAATGAAAAAACAAAATCCTGAACTTCTGTTTAAATGTGTCTGCTTCCTGCCAACACTGGAATTCTGAGAAATTTATTACCCCTGATTTTTCTCTTTCTTAATGAGATCGTTGTAAGGATTAAATAACATGTGGAAGAATTTAGTAAACAATAAAGTGCTTTACAAATATAAGACAGCAGCAGCAATAATACAAAGAAAGAAAAAAATGAGAAATAGCCTTGGGCAAAGCTGGTGAGTAGGGTGTGTCCAGGAAACTGCAAGAACTATAGGATTCCGCTGTGGCTACAGGCCTGGATTACTTGGTAGACAGATTAACTATGAGCAAGTACATTAAAATGTGGTTTGGAAACATATGGAGTCAATCTCTTTTCAATATGCAGCATGGCTTAAATAAAAAATAAGAATATATAGGGGTGCCTGGGTAGCTCAGTCATTAAGCATCTGCCTTCGGCTCAGGTCATGATCCCAGGGTCCTGGGATCATCCCCTCATCTGGCTCCCTGCTCTGTGGGAAGCCTGCTTATCCTTCTCCCACTCCCCACCTGTTTGTGTTCCCTCTCTGGCTGTGTCTTTCTCTGTCAAATAAATAAATAAAATCTTTAAAAACAAAAGAATATATAATATAAAGTTACTCTTATTTGCTTTTTGGTGGGTGGTGATTAGGACAACTTTTTGGAAATTTAGGTATGGTGAACACTTTTGGGAATTTGAAACAAAACTAATATTAACTTTCTTTAGCTGCTGTAATTTAGAATATGAAGGGTAGTATAATTCATGTTAGTGAAAAAAGAGACATCTGAACTGCTTTGTTCTCTTTGAAGAGGCTAGCATGGGAGAGAAAAGAAAGAAGGAAAGCCCATTTTACCAGTTCTTCTGTGGCCACTGAAATCCATGTAACTTGCTGATCAGGAGGTAGATTTAATTCCATAAGACCATGGGTCTAGACCTGAAGTGTGCATAGGAATCACATTGGTGGCTTCTTAAATAAGGCAAGTTCTGGGCCCCCTACTTTCAGATCATTATGCTCCTGAAGGACACTTAGATAAAGGTATTCCAGGAACTCCAGATCCTAACTCTTATTTTAGGGGACAAAGAACTAAAAAAATTGCAACTTGGGCTAAAATTTGGGTGGGTGGGTGGGTGGACAAAAAAGAAAGCTTGGTGGAGCCTGGGAAGGGAGAAGAGGGTTAAAAGAATGGATGTTGAAATGAAACAGGAAAGAGCTTGTAAGGAAAGGTGTGGAACCCAAGAAGGATAGCAAAACATTGAAAATCACACAAGAGAGGTGAAGTGTGTAGGGAAGAAATGCTTCAGAAGAATCAAATCAAAAGAGTCTAGGAAAGGCAGCATTCAGGAGATTATGGGGGCAAAGCTCTAGTACTGTAGCAAATGGCACTTAAGAAATGTATAAATCCTGTGATTTATACACGAGAAAATAATAGAAGAATAAGATGCAGTCCAAAGGCACTTGGCATTCATGCTTAGAGAATGCATTAGCCTGAGGCTGACCCAAGGGTTTGTGGGCCTGGAATGCATTCAGTCACAAACAAACATACGGAAAATATCAATACAAAGTTAGGTATACAAACGTATATTTATTTAGAATGAGAAAAATATGGCAATAACTTTAAAAAATGTAAAAGTTAAGAAGCATGTCTTTTAAAACAGTAACAATAAAATAATAACCATAGCTATTGTCTAGCATATATCGATGATACTCCTACTAATTTGTTTTACTTCTATATACAGTTACCTTGACGAATGCCAGTTGTTTAATGTTTTTTATTCAAAGAACAGCAAGATAATATGTTCTTTCCTCCCCCATTATTTATTGAATTATTATTATTACTATTGAAAATTTCGAGAAACTTCTTTCAACTTCGCAATGCCTTATCAGTGATATTACATCTGTACTTTCCTTCAGAATAATTTGCTAGAAGGTGAGTCTTCTAGCAAATTTCAGAGGAATTTGTTCCAGAGAATACCAGGCCTTTAACCTCTCTGGGGTCCCGACACTTGGTGCGTCAGCAGCTCCGTTTCTGCCAGATCTACTTTCTGTGCTTTTCAGTGTTGAGGCTTTGGAGAGAGAATCCACGCATGGTGAGATGGTTATGAAACCAAGACCACAGCATTATCTCTAAAAGCAGGAAGCAGAGTGATCTCTTAAGCCATCTTCTGCTGGGATTCAAGCATCCTGATGCTCCATGAGGTCTGAAGGGGCTGGTTGTCACTGGCAGTGGGTGAATGGCAGCGGGTCCAGCATTCACCTGGACCCCTGCTTGGGCTGGGTAGGCCGCCAGCTGGGACAGCGGCTGTGTCCTCCCCACTTTCTTGAAGGACAACTCCCCATTCTGGGAAGAAGAGACTCATATGAGTGAAGGTTCCAGAAACTTAAACTTCATCACCTTCACAGAAATCTGGCCTCTGACTTAAACCCTAGATAAGAAAAGAATGAAAGTCAAAGTTGACTGGTTACTGCCTGTCTGCTTATATTTATATCAAGTAAGCCATTCAGTAAATTGAGTCTAGGTTTTCCAAAGTTGAAGTTTGGTATTTTCTAAAGAAAATATTGGTTTTAAGTACTGTTTGGAATCCCTGAGTGAGTAATCAGTGTGTTACATGGTCCCTAATCTCAGTAGTCCCCGGAGGCCAACTGTTGTCTGGGCTCAGATAAGGAAGGGATATGGATGATTGGGTTATTCTGCCATACCAGGTGCCTTTCATTTATTTATTTATTTTTATTTTTTAGAGAAAAAAAAAAGAGAAAAGGAGAGTGCTTGTGAGCAAGGGAGGGGCAGAGGGAGAGAGAGAGAAAGAGACTCCACATTCAGAGAGGAGCCCAACACAGGGCTTGATCTGACAACCTTGAGATCATGACCTGAGCCAAAATCAAGTATGGACACGTAATTGACTGAGCCTCCCAGGCGCCCCATACTAGATGCTTTTTAGAAAACAGTGTTCAAAATCCTTTTCTAGGTATAGAGACTTAAAGAGTCTATTCTGGCCCCCAATATAATTTACACGATTGTTTCCAAGCTATAGTCTCGTGGAATAGACTCATAACAAAAATCTATTTATCACTGCCATATCAAAAACGAAAAATGAAGATACACTTACTGCCATCAAAAGCCGATATAATTTACTTCAAATTAAAGCCAGGCTAACTGAACTGTTATTCTGAATGGTATGCTCCATGTTCCCCCCCAACAAACACATACTTTGTATAGCTAGCTGACAAGTAAAATGGCATCTCTAAATGTCTTAGGGTTGTATTGTATCACATTCTATTTTTCAAGAACTTTCAGAAAGTTGTCCCTCAACTTTGTGTTCTAAATTGTGGGTTATCATAATCACTACTAATGATTTGTTCCATTGACTGCATCACTTAAGAAACTCTGCCAGTAAAATGATGAGCATTTTTTTAGGGGATAATCTATGGAATAATTGAAGTCTTTAAAAAAACTGACTGCAAGTAATAATTTTAATTGTATTTGACTGACAGAAGGAACGCCTCATGACGAATTAGTGCAGGATCTAAAGCGGTACTTACCATTAATCTGATTTTTTCCATCCTTACCAAAGTCAAAATAAAATTATATTGTTGGAAGAATGAAGAATAGAGAAATAAAACCTTAGATCTTTGAAAGGTTTACTGTCGTTAAAGAACAAGACATATCCGGGAGTCTCGGACACTGTGGTCTTAGTATTTTTGTTTCATGTGGTGACTGGATCTTGTATCAGTGGTCTTCCCAAAGAGTATTTGGGGGGGATGTGTTGGGAGGAGTATGAGGAAACAGAAAGTTCAACTGGCACCTGATCACAGTTCTCCTCAGCATCTGCTTCCCCAACCATCTAAAATTGCCTTTCCGTAGCCATATCTCCTCAAAATAAACACAAGACATAATTAAGTTTCATGTAGTTGCTATGCAGAATTGGGATCAAGACAAATCATCCAGCCCCTCTCTTCCAACTATATTCCCACGTTTCCTTCCACTAAGTGTCTACTGTATAGAAATTCTGATGCTATTACTGTTTTCACTGCTTTTCACTTATTTCCGGAAAAAGAGGTGTTTGTCTTATTCTTTGAGTAGAAGGACAATAATTGAACTTTTCATTAGTAATTATTAGAAATTTATAGAGTTGCATTGTTCTATATCATGATTACATTATACAAGATTCTAAATTCTCCATGTTTGTCACACAGAAATACCTTATACTTATAAAACTCAATAGTACTTATGTATATTACATTTATCTTATTTGGATCTGCATAAGAGCATAATGCATTATATGCACACATTTCCCATTTCATAGACAAGAAGCTTTAAAGCCAGAATGGTTAAGAAACACAGCTGACGGTGGTCAAATTTGGAGTCTTAGAACTCCAGGTGCAAAGTGCTATCTATCACCACACTGAACTCATATGAGTCAGCTCTCTTCTCTGATTTGATCATCCCAATTTCTTCCACTGAGGTTGTCTCTTAATCTTCATTTTTTGTTTTTATTTTTAATTTTTCTTCTCACATACCTATGACCTAGTTTATATTTCAATTCCAAGAAAAACTTCTTAGAATCCAAGAAGATAAAGAGAAGTCAAAATAAATAATTACAGTTTCCAAGCGTATTGGTGATCTCATATAGGATATAAAAGAGTGTATTTCTTTAGGCTTTTTGTTGCTCTATCTTTGCAACAGACATTTCAGAGTATTGAAGTCATGTCTCTGAGTTGCCCTTGTCTTTTCCAATGAAGTTACCCTCTCTCCCAGGAGCCATGCCCATTTTGCGAGCTGATTTAATGATGTTGGTGTGAATAGTGTTGAAAGTGACACTGTGCCATCCTGTTGGTTGCAAAGAGGTCATCAAAAATATGGATGGTAAGGAGCAATCAATACATCTCTATTACACACAGATGAAAGGGAAGTGTTTAAGACAGCAGTTCTATCATCCAGAGGTGCTTATATATTCTCAAAGCAGCTGTCTTTAAATGAGTCCATTTTTAATGGGGTTAAGGCCTTATTTTAAAAGTGTTTGGCCGGTCTATAACTTTTTGAAACACTGTCATGTCATTTCTCATTTGTGAAGTTCTTTCTCAGCATAAGTGCCTAGAGTAACATCTATAAAAAAAGAAAGAAAGAAAGAAAATCTATTTTTTAAAAGAAGTTTGTAATATGAAAGTTCAAATATGTTAAAGTTGGAATTAATAGTTATCAATTTATAAAATATTGGTTTTCAAAAATAGTAAGCAAGTTGATTAAAGAGCAGAAGTTTAACAACAACAACAACAACAAAAAACCCTTTACACTCAGGAGTAATAAAAATAAATCCTTTCTGTAAGAGAGTTAATTATTGGATAGGAGTGAAAAATGGGTTTGTGGGAATTGAGTATGGGTTCTTTCAAACTGGATAATGACAATGCTGATGTGAAACTAACTCAAGCTTTTCACCAGAGCTTGACACCCTAGCATTAATAGCCTCAGGGCCTCAGCTGTTCTTGCTGAGACTTACTATGGTTATCTGCCATACCTGAATCTCACTGGCATTCCACGACGTTTCCATTTTAATATAGCAATGTTGATCCATTGACAGTAATTTTTTGCTGTGTTGAAAGACGTGTGCCACCTATTACATATCAAATTGGCCTGCCTTAATTTGATTTATACATGCTATACTTTATAATTTATTTTTTTCTTAACATTTTATTGGTGTATAATTGACATATAATTAACTACATATATTAAAAGTGTAACATTTGGTAAGTGTTCACATATGTCCACCTTATAAAATCAACATCATAATCAAGATAAGACAGGTATATTACCTCCAATAGATGACTATTCCCTTTTAATATCCCTCCCTGCTTCTGTCAGAACACCACTTGTCCCTTAGCAATCACTAATCTGCTTTCTGTTGTTATGTGTTTGTTTGCATGGTTTAGATGTTTATGTAATCATAAGAATAGGATATTTACTCTTTCTAGTCTAGATTATTTCACTCAGAATTATTTTCAGTTTTGTTTGTGTGTATAAGTAGATCAACAATACATTCTTTCATATTTCTGAGTATGAATTTATCACATTATTTGATCCATTAACCTGTTGATTGACATTCAAACTTTCTGGGGTTTTTTTTTATTATTATTACATAAAAAGCTGCTATAAAAATTCACATTCCAGTCTTTGTAAGGACACATGCTTCCACTTTCTTGGATGAATGTCTGGGAGTGGAATATCTAAGTTATATGGTAGGTTTACGTTTATTGTTTTTTAAGAATTATTTATTTTAGAGAGAGAAAGTGCAGGAGCAGGGGTAGGGACAGAGGGGAGGGAGAGAGTCTCAAGCAGACTCTGTGGTGAGCACAAAGTCTGACACCAGGCTCGATATCACGACCCTGACATCATAACCTGAGCCGAAACCAAGAGTTGGACATTTAACTGACTGTAACAACCAGATGTCCCTATGTTTATCATTTTAAGAAACTGCCAGAGTCAGACTGTTTTCCAAAGTGATTGCACCATTTAACATTCCCAACAGTAGTGTATGAGAGTTTCATTTGCTCTTTATCTTTGCCAAGAGTTGATATATTCAGTCTCTTTTTTTTTTTTTAAGAATTTTTATTTATTTGACAGAAAGAGGGAGCACAAGCAGGTGGAGTAGCAGGTAGAGGAAGAGGAGGAAGCATGCTCCTTGCCGAGCAAGGAGCCCGATGTGGGGCTCGATCCCAAGACCCTGGGACTGTGACCTGAACCAAAGGCAGACGCTTACCCGACTCAGCCACCTAGGCACCCCATATTCAGTCTTTTTAATGATAGACATTCTAATAGGTGTGTTGTAAATCTCATTATGATTTTAATTTGCATTTCCCTAATGACTAGTGATACTGAACATCTTTTCCTATGCTTATTTGCCATCCATGTATCATTATCAATGAAATATCTATTTAATATTTTACCCTTGTCTTATTTATTTATTTATAGAATATACATTTAAATATTATTTTTAATTTTTTGTTTATTTGTTTCAAGTTTTTATTTAAATTCCAGTTAGTTAACATAGAGAGTAATATTAGTTTTAGAATTTAACGATTCCTCACTTATATACAATACCCAGTGGTCATAATAAATGTCCTCCTTAATATCTATTTAGCCCATCCCTTGCCCACCTTTCCTCCAGCAGCCCTCAGTTTGTTCTCTATAGATGAGGGTCTATTTTATGGGTTGCTTCTCTTTTTTTTCCCCTTAAGTTCATCGGTTTTGTTTCTAAATTCCACATATGAGTGAAATCATATGGTATTTGTCTTTCTCTGACTGACTTATTTCACTTGGCATAATACACTCTGTCTCCCTCCATGTCATTGCAAATGGCCAGATTTCACTCTTTCTGGTGGCTGGATAATATTCCATCGCATACATATACCTCCTCTTCTTTATCCATTCATCAGTCAGTGGACATTAGGCTCTTTTTTAATTTGGTTATTGATAATGCTGCTATAAACCTCAAGGTACATATGACCCTTCAAATCAGTATTTTTGTATCCTTTGGATAAATACAATTCTTGGATTATAGAGTAGTTCTATTTTTATCTTTTTGAGGAAACTCTATACTGTTTTCCAGAATGGCTGCCCCAGTTTGTATTCTCACCAATAATGCAAGAGGGTTCCCCTTCCTCTGAAAGCTCACCAACATCTTCTGTTTTCTGTGCCATTCATTTTAGTCATTATGACAGGTGTGAGGTGATATCTCATTGTAGTTTTGATTCGTATTTCCCTGATGATGAGTGATGTTGAGCATCTTTTTACATCTGTTAGCCATCTGGATATCTTTTTTGAAAAATATTTATTCATGTCTTCACCCATTTCTTAAGTGGATTATTTGGGGGTTTTTTGGGATTTGAGTTTGACAAGTTCCTTATGGACTTTGAATACTGACCCTTCATTAGATGTGTCATTTTCAGATATCTTCCCTCATTCTGTAGGCTGTCTTTTAGTTTTGTTGATTGTTTCCTTTGTTGTGCAGAAGATTTTTATCCTGATGTAGTCCTAATACTTTATTTTTGCGTAGTTTCCCTTGCCGCAGGAGATGTGTCTAAGAAGAAGTTGCTACAGTTGAGGTCAGAGAAGTTGCAACCTGTGTTCTCCTCTAGGATTTTGATGGTTCCCTGCTTCACATTTAGGTCTTTCACCCATTTTGAATTTATTTTTGTATATGGTGTAGGAAAATGGCCCAGTTTCATTCTTTTGCATGTTGCTGTCCAGTTTCCCCAACACCATTTGTTCAAGAGACTGCCTTTTTTTCCATTGGATATTCTTTCCTGTTTGTCAAAGATTAGTTGACTGCACTGCTTTGGGTCCATTCTGTTCCATCGATCTCCGTTTTTGTGCCAGTACCATACTGTTTGGATGACTGTAGGTTTGTAATATAACTCGAAGTCCAGAATTATGATGCCTCTGTCTTTGCTTACCTTTTTCAAGATTTCTTTGGCTATTCAGGGTCTTTTGTGGTTCCACACAATTTTAAGACTATTTGTTCTAGCTCTGTGAAAAATGGTATTGATATGGATTGCATTAAATGTGTAGATTGCTTTGGATAGTATAGACATTCTAACAGTATTTGTTCTTCCAATCCACGAGCATGGGATGTTTTTCCATGTCTTTGTGTCCTCTTCAATTTCTCTCATAAGTGTTTTATAGTTTTCAGAGTGTGGTATGATGTATTCTACATGCTGAATGGGAAAAATCTGCACCAAGAACACTCTATACAGCAAGGTTGTCATTCAGAATAGGAGAGATAAGGAGTTTCCCAGGCAAACAAAACTAAAGGAGTTCATGACCACCAAAGGAGCCCTGCAAGAAATACTGAAGGAGTCTCTTGGGTGGGAAAGAATGATCTATTTAAATATTTTGCTAATTTTTAAATTTGGGTTGTATATTTTCTTATACATAATATCTTTCTAAGAATTCTTCATATATTCAGGATCCAATACCTTTATCAGATTTGTAATTTACAAATCTTCCACTAGTCTGTGGCTGGGTTTTTTTTTTTATTCTCTTAATAGTTGTTTTTAAAAAGCATTAGTTCTTCATTTTGTTAATGTGTAGCTTTTAAACTTACTCTCTTATGGATCATGCATTTGGTGTTGTCACTGGGAAATATGTGGTCAAAAAATATTTTCTAATCTATTTTCTTCCTTCAGTTTTATGTTTCTTTTTATATTTGACTTTATGGCCAATTTTTTAATATTTACATGTGGTGGGAAATACATATCAACATTTTTTGTATATGGATATTTAATTGTTCTAGCATCATTTGTTGAAAAAAATGTTTTTGGTTTGTTTGTTTGTTTGTTTGTTTTTTATCCCAGAAATGTTTTTGTACTTTTGTCAATCATTTGTCTAAATTGGTTTGGGTCTATTTTTGAACTTTCTCTTCTGTTTCATTGCTTTCTTTACCTTTGTGCCAATTGCAATGTTCTGATTACTATGACTTTATGCTAAGTAGAATAGATTCTATATAAGATATATTCTGTGTTATATACTATACTATATATTCTATAGAATATATATACTGTATATTCTATATAGTATACTAAGTAAAATATATCCTCTAATGTTTTATTTTAAACAGTTTTATCTAGTCTAGACTTTGTTTTTGCTTTTGTTTTAATTTCCACATGAATTATTGAGTTGGCTTATAAAGTACTAGCAAAATACCTGGGTGAAATTTGACCGGAATTGTGTTGAATTCATAGATCCACAGACAAATCTTGGGAAGAATTAACAACAGTATTCCGGCCCATGGACACCTTCTATCTGTCTATTTACTTACTTTTTAATTTTCTCAGCAATATTTTATAGTTTTCAGAATATAAGGCTTGCATAATTTTGTTAGAGTTATCACCACATATTTTGTATTTTAAATACCATTTTAAGTCACATTGTTTTCTTTATTTCAATTTCTGATCAACTATTGCTGGATAATAAAAATGTGATTGATTATTTGTATTGGTCTTATGTCCTTCAGCATCATTAAATTCAATTATTAGTCCTAGGGGCTTTTGTGCAAATTTTGTAAATTTTGTTGAATGGATGATCATTCATTCTACAAATTAGAATAGTGTACTTTCTCTTTTTTAATTTCCTGCCCAATTGGACAGTTTAGAATTGTCAGTACAATGTTGAATAGATGTGCTGAGAATAGACATCTTTAACCTTTAGGAGGAAACATTGAGTCCTTCACAATTAGACATGATGATATCTGTAGAATCTTTTACTGATTTTTTTTTAAGTGGAGGAGATTCCCTTCTCTTTTCATATCTCAAGAACTTTTTACAGAATGGATATTGAATTTTAATGTACTGTGATGACAATATGTTCTTTTTTTCTTTTTTAGTCTGTTTATATGGTAAATCCATTTATTGATTTTTAAGATGTTAAAGTAACCTTGCAATCCTGAAGTAGACTAATTGGTCATGATGTGTTTGCTTTCTTTTCTTTTTCTTCCTTTCTTTTCTTTTTTTCTTTCTTCCTTCCTTCCTTCCTTCCTTCCTTCCTTCCTTTCTTCTTTATGTGGTTGCCCTTGAATTGGTAAAGGTTTCTTAAATATTTTTGCCTCTACATTTGAAAGTATAATGTAGATGCCTTTTCTTGCAATGTCTTCATCTGGTGTTGGTATTAGAGCAATGAAAGTACCACATAATGAGTTGGGTAGTTTTATATCCTCATCAGCTTTCTGGAAATGTTTGTAGAATTCCATAATTAAGATTTGGGGCTGGAATTTCTTTGTGGAAATACTTTTAACTACAAGCTTCATTCATTTGGTAGATATAGAGCTATTATGTTGGTCATTTCAAGACTGTATCCATTTCAAGGCTGTATCCATTTCATTATCTCCTAAAATTTTTCATAACCTTCATTATCCTCTTAATATGTGCATAATCTGTCATCATATCACCTCTTCTATTCCTTTTAGAGATAATTGTTTTCTTTTCTTTTTTTTTTCCTGATTAGTCTGGCTAGTGATTATTAGTCTTATTAGACATCATTCAGCTACTCCTGTTTTATTATTATTTTTAAAATCTAATCCTATGTTTTCCACTTTTTGTGAACATATTTTGTATGACTTCAATTTTGAAAAATTTGTTAAGGTGTGTTTAATGGCCCAGAGTGTGGTTTATCTTTATGGCTGTTTGATGTGGGCTTGAAAAGATTGGTCTTTCTGCTGTGTGGGGTATATCTTTAAATGTCTATTAGGTTATGTTGGTTGATGGTGTCATAGAGTTCCTTTTTATTCTTGCAGATTTTCTGTTAAGTAGTTCTTTCAACTGAAGGTAGAAAGTGATTGTAGTCACTGATATAATTGTGGATATCTCTATTTCTTCTTGGAGTTCTACCAGTTTTCACTTCACATTTTTTAGATGCATAAACATGTAGGATCACTAGATGTTCTTGGAGGGATGAAATTTTTTTCTTATGTAATCTTTTTACTCTTGGTCATTTTCTTTGCACTGAAGTCACATTTAGCTGATATTAATATTATTACTTCTGCCTTTATATAAAAATTAATGTTTGTATAATATGTCTCTTCCTATGTTTTACTTTTAACCTACCTATGCTATATCTTTATATTTGATATGAGTTTCTTAAAGACAGCATATAGATGGATCATTTAAAAAAATTTACTCTAGATGTCTTTAATTGGCATATTTAGACTATTTTTACTTAAAGCAATTATTTATATATTAGGGATTATTTCACCATTTTATTATTTGTTTCTGTCTGTTCCACCCGTTTCATTGAAACACTTTTGTGATAGCTGTTTTAAAATCTTTGTCAGAGAAGGGCACCTGGGTGGCTAAGTCAGTTAAGTGTCTGCCTTCAGCTCAGGTCGTGATCCCAAGGTCCTCGGATTGAGTGCTGCATGGGGTTCTCTGCTCAGCCTGGAACCTGATTCTCACTCTTCCTCTGCCCCTCCCCCCACTTATGTTCTCTCTCTCTCTCTCTCAAATAAAGTCTTTTTTTTTTTTAAAGATTTTATTTATTTATTTGACAGAGAGAGAGAGAGATCACAAGTAGGCAGAGGCAGGCAGAGAGAGAGGAGGAAGCAGACTCCCTACTGAGCAGGAGCCCAATGTGGGGCTCGATCCCACGACCCTGAGATCACGACCCGACATGAAGGCAGAAGCTTTAACCCACTGAGCCACCCAGGCGCCCCTCAAATAAAGTTTAAAAAAAAACAAAATATTTGTCAAAGAGTCTTAACATCTGAGTCCTCTTGTCTGATAGTTTTGATGATATATGGTGGTATCAGTCAGATATAAATCATGACTAGTTACCTGATTGGTTGATAAGGTACCAATCAGTAGTTGGTGTCTGTTGGTTATCTTACTTTACTTTTATTCAAATTATGATTTTCCCAGTTCTTGGTATTGTGAATGATTTCAATTGCATTATTTATTTATTTATTTATTTGAGAGAAAGACAGAGAGGGAGAGAGAGCGTGCACAAGTGGAGTGAAGAGTAGAGGGAGAAGCAGATTCCCCGCTAAGCAGCGAGCCCTATGCCAGACTGGATCCCAGGACTCCGGGATCATGACCTGAGCTGAAGGCAAATGGGTAACCTACTGAGCCACCCTAAAGGGATCCCTATAACTGGATCTTATTTTGAGTATTATATTCTGAGAATCTACATTTTGTTTAAATTTTTTAGCAGGCAGTCACCCTGTTTAAGTTTAATGCACATAAGTTTGGGCTCCCTTTAATAAGCTGTGATTCCAACAATTTAGTTTTCAGAGCCCTTGCAGTACTATCCTGGTCTGACCCATTTGTGTGATACCAGACTATTCTGAGAATGTAGGTCCTGTTCTATACAGTAGTTCAGTTTCCAAGCCTTTCAGTATATTGATTCTAGTGGCTTTCACTTGTAGGTCAGACAGGGATCTGCCCAAGACCTTCTTTGCATATTTAAAAAATCACTTTCTTTAATTTCCTCCTTTCTGGGATCCTATTTCCACTATCTCTTTGGGGTTGGTTGCATCTTACCATCACTGCTGTAACTGGAAATAGACTCTACACAGTCTCTTCTGACACTACACCAGAGAGGAAGAGGAATGCTGTCTGGGCCACCTGACACCATTGCCTCTGTTGAAACCATGGTGGGGTGGAAGGGTGATCATCTATTTTATTTGGCTGGAGTCAGATATATATTGTTAAAAAGATTTTGGTACTGCAAGACAGCTCTTTTCTCAGTCCTTTGTATGTAGAGAATAGGTTTTCCTTGGAACTCTTTTTTATTTGTGCCTCCTGATGGTTCAGAGTTGTAAGGATTTCTGCCAGTCAACCCATTAGATAATCAAAAACCGAAAAATGCTAGAATTTGTTCCTGAAGTCTTCAAGTCCTTAGTCAGTCCAACTTTTACTTCCTACTTTTCAGAATCCTCCTTCATACTCTCAAATTATCTGTGGTAGTATGTTGTCACTTAGTGAGGAGAAGCAGGAAAAAGATTTACACTATCTTGTCACTAATAGATCTTTTTTTAAAAGAAAAAAATCAAGTATATATTATATGGAATTGCCTACCTATGGAGTTACTTTGTGAATAATAATTATTTATACAGGAATGGAAGAAATTATTAGTGTTTGTATGCTCATTCTTTCTTACCTTTGTCCTCTAATGTAAACTATTCAAGGAAAGTACAGAAAGTAGAATAAGTACTGTGGCAGAGATATGGTTCCCAATTCAGAAGTCATCATTCAATTACTATAAGACTTTAGGAAAATTTATCTTCTCATTGTCAGTGTCTTTACTTCCAAAAGAAAAATGGAAATGACATTATTTTGTATTCCTCAACATTTTCTGCAACTCATATACTTTTTCTCAGCCAATCAGAATAGCTACATGCTCCTTGCTATAGAGATGATTTAATCTAATTTAGTCCAATTAAGCATGAGGTTGTCTTTAAATCTTTTGCTCAAGGCTTCTGGGAAAGAAAAACCAGTCTTTTTCTGGCTGGATGTGATCAAAGAACATGTGAACCCAGCTGCCTCTTTCAATCATTCTGCAATCAAGGGTAGAACCAGACTTAGGAAAAAATCCATACCATGAACAAAAAAATGGAAAGAACATAGACCATCAAGAACATCAAGGAAGTATTGAATCAAATAACCCAAAGCCTGTCCTTTTCCTGGAATTTTCAAATGTGATATGCTATTTTTTAAAGTTTTAAAAAATTTTATTTTTTTGAGAGAGAGCAAGAGAAATCACAGAAGATCACCACATTAATGGTGAAAATTAAATGAAAGAATGAATGTTGAATGCAAAGTACAATTTCAGGCACATCGAGGGAGTTTACTAACTGGCATTGATTATTTTAGATCTTTTGGAGATTGAGATTGGAGCAAAGGAGTTTAATCCTTTATAGAACATGATAATACAAATTTTTGGAAAGAAGAGTATATTACTATAATAACTATTCCCTTTCTCTGATTATCAATAAAACATTAATTTGTCCAATCAATTAAAACATTAATATGTTATTTTTGAATAGCAAAACTAAAAGGTACAGCTTAAACTACTCTAAGACAGAGGCCTTCCAATTCCCATGGTTTCATTTCAAACTAATTTTTTTATTGCTCACTGAAAGCAATTTTTATTGGTTCACTGAAAGCTTCTTAACTTATAATTTTTTATGAGGATTGTTACTTATCCATCCATTTGTTTAAAAAATAAGTATTTTCTCACCTAGGAATTGTTACTTTCAAATTTGACCCTATTGTGAAACTATAGAAAACTTAATGAAATTAATGAAATTTTATTATAGAAAATGCTATAAATGTATATGTTGTGTGTATTATCACATTTGGGTCACATGATCTTAATGTATATAACTAGAATCACACACCTTGTTTCTTCAGATATAGATTGCTCATAAATACTTCTCCTCCACCAGATACAGACCAATATCTTGTTGAAAGTTCATGTAACATTTCCATGTTTTTCTTACATTATCTTTGTCATGCTGAGACATTAAAACAATGGCTGGGTCCAGAGATATAACCGAATTTGCAATGAGCCAAGATTGTCAAAGTTACTACAATCATTGGTCCCAGAATTTCTGAATCATTTTAATTCAGAATTTAAATGTCTCTGAATATAACTTTTCAAAGTCTGTATTACCATCCTACGTATGACCCATACATTTATACATTTGTATAAGCAAATCTAAGATTTAATCAGTACTTTGAATATTTTGATTTTCTAAGGCAAAAATTACTTTTAGAACAGAAAGTTAATGAAGTTTAAAAAGTTACTTAAAGAAGATGCAAACATTAAAATTATGATGGTGTTAAATCATGCTTTCATTTAGTTGTGCAGGACTAATTTTGTATTTCTACTTTAGCAAGATTGTAAGATCGAACCAATTGTCCTTCTGGGTTTGATTCCTAGGTTATTATGCAGGAAGATATTAAAATTTGGAGATATATGGCTACTAAAAGTGGAGAAATGAAAATTATCTTCTTAATATCATCAGTGTCATTGCTTTCACTGAATATTTCCCATTTTGGCTTGCAAAATTTTATTAAAATATTTTTTAAGACATCCAGAGGTATGAATGTAGTCAAAATTCTATCTTCAAGAACTCAGGTGTTATATCCTATGAAGAACATCTGCTAAGCCAGCTGTTGTCACCATTTACGTTCAAGCTGTTGCCAAGAAGCATTTTCCCCCAACCGTTTTATTTGTTCATTTGGGGAGAATAATCTGGGACTCAGTGCCAAGGCTAGATGTGATTATTATGGTGAAGAGTGATTTGGTGGGCCTCAAGTGGGCCGTCTTATCTTTGCAGATCGAATGGTCTGAATTGCTGCCAGGATGTATTGGAGTGTGGTTGACAGATCTACTGAATGGCACTGTTAACAGTGATGGTGAAATATTTTGCTTTAGTGAAGGTGATTGTGAACTCTGCACTGAGACCAGCTGTAAGTGTAGTCATTTAACCAGAACAAAGTATCTGTTATGCGCTGGACTCAGGTAATAGAGCCAGGAGCCTGACCTGTGCAGTCAAAATGAATTGCAGGTTGATCATGAGACTCAGTTAATTTTGGCAGTGTAAAGAAACACCCACATTATCTAGGTCAGTTGTCTGCATTTTCTTTTCTCTGGATAATTGCTAAACTCTACTTTCTATAAACAGAAGAAAAGATTTCAGATATGACAGTAGTTTGATTTAGTTGTAAAGATTAAATAGATGTTCAAATATCAATGAGAATTATCTCCAATTATTCAGCAAGAGAATGAGGTCAAAAACATAGAATTATTTCTCTAGTACTTTGTTTCACAAATATACTTCTAATTAGAGGAAAACAGTGATTTGTATGGTCTTCATGCATATTTGCCGCAGGCAATCTCAAACCTCTGAATTGACCTGTCCATCAAGAGAAAAGAGAGCTGAACTGGATGCTAAACACACTATGCTCAACTTTTTCAACGTGATACAGGCATGATTTCACCAAGGAGAAGAAAAATAGTACTTTTTACAAATGCTTTTACATTGTGCTAGCTAGGGAGCAAAGAAGTCACACAATAAAATGACCTACCTATATGTCAGTGATTTTGAAGAAATACCTATTTAAAATGTTTACATGGATATGTGTAAAGTTAAATGCCTTACTTCCTAAGACAAAGGAAATACATTTCGTACTCCCATGCCTGTATTTGTAAGACATCCCAGGAGCACAAGTTTGCCCTTCTCTGGAATTAGATCAGCTTCTCTGACAAGGTTAGAAACACTGAGGTACAGCCAGATGCTGTGATTTAGACACATCAGAGAATACAAGGTTGTTTGTGCTGGGTTTTAATTTGAACAGAGAGAGAGAGATCACAAGTAGGCAGAGAAGCAGCCAGAGAGAGAGGGAAGCAGGATCCCCACTGAGCAGAGAGCCTGATGCGGGGCTCAATCCCAGGACCCTGAGATCAAGACCTGAGCCAAAGGCAGAGGCTTTAACCCATTGAGCCACCCAGGCGCCCCCGTTATTTACATCTTAAGATATTTGGAAAGTCAAATCAACCAGATGTGATAGGTTGCCTATTAGGAATAAGAAGTAATAGCCAAGGATGATTTTTATAATATATTCACAAATATTTCCTTACACAATGGGATGAAGCATGCTGCTGCTACACTTTTAGGTAAAGGACACAGAAAAATGGATGATTTGGGAATAGGGAGAGAGGGAATACAGCAGTTCATATTTGGGCATGTTGGCTTTGCATTATATATAAGATTATTTGATAAATGGTAGCAAAAACCATTTGGATAACTAGGTCTGAGACTTTAAGGGAACGTCCTGAGCTGTGATGTAACTTCAGAGTCTGCTAGGGCTAAAGTTAATTGAGAAAAGATACTAGTGCTAAGACTTGAAGAACTTCCATAATTAATGTCTGATAACTGGAAGAAAGCCATTTGGAATAAGAGAGCAGGTAGCCAGAGAGGTAAGACATTCACCAAAAGAGTGTATCTTCATAGAAACCAAGAAGAGAAGGTGTTTTCACCAAGGATATCATCAACCGTGTAAGAAGTTACTGAGGGCTTATGAGCAAGACTGAAAAACTGGCCTTGGTATTTAGCAATACATAAGGCATTTGGTGACATCACCAAAATCTGCTTTGTGAAGTGATGGAGGCAGATGCTGTATCAGAATTGGTTATGAAATATGAAGAAATGAATACAACGAAGGCAACTTTTTCAAGATCATGGGCTCAAAAGGGTAGTGTTGTAAAAAAGAAAATAAAGCGATACCTAGAGAAAGATGAAGGATTTGGAAGAAAGGGACACCTTTTCCGTTTATCTGTTTTTATGTGAGATACCTGAGAAAACATAAAGTTTGATTTTATAAAATATCTAGTCAAGTCGCATTAAGCATGTAAGAGAGGGAAAGATAACAAACAATAAAAATTCCTATAAGCTGAGAGGTGTGGGTTCCAAAACAGAAATTGGGGCAAAATCCAAGAAAGAGTGCTTGTTCTAATTATTATGATCTTGTGTTTTAATCTTCAGCCTGAAGAAGCTTAGAGAAACACAGGAAAACTTTAATTTTAGAGATGCTTTTTGCTTTTATTTTCTCTTATGTATTTCCCTGAGTTTAGATATTGAGATCATGGAGGCATATTGGTAGAGAGGAAAGACGATTTCATTTAATCCAGTTGCTTTCGAAAGCCAGCATAGCAATTTAGTCAGTCACTCGATGTTTGGTAAATTACCCCATATCTCTGAGCCTCAGTTTTCTCATCTTAAATTTAAGATAATTGTATCATGTTAGAGGCTTTAAGCCAAAGACAAATGAAATAATGGGATTCAAAATTTAATGGTGTGTTTCTCCATTGTATGTATTCAAGAAATCTTAATTCCTTTCTTCCTTTAGGTTGATGAAAAATTAAAATTTTAGTTTCAGGGTTGAGGTTAGAACATGAGCTCTATACATAGACTTAAAGATTGGCTTGTGTCTTGTCTTGGCAGCCATGAAGTCTACTATTACAGGCTCCTTTCTCATTTTACCAAAGGAAGAAAGCATCATCTTAAGTACTTATACTGTCAATGAGGGGTCTTCTTCAATGGCCAACTCTATGAACCTGTCTTCCAGATAATGAATAACCAAGCAAACAATGGTAGATCTATTGGAAAATGATATACTTATCTCTATTTTTCAATATAAATGTTCTCTAAATGGAAAGCTCACCCAGTAGGGCTTTTGCCCTGGCCTCCAAAACCATAGTGTTTAATGTTCAGAACTCAAGTAACCACACATGCTATATGTTCTGTGCCACTCACAGGATTTATTATGCTTTAAAAATCTTTATCTTGATTAGAATGATTTAGCTGGGTTTTAGAATGAAAGTACCTGCCCTAAACTATTTGTATTCAGTTTCCTCACTGGTAGAATGGAGATAATAGCACAGAGTTATTTTATGACTAAATGAGATAATATATTCAAAGCCCTTAGAATTGTCTTTGCACATGGTAAAAGCTCATTAAATATAAGCTAGCCATTTTCTTGGTATTCTGAAATCTCAACTGTTTCCTGACTGCATTAATTTTCATAGATTTTTATTTTAAAAATTTGGTTTGCTTTTAATGAAACCAAGCTTTTCAAGCAAATATTTCAGTTTAGAAATACGGTATGCTGTTAATATCCCTGGTCCAAACTCCTTTCCAGATTAAGGAGCATGCAGCTTAGAGGATAAACCTGGAAATCCTTAAACTAGGACAGAAGTGGAGTGAAGACTCCCTTCTTCTTTGCTGATGAATGAACAGAAAGGAGATAAATAAATGTGAAAAGATAATTTAATTTTTAAACATCTTACTACTTATTTTTTATATCTTATCAAAATTTTAATAGTTCGGTACCATGTCCCTTTATATTTTGGAAAAATGAGTATGCATAGTAGTTTGGGATGAAGGTAAATATTTTTTAAACATGTTTCGGAAATCTTAGAAACAAAAGAGTCACTCTTGGTTATTACATTTGTTTCAGGAAGGCTATGAAACAGTGTGACACTTAGAAAAATGCATGTTTATTTGGAAGAAAAGTCAAGGACGTACATAGTCCTTAAGTGGAACTGTATGGCGAAAAAAAGATGGTATTTTGAGAAGAAGGAAATAAGTTTTGAAAAATGGTTTTGATATCTTGACAAGAATTAATATTTGCTCTTTAGAGGTAGAGATAATGAGCCCCATCCTCACTTATATTCTTGGTAGGCAAAGCACTAGTGTTTTATTTTCTAGAAATTTGAAGAAACTGTTTCCTGAATTTTCAACCAAAGAAAATGTCTCATAATTAACCACTTCTTCCAATGAGAAAGCAAGAAAGCACTTTAAGCACAGTGTTTGGAAAAATAGAGCTGGGTGAAATACACTGAAGCAATTCTGGATTTTCCTAGGTCCTGAAATAAATTAGCATTGCAACATAAAGTTGCACAAGTGAGGCATGTGGAATTTCGGATTTTTTCTAGACAAATATTCAGGCAGCGTTATAAAGAATAATTTATATTTCCCATCACCATCCCTGTGACTAAGCTAAATTAAACATGAAGTATAGTTCATATTTTATTAGCATATACTTCTCTCTTTAAGATTCTGCTTTCCATTCCCTAGATATTTATTTCATTCCATCTAGTTCTCTGAATATGTATGTTTAGTTTAAAGATTGCTGAATACTTATTTCCTTGTACAATATGTCACCTTGGAATGGAGAATATCTATCTCATCCATCATCTCAAGTAATGTTTGTAATTTAAATAAAAACTTGTGTAAATATTGGTAACTATTTTTTATAGAAACAAAGATACTTAGTAGCAAATTCTTAATAACTTGTTAGTCCTTGTTTATTTCTTGATCAACTGACACTAAAATTACATGAGATTATTGAAGAAAGGCAATGTTTTCATTTGAAAGATTGGTAAGTATCTCTGTAGATCAGCTTTCCTAATAGATCTTCCTAATAAGTATATATACAAAATAAGAATACACAGAGAAATAAATTCCGAAGTGTTGGATGATATCAAGGAAAATTAGATTCCTAAATACATAACTTCACTGAGTTCTTGGGTTCCTTATGTGCTGCATGAAATATTCTACAAACATGTATGACCAAAGGATGTTTCTATACAAAGTCTTTTGTAGGACAGGTTTTGGAAGGACATCATTGTTAAGTCAAACTCTCTCTATTCACAGTGCCATATTTTAAAGTATGTTATGTCATAGCACTGATTTTCTCTTAAATACTAATATGCGACTTTTGTGACATGATTTGTAAAATTAGAGGCTTGAGGTGATGAAATCTAAGATTTCTTTTTTTAAAAAAAGATTTGTTTATTTTTGAGAGAGAGAGAGGGAGAGTGTGAGTGAGGGGAGGGGTAGAGGTAGAGAATCTTTAAGCAAACTCCTGGCTGAGCACGAAGCTCGATGCTGGGTTTGATCTCATGACCCATAAGATCATGACCCATGAGATCGTGACCTGAGCTGAAACCAAGAGTTAGACACTTAACCAGCTAAGCCACTCAAGCATCCTGAAATCCAAGATTTCTGTCTTTTTTGTCACAGACATTTTATGATTATATAATTTTATGTTACACATCATCATGATAAATTCATGCTGCAGTGTTAAGGATGAATAGCTCATTTTTCTCTGGTAAACTCCATTTTACAAGAAAAATTGTGTAAGTCACAAATTTTAATCCAAGGAAAACTAGTAACAGTTTTCTACTCAGAAAGACAAACACAACCTTCATTCTGCCAAGACGTACCTCTCACCAAGATTTTGTTCCTCCATATTGCTATAGAGGCCTATCCTACTGTAATACATGCCCGTATGCAAATTACTTAATCTGGAATGGAGCTAGAGAACCTTTGATTCTATTTATTTACACTCCAGAATGGATATAGTAATGTACCTAAATAAAAGGTTTATGCAATTACGAGCAGAAAGTTATGCAGAAAGAGCACTGACCAGGTCTAAGTGTTACTAACGATAATTAATTTAACCCTTTGAGTCTCAAATTTCATTACTGTAAAATGAGAGGATAAAGCTCTATCTTTTCAGTCTTACAGTAGAGTGACTATACAGTTTATCATCCAAATCCAAACACTATTTATTTATACAGTGAAAGCAGCAATTTTATTCAACCTTAAAAAAAACACATGAACTCTCTAATGTTATGGCTCAGTCAGTAAAGTATGTGACTCTTGATTTCAGGGTTGTAAGTTTGAGCCCCATGTGAGATGTAGAGAATACGTAAAAATGGTAAAAATTAAGAAAAAAATAAATGCACCAAGACTATCACAGTTAGATTTTTAATGTATTCGAGATTTTGTGTAAAAACAAGATCACAAATATAAAAATAAATTTTCTATTAGATGCCAAATTTGGATCCTTGATTTGTAAACTCTTATTTTCCAATAGTAAAATATACCCACCTAGGGATATAGGGTACTTGTGTTTAATAATCAAAGCACCGTGTTCCCAGAACATACTAGAAGCATATAGATCATTGAAAAATCCCCAATTCCTTTTTTCTTTTTAAATTCATAATCAGAACATTCACCAAGAATAACAAATATTTATAGACCTTTAATTTGATCCCAGAACTAGTATAATATGCTATTTTCAGCTTCGTAGCAATAAGATGGTACACTGTTAATAATTAGTTAGCAGGTAATTATTACCTGCTAATAATAACAGGTATATTCCGGTCTGTTTTGGGCTAAGTGGAATGTATGGTTACCTTTCCTAATAAGCTGGGTCAACTGAAATAATGTGTGACAGAGGGTTGAAAGTCTTAGTAGTTGTATGAATACAGGGTACAATGAAATCTTATTATAGAGATGTACTTTTGATTAAGAGAGAGAGATAGTTGGGCTACTTCTGCCTTATAAATGGACAAACAGGCTTATGGCAGAGTTACTCATTACCCAGACTTGTAGTGGGAGGAAGCTGTGAGACTAGGAATTTGTAGGATTGCTGATTATTAGGTTAGGGCTCTGAGTGCTTAATGGCCAGCTAATGACTAGAGCTACCTGCGTGTAAGGTGACAGGAATACAGATGTTATTCCAAATATAAGGGAACCTGTCTCGGACTTTGTACCATAGCTGAGCAAACAAATTATATATTCACTACTTTTCAAGGTCCTTTTTCTCAGAATAAGCTATATCTTAAAATTCGTGGATAGGTGCCCATGTCTAGAAACATTTAGGATATATGTTATTCTACCTTTCTGCTTTAACAAAATATTTTATCCAATATTAGCTTCTATTGGCCTGTAGTAGACATGTCTACAATAGATATAGTCATATCTAAAGATTAAAGAACAGCATAGTTGCCTTTTCAATTTAAACTGTCTGTAGTCTTTACTGAATTATGAGGAAAGTAGGGGATCTGGTCGAAAGTACTATGCAAGATGAAAATGTTAAATATTTGGCCTCTCATATTATATCCATGCATTCCCAAAATAAGATATTTGCCGTAAACCTTATATTTGAAGTAAACTTACATATTTGATGTAAAACTCTCTAAGCTGTTTGACAAGTATCCAAATGGCATTCCAGACACATACATTTCTTTTGTTCTTCACATTCACTTAAACTTGTCGTCCAAACAAGGACTATTTATTGCATGGGGGTGAGAATATTATGAACACACAGATCAGTGCCGAGATTGTGAAACCCATTTCATCATTGTTTACTCTAACAATCTAACCAAAGTCATTCTTCAACAAATCTTATTAGTCTTGATATGAACCTCAGCCCCTGTAGTAAGCTATTTGTGATTAATTTATACAGTTACTCAGTTCCATTTCCTATTAATAATGTTTTTATCATATAACTGTATTCAAGGGCTTACCATTTTATCTGATTTATAAATGCATTTAATACATTTTGCTGATGCAAGTTTTAATGTATTTAATAAAACGGTCTACAAACTTCATTATTAATGTGGACATTTCATAGATAATGGAGACTGTACCTTCTATCTAGGTCATACGCTAAACAATTTATAACAATTTTTAATGTTTTATTTAGATGCCTTTGGAATGTGGACTGAAGGTTTTGAAATGAGCCTGAGGCAGCTTAGGTGGCATACTTATTCTGCAGCGTACTTTTACAGTTCTAATGGAGATTCCATGCACATAGGACTCCTTTTGAAGCCTGTATTTTAAGTAGATCTGTATATACTATGGGCCATTTTTTCCTCTGAAATAAAAACATGGATAAAATTCATCAAGTTTAGATTTTTTTTTCTCCTACCACATTTAAGTTACAGTGGGTTTCTAGTCTAACATTTTGAACTTTTCTTGCTTTAATATCAAATTTACATTCCTAGCACATGTTTTTGAGATGAGAACAGCTTCCAAGTTTATAGCTATTAAGAGGTAAGATTGGAGTAAGATTCTGACTATAATAAATATATATAAATACACATAAATACAAGTATTTCTATAACAAATTGAAAAAGAAATAAATATTTCTCCATTGCTCTTGCAACACAACGCATGGTCTTAAAGGATGCTAAAGCAAAAGAAAATATGCAGGATTTCCATACAGGCACCATATTAGCCAGAGGAAAGTCAATGGCCTCAGCCGTGTGTAAGGCAGATCACAAAAAAAGTCTAGGAAAAAAATAAAATAGAGAAGTCCTCCCTCAGTCCCCTTCTTCTTCCAAAGCCTGTTACTCTCACTGAAGGAGATTTCTGATTTCTCTGTACAGCTTGTAGGAAAGTTAAAAAGAACTGGAAAATAAAGTCTGACTTAGGAGGCAGAGAAATTCTTAGCCTGTAGAAACATAGTTATGTTCATTACTCTTACCATTTTTTAATTATTTTTTAATTCCCAAAGTAGAAGTAGTACATGTTCATTTTACATTTTGAAAAAAATACAAATATTTTAAAGAAAAATATTAAGTATCTCCCCCTTAGCTCTTTTTAATATTAGTGGCTTCATGGTATCTCCCCAGGCCCTTATCCATAAACATACATGGGGTTTATTGCTTTTCTTTAAAAAATGCAGTAGTTACTTTGACTCTTAATTTCCTTATTTAAAATATATCATGGTCATCTTTCCAAATTGGGATATATTTCTTACTAAGTCTTTTTTTAATAACTGCATTAACACCCTCAATATGATCATACCATAATAGATAAAACTATTCCTTCGTTGAAAGGGATTCTGATTATTTAGTTGTTTTGCCATTATAGTTTTATGCTGCAATTTTTTGTTAGCAATGGTGCTTTTGTTTGAAAAGGTTAGATTTTCGAGAGTTGCTGGCAGAAGATTACATATATTTTTTTTTAGTTTTAATGTGTAGTCATTGCATTTTGTACACATTAGGCTCCCAGCATAGAACATGGACACATGACAGTCTTCAAATTTGAGAAGAGTTTAATAAAGAGACCAATTATAAAGGAGTGGGTAGGGTTTAGGGAGACTATGAGGTATAATTCAATCCACTAGTGCTAATAACACTAATGAATTATCATTTCTAGACCAGGAGGCTCTAGAAAACAGAGGGAATTTGTGAAGAAGGCTGCCATGAGGAGTTGCAACCGTCCTCAGGGATGTGGTCAGCCAGTCAAGATTCTGGTAAAAGAGAGTTGGTAACATATATCCTGTGACCTCAGTCTTCTCCTTTTTCTCATCTTTCTTGACTGAATACAACTAGAAATTCAAGGATCAGGCATCTAGCTGATGTAACCTTTATAGGTTAGTTTCCCAGGAGCTCAAAGAAAGGTGGGAAAAAAGCGAGGAGAATGAAGTGGAAAATACCCCCCTTAGCATTCCCTTCCATTCCCTGAATGTTGGTCCTTCCCTTGGTCCACATAAAACATTTGTGCTCCCACCTCAGAGACCAAGAAAATCCCCTCAAAACTTATCACTGTGAGGGTGGAATCAATCAACAAACAAAAGATGTCCATCATTTTGTCCAAATATGTTAGAGAAATTCATAGTTTTTCAGTATCTGTACCTTACAATTTTTTAAATTTGCCAATCTGATAGAAAAATTTACAAATCTCATTTGAAATAGTTGCAATTACCTTTATTCTATTGAGTAGAGCATATTTTCAGATGTTTATTGGCTATTTAGATTTCCTTACCTATGAACTACTTATTCATATCCTTTGCCAACTTTTTCTACTGTATCATTTGAAAGACTTCTTTGAATATTAAGTATCCACTTGTTCATTCACTCAATAAATATGCATTAAATACCCACTGTGTGACCGGTTTTGCTGTAGGCAGTGGGATCCAGTGAACAAAACAGGCAAAAATGCCTGCTTTCATAAAAGTCATATCCTAGAGTTCAAAGACAATAAATAAGTGAGTATAATGTATGGTGTCTTAGATGATGAAATGCAGGAGAGAAAAGGCTAATGCAGAATGTCTGAGGAAATGCAATTTTAAATGGGATATTCAGAAAATGCTCTTATGTAACATGAGCAAAGTCCCAAGTCCCAGGGATCTAAGATAGAAAGTGGTATCTGTACCTTGGGATGAACATCCCAAACAGAGAGAAGAGGAAGCACAGATTCCCTTTGGTGAGCATTTCTGATTGATGGTTAAACTGCATGGAAGTCTGTGTGGTGGGAGCATAGCGAGAGTAGAAAGGTAGAAAATGAGATCAAGGAGTTGTGGTGGGGGGAAACTGGTGGCATACGGCCCAGGCCCAAGGGGTTATTATAAAGATCTGTGTTTTTATTCTGAGTGAAGTGGGACATTTTTAGAAAGATCTGAGCTCATTTTTAAACTTATTTTTAAAGAATCACCCTGGCTGCCAAATTGCTAATATAATTTTAGCCAGATAGGGGAGAGCGTTGGTGGTAAAGGCAGAACCAAAAGAGAACTCTGGAGACTATTTCAATAATCCAGGGAAAAGATAATAGTGGCTTGCATCGAGGTGGCTGTGGAGGACAAGAAAACAAATTCTGGATATATTTTGAAGGCATAGCAGATAAGGAGTTGTTGAAGTTTTTGATGTTGTATTTAAATTTGTGTGTCTGAGGATCAGAGGTCTTGTTAAGGACAGGTTAATTTTGAGATGCTTACTACACACCCCAGTTGGGGTCATAGCTAGATACAGAAGTCTAGAGTATTTTGGAGAGATAACAAGCAGGAGATATTTTCCCTCTGCACATGAAATATGTCATGATTGCTTTTTAACAATCTTGCATCTTGACATTTTTGCCATTCTTTCTGATGTTGTTGTTTCTATTTTCTGTCTCTGTTCCTTTGTGTGTTCTGAGTTTCAGATTTGCTTAGCAAAACCTCCAAAAGTATAAATTTATAAATATAATTATTTTTTCTTCTAATCATATTTATGATTTTATAAATAATTCTTTTAAAAATCTTGAAATTTTATATAATTTTAATCGACTGTAATTACCATTTAATAATTATATAATATAATAAATACTATGATTTTAATTTAAGAAATATAATTTTTAAATATACCACATTTAAAAATACGAAGTAGGTAGTCCAACTTTGTTGGCAGATGGAAGCCAATAATAAAGTAAAAAGTTATTTTTTTAAAGATTTTCTTTTTTCATTTGAGAGTGAGACAGAGAGAGCCAAGCAAGAGGAGAGGCAGAGGGAGAGAGAGAAGCAGAGTCCCTGCTGAGCTGGGAACCTGGCATGGGGCTCTATCCCAGGACCAGGGATCGTGACCTGAGCCGAAGGCAGATGCTCAACCATCTGAGCCACCCAGACACCTCTAAAGTAAAAAGTTATTTACTCGTATTTTTTAATATGACAAAATAAGTATTTTCCAGTTTTTTAAAGGTGAACAATGTAGACGAACATTAAAAATGAAAAACAACAAAAAAAAAAGAAAAACAAGGTTAAAGATCTTAAGGCCCTATATACTGACATAGTCCTGTAAAAAGGATCCTGGTAAATAAATGTCCTTGTTTTCAATATGTACACAAATAATTAGGCTTTTGGATTTTATATTCCTTTCTAATACCTTTTTTTCCTTCAGTATTAAATGAAGAATGTACATTTTCAACCTTGATAATGACGAATATCATTCTCCTCAATTCCCACTCACATATTATTATGTCTCTTTACATCTCAATATGGATAAACTTCATAAAGCCTTATGAAGGTTTTTACAAAGACTGTTACCAGTTACAGCAAGACAGTTATTTTTACGTCATGGATATTTCTACGATTTTTTTTTTGCAAAATGATTTGGGCTTATATCATGTTTGCATCTAAGGAGTATTGCCTTGTTGTGTATCCAATGACTCAAAACACATTTAAGAAATACTGATTTCATCTAATAGCCAGTAATAAATTCTTCACTTGATCTTAGCCAACAGGCTAAGAAGCGATACCAGCAATGAATTCTTGATGGCTAAGTAGACTTAAGACTTTTTAAAAAATTTAAACACATTGAATAAAAAAAATAAAAAAATAGGGAAAAGACAGTAGCCACTAACATAACTTAGCATCTTTAACAAACTTTTTAAAACTTCTTTAATATCCCTAAAAACCTATTACAAAAGCAAAAAGCCCGGTATCAATTATAGCAAAGAGTCCTATTTTTCCTTTGGAAAAAATGGATAAAAATGAGCCTTAAATCTGTTTAGCAATCAACAATTCATTAGTATATTGATCTCCTTGATTTCTACTATATATACATGCATATATACATTTACATTTAAAAAATTATTGAATTGTAATATTTGTCTTGATTTTTATTCAGTAATGTACTAGGTTTGAAGATATCAAGTCAGAGCTGATGAGACTTGGCAATGAGCTAGTCTTTGGAAAGTAATATTAAAATAGTTTGATGAAAATAGAGAATGAAACTAAACTAAGAACAACAAAAATCCAAGGAAGAATGGGAAGAGTAGGAAATAAAACTGAGGAATATATGCATTTCTGAAGTTTAGAGGTGATTTTGAGGGAAAGGACACTATGAATCAGGTGGTAATCTTCCAGTCTTTGAGCCATCATTCTTTAGAGGTGCTATTTTCACTTCCAAGTTAAAGACTTAATTTGGAAGGCTCACAACAAAACTAAATGCATTAACAATCAAAGTATTTGACAACTTCATGGAAACTTACACAGTTTAGACACTTCTCATGGAATTAGCCTAAAGAGGTTTTTAAGCAACTTGAACACAAGTTTGACTTTCAGTGTCATTTAAAACTATTTTCGGGTATAAGTGGATGAAATAGCATGTTGAAGAAAATAAAACATCAAAAGGAAGTAGTTAACCAAATATTTAGCAGGATCTATTTATTTTTTCTCTTTAGATCAGCCATTAAGGGTCAACATGTACAGGGCTTAAGTGAGTGAGAACGATCTGAACTAACTTTCCTAGTGTTTATCTTTTGCAAGATGCAGTAGGGCTGCTGAGCACATGGAGACTGCTCGTTTGAAAAATATTTGAAATACATTTAATTTGTAAATCCAGACACACAGCAAAGTTCAGTCCACTTTGTTTCTGACTTCATACCACTTCTGCTGAGAGCTGCTCCGTGTGCTATCAAATAAACATTTCCCACTTGAGGCAGACCTCTGAAGCCAGATTAGACCAAGGCCAAGTGGTATCGAATGATAATTTAAGAGTAAACAAGACTAGCATAATTTATCTCTTCAACTCGAACAGTTTAAAATATTCACATAGCGATACTATTGGAAATATATCTAAACGTTTCTCAGACTTTATCAATGGTGCATTCAGACAATTACTATTAACATTTGATATTTAAATTTGGAGTGCTCTTTTCAAAAATACTCGATTTCTGCTTTTCATTTTTTCAAATTTAATTTAATTTTATATTTATTTTATTTTTATTTATTGGAACTCACATTCATTTTATATTTATTTAATTTTTATTTGGCATAGCTAGTGATTTTATGTATTTCTTTATATATATCATAAAAATAATTTCATAGTTTCAATGCTTCTCTAACTTTGTTTTATTTCTCAAACTCCTCAAACTCAAACTCAAGTTCATTTGCACACTCCCTACTCACTTTCTTACCTGACTCCTCCATGTAATTCAAATGTTCTACCAAAGAAAGTCATCTTTCTAATTCCCAAATACAGAGTATTCATTTTGGTTGGCTGTCCTCTATGTGCTTTGACAAAGATCTCCACTCCCTGGGTGAATTTCTCTTGTCTTTTTACCCTACGACAACATTCTCTCATATTTTTGTTGTCTTATTTCACCTTTGTGATTATTTGTTCTCTGTTTTCTTCTTTATTTAACCATTATTTATTTTCTTTCAGCATTTTGTCCTTGGTTCCCTTTTCATTCCACCTGAACTTTATGTAATATCATAGCTTCCTCTGACTTTAACTACCACCTATATTATATCCTGATTATCCTTAAATCTAAATCTCCATCCTAGGGATGGCTTCTGAGCTCTAAACTGATCATACGGGGTGCCTGGGTGGCTCAGTGGGTTAAAGCCTCTGCCTTCAGCTCACATCATGATCTCAGGGTTCTGGGATCGAGCTCCACGTCGGGCTCTTCTGTTCAGCAAGGAGCCTGCTTCCCCTTCTCTCTCTCTGCCCGCTTCTTTGCCTACTTGTGATCTCTCTCTCTCTTTCTGTCTGTCAAATAAATAAATAAAATCTTATAAACTGATCATTCGAGCACCAAAATGAAGTTTTTATGTCCTTTCAACCCAATCCACTTCTATGTTTTTCCTAGTTTAGCGAATGGCCTCTTTAACAGCTCTGACCTAAAACAGAAACTCAGAAGGCATTGCAAACTCTCACCTCTCCTTTCATGTCCACATCCATTGAAGAAACCATGCATCTACACCATGCAATATAATATATCTTCTGTATGCCTCTTCCTTATGAGAGCTTCTTCCTTAACTTTGCCCTAGTAATTCTCACTGAAATTGTTTAAAGAACTTCCTTCCATTTCTCTTCCTGCCATTTTGAGACTTTTCAAAGTAACCTTCAAAATTTGCCAAATTTATCTTTCTAATATACATATCTGAACATGCTGTTTTACACTTAAAATTTCTCTGAAACTATCAAATACATGAAGTATAACATTCAAACTTTTATATTGTGATAAAAAAATAGTCAACTAAAATTTGAAGAACACAACAAAATAAATATGCATATGCATGACTACCTTCTTTCTATTCTCCATGACAAATCCCAGGGTGTATATACATAAGTGTAAAGTGTGCGTGTGTGTGTGTGTGTGTGTGTGTGTGTGTGTGACATTGAGAGAGAGACAAACAGACAGAAAGAGAGAGAAAGTGTTAACAATACTAGAAAACCAGAAAGTCTGCTCCAAGAAATTATGTGAGCTTTCTGGAAGATGGATGGAAGATGGCATGAGATACATAGAATAAAAATTCCAGTGGAAATCAGAGTTTCAGTTCTGCAGGAGAAACCCTGCAAAGTGTAAAACATGATTACAGAAACATGATTACTGTTTCTGGCAGAGTAAACTTTTGTTGCAACAGGGATCCAGAAGCAAACACAGAGAAATTATGAAGCCATTGCTTTAAGAGGAGCTGGGTCAATATGATTCCAATGTTTATGCTTTTAATAAAAAGATACTTCTGGGAAGTAACAAAGAAGAGCAATGTTACTTTCAAAATAGAATCTTCATTTACTATTAAAAATATAGTATTGATCGGTTGAAGGTCATGCTAGAAATAAAATAGAACACTGCAGCTATAGATAAGTATATCCTTGTAATATTAAGCCAAGTGTAGTTTAACTTCATTTGCTAAGCTCTGATACAGTTGTGCACAGTTGATCTAATTTTGTCATTGGTTACAAAGTCAGAATAACTGAACTGATGTTCTGAAGGCCAGTTCACTTTGGCTGTTCAACACTGAGCTCAACCTCTGCAGATATTAACTGAACAAATGAACTTTGGCAAAACAGCAAACTTTCACTTAAGAAATAGGGAAAAAAAATCCCCTCATATAAGCAAGTAGATAATGAATAGACATTTGAAATCTTCTTTGCACATTGGTAATTTGCCCTCCCCCAAATCAAATGCTTTTGTTCTATAATGTATAAAATAGATTTTTGAGTGTCTGCTAACCTTTTGCCAGTATATTGTTGAATAATTCTCTAGATTCTATAACTTTCCACCCTAGTGTCTCTCTCTCTCTCTCTCTCTCTCTCTCTCTCTCTCTCTCTCACACACACACACACACACACACACACACACACACACATTTACTAAGCTAACAAGAATCATTTTCTGTTTCTTGTAACCAAATATATTATTATCCTGATCTTAGAAAAGAACTTTTCACCTACGTGAAAGTACCAATGGGTCAAATAGAGTGACTCATGCCTGGAGGCAAAAATCAATCTTAAAATTGAATGAAATATTTAATTGAACAATTATTTGTTGAAAATTAAATAGTACTATATTTCTGATAGAGGCACCAGCATGGATTGTTCTTCCTTTTGTATTCTGATACAGCAATATCATTTAAGCTACTACTTTGACAAACTATAAAATTCAAAAATTAAATGTGTGTAATATGTACTTTTTGGTATCTTAGGTATCTTAGGTATTTTGGTATCTTAGGGACTATGTCTTACCTGATTCTCAATCTGTTGAGCTGATTCAAGAAAAGTTCTTTTGATGAGCTCTGCGGGATACAGAGCAAATAGAAAACTGGAGCTATTGTTCTTTACCCCAGGTAAACATTGTTTTAGCATCAGCTAAAAAGTATACTAAGAATAGTTGGAGAACATACTCAGTATTAAGGCCTCCCTGCCTAGTGAGATTGTCTCATTACTATGCCAGTTTGACTCTGTGAAAATGGGGGAGAAAATATCTTATTCTGTCTGTATAGCCAATGTAATATAATTAGGGTGATGTGGAATTGTTTAATTGTGAATGTCAAAACACAACAGGATACCTACAGAACCAAATTTCATCCTAGGTAAATCTATCCCTACAAGATGTGGAAAAAAACAGTAACAACAGACATTTCATGCTCTGAGCAAAACAAAACTTTTGGTACATGATATCCTCTCTTGAAATTTAACTATTTTTACATATGCAATAATAACGTGAAAGAAAATAAATGTGGGCTATTTTATTTATAGACAAAAAAAGGTTAAATGCCACTCAAGAGGAACCCAATTATAAAAGCTTTCTTTCCAGATATTTATACGAGTAAATTTAATGTAAATTCACATTCTTATGATTTATTATCTCAGGAATACAGAGAAACAGATATCTAATATACTAAATAATGATATTACCTAGCAGAAAGGATCTTTTAAATTATTTACATGTCTGCTTATCTTGAAACAAAATTTAGAAATGAGGAAAATTTTATTTTTGTCATTTTAATATGTGGAAGAAGTTTTCATTTAAAAGTGACATATTGGAAGAGGAAACAAAAAATATACCTTTACCATGGCAGAATGTAAACATTTACTCCATCTGTATGCCAGTGACTTGTTTGCTCGATATTTCATAATTAAAATTAAAATATGTTGTTTAATATATAATATAATAACATATCATAAATACATACAACTTTCACACATTTATTATTACTTTTAATATTGTTAATCTTTGCTTTATATTAATAAATATAAACAGGATTGCATGTTTTAGAAAATGTAATTTAATAATGTAATTTCTAAATTGGAGTAATAAGCAAAAAAATTAAATCCTATTAATAATATAAAATACAGGGAAATCTTATTTTTTTTAAAAAATTGAGATATAATTCACATATAACTTTATATTAGTTTCAGGTCTAAAGCATCATGATTTGATATTTATATGTATTGCAAAATTGCAAAATATTTATATGTGCCAACCATGGTAGGTCAAGTTAACATCCATCAACATACATAGTTCTAATTTTTTTCGTATGATGAGATCCTCTAAGAAATCATTTTTTTTTAAGATTTTATTTATTTATTTGTGAGAGAGAGAGAGAGTGAAAGAGAACATGAGAGAGGAGAAGGTCAGAGGGAGAAGCAGACTCCCCATAGAGCCGGGAGTCTGATGTGGGACTCAACCCAGGAACTCCAGGATCATGACCTGAGCCGAAGGCAGTTGCTCAACCAACTGAGCCACCCAGGTGCCCTAAGAAATCATTTTTAATTTGTAATTTTGCTGTCGAGAGATATAGTGAAGGTACTAAAAAAATATTTCATTTATACAGAATGAAGATTAAGAGACAGGTTTTCAAGGATTTTGTTACTAAGAGTTAAATATGCTAAATACATAGGGTTAAATTGCTGAATACTAAGCAGTATGCCCATAAACTGTTAAAGTATAGGGCATACCTATTTCACGAAATGAGTCTGATCCTTTACTCACAAACTGTAGCCTGTGGTGTATCCTTCAGTCAATAATGTGATAGCCCCTCAATAAGGCTGTAGAATGCTATCATTTACTAATTAATCCACCTACAAATTAATTAGGTACAGCAGGGGGTTGTTAGTTCCCCATTTTACAGATGAAGAAGCAAAGGTAGGAAAGGTTAAGATAACATGCCACAGGCTTCAGTTAATGAAGGCGCATTATACTTACTAGTGTCATTCTCTGAGGACCTCGAAGCACCAGACTGAATCGTTAATTCTTTTAATTTTACTGTGCATTTGGTAGGGGAAAGGTACAATTATCCTTATTTTACCTTTAAGGAGAATGAACTGCTCTCTCATAAATGGTTAGCCCAAGGTATTTGGCAGAGTTTAGAATTAGGTTCAACTTTTTAATTCATAAAAGTTATTTTTTGTCTTGTGTCAGCATAATAGACTTTTTGCTAACCAAAGTTTTCGAATTTAGAAGCAAATAAAAGTGTTTTTGATATCCTGTCCTGATCTTCAACCATTACATAACACTTTCTTCCAGTATTTTCTTTTTTTAAAGAATTTATTTATTTATTTATTTATTTATTTATCTATGAGAAATTTATTTATTAGAGAGAAATAGAGAGAAGAAGCATGAGCTGGGGGTAGGAGCAGAGGGAGAAAGAGAATCCCAAGCAGACTCTGCACTCAGTGCAGAGCCTGACATGAGGATTGATCCCAGCACCCCAAGATCATGACCTCCAGCCAAAAATCAAGAGTCAGACACTTGATTATCTGACAAGTGCCACTGAGGGGCCCCGCCAGTACTTTCAAAGAATGAAACAATTTTTAAAATAATGTCACCTCAGACTGGCAATACCTGCAAGAAAAATATAACCAGAAGTCTAAGTCTCTTCATGCTCTTATAACAGAATCCCATAATTGGGGTAGCTTCTGGCAATGAAAAGTTACTTCTCATAGTTATGAAGGCTGAGAAATCCAAATCTAGATGGTGGCAGATTCAGTATCTGGCTGGATCCCATTACCTGGTTCATAGACAGCTATCTTCTCCCTGTATCCTTAAATGTTGGAAAAGAGGGATCTCTCTGGAGCTTCTTGGAAAAGAGTACTAATCTCATTCATGATGGCCCCATCTTCATGACCTGATAACCTTCCAAAGCTCCCAACTCCTATTACTGTCACATTGGGGATTAGGTCTTAATACATGAATTTTGGGGGGGTACGTACATTCAGTCTATATAGCACCAGAGGAAATGAGTATTGGTCTAAATATTTGAGAAATGTAATGAGCAGCCTTTATGAAGCATTTAAGTATAACACTGATCTTAACTATATATCTTAACTCTACTACTGATTGCTGCTGATGAAAATTTATTCTATATTAATCAAAATATTTTTAAAATATACAAGATTGCTATGAATAGCCACATGGATATTTCTTCCCCGATCATTAACTCTAATTTTTAGTTTTGTGTCTTTGGGCATTGTTGGGAGTATTTAATCACTAAATGTAGAGAATAAGTACATGCTTTAGAAAAGGCAATTAATTTATACTGAAAGAACAGTAAAGAAAAAAAATTCTCATAGGTTAACTAAAATACCAAAATAACAATAAAATCATGCATTTTTAGAGCTAGAATAAATTGAGACTTCTTTCTGATTCCTCTTTTTAAAATTAGAGATTGAACATTTGAAAAATGATTTGTCCAAGATTGCACAATTAGAACCAGAAACTTGTAGAGTTTACAACTTTCTAATTCAGTCCTTTTTGCAGGTAAAATAAAAGTAAAGTGTAATGAATATAATGTCCAGAAAAATTGAATGAGAATTTGTCTTATAAAGCATATATATTAACTAATTGCTTTGAACTGAAGCAAGTTTGGAATCCTCCACATAAATAGTAGAAGGTCTTCCCTCTCAAAGAGTGAAGTTAATGTAATCAGAACTAAATATGTAAATGCCTTTCCATTTGCCTTCTTTTTCAAATATCTTTACTTTTTTATGTTTTGGAATTTTTATTATTTTTTAATCTTTTAAAGCTTTTAATCATCCAGTGATCATCATGACAAATGCACTCTTTAATCCCCATCATCAGTTCCACTCATCCACCCACCCCCATCCCCTCTGGTAACTACCAGCTTGTTCTCCATAGTTAAGAATGTTTCTTGCTTTGTCTCTCCCTCTTTCTTTTTTCCCCTTTGCTCATTTGTTACGTTTATTAAATTCCATATATCAGTGAAACTATATAGTTTTGTCTTTCTCTGGCTGACTTCATTTAGCATAATACTCTCTAGCTCCATCCATTTTATTGCAAATGGCAAGATTTCATTCTTTTTTATGGCTGAATAATATTCCATTGTATGTGTATACCACCCCTCTTTATCCATTCATCAATCAGTGGACATTTTCGTATCTTGGCTATTGTAAATAATGTTGTTAAAAACATAGGGGTGCATGTATCCCTTCAAATTAGTGTTTTTGTATTCTTTGTGTAAATATCCAATAGTGTGATTGCAGATTATAGGGTAGTTCTATTTTTAACTTTTTGAAGAAAGTCCATACTGTTTTTCAGAATGGCTGTTTGCATTCCTACCAATAGTGCACAAGGTTCTCCACATTCTTGCCAACTCCAGTTCTTTCCTCTGTTGTTGATTTTAGCCATTCTGACAGGTGGGAAGTGATATCTCATTGTAGTTTTAATTTGCATTTTCCTAATGGTACATGATGATGGGCATCTTTTTTGGTATCTGTTGTTGGACATCTTCTTTGGAAGAAATGTCTGTTCATGTCTTCTGCCCTTTTTAAAATTGGGTTATTTGGGTCTGAGCTGTTGAGTTTTACAAGTTCCCTATATGTTTTGGATACTAACCCTTTACCAGATATGTCATTTGCAAATACCTTCTCCTATTCAGTAGGTTACCTTAGGGTTTTGTTGATTGTTTCCTTTGCTGTGCTGAAGTTTTTATTTTTATGTAGTCCCAATAGTTTATTTTTGCTTCTCTGTCCCTTCTGTAAGGGAATCTATCTAGAAAAAAGTTGCTATGGCCAATGTCAGAGAAATTACGGTCTGTACTTTTTTCTAGGCTTTTGATGGTTTCCTGTATCATAAGTAAGTCTTTAACCCATTTTGAATGTATTTTTGTATATGGTGTAAGAAAGTGATCCAGTTTCATTCTGCTGCATGGTGCTGTCCATTTTTCCCAACACCATTTGTTGAAGAGACTATTTTTTTGTACATTATTTTCTGCTTTGTTGAAGATTAATTGACCATATAATTGAGTTCATTTCTGGATTTCTATTTTGTTCTACTGGTCTATGTGACTATTTTTTGCCAGTACTATACTGTTTTGATTACTGCAGCTTTGTAATATAATTTGAAATCCAGAATTATGATACCTCCAGCTTTGCTTTTCTTTTTCAGGATTTCTTTGGCTAGTCAAGGTCTTTTGTAGTTCCATACAAATTTTAGGATTTTTTGTTCTGTCTCTGTGAAAAATGCTGGTGGTATTTTGATAGGGATGCATTAGCTATGCAGATTGCTTCGGATAGTAGTAGACATTTTAACAATATTTGTTCTTTCAATCCATTAGCATGGAATATTTTTCCTTTTCTTTGTGTCATATCAATTTCTTTCATCAGTCTTTTATAGTTTTGAGAGTATAGGTCTTTCACCTCTTTGGTTAGATTTATTCCCAGGTATCTTATTATTTTTGGTGCAATTGTAAATGGGATTATTTTCATAATTTTTCTTTCTGCTCCTTCATTACTATTTTATAGAAATGCAACATATTTCTGTAGATTGATATTATTTCCTGTGACTTTACTAAATACATTTATCAGTTCTAATAGGTTTTTTGGTGGAGTCTTTTGGATTTTTTTCTCTATATAGTATCATGTAATTTGCAAATAGTGGAAGTTTTACTTCTTCTTTGCTAATTTAGATGACTTTTATATCTTTCTGTAGTCTGACTGCTGTAGCTAGGACTTCCAGTACTATGTTGAGTAAGAGTGGTGAGAGTGGACATCCTTGTCTTGTTCCTGACCTTAGGAGAAAGGAACAGGTTTTCCCTATTTAGGATAATGTGAGCTGTGGGTTTTTCATAGATGGTCTTTATTATGTTAAAGTGTTTTCCCTCTAAACCTACTTAGTTAAGGGGTTTTTTTGTACTTTGTGAAAAGTTTTTCTGCGTCTATTGAAACAATCATGTGGTTCTTAATCTTTCTCTTATTGATGTGATATATCATGTTGATTGATTTGTGAATATTCAACCATCCTTACAACACAAGAATAAATCCCACTTGATCATGGTGAATGATTATTTTTAACATATTGTTGGATTCATTTTACTAAACTTTGTTGAGGATTTTTGGCATCCATGTTTATCAGAGATATCGGCTTATAGTTCTTTTTTTTATTGTGCTGTCTTTATCTGGTTATTGTGTCAAGGTAATACCGGCATGATAAAATGAATTTGGAAGTTTTCCTTCCTTTTCTATCTTTAGAATAGTTTGAGAAGAATAGGTATTGATTCCTCTTTAAGTGTCTGGTAGCATTTACCTGTGAAGCCATCTGGTCCTGGAATATTTTTTGTTGAAAGTTGTTTGTTTGTTTGTTTTATTGCTTATTCAATTTCTTTGCTAGTAATTGGTCTGTTCAAATTTTCTATTTTCAAGTATCCTTACTTTTTGTGCATGGTAATGCTATTAAGTAACATCACATATACTCAAAATTTTGAATCAAGTTTTAACCTTTCTCTTTACTGGGGTAGCTCACATTGTCAAGCTCAGTTGCCAAGTCCTACTAGTTCTGTCTTCCAAATATCTCTCAAAATTCTTGTCAATCTCTTCATTCCTAGGATCATTTGGTTGGGGAAGGATTTTATCACCTATTATGTTGGCTACTGCAGATAAATTTCATCTAAACTTTTCCTATATCCTCCTTACACTCTACAATTTTTACATTGCCCAAAAGTAATCTTCTAAGTACAACAATGTTAACCGCTATTAAAAATTTCATAGTGGCCTATTACCAATTCCATTAATACCTTCTCTTCCTTAAACATATCGCATACGTCCCAGCTTCAGGATATCTATATTTGCTCTTCCCTTCCCTGGAAAATTCTTTTTTTTTTTTAAAGATTTTATTTGAGATAGAGACAGTGAGAGAGAGCATGAGAGGAGAGAAGGTCAGAGGAAGAAGCAGACTCCCTGTGGAGCTGGGAGCCCGATGTGGGACTCGATCCCGGAACTCAAGGATCATGACCTGAGCCGAAGGCAGTTGCTCAACCAACTGAGCCACCCAGGTGCCCTGGAAAATTCTTTATGTCATATTTCATGAATATCTCCTTCCCATTTGTAAGGTCTTTCTAAGTATTACTGTTCTGACCACCCTATCCCATCCCTGATTCACTCTTTCTTCATAGCACTCATTATCTAAAATAATCTTGTTTTTGTTTTTGTATTTGCTTATTATTTGTCTGTCCTAACTAGCACGCACACTCCACAAGAGTAAATATGTATCTTGATCATTATCTGATTCATAAAGCTTTCAGCAGCTATTTGACTCTCAAAAAATGTTTTAAATAAATACCAGAAATAGTAACCTTATGTTTAAGAACTTCATGCTTTGATAATTACTTATTTTTTCAGATCTATCAACTATTTCTCCTTTATATGTACTTAAGGGACTTTAGTTCCAAGTAATTATGATTTCAGCCTGAGCCAAGTCTCATCTCAGGTTATTTCACTATTTAGAGGTTTATAAGCATCACTGACTTGTTAATTATTGCATTATTGAGGCTATTTTTTTAAATGGTGGCTATCCCTGCTCCTCACTACTAAATTACCCTAAGATTCTGATTCCAAAATATATAGATCTCTATAAGAAATTTCCAAGTGAGAAGAATGTACTGTCCAGTTCCTTACCTATCCCTTCCCTATCAGCACAAAATTATTCATCCTAATTCCAGATCCAAATGTTATATCTCTGCTGAAATACCTCACATTCATATCTCTAAATAAGTCCTCCCAGTCTAAGGCCATGTAACCCTCAGTTTTTCTCTTTTATTGTTCTGATAAACTCCTTTTTCTGTGATGATTAAATGTATAATACAGGTACAGTGTTTAGAACATTTCTTTTTCTTTTCTCTTTTTTTTTTCTTTTCTTTTCTTTTCTTCTCTCTCTCTCTCTTTTTTTAAGCATTTGTCTAAGCATTTATTTGGTGCATCTCTACTTTATACATATCAACAAATTTAAAAATCAGTTTTCATTTTTCTCTGGTAATAATCTTCATAACTGATACATACATATACGTACATACATAATCTGATGGAAAACAAACACAATGTGTATACACAGAAATATAGGAACACGTTTAACAAAATGGAAATCATTACATAGGAAGACAAAACTGAAACTAAACATATCTTAGAACATTTCTTGATTCGCAGTAAGCCTCTGTTCACCACTACCTTTTAAGATTATTATCATAGCTGTATTTTTTGTTTTGCCTTTCTCTTCCTTCCAAGAAAACATCTGCTACCCAAATAGACTCTTATACACATATACCAGATAGCAATTCTTGAAGGACCAAGCTTTTTTGTCTGTCAGCTAATTTTGTTTAAACCAGTATTTCCTACAGGTCATAATATGGTATCTTTCACTAAAAAGAACATTATTAAATACTTGATATGGAAATGAAAAAAAAAGAAGAAAAAGGAAAAAATATAAAGAGGATATAAGAATAAAAAGAGGATAAAAGAATGGAAGGAAGAAAGGAATGGAATGGAAGAAAAGAAGGAAAGAATTTAAAAAAAAAAAAAAGGATTGTATAGTAATTGAGTAACAGGGACTATTTTCTCACAGTGCCAGACACAGAATATACATTTTTTATATAAATTTAAAATATGTCCTCCATTATTTCTAAAACCCTGTGGAAACAGATGGGAAATATTTGAGGCTACTCTCACGATGCATTTAAGAGTAGGAATTATTCACCAATTCCAGGCTGCTGTCCCAATGTCACTATTTCTGTTCATATATGCCATTCTTTTTGGGGATCTCCATTAAGTAGCTGAAAGTGGCTAACGCAGATAATCTATTGTTCTTTAGCTTCTATACATGATACAAATTGAAATGATACAATGACTACTTTAGTATTGTAGTTCACTGTCCCTGAGTGACAATATTAATAAGTGTCTTGGACAGCAACAAAAAATGAAGTAAGTGCTTGGAACATGTGTAATGTATGGAATGACACAGATAATAAGTCAGGCACTACTCAAGAGTTTGAAAGGTCTAAATGTAAAAATAAAGGCAGAGATATAAATTTACCAACTCCATCTCCTGTACCACTCAAAATGCCTGACAGAAGATGCCAGGAAGCTGAGAATGACAATGACACAAAATGGTTACCATGTCAGTCATGCCAAACAGGTTATATCAAATTTCAAACAGCTAAGGACAATGTTTTCCAGTCTATAAAGCAACGTACATACTCAGTTGACAGGTAGGTGTTACAAATAGAAGCGACCGGAGGGAGTAAACAAGTAAATTAGAAATTCCTGGGTAGCTTGATTTTATTCCTACAGGACAGTGTTTAGGAGAAGTTATTTCTCTTTTTTTTTCTGTCTTTTTTGACACCAAACCAATGGAAACGAATGATCCGATGTGATCACTTAATAGTACGCAATTTCACAATGAGGGTTTTGCTAAATTTCATTTGTTGGCAGATAAAAGATGAAAAATATCAAACATCCATGGTATGTTTCCTCTATGTCCAGCCCGAGGCTTGCTAATGAATGTGTAAATAAATAAATAAATGCAGTGTCTTTGAGTTCATAGTCTTGGGACTAGAAGAGAGATTGAGAGACAGTAAAGTAAACCAAGGATGAAGTTAGTTAAAATAAAAATATATTCACTATATTATGCAGGCACAGAAGAGAGACTAACATCTGACGTAGGGTTGATTCTGATACTGTTTTCAGAGGAAGATGATATCTGTCTCTTGCTATTGAGAGCTGTGCACCCAGGAGCAGCTAATTGTTATGTAATTAATTAAACTTTGTATCAGCAAAATTGACAACACTCCGTGGAAACCCAGAAAAGAACGCCTGCCCAAGAGTTTTAGGAGGGTAATATTTTATTTAAATGAAGAATATCTTAGCTTATGATTTGGGAAGGTGGATGAAGCATCTTATAGACAGGAAGGAGTGGTTTCAGAGGCCCTCATGTAAAGCATATTTAAGGAAAAACTAATAGTTGGGTTCAATCAAAGATATTTGCTGATGCGATGAGTAATAGGGAGGATGCTGCAGGATGAGTTTGGGAAGTAATTTGAGCAAGATTGTGATGGACTTTTTGGCTATGCTAAGCAAATCTGATTTAACATTGTAGGGTTTTGAGGTAAAGATTAAAGATACTGAAGTAGGACAACTGCATTTTTAAGCTGCATTTTACACCGTAATCATAAATTAAAGGAGAAAACAAATAAAGAGGTTATTATGCCATGTGGAGGGAAATGAAGGCAAGATGTATAGCAGGCATATACATATATATACACATACATGTGTATGTATGTAATTAGTGCTTAGAATATATAGAGAATACCTATATAATTAGTATGTATGCATATAATTATATAATTAATATCTTGTTATAGATTCCAAATATTTTAAAAAATGTTTTATTTACCTTAAGTCATTTAATACCTTGGAAAGCCTATATAATTCTCCCCTTTCCTATAACGCAGAAAGTGAAGTCTAAGCTTCTGTGGCTAATATATGATGAGCACAGGATTCAATTGATACTGCTTTTGACAAAGATTTCTTTTCTTGCTCATAAGAGATAATCCTAGATGAAAATATGCAAAGAAGAAAGGGATAGTGGCAAGTGTACTAAATACAGTATTTAGGGTTGGGTGCACACATTCATTTTTCAGACCTCTAGGGCTCCATTTAGTTGATGCAGTAAATTAGAAAAACTCAGCTTAATACCAAGGAGTGTCATAGATACTGGAAATTATGAATCTCCAAAGGATCATAAAACTCTGAGCTAGAAAAAATGTTAAAATGTAATATAGTCTGTTCTCAACATCTACTAAGATTGACTAAACATAAAATTCCTCTAAGAGGTGGGTTCAATCCACCCGTGTTATAAACCTAAGGCTCTGAACTCTGACAGAATCCTACAAAAGTAGAAATGGATTTAGTGACAAGGGAGCCTGATCCCTCATCCTAAGAAGCTCACTAGGAATCAGGTTGACTATAAGCTATTGTACTTAACATATTCTCTTGTTGTTATATGAGATCATATACTCAAATTTCCTGTCTCAACTTCCTTCTTCATTACTTCTGTTTTATTTCCTGATATTGTGATTCTTTAATTTTCTTTTAGGAATAGCAGAGTATTCCCTTGCTCACTCAGCCATAAAAATATCTTTAAGAGGAGAACAAATAGAAAAAAACAACTATAACCATGCTATGGTACAATCTGGAGCTAAACTGAGGGCTTTTACGTGCAATGCTTATGATAAACCACTCTTAGCATGATCACAATCATTTAAGAAGAAGAAAACGGTGTAGGATAGCAGAGGGAGATAAGACTCCTTTTGTGTGTCAGACTTACCGCTTTTCTGAAACTCACCACTCCTAATCTCCAATAAAATGCAGAAAAATATTCCTTTTCTTTTACAGGGTTGCATTAAGTGTCAAATGAAATGGTTATGTAAAAGAACTTTGTGAACTGAAAAGTAACGTGGCACATAAACCGATTTGTTCAAGGAACAACCCCTTATTTTGTAAGGACCACGGCTCACATAGTCCGCCCATAGGAAAATGGCATCCTCTTGCCTGCATTGTCACCTGGACTCAAAATGTGTTGGTTATTGATGCACAAATAAATATCATGCATATAATTTAAATTCTAATAGAAGGAAATGGTTAGTAGAAGGCTATTGAATCTATACCGTTCATATCAGCAAATACTTAGGAAAAAGCAAACAATAAATCTAATGTGAAAATATGCCATAAATTAAAATCCTTATTTAAAAATACATCAGTATTATTTGAATGAACTTTATGAAGTTCAATGACAGGCAAAATTAAGCTCTTCTAAAAAAAATCAGAATGGTGGCTATCTCTAGAAGATAGACTGGAAAAATGAACAAGAAAGCTTCTGGGATAAAGGAAATGTTTTATATCTTGAACTGTGAAGTGATCTAACTGGTATATACAAAGGTAAAAATTCATTGAGCAATACCTTTAAAATCCGTGAATTTCACTACATGCAAATTAGATCTCAATAACACCTTTGTCCTGGTTCTATGGTTACCACATACTTCTTGACAACATGTTACTCATTCTTAGAGCTCTTTTTCTACATCCCATTCTAGCTGCCCCCTGATGGTGACTAGCATGTAGAACTGAATGTTTCTTTGTAAAAAATAATGACTTTTGTCAGTGTTCAGTATCTGAGCACAACGCCTTTAAGCTCATTTTGATTTCAAGTACTACTAAACATAAACGTGCCTTAGTGCTACTAGAGGAAGTCAGTTCTGCTCCAGTGAATGCATACAGAAGGATTGCTCAAACTACTTCTGGCCACTTTTGATTTGCAAATTGTCTCTATCTCTGCTTTGAGTTGTGAGAGTAAGAGCAGTTACTACATTAAATGTTATGCATCTGTAAACACTCTCAGAATAGTTGTGCTCATCTGAGCTCTATTGTCTAGCACAGTGTTGGTACAAAATATACACAATGAATATTTGATAAACGAAAGGACAGAAAGATGATTTACTTGCTGTATCTCCGTATAAGTGTTCTATTTCCTTGTTTATTTACATTTGCCAGCTAAGGGCTCTGTTGACACATGTTAGTCACTTTTGTTGAAGTTACATTTTTCAATAAAACATGATCCTTAATTTATGTCCCTCAAAAACACACAGGGATTTTCTTACAAAATTCTTCCCAGGGCTCTTTCTTCCAATCCTGGCCCAAAGCAAAACGGAAAAATTAGAGTGATTGTATTTTCACAAACTTTTTTCATAACAATGAGAAAGAATTTTCCTGCCAGATTCTGAAATAAAACACTACTTAATCTGAAATAAATTAGGCAATGATTTGTTCGTTAACATCCCCGATTAAAAATAACATGTTTTCTATACATTCCAAGTGATGAGTGATTTCAACACACTTTTAAAACATGAAAAAAGATAGATTTATAAACAAGAATGCAGAAATGACTCCATCTCTGCCATTTGTAACCACAATTGCCCTAATGTCTTTAATTGTAATAATGAGTAGTTTTCTCCTAAAGCCTTTAGTTATAATAATGAGAATTATTTTATCCACATATACATCCTCTGAAGTTATACAGGGACAAGTTAGTTCATATTTATAAAGCATGCTGAATATAAAAATCACAGGTTTAATTAAAATTCAAGCAAAGTTTGGGGCGCCTGGGTGGCTCAGTGTTTGCTTAAAGCCTCTGCCTTGGGCTCAGGTCATGATCTCAGGGTCCTAGGATCAAGCCCCATATTGGGCTCTCTGCTCAGCAGGGAGCTTGCTTCCCCCTCCCTCTCTGCCTGTCTCTCTGCCTACTTGTGATCTCTCTCTCTCTGTCAAATAAATAAATAAAATCTTAAAAAAAAATTCAAGCAAAGTTTGAAAACTTGGCTGTCACTAATTACTTCTAACATGTTCTTTGTAAATGTGGCATTGTCTATACAGCAAAGTTTTTATAACCACGTGCTCTCTCCTAACTCTCCTTTTACATTTAAGAAAACAACAAGGGGAAAAAAAAAGTGAGAAAGACTGTAGGAGCAAAGTTTACATAAATTGGTTCCAAATTTAAGCAAGAAGCTACAAGACTGTAAAAGCACAGCAAGTGGTGGAACTCTTTTAGATTTCTAGTAGTATAATATTCTTATTGGTTCTGGAACTTGTAATTTACATTTTCATTCATTCATCTTTCCTTCAAGGAGGAAAGGATTTAGAAGAGGGTGACAGACAAGTTAACAGATAATTACCAGACATTGTGATAAGTGCTTTCATGGAGAGAAGCAATTTGAAGTGCTATTTAGTTTAGCAAATTGCTCTCATACATATCGCACCATCTGATGCTCAAGGTAACATTCTGAGTAGGTAGAGTACATACTACCCATCGTGTCCCCATTTTACAGTTGAAAGAAGCTGAGACTCAGTGAGTTTAAATTAATTTTCCTGAAATCATATATTAAAAATTGTTGCAACTGGGATTTAAACCAGATCTTCTGGCTTCTAATGTTATGGCCAATCCAGTAGATACATCTGTGATGGTTAATACTCCTTAACCAGTATAATCTTGGGCTTCAAATATCGATCCAAGCGACTCATAAATCTGGGTGCAAACATTATTTTGTGGGACAAAAAGTAATCTTTGGTAGAAACACTAGTCTTAAAAAAAATAGAGAAAATGTAATAAAAACGATAGTAGAATAATGGATAGGAAAGCATGGGCAAAAGATATTCTCCTAAGATCTAGTTAATACTACAAAGTTCCTAGTTCAATACCATTATCAAATAAAGTATGTAATACATAGTCATGTGTTTATGGAAGCTTTTAAAGCATATAGGAAACAGTGGAGAAATGATGTATTTAATTCATATAAGACAAGAATACTAAAGTAAGTGTTAGAGACATAATTAATTGAACAAAGTATCTGTTTGTAGAAAAAAAAAACCTTCGAAAGGCTACTGAATAAGAATGAGAGATCTATTACAGAAAAATCCATAAAGCTTTCAAACAAATACCTAGCTGAAGTAAAAGCAAAAGGGATGCTACATTTTACTGGCAAAGAAATAGAACACATATCTAGAGAGAAACCATTTATTTCACTGATTAGAGTTCTTATAAATGTAGTTGAGAAGGTATCTCAATATTATATTTGTCACCTTACTCTTCTTTTTCCTCCTTAATAACTTACAGGCAAAAGTACCTTTGAGGGAGGGACCTAAAGTTTAAGGATTAAGTCTCCCCACCCTTTTTTTGTTAGCCGTTAATGTGCATTTACAGCTTTTTGGGATTTTGGATATTTTTATTTTATGAAAGTCCAGGTGACTAAGCACATCTGCAAATCCTCTGTTGCATCCTGGGGTGATTACACAGCATATTAACCTGAATGGAGAGAGGTTTGATTATTTGTCAGAGATGCACGTTATCCATGATCTAAATTAAGCATTCTCGTTAACAAGAGGAGTTTAAAGGAAAATTCAGAATGGAATGCGATATTAAAACATGAGGAAGACCTAATACTTGTTGGTTGTTTACTCTGAGGCAGGCACTGTGCCAGGCTCTTAACTTACCTCATTTAATTCTCCCACAACTGCTGTGACGCAGGGCACTAGTTAGGGTTCTTAGTAGAAAGCAACAGATGTTTACTTTGGCTAATTAATAGAAATAGAATTTATAACAAGAATGTAGGATGTCTCATAGAGTCCTCGGGAAGTTTGAAGAAGGAGGCTCACAAAACAAGCATGACCAAAGGGAGCTAGGCAGCCAAACATGGCCACATTCCTGACACAAAATATATCTGGAGAGAACACACAAACACACGGCTCAGGCCACTACATTGTCAGCGGGGAACACTGGGCTCATTACTGATTTTGTTGCCATTTTGCCTCTGCAAAGTTAATTTGTCTGTCAGTAGCCTCAGGGAACTTTTGGGGGTTGGTTGATATATGAAAATGAAGTCATCAGCAAGGGGGAAGGTTTGCTTAGAAGAATACAATGTGCTGAACATGTTGTTGTTGTTGTTGGAAAAGGAACATGTGGCTTATTAAAATGCAAAATGAATCTAGCTTCATAAAACTGTTAACATGTTATTCCTATATTTACAAAACTCCATCTTTTTTTTTCCCCAAGGATTTTATTTATTTATTTGACAGAGAGAGAGAGATCACAAGGAGGCAGAGAGGCAGGCAGAGAGAGAGGGGGGAAGCAGGCTCCCCGCTGAGCAGAGAGCCCAATGAGGAGCTCTATCCCAGGACCCTGAGATCATGACCTGAGCTGAAGGCAGAGGCTTAACCCACTGGGCCACCCAGGTGCCCCTAGAAAACCGTAGCATTAGCTTATTGTTGTGAAGCAACTTCTATGTAAAATGCAACAATTCAGTTTTCACTTTATTTATCTTCTAACAAATTTAGGTAAGATAACTTAATATTTAAAATAAGAACGTATAATATAGTGTAAACACATAAATATAAAATAAATATTAAAATAAATATTTTATATATATGATCTATTTTGGTAAAATATATCCCTTATGGGCCATGGCAGATATCAATAACTAAGGGATTGTATTTTGTCTGTTTTGCATCATTTCCTTGTGTTGAAGATATCTTCTTTGGGAGAAAATGTACCTAGGTCTAGTGTAGACACAAAGTAGTGTAAGTAGAGGACAGTTGCATCCCCACATGGTTTGAAATGACAGTAAAAATTGTGTCAGTGCTACCTAGAGCATCATTTCAGAACTAGAGGTAGCAAAAAAAAAAACACCAGAAAATATAAGAGCTCTCCCAGAAATTAAAAAAAAAAAAAAAAACCTCAGTTTTTCTTTAGCTTTCCATACTGGGCTCTCCACGTATTATACTTTGATATTTAAGAAAAGAGTGATAATCAGCTATAGAATTTGCTGATACTCGTGTTACTTATTTAAGAAGTCAGTTGCTTGGGTGCCTGGGTGGCTCAGTGGATTAAATCCTCTGCCTTTGGCTCAGGTCATGATCTCGGGGTCCTGGGATCAAAGCCCTACTTAGGGCTCTCTGCTCAACAGGAAGCCTGCTTCCCCCTCTCTCTCTGCCTGCCTCTCTGCCTAGTTATGATCTCTCTCTCTCTCTATCAAATAAATAAATAAAATCTTAAAGAAAAATTAGTTGCTTAAGAGCTAAGCCATTTAATTTTTTTTTCCAATCCAGTGGGTGACTAGAAGTATATTTTGCCAGCAGAGAGGATACACTTGTGCTAAGAAATCCTTGGAAAGAGCATAAACTAGATTCATGCAAAACTGTGTTTGATACTTTTCTTCTATCCGTAATTAGCTGAAAAACCTTAGGTTTTAGTACCTAACAGTGAAATGGGGAAAATTTAAGGCATTAGATGCAGCAGATATGGTAGCTACATGAGATGATTCTTGTAAAGTCCTTATATACAATTCCAGTTTAGGAGAGCAAAAGGATCAGCTCTTTTAATGTGTTCAGCTCTTTTTCAGTCTTGTGCTAGAAGTAATCTGTTGGAGTTCTAACTGTTAAAGCTGCGGGGTTAACATACGGGTATGGTAAATTTTCTTCATCGCTGAAGGGAAAGAGCATATTTGAAAGAAGTTGCCGGAGTCCATCTCCAGCTGCGGTGGGTTTCACGAAGGAAAAGGTGGTGTCGGCGAGTGAGGAAACGCAGACACACAGTCAAGGTGCAAGCATCTCCTCCTGAGGATCTCAGGGGATCTTTATTTATACCTTAAGATTTTACATTGTTTCCCATATGTTCTTTGTTTACAACTCAATGAGTCTGACTTAGAACATACCAATTATAGATATAGATCTTTTCCTTTCAGTTTCTTCTCTGCATTCAATAGTTTGACCTTTATAAGTTTCCTTTTGTGGTCACTAAGGAGTACAAGTGGTGTAAGAGGTGATAGACAAAGTTATAACAGGAACATAAAGTATAAAGTATATGAAGTGTTAGACAAAGAGAGGGTTGGTGGTTTTACATGATCTTTAAACAATCGGATTAAAGTTTAACCTTATACCACTACTCAACTATTTTTCATGAAGACTAATAATCAGCCTCTAATAGCATGCAATAATAACATTTGATTCTTGTTGAGTATTATTCCAATGCCTGAATTCCTCTAAGCAAGCTCTCCTGGGGATAAGGCACCAAGGCAGTGACCTTCTCTTTATTCTTTCCCAGAGGGACACAGAAAATGCTCTAACCATTTTTCCATTACTCTTAAACCATTTCTCTATGTCCGCAGCACAAACACCTGCGTGATCATAAATGCCTGTGTAAGGTATGGGAGGGGTGCTTGGTCTCATTGTTCATTCTTCTGGAATAGTCATCATTGATGTTAGCATAAAGATTATTTCCCTTAAGCCCATAGTTTAAGCCCACAATTACAAGAAATGCCATAAACAAAATGAGAGGAAGTAGCAGCGACCAGCTCTGGATTCTCCTGACTTTTCAGGATTGTCCTTCATACCCGGACTTTGTCAGACAGTATGAGTAGCTTGGTCCACGCCAAGAAGTTATAAGTGACAGGGACAGAGAAAGACGAGATGCCTACTATTTCCATCTTCTGTGGAGTGACTCGTGCAGGATTCCCTTTCCAAGCCAGAACTGAGGGGTAAGAGTGGACTATTGAAAAGTCAGTAAACAGAAATAGGATCAGAATAAAGAATGTTCAGTTTCTCAAAAATGTTGAAGCTTATGATTATGGATTTTGGCCAAGGAACATGTTGTAAGGAGAAAATGAGGTTACAGTGAATGTTCAGAGCATTTTTTGTCTCTTTGAACTTCTATCAATTAATCATTTTTGACTGCCAAAATATGTCTTTTTGTAATATATTCCCTATAGCTTCATGAACTTTTATTTCTCTTCAGTATCATAGCTTCTCATCTTCTCATCTTATTACTAAATGTTCATTGTTTTTACTGTTTTGTTCATTAATTAAAATTGGAGAGACAATGATTAAAGTTGTAAGAAGAATGTGTTTCGTATATTAATGTCTTATATCATACTCAGGGTTTCCTAATACTAATTATAATCTAATACTGTTACTCTTAAGCAAAGAGAAAACCCATAAGTCAAAAAGAGTAATAGAGGAAGAAGTACCTCCTGATGTAGTAATGACCTCCTAAAATGACCTCTCCCATAAAATCAAAATGAACTCTGAGAAGTTTTTAAAAATCAACATTGTCAGAAGTCTTGAAATTAACCAATAGCCCATAAAATTTGGAGTATAGTTTATTTAAGAAAAAAAATGGTTGATACTCAGTAAGAAGAATGAGCATTGTGATATTTAGCTCTTGAAAATCCGCCACTCTGCAATCACAGAGGAACACCCAGCAAGCCGGTAGCAGCCCCTGGAGGGGCCGGATGGGGTTAGAGCAACAACAATATCCCATGCCTGCAAAATTGTCACAATTTGACCTGTCAACCTTCATTAAACTCTTATTCAGAGGACTTGTCTTTATTTTGCTTGACTAAAATCTTGCTCCATGAGCGAAGAAGACCTTTCCTCAAAGCTTTTCACTTAACAATGGCTGCCTTTGGCAGTGATACTGGTTGGAGCAAACAAGAACATTGCCAGAAAACTAAAAAGTAAAATCTGTAGTGAAACCATGTGGGCCTTGAAAAGCTCCAGCATTATTATGGAGATTTAGAAGGCCATGTGTGTGTGCAGGGCTGTGTGCATGACCAAGAAAGACCTTAGAAGGCCCTAATGTCTTACTTCAGGCTGACTTTGAGGCTAAGCTGCCAGAGCAATCAAGGCCTGCCTCCGCAAGCACACAACACTTCTCAACAAAAGGTAGGAGATTTATTGTTTCAAAGAAGTTATTGAAAAATAATCATTAAGTGACCACTAAACTAACTGAGAAGAGACTTCGGTGGTCACACAATATCAAAAAAAAAAAAAATACTGATTTTATAGTATTAGTTCAATAAAGTCACTAAACCAACAACAAGCAACACCAACAAAAACAGCAATAAGAACAAATCTGAATAAGGTGGGGTGAATTCCAGGATCTTCACATTATCTTATTCAAAATATCCAGTTTTGGGGGGCACCTGAGTGGCTCAGTGAGTTAAGCATCCAGCTCTTGATTTCAGCTCAGGTCTCAGTCTCAGGGTACGGAGATCAAGTCCCAAGTCAGGCTCCATGGTCAGTGTGAAGTCTGCTTGAGATTCTCTCTCTCCCTCTATTTCTGTCCCTCCCCAAGCTCACACATGTGCTCTTTCTCTAAATAAATAAATAAAATCTTTAAAAAATAAATGCACAAAATATCCAGTTTTCCACTCAAAATTTCAAGACACATAAATAGGATAATGTGGTCATGCATAGGAAAAGAAAAGCAGTCTATAGAAATAATTCCTGAAGTTGGGTAGAACTCTGAAGCAAGCTAAATCTAGAGAAATCTCTAGAAGAATCAATCTAAAATGTCATTCTATAATGCGTATTTTGTGGGATGGAGGATATTTGCTCTCTGCAGTGTTTTAATGCTCAATTAAAATTTTAAATATATTTCAAAGTAAAAATGTCAATCAGGTATTTGGACAATGTTGCTTAAAATAGTTATTACTAATTGACACAGAGTAGGTTCTAACCATGTAATGACTTAAGCATCAAAAATTAAATATTGGCTTTTCAAAAAATATAACTACTGAGACTGTGATATGAGGAATGTGAAGTATAAAACTCTAATAATTTATGTGAAAAATAGAACAAAATTTCAGTTGCTATCAATAACTATTTATCAAGTTTTAATTATATTTCTTCCACCTACATGTTTTTGGATATTGGTCAGGTAATATTGATACACTGTTTTTTAAAAAATTTTTGTTTCTACTTAATAATTGTGTCAACATAAATAAGATACCATATGCCTTATTTCCTTAGCTTTTTATAAAATGTCACAATTTAAGTGCTTTTAAAATATACTTATTGACACTTGATAATGCTACAAAGTGGTTTTAGAAGACATAGATATCCTACCTCACAATATACTGCAAGAATTTCTTAAAGTTGTTAGCTGTATATTTCTTTTGAAATTTTCAAGGAAACATGATCAACACAAAGCAAAGTGTATGTTTTCACCGATTCTAAAGCAATCAAGGTTGTACACATATAGTCTTAAAAATATTAATCTCAGTGTCACTAATCTTTAAAAATTAGAGTTTTGTATGATATTCTTCTTTAGTTATCTTTTCTTAGAATATAAATAAATCATTATGCAATTTCATTAACAGAAAATGAGATGAAAACTGCAATATGATATAAAGTGATTGTGAATCTATTGGACCAGGTGAAGACATGTTTTGATATGATTTAGATCATAAAGTGAATTAACCAGACCAATAATACTAAGTCGTTGTTGCTTTTTTTTCTTTGTATTTGCTTTGTATAAACTTTGGAATACCTATACCAGAATCATCTTGATAGAATCCAGGACTTTGCGTTTTGACAATTTCCTGGGGAAATGCATTAAAGGTCTTGGAAAGCTGCCCCAACTATTTCTGTAGAGAATAGAGAGTAGAAGTAATAGTTGTTTGCATGTAGGCTGACAATAGCAGGCATTTGATAAAAGGAAGAGAGCAACTGAGAAGATGTAATCTCTTTTAGTAAGGTTCGAGATAGACCCAATATCATGACATGATTAAAAGACAAAAGGGGCAACCGCAATGGCCGGGAGGATTGATCTCTACACAGCTCCAAGGACATAGTCATGAATAAAATAAATATGCTCAGTTATGGGACATGGAACAGATATAGTAGTTGGGACCTGTGTCAGAGGTCAAAAGATGAAAGAAATGGCTCATTATAGTTAATCAATACTGAGGATAAATTGGATAATTTAGGCCCGAAGACAAAAAAACTAACATTCCAGGAATTTCTAGGAATTAATCTGGAAGGACTAGAGTCAATTTTGAAGATAAAGATAGCTAGTAAGACACAGGTAGTATATAAATAAGATAAATAAGACATAGATAATTTTGAAATAATTTTGTACAACATGTTTAAAAAATTTCTCCTCAAATTGTTATGGCCCAGAGAAATGTGTTTCTCTTTTACTTCGCCTTGAGAAATAAATACTTATTGCAGACTGTCTCAGACAATTTTCATACAGTTTAACTTTGAGTGTTATAAGCAAATACATTAGGATAATTTAGCCATTTTACATTTTTGGCAAAATAATCATTGAGTAGCAATTCTGTGATAAACACTTTAATAAGTATAGTGGGGCTTACAAAGCATCTAACAAATAGCAATTCCTGTTTTTAAGGAGCCACTGATTTAGGTATAGTAACAACTATCTATGGGAAATTGAAATAACAAAATACAACAAAATTAGATAACTATCTAATGGGTACTATAGATGCAAAATGCTGTATACCTTCAATGAGAGCAATTTACTATATCTTAATGGTCACATCAACTTCACAATGAAGTTCATTGTTGAGCTAATCTTGAATTAGCTAAGCAGTGGAGAGTGGTGCAAGTATTCTGCAATGAAAATATAAAGGGAAAGATAATAAAATAGTAATGCCTAAGGAACAGTAAATATAGTAACCTTTACTAATTGAGGAATTTAAAGATGAGATTAGTGGATGATGAAATAAGAAAAAATTGTTGAAATGAATGGATGCCAGGCTAACTATTCAGGTAAGGCTACCTAATATATGGAACCTAGAGAAAAATTAAAATGTGGAGATCTTTGTAAAAAAAATAATAAGAATTTCAAGATGGTGACAACAGATTACCAAACATGGAGTCCTTCTGAGCACAAATCTCTGTGACTGCATAGTTCATACATCCATAAGATGGCTCTGTATGTAAATTTAATCTTCATTTAAAAGGCAATGGAAGTGTTAATATCTCTTTGAGATCCTCATTTTAATTCTCCTTTGTTTATTGCAAAACATTCACTAAGACGTGGAAACAAATTAAATGTCCATTGGTAATTGATGGATAAAGAAAATGTATATACACACACTGGAATACTATTTAGCCTTAAAAAGTAAGGAAATATCTGCAGTATGCAACCATATGTTTGAATCTTGAAGATGTTATGCTAAATAAAATAAACCAGTTACGGAAAGACAAACAATTTATGGTTCCACTATATGAGGTATCTAAAATAGTCAACTTATAGAATCCAAGAGTAGAAAATAGTCAACTTATAGAATCCAAGAGTAGAATGATGGATGCCAAGAGCTGGGGTAGGGGGAGGAGGAAATGGGAACTTACTTATTAATATGCACAAAATTTCAGTCAAGCAAAATGAATAAGCTCCAGAAAACTGCTGTATAATGTTGTATTTTATTCAACAATAATAAATTGTACATTTAAAACTTGGAGAAGTTAGATCTCATGTTAAGTGTTCTTTCCCCATAAAAATCAAGAAAATGTAGCATTGGCAAAATAAATAAACAGATAGATAGGTAGATAGATAGATGGATAGATAGATAAATAAGCAAATAAATAAATTAATTAATAAATAAATAAAGGCTATGGGGAAGTTGGCTATGGAGAAGTTCTGAAGAGATTTTGTTAGGAAGAGAACATGATGGATACAATGACTTATGAAAATAACCTGGTAGCAAGTTGTAGCTGAATTATAGAAGGGCAAAAGAAACTTGAGATAGTTGGGAAGTAAATGCAGTATTCCAGAAATGTACACCCAAGAACCTGGTTCTTGACAGAAATAGAAGGAAAACATTTCAAAGAAGTAAAATGTGACTAAGCTTGTGAATGGTTAGAAAAGGGACAAAGGGAGTAAAGGTCACAAAAGAATTTCAAACACACTTTTCTAAGAGAATGGCTTGAAACAGTCTTGGGGTTTAAATCATTTATATTTTATGTAAGCTTATATTGAGTGATAGCAGGGGAACCAAGTGGAGACAGCCACTAGTCAACAATAAATAGATTAAAGAGTGCCATGTAAGAGAAATTGTGTGTGAGATTTGCAAGATGACAGAAACAAGTGAGGTACGCTAATATTTAATGATACTATCACTGATGTAGCATTTTATTCTCGAAGATTCTAGTAGTCAATTATTAACTTATTTTGTTTGTTAATGTCCCATTTCTCCTCTAAAGAGTTAACAATTTCTGGACAGACCAGTGCTTGAAACTTCAAGGGAAAAAATAGATGTATGTGAAAAAACATTATCTAATAAATGGCAAGTGTTTACTTGCACTGCTCAATATACCATTCTAAGCCTCTTTACCTGTCTTACTCCTTTAATATTCTCAACATCCTGATAAGATATGCTCTATTTTGATTCCCATTTTAAGGATTAAGAAACTGAAGCATAGGTAAGCTAAGTTCATTGATTATTTAATGACAATTTATTGATTATCATGTACCACTCACTGTTCCAGGTATAGATACACTGTAATAAATAAGACTGTCAGTGACACTATTATTGCAAGTTCATAAGAAAATATCAGTAATAATAAGTTATATGAAGAAAATAAGAAGATGAAAAGATGATGTAATGAAAAAAAGAAAAAAATAAAACCCTGGATACTTTAGATTAGTGGTTAGGAAAATAACTTGCCCAAAGTTATATAGTTAACTAATGTAAACTAGGGTCTGAACTCAGTTCCATGAGGTGTGATGGTGGAGGTATTTGCCTCCCTTTTTTACTGTTGCTTTGCCAGCATATCACTTAAATATTTGTTGAATACAATGAGTAATAGTTAATACTTACCGATGGCATGTTACTCATTGTACTGTATTGTTTCCACAATACTTTAAAATATTTGTAAGGTTAATATTTTTCTTGTTTAAGGATTTTGAATCTGAGGTTTACTCAGTAAAAGAAATAGTTCATGTTTACACTGTGGCTGTGTAGGGGTGGATATTTGAATGGCTATCCATAAAATTCTGAAAATAGAAGTATCTCACTGATGAGCATTTGGAGTGAACCTCTCTCCTCCCCCTTGGATTTGGGAATATTGCCATTGTGTGAGTCTTGATGAGAGGATGCAGGAAGGGCTAGATTCTTTTCTCCTAGAATCTGGATGTTGCCTAAAATAGTCCCCAGGACCTGCTCCCTGAGGAGAAGAATTCCATACTTCTTGAATGTAAGAAGTCATCATCAGTCAGTGAGAAAAGAAATTACAAAATGGTTAAATACTTAACTCTAAAGTTACCACCCATGTCATAGCATAGATTAAGAGTAAAAATACTCTTTTCTGTTTCAAATGGCATTTTGCTAAAAGTGTAACATTAAACTGTGAATGATTTTTGAGTTAGATGATACCTATGCATGTCTCAAAAACTAGGATATAATTTGGATATTGGGCTCATTCTGGCTCTTGTGATAGGAATAGCAATAGGTAAAAGCTAATGTAACCTGCGTTGGTGATTAAGTTGGGGGAAACGGACAGAAATTTCAAGTTGTACTTTGTTTTCTCTGTTCTAGATATTTAAAATTTTGGCCTATTTATAATAAAAATTGAATGGAATATGCAACTCTCAAAACCAATATGATTTCTGTTTCTGAATAATAACAAAACTTTTTCATTTTATCATGAGCTGTAATATACATGGTCTGATGTCTTAGCAGTGATTATTATTATATCTTATACAATCTAAGCAAAGTTAGAAAATCTGTTGACATTTCTGCCTACAGTCAGGAAGTGCTTCAAGGTTGGTTGGAGACAAATCATCTTTAAGTGCAAGGATCAGTTGATGGTAACAAAATGCCTTATCTCCCATATTATTGTGAACCCCTTATTAAGCATGCTGTGAGGAAAGACTACAAATCTGGCAAGCCAGGATAGATTGGTATGTTGTTCCACATCAATTTGTACAGTAATTTGGTTTGCTGCAACACTGAAGATATCTATCAGTTGCTTTCTAAGAGGAAATGCATCAAAATATTCTTTTGATTTTCTTTTGACTTAAAAATAAAGTCCCTGTTTTCCCACAACACAATGAATGTATTTATTCTCCACATTCCAAAAATTTTCATAGAGAGGATACATTGCAAAAGAGTCTAATGCATAAGAAGATAGCTCACAGATGGCTTTCCTAGCCTATGACTTATTCACGTTCTTCCATGGTGCTGGCAACTCTCAAAACTAATTCAACAAATGTCTGTTGAATTCTTTAAGTGCCACATTTAGTTGCTGGCACTGGGAATACGGTGGTGCACAAAACTAATTACCATTTCTGTTCTCATAGAGATTCCTCGTCAGAGAAAATCCATAGCCAAACTAATTTTTCTATTCACATTAAATTCTTACATACCCTCTACCTACTTTAATTTCTCAAGTGGCCTATTGATTTTTTTTAAGTCCTAAGACTCTATATACAAACACACTTGAAGGCTATTACAAGTGAACTAACAAGTTCAAAGAGACAAATGTAAACAGAAATGAGCAATGATGAAAGATAGGTAATTAATCTCATTCAGTCAAATATCCCAGGATGAACCAGAATCTATTTAAAATATGATGTCAACTTCTCACTTTATTTTACTTGGATAAAAATTCAAAGAAAAAAAAAACTATTCACTAGCATGCTTATTTATGGTTCTCAGATAAGACTAGGCAGAACCAAGGTAATCTATCACCTTATTTTTTATGGCCTGTGATCACTGTATTTTTTATTATTCTCTTCTTTCATGATTTCTATCATGTTGCAATTCAGGAAACTGTAAATGATAAATGATAGTATCCACAATTAAGCCATTAAGTAACATAGTCTTATAATAATATAAAGATATATTACAAAGCAACTCTCAGGTAAAGAAATTGTGAAAGTTCATTTTTTCAATTCTTTTTTGTGACAATTATACAAAGACCCCCTCTTGACCTAATTCTAAGTTTATACCTAACTACAGTCACCATTTACAGTGGTTCATGAATGCAATTAAGTTTCATTGTGTTCCTATCATCTGTTTCTCAGAGATTTTCAGTTATTTTTAAACATTTTCTAATTGCAACCAAATTTATGTTTGATTTCTGAAATTTAAAGATAGCATTTCCTAATGCTTTATAAGCACTCTAAAATATTTTGAGGACACCATTATATCATTAAGTTGGGATGAAAGGGAAAAGAGTTTCATTTTGTTTATTTCATTCCTAATGCAAATTTTTGTCCATGAGTTTTCACATTTTCTAGCAGGTTTTATTTGATATTGTATTCATGAAGCCCTCATTGATGAAGTGATCCAAAGATATTTTATGAACATTTACTATGAGCTAGTCAATGTACTGATTTCTCAGGATTGAAATGAAAGTTTTTGATTTCACTAAGAGGGATGCAATATAGGCAGTAAAGATAAATATGATAGAGGAAATAGAGTGGTGAGAGCAGGTACAAGAGGTATTTAACACACTCTTTTTATCCCTTTATTTCATACCACCATATTCTAAGCATCAACCTGTACTCAATATGATTTGTGCAGATTTATCAATCTCTTGGCAAAGAGAATATCTTTTGGATCAAGAGTATACTTTCTGCTGTAATGTCACAGTAATCAATATCATCCAAAATGTGTCTTCATATATATGACTATTATAAATTATGTAAAGATGAGTGCATTGCTAAGTTAGTGGGTATATATGTGTAAATTCATACACACATGTACAAGTACATATAGTTGGCCTTTGCACAACATGGGTTTGAAGTGTACAGGTCCACTTACATGTAGATTTTTAATGATAAGTACAGTATAGCATTATAAATGAACTTTCTCCTCCTTATGCTCTCCTAATAACATTTTCTTTTCTCTAGCTTACATTATTGTAAGAACACATTCTGTGATGCCTGTAATACCAAAACATTGCTAATTGACTGTTTATATTATTGGTAAGTCTTCTGTCAGCAGTACGCTGTTAGTCATTAAGTCTTGGGAAATTAAAAGTTAAACACAGATTTTCCACTGCACGGGCCTCAGCAGCCCTAACTTCCACATTGTTCAAATATCAACTTCATATATATCTGTATCACATAGATACACATAGATATATGTACATATTTATGTATACATATATATACACATGTATATACGCCTATGCCCTATCTATAGAGAGGGAGGGACTGGATTAAGTCCATTGTTCAAAGGATTTCAATTTTTAGATTTTACTGCTTTTGACCTTCATGGGTTTGCCTCTACTGAATTGAGGTTTTGTCATTTTACCCTGAGATTGCTTTGAGGCACGTGTTCATCAGAATTCATGTAAAACTTAAAATTTATGATTTTATTTATCACAACGACATTTTGAAGGATCCGATCTCCCACATCACATAGGGTCTTCTTTTTAAAAAATGCTATAGGGGTGGGAATGGGGAGATTATTCTCATGAACCACGGTGATGTTCTTAATCTTTTAAGCTCAGTGATTTTTTTTTAAATGTTTTTACCATTATTTTAGCCACCAGGAAACTATGAAAAAAATTGTTACTTCACTATTTCATGAGCTTTATTTTTTTCCAAATGTTGTCTTTTCTTATGTATTGTGTTGAGTAGTAACTTATGCATTAAACAAAATATGAAACACAAAAGTGTATTTCATGTGCATTTTCTCTTTTGAGGTTTTATGAACAAATTGGGATTTTAGCACACAAAAATGTAAATGATACACTGTTTTATTATTTTGTTACATATTTATTTTGATAGTTTTTCATTTTTGCATTAAATAGCCTAAATTTTTCCTGATATCATTTCCATTTTAGTATTCTATATTTATTATGTTGGCTTCTGGTATTCCGTATTTATAGCACTTGGCAATAGGCTATTATTCACTTTTAACTACTTGATTATTTCCAGTAAAAATAATTTGGGCCTCCTGAGCCCAATCTTATTCTACTGGTAGACACAGCAAACTTTCACGACAGAGACACAAGTTTAATTCATCAGTATAAAAGGAGAATATATCTGGTTTAAGGATCTAAAGAGACTTTGTGGTTCGTATTATTGTGGAATAAAACAGAGAAGGAAACCAGAGCAGCTAAGGATCTTTTTTTTTTAAAGAATTGTGCTTTTACCTCACGGAATCCTTTTCACTATTGATTGGCTCATGTTCACGGCATTAGAACCACTTTGTTTCCTTTTAACTTATTTTTTACTTGCTCAGCTCTTTTCAGTGGCTGTGCAATGTTTCACACTAATCAAGCCTGCCTTCCTGGTTGAATCCAGTAATTCTTTGATAAGCGTGAGGGTAAGAAGTGACAGCTCAGAAAACAGTAGAGACAAGGCATAGATAATGAAAAGATTTCAATTAAGAAGTATGATTCCCCTTCTTCTCACCTTAGTCTAATGTGTTTGTTTGTGGATGTGTAAATTAATTTTTAGCTTATAAAAACAATACATTCAGAGAGCTTGGACTAGTTAGGAAAACAAGAGAAAACATGGAAGAATAGAAGCAGTTATGTATATTAAGAACATTTTCCCCATTCAGTTCACTATTAAAAGAATTTAGGGAATGTGAAATATCCTATGGATTATTATTTAATAATAACGTATTGGTCTGATGTATGTTTACCAGCTCAAATGTTTAAATGATTTTATTATATTTTAAATTTTGGTGAGTCCAGTTTCCATATAAGCAAGTTTACTATACCGTCTCGTTTTAAATAATTATCAATAGTCAGAGAACCAGATTTAATGTTGTACATTCTGAGCTAAAAAGCCATGTACAATATTTCTTACAATTACATTAACTTTATTATTTACATCAGTAAATATATGCAATTTGTGTTGCAGATGTGAAATGTCACTAAAAACTGTAAGAATAAGATCTTACTAAAAAAAAGATCTTACTTGAACTTCAGTGATATCAGAGGCATTTTGCAAGATGTTTATAATTGATGATGCAAAAATGTAATTTATTCTTAAAGTAAGAAATGTTGAAGAAACCGGTGTTGGTGTGCATCTGCACTTGTACTAAAATGAAAAAATATATATATCAGTGGTTCTTTGACGAGTGTCTTATAAAATACTGGTTCTTCTGACTACAATTTGATACCTCATGATTTAGGAAATATAAGTTACTTTTGACCAGAAAATGAAAAAAAAGAAACAAATGAGTGCATTTATGTATAATGTAGATCTTCCTCATAACTAAGAAAAATAATGACAAAGTCAGAGCAGATATTTGTAAAGTTCACCAATTCCATGATCTTGGGTCAAACTTAAAATTGTTCTTTGGCTGATACATTGCTAATTTACATAAAAATACAAATTATAAAATGTCTTTCTCTTTTTTGATAATTACTCAACAAGGCCTTATTGAACACAATTATGGACAGGATGATCAAAATACCTTTAATTTATGGTATTTCATAATTTAAGATAAATACAATCACACAATTTGTCTTGTTTGGATTGAATTTGCCTCAAATTATTAAATTATTAAAGTTAAATAACAGTGGTATCTGGTTATTAATAGAATTTCTTTTTGATGGAATTTTTAAAACAGCATGGGTGAAGAAAATGTTAAAGCTCTAAATTTAAAATAAATTTAACTACACGAACATTTATTGTGAATAATTTGTTTAAAGCATGGATATAAAAAGTAGTCAAAGAGATGCATTTTCTTGTGTAAAACAGATTTATATTTTTTTAAGAGTTAAGAATTTGGGCCACATGCACATGATATAAATACCTAATAGTAAAAAGTAAAGAAATTATATATTGATAACAACATAAAACATTTCATCAGTAATTTGATTACAAACTTTTATTTACCCATTTTATTTTGTAGATAACCTTCTAGATGCTATTGAAAAGTTACAAGATCCTACTTGATTTGTAGATTCATCATGGTGAGTTTCTTAAAAAGTTTTGATGCCTAGGATTCTGACTTCCGAAATCACAGAAGTTTATTTAAAGATAAATTTCTAGTGTCAAAAAGTAAAATGAAGTGACCTACATAGATAGCTGTGAAACTTGAGGTAAAACAGTAAGTCCAATACTTTGGTTAACAAAAATAAGAAATTTTAACAGACTAAAAGGGTAATTATAATCAGTCATTGAAACAGCTTGCTTGATAGCTTTTAAATACTTGCATAAGTGAATGAATGAATAAATTTTTAGAGATTTGTATAGTTTCTGTTTAAATAATGAACACTTTTTTATGATACATAGATTTTTTTTAACCTTACTAATAAAAACTGTTTGACATCTGATTGGCTGTGGGAGATCACAAGGATCAAGGGATTGATATGTTGGCCAAAGACTATTGATTTCTAACTGAAAGGCAGTAAGAAGGTATAGAACACATTTCAGAGTCTAATATAAATTTTCTGTCTGATTCCTTCCATATATTGATTTCAGAAACCCTATCTCCTTGGATTTTAAGGATTTTTTAAATTTTTTTAATTTCTTTTGGTAGCTCCCTTGTAGTTAGACCCACTCTGATCACAACCCAAAACAGTTCATACCAATTTTCTAGGATAAGGGTTATTAACTTTGTGTCAGTAAATTTCCCTATAAGGAATACACAGCTTTGTATATATCCATTTTTTTTTGCAAGAAGCTATCATTTCATTTTCTGAACTATGAATTATTCTAATAAGACTAAAAAGTGAGGTTTTTTTGGCACAGGTATTTGGGGAGGGTGCTGAAATTTGGATGATCCAGGGTGAGAGAAAGGGTCTCACATTTCCCCAGCAAGAAAAATAAGTGACCAAATATGGTTTTCTCTTTCAAATATCATAAGTGCAAGTCTTACAGGAAAAAAAAAGTCAACATAATTATAGAAAGATTTACATTTATTTGACATAGGCATGATTTTTAAAAACAATGGGGCACCTGGGTGGCTCCGTGGGTTAAGTGTCTACCTTCCTCTCAGGTCAAGATCCCCGGGATTCTGGGATCCAGACCAGCATGCAGGTCCCTGCAGGTGGGAATCCTGCTTCTCCTTCTCCCTCTGCTTGCTGCTATGCTGTTTGTGCTCTTTCTCTTTCTCTTTGTCAAGTAAATAAACAAAATTTAAAAAATAAAAATAAGTGATTATCTTAAAACTAAAACCTCTTTTTAAAAAGGAATTCTATAGGTATAATTTTCTTTCATATTTAGAAGAAGTTCCTTTATTTTATTATTTATTGTTTTCCCAGATAAAATTATGGCCAATTACTGCTTATTGGTTAAATGTTCTTTCAAATCATTTTTAAAGATACCTGGAAAAAGTAATATATACTAATTATTTTTAACACAGAAATTCCTTATTTGAAAAGGTTCATATTACTTCAATAGCAGTTACTTATCATAGTTTGTTCATAGTGATGGACATCAAAAGAACATTTTTTATTACTTTTTTTGTTGCGTTGAAGTTCAACACAGAGCTTTTTTTTTCTTTAAAGACCAAATAAGTGAATAACTATTTTAATATTGAAAGCCAGTTAGAGAAAATTTCAAGCTGCTTCCAGTATTTAATTCAAATCTGGCTTCCCAAATTTAGCATTTGTGTTCCCCAAATTTAACGGAGTATTTTTGTCCTTCATTATCAGTCTTGGTGTATACTAAATGGAAGTTGGAGTAGAGCAAACTTTATAGTAGTTTCTATTAGAATATTTTTGGCTGAGATTAAATAAGAGAAACTTGGAACTTCAATGTGTGACTTAAAGTTTGAATTTTTTCATAGCAATTTTTAATCCAAAGAATTTTGAATGAATTCTAATTCATTTGGGATTCCTTCAAATCTCATTTCTGTAAAGAAGTGTGCAATTATTTCTTTGATCCAAACTTATGAAGTCATCCTTTGTGGAAGGAATCTTGACTTTTAACTAGGGGTAAAAGGGAAAGCTAAAAATTTAGAGATACAAAATATTCTTTATTATAAGATTATCAAACAATAACTTGGGAGAGTTTTTTGGGATGAGGATGGGCTTTTGTCATTATTTTTATATTAGAGGGTATTTTCTGACTTGTCATGACACAGAAAGACTGGAAGATTCCACATTTACTCTTGAAGAATTTTAGGCTATAATAAAATGCATGCTATTTCATTAAAGTTGAAGTTTGTCATTATTTAATAGCCATTTTCACTGGTGAAGCCTCCATCACTCAGTCTAATTAATACCTTGGTAATCCCCTATATAAATGTACAAGACCTTTAGACTTAAACTGATCCAATTCTCAGTAATAAAAAGCTCGTAGAAATTACTCAATACTCAACTTACAGCTCCTTTAAGTGCAAGCGGACAAATTATTGTCCATCATTTAGATAAAGATCCACATAACTATGAAATACAACTGAAACAATTGCACTTTAAAATATGGTTCTGCTGGAACTTATTCCAATATTCTGATTCTTTATCATGTGTTATTCAACCGAATGTATTGATATTGGGATAACCTCATTAATTACAGTGACAGAGTAATGGATAAGGGTTGTATTGCACTATCATTCATGGCTATGGAGGAAAGCTAAGTATCATTTTCAATCCCTTTAACACTGAGTATTGGAATAACATAAGGATTAAAAGCTGAACACTAGTATAATTGTCATGATTTTCTATCTAAATCCTTTCAATCTGAAGAAGAAAATATTTGGACCTATGGTGTTTGGGTACAGTAATCTACCTGGGATTTTGAAATCACCAAATCTGAATCATCCCCCTCACCTGTCAAGGAGTAGGATGTTTCTATTTAAGCTTTAGAGTAAAATTAACCACTCATTCCTGCTGAGGGAAAAAAAAAATGTTTTCAGCTTATACAAAAGATTATTTCCAAATGCAGATATGCAGCAGACTAAAATATTTAACTAGGTTAGAGAATTATGTTTTTATATCCTAAATCTTTTATATCCTAAATGAACTGTGAATATATAATTAAAATAATGATAGCTTTGGCTACCTGTTCTATAAAATGTTTACAAATGCAAAAGTAGACATTTATTTTTATTTTTTGACAGATGCATAAAATTGCTCATTTTTATTTATATTAAAAACATAATATTTATCTACTTTTCATTATTTTAAAATAAAACCCTTCAAAAAAATAAAATAAAAAAAATAAAAAAATAAAACCCTTCAAAATTATTATTGCATTCTTTTTGTTCTAAGATTTTATTTATTTATTTGAGAGGGAATATATATGAGCCCGGGGGAGGGGAAGAAGGAGAAGGAGAAGCAGATTCCCTACTGAACAGGGAGCCCAAGGCAGGGCTTGCTTGGTCCCAGGACCCTGAGATCATGACCTGAGCCAAAGACAGATCCTTAAGCTTAACCAATTGAAACACCCAGTGGCCCCATCATTTCATTCTTTATAAAATATGTTATAAACATTTACTGACTTTTAAAATTTGGGTAAACACACATGCATATGCTCATGTATATGTATGTTTATGTTTGTGTATTTCTACCTATCATCTACCCTTCCACTCTTCCAGCTGTAGTTTATGTTCCGTTATTAATATTACTACCTTTTCACTGAATACTCTTCCAAAACCTACTTTCTCAGTACTGAATACTATTCTATTTTTTTCCCCTAAAACGTCTTTAGTGATATCCAGCTCTCTTCATGTAACAAGATTCTAAAAACACCCACCAAAAGGCAATCACAAACCAAAAGGCCTACATTAGGTAAAAAAATCATCATATCCCCTTTCTTGGGATTCAGTCTTCCTTACTCCTCTTATCAAACGTCCTGTAAAACGCTTTCATGTAAAAAATTAATATGGAAAGGTGAAACATTATGGTGGAGTTAATCCCCAGACAAATTTTTGATCCTGGGTAAACTCCAAAAATTTTTTGTTTTTACAGCGGTGAGAAGATCAGTTAGGAAGAAGTTACATTAGTCCATGAGAGAACTGAAAGGCAGCGATACAAATAATGATGGAGCACTGCTAACTCAGATCAAAAAAGGCCAGGAAATGAAAACTGCCTCTCAGCCCAGTCTTTAGAAGTCCCACCCTCTTGCTTTTTTCCAGCAGAGTGAAGTTCGGACTTCAGTACTCGCTCCTTTCCCTATTGCAATAGCCTTGGATAAAGCCTTCATTGTCTGTTCAAGTTTGTCTAGTGCAAGTTTTCCTTTGGCAGCCATTGTACAGGTCCTTCCACTGGGGAAGAGCTATCTGGAGCTGGATTTGTATTTCTAGGGATTTGTTTCTGTAGGCTTATGACTTGTGCATCTTTATGGACCTTGTAATGAGAAAGGATTATGGGGGATAGAAACTCCAGCTACTAAAACTCCAGCAATTTTGTGAAGGAAAACATCGATGATCACTGAAAGAGAACTTGACAATTGATATCCAAATTCCCCAGACATTTTTGTGGTCAGTATCATTTGAAGACTAGGACTTGGGGTGCCTGGGTGGCTCACTTATTAAGTGTCTGCCTTCAGCTCAGGTCATGATCCCAGGGTCCTGGAATTGAGCCCTGCATGGGGCTCCCTGCTCAGTGGGAAGCCTGCTTCTCCCTCTCCCACTCCCCCTGCTTGTATTCCCTCTCTCACTGTGTCCCTCTCTGTCAAACAAATAAATAAAATCTTAAAAAAAAATGAAGACTAGGACTTGCTACAGCAGCTATTACAAGGTACAGAATAAACAGTATATCTTGAAAAAATCATTTTATTTTTTCAAATAATGACATCGAACTTTTCTGTTTTGTTTTGTTTATGTTCATTTACATTTTTGCCTGCACAACAATTTTTGCATTGTCTCTTTTAGCTATGACGTGAACTTTCTTGACTACTGGTTTGTCTCTTTATTGCGTCAACTTTCTTGGGCAATACTGATGCTTTCCAACTCAGGTCTATGGAATTCAGTTCTTTATACCAATACTATAGCACATGGGACTAAAGAGATAAGGATGAGCTTTCCTAGGCTAGCCCCCATATTTGTTATCTGTTAACGAATTACCACAAACTTAGCAGCTTCAAACACATGCTTATCTAATAGTTACTATAGTTAGGGGTCCAGACATGACTTAGCTGGGTCTACATCTTCAGGATCTTTCGGAAAGATGAAATCAAGTGCTGCCCAAGGTTGAGTTTCATCTGAAGGCCAGACTGAGGAAGAATAGCTGTCAAGCTTTCATGGCTGTGAAAATATTGCAATTTCTCAAGGGCTATTGGAATGAGGGTCAGTTTTCTAGTAGTCTATCGGCTGGAGGACACACTACAATGTGGTCACCACCCAATGTGATCCTTCCAAACTTGGTGACTTACTTTATCAATGACAGCAAGCAAAAGAGTAGCCTCAGGTTTAAAGATCTCTAAGTAATGACAATATTTCTTAAAATATCTTTAATATGTAGTACTGTAATTAGTTTCCTTATCACTACAATTATGACAATATTACCTAATTCATAGAATTGTTGTTAGGAAAAAATGAGGCAATATAAAATACTACAATATTAGATGAATATATGGATGTGATTATTGCCATTAACCACCATTTTTTTTTGTTTTTTGTTTTTTGTTTTTTGTTTTTATAACCACCGTTTTTGAAGAGAAAATATTTTAAGACAAGAATAGGAGGACAGTGTGTGGATAAACATAGGCACATTAATTCAGAAAATGGTAAAATGCATCTTCAGGTTATCTATATATATTTTGAGATATGTCTAGGAATTTGTTTTTATTCAGGTATGGTGAGGCCAACAAATCAGGAGACAACTATCTTTGAAAAGATAGTTTGTTGCTTATAGTTCCCAAGAGAAGTGGGTGTGCCCCACAACACAGGGCCACATGGTCAAGCACCAGGTAGGTCAGGAAGCAAAAGAAAAGAAGGCAAAGTATGGTCAGTAGTCTTCTTGTGGTTTTCTCTGGAATGAATGGATGAGGGTCAGTAAGCAGTGAAGGTTTAGAATTGGATGGTTTTAAGAATTCCAGCCACCTCTGGCTTGTAGGGATTGTCCCTGTTTGTCCAATACCTGACTATGGGGTGGTTTGGGCCAAGGAAAATAGGATTCTGCACTGCAGAACCCTGATAAAAAGAGGTAGTTTTTAGGACTTTAGGACTTAGGATTAGCCTGTTTGCATATCAAACACTGGTTCACATGGCAAGTTGCTTGTGATGTCTATGAATTCACTAACTCTGGGAGGTTAAGTCCTGCCCTGCATGTGCAGTGCCCTAAGATGTCAAGGAATGATAAAATATAGAAAATAAAAAAACATGATGACTACACCCTTTTATTCATATGCTGTTCTCAGAACTTTGGTGGTTTACTTTTATGCAATAAAATAAAGGATTTATAATCAGTTGATGAGAATAGCAAAGTGATTTAAACATGAAAGTCTGACTAGCTGAGTTTGAATGCCAGTTTTGCCACTACTCACCCCTAAAAGTCAGTGTCCCTGTTTGTATAATAGAGATAATAATAGTTTTTCCTTGATATATATTTTAACAGTAAATATGGTAATGTGTATAAACTAATTAGCCCAGTATCTGGTACATAATGAATCTTCTGTGGATACTAATTAGTTATCTTATTATCACTAATAATTTTGTAATTTCCAAGCCTCGGGATGGCTGTTGGAATCTTTCCACATTCGTATCTTTCCATCTTGGCACAGAACAATACAAATGTAAAGTAGAATAGGATTTTACTTGGAAAAAAATCAGAAAGGGAAAGTAAAAATAGAAATTAAAAAGTTATTATAAGTGATGTGGGCAAGACCGAGAGAAAAGGACAGAAGTTGGATGGATGAACGTGGATGGCCACTTTGTCTCCGACCTCTTCACGTACCTTGCCTACTCACCTTTCTCCCCACCGAGTTTGGGACCCTGCTTCCCATCATATGTGTCCATCTCTTAATCCTATTTGTAGGTGTCCTTCTGGATGTATGAATCCCATAGGTTCTCAGCTCCTTCATGATATCCAGGCTGAGGACAGATGTGAAAATCAAGATAATCATACTCTGTAGCTCTAACTCGCATGGTAACTGCAGCAATTAACAGTGTCAAAGACAGGAAATATCATAAAATGTGAACTGCTCTGTACTGGTGGTAGGAAAGATTTAGTTTTTAAAGGAGACTCATTTTTTTGTGTGTGTTTTGGTATTCAGTGGGTTTAGTAAATCTGGTGATGGCATTTTGTTTTTTCCCTCTGTTGTAGTTGCCACTTTCTGAGGATGAGCAGAGCCCCAGATTCCTTAAGCTTCTGCATCCGGAATGCTAAGAGCATTACGATCCATTTGCCATTTGATTTCCACTGAAAACCTTAAAAACGAGAAAGCTTTAGTCCCTAATTGTCACCGCACTTGTGGATGCTTCTGGGCATTAGGACCTTTTGCCCTTAAACCTCTCCTTTCCTTGCCCTTCTACCACAGCCATTTTAAACACAGTCACTTAAACACATATCCCCTCTAACAGAGACTCACACTGTCTCTGGCTTTATTCCCTTTTATAACCGCTTCTTTGTTTTCACCTCCCTCTCCCAGCGCCCCATCCAGCCCCATAGGTATCCAGGTGGTATTGTGAATGAGGTGTGTGGTTGGGAAGCAGGAAAAGGAACTGTGACCGCCTGCTGGATAGACTTTTTACCTGCTGCTCTTCTGATTATTTGTGCTGGGATGAGGCAGCTCTTAAAAAGATCTGAGATTAAGTCTCTTCAGAGGGAAACTGAACTGGGTATCTAGACAACATGGGAAAGAATCGATGAATTACTGACTATACTCACCTCACCTCAGCAGCATATTTAGAAACTCTAGTCTTGCAAAATTTATTGTATCAGGCCAGTCTTTGTCTTCATCTGTCACAGGAGAGCAGAAAGCCAACTGAGATTTTTGATCCTAGAGAGGGTGTCTTCACGGGCTTTCTATCATAGATTTGTTGACAGCCTCCTGTTGTGCAATTTCCTCTCACTCCAGAAATTTCTCTGGTTATTATTTAGGAAGAGAAAAAAAAATTTTTTTTTTGAAAAATGAAACACACCTTCGCTATCCCAGCTGCTGTTCTGGTAGTAGGAGAGAAAAAGCCTGGGCAGAACGGCCATTGAGGGAGGGCATTGAGAGCTAACAAGCGGCAGCGGTCAGTGTGGGCAGAGGCAGTCCTGGAGGGTGAGCCTCTGGCAGTGCTGACTTTCAGCCCCTGTTACATAAACCCTAGATTGAAACGTCAACCACCCCTCAGCCCACACGGGGCACTGAAATCTTGGTATGTGCTCGATGACTCTTGGTCTTTCCCATTCTTACGTAATATTTACGTGCATCTGCATTACACTCCCAGAGCACATTTCTGATAATAACATTCACTCTATGGCACATAAACTCTCAAAAATTTACATTCTCTAACAAACCATCTGAACTCCTTAGTTTAACACCCAAGATGCAAGCCTAATTCACAAGCACACATTCCTTCCTTGTTTCCTTGACCCTTCCCCTTCTTCTGTGTTTTCTCTCCTTTCTCTTTTTTGTGGCTTTCTTTCTCTTCATGTTTTTATTGTTCTCTCTTTGAGGCTTAAAATAAATTCTTTTAATATTTCCATAGATGAATCTATTTAAGTCACATACAATGAAGAGATAGGTGCTATTTTTAGTCCCATTTTATCGATAAGAAAACTGACATTTCCCAAATTTATATACATTGTCCAACGTTATTCCAGAGTGAAGCTTTCACTGTATTCCTACTATTTTATAAGTGTTCCCTTAAGGTCCACATTCAAGGACTGATATTTAGTAGGTAATTGGATATACATATCTTGATTTCAAGGGAAATGACTGAGTGACAAATATAAACTCTGGAGCTAACCATAGAAAAGTAAGACGTCAAGTATAATTAATGTGGGTAGAAAATAAAGGATATTTTAAATCCTGAGGCAATATTGTCCTGGTGTCAGAATATAGCTTTTTAAATTTTGGATTTCTTTCTTTCTTTCTTTCTTTCTTTCTTTCTTTCTTTCTTTCTTTTTTTCTTTCTTTTTCTTTCTTTCTTTTTACGATTTTATTTATTTGACAGAGAGAGAGAGATCAAAGTAAGCAGAGAGGCAGGCAGAGAGAGAGAGAGGGAAGCAGGCTCCCTGCCGAGCAGAGAGCCCGATGCGGGGCTCGATCCAAGGACCCTGAGATCATGACCTGAGCTGAAGGCAGAGGCTTTAACCCACTGAGCCACCCAAGTGCCCCTGGATCTGTTTCTTAATGATTAGTGTAACCTTCTATATGGTACTTACTTCACTAAAAAGTAAATTGTGAGAGGAAATATATTAAAATTTTAAAAACATAGGTTTCAAGATCCGCCATCTTGTGAAAGTGCATAAGTTACTGGTCTCCTGGGTGGCTCAGTTGGTTGAATGACTGCCTTCAGCTCAGGTCATGATCCTGTAGGCCTCCAGATAGAGTTCCATGTAAGGCTCCCTGCTCAGGAGGGGATCTGCTTCTCCCTCTGACTTTCCCCTTCTCATGCTTCTCTCTCTCTCTATCTCTCAAATAGATAAATAAAATCTTTAAAAAAAAAAAGAACATAGATTTCAAGCTCCACCAGTATGTGAAGGTGAACAAGTTACTAAAATTTTCTAAATATTATTTTTCTCATCCACAAAGTAGAAAAAAAATACTTAGAGTTACATCAGAAGGTTATTTTGAATTTTTATACATACTAATATTTGAAAAAGTATTTAGTGAATTTATGGCATCTGGTAAGTCTTGTATGTTTTAGACTTTTGATACTTTCTAAAATGCAGTTGGTAGTAGTACCTTCCCCATACCCTTAAGAATTAGTAGTACCTTCCCCATACCATTTAAGAATTAAATGAGATAAGGCACATATGAGTACTAAATAAACTTTTTTTTAATAAAATCTTTCATCCAGGTGATCATGCTATGCATAACAGATACATTTTTAATTTATTATACTCTTTTACATAAAAATGCATAATGAATCTTTAATTCTTTTCTTGCTTCAAGATTTATTCTTTTTATGACTCCTGAAAGGCATTTATACATGGCTTATAAACAAAGCACACATTTTTTTTTTCAAAGCACGCATTTTTAATATCTTTTTACCTTGCCGTGAACTTCAGTATATGTTTATTTTCTTGATTCTTTCAATAGAGTCCCTCAGATATTGGAATGAAGTTTGTTCTAGTTGATGCATTATTCATAGAAAATGTCCAATATATGATAAAATATTGAATTTAAAATATTGTAGACCTTTCGCTTTTCCTTTTACATAGCTAACATTTTTAAAATAAATATCTTTTCTCATAAATGGTCTCCACTGCTAGGTTACAGATATGGTTACATCAAATGTCACCTTCTACAGACTTAAATTTGGTAGTTATAATAATCTTTTCCCAAATTGGATAAATGTTTAATTTCTAAACACTTTGGATTTCTTCTCTGAGTGCCTTCAAAGTGCATTATCAATGTTTTTTATAGTTGGTGTATTTTGTTTTAATTGGAAAGCATTTTTCCTGCAAGGATTTTTTTTTAATCCAAATTGTGACTAGAGTCATTAGCTTAATGGCTCTTGCTCGCCTTCCAACCACAGAACAATATCTCTTTACAACTGACAAGGGAAACTCCTTAGTTGTCTAGAGACATCTATAGTTTTCATCACTCAATACTAACCTAAATGCATATTCTCTGAGTAAAACTCTAGGAAATTTGATTATATTCCTGAATAGATAACATTGTAATCAAAGGCTGCCAAGAAATTCCTAGGAGATTTTCGAAGAAATACCTTGAAGTGAACAGTAGTATTAAGCAGCACAACTGCTTGGATTTAGACCATAGTGTGCATAATTTCTTGGCATTTTGAAAAGTATGAGCAGTTCTCCCCTTCCTTAGGTGTGATTGTCAGTGCAGGAATTGCCACTGGAAGGATATAGGAAGCCAGAGGGGAGCTGAGCATATTGGAAATCTAGAGAAGAGGAAATTGTGATTGCTGCTTTTGTCTACATCTCGGTCTTTCTTGGCAGAGTTAAGAGGCACATCTGATTCTGAAAATCTACCAATATTTCTGAGAAACAGAGCAGCTGTTGGATTTAAGATACAAACGCCTCCAAAATGTCTGGTGTGATGGTCCTAGTACTCCACAGAGGGAATTAGTAAAGAAAAATTAGATTGGTGTGTTCAAGACTACATTTTCTCCTCTAAAGTAGCTTTTGAAAATATGAGTCATAAATGGACTATGAAAGTTAATGATAAAATATCAGAAACAATAAAAGGTGGGGAGGGGTTTAGAATAATGGCAAGTAAAGTTGGATGGGCACATATGGATTCTCCTGATACCAACACTTGGAGAGATAATGGAGTGTAATGGAAAGAACATAAGCAATGAGGGAAAGAAACCTCTATTTTATTTTTGACTCTGTCATTAAGACAGCTGTGTGACACATTTAAACGTTTGTTCCACAGTGGCTTATCTAAAAATCAAGATGATTATTAAATGTAGTTCCAACTGTGCTCCTGAAACTTTCAGGGTTAGAGCATATGATTCTGAGGAGATCAGAGTAGGTTAACATTCTAGAAATAGAGGTCACATTTTATTTTTCTACCTATAATATTCCCTTTTATAACTCAAACGAGCAACAGTTTATTAAAGAACTCTTTTTCTCATATTATAATGGCCTTCACGGTAGAAGCATTCCCTTTTTTAACATAAGGCCTAAAATATACTAAATACCCCAAAAAACCACTCCATCCTTAAGATACATCACAGTTTAGAATTTAGTGCAAAATAAAATATGTATACTCATTCCATACACCCTTATACAAAATGCCAAGTGAATTTTCAATCAATATAGCTTCTATATTTCAATCAATATAGCTTCTTCTATATTTCAATCAATATAGCTTCAGATATTGAAGGAATGAAAGATTTACTAAATTGGTAATTATAATATTGGCAATAATGGTAATGGCAAGAAATAACAACAGTTGACATTTGCACTTTTATAGTATTCCAAACACTAAACTATTTTATAACACTGTCTCACCTGTGTCTCAAAATAAACTTATTTTATTTCTATTTCAGGAAACAGGCTTAGAGAAGTAAAATTCCTTCCCCAAGATTACACAGCTAGGAAGTGGTGATGCCAAAATATGAACCAGGTTATTTGTTTCCAAACCAATGATGTCGCCCGTATTCCAATTTATCTAATCTACCAGTTTCGTTTAAACTGAGAATTTTAATGAATAGGGAACTATTTAGTGCTGTATTATACATAAATAAATTTTATTTTTCTTTTTTTTACATATATAGAAATTTTCTAATTTAAGATTACCATACTTACTACCTCTAAAACAAATAAATAAAAGTAGCCAAAGTCAGACTAATTAATCTAGTGAAACTTGCAAGTGTGTGTGTGTGTGTGTGTGTGTATATACACACACACACACACACACTTGCAAGTTTATATATATATAGTATATATATATATACTATATATATATATATATTATATATATACATATTTTTTTAAAGGTAGTGTTTGGGGGACAGAGGGAGAGGGAGAAAGAGAAAGCAGCCTCCACACTCATCATGGAGCCCAACATGGGCTTGATTCCACAATCCCTATATCATGACCTGAGCTGAAATCAGGAGTCAGAGGCTAACTGACTGAATCACACGGGCACCCACTTGCAGCTTTATTTTCAATCAGTGATTTTTTTCTGATAACATGGATTTTATCTCCTTCTGAGATAAATTCAATGATTAAATTTTTTAAAGTAGACTTAGGTCTCTTGTAGATAATGGCATACTGAATATCACTGCATAAAGCTACTGTATAGTTTCTGAACACTTATTATATGCTAAGTACTTTAAATATATAGTGTCATTTAATCTAATAAAAAGCCAAGGTGCTAAATATTCTTGTTCTGAAGATTACTATACTGAGTCTCAGAGAAGAAAACTAAATTATGCAAGTTTGCCCAGTTGAGAGAGAACTGAGGTACCTCAGATTTAAACTTACTAATTTTTATTTCTAAAGTTCATATTCCTTTTATATATGAAATATCTTTAAAAAACCTTGTGCACATAGTCAGTGGTATAAGTAGTATATTATCTAGTTGTGGTTAGTAAATACAAGACATATTTAATGGCCCCAATTTATGGTTAATTTTCATAGATGTTCCATAAGGGTGGTTGAAAATGTCTGTCATATTGTTGTTAATCATCATGTTCATGTTGTTTATATATTATTACTATTTTTTTTCTTGAACCATTAGTTACTGAGAGGGTTGTTGATTGACAAAAATCAATACTAACTGAAACTAACACAGACATCTGTATTATCATCAAATGTTACAACTTGTGCTGATTTCAGAACCAAATGTTTTGATTCATTTTTTTATTTAGCTACACTGATATTGTTCATACTAGATTATGAGCACCCATGACATAAGAAATACAATTATATGATTAGTTTTCAAAGCTACTTACATAGTATTCCACGAAGATAAAGCATTTATCAATTTTTCTTAATTCATCTTTCTTGGTTGATAGTTTCTTATAATTCAAATATCTGTTGAAATGCCACCTCCTCAGATAATTTTTCTGACTGTCTAGTCTTTTAATTGTCCATCCAAGACTCTATTATATTATTCTACTTAAAAAGAAAGTAAGAAAGAAAGAGAGAGACAGAAAGGAAGGAAGGAAGGAAGAAGGGAGGGAGGAAGGTAGGGAGGGAGGGAAGAAAGAAAGAGAGAGAGAAAGAAAGGAAATGGAAGGAAGGAAGGAAGGAAGGAAAGAGGATATTTTTTTTTCCTGAGGACTTCTCATTATCTGAAATAATTGTGCTTTGCTTTATTTTGTTGTTTTTTTTATCTCTGTCCTTCCTCTAGAATATAAACTCTGTCAGAACAAAGACTTTGTCATTTTGTTCACCACAGTGTCCCTAGAATCTAAAACAGTGACCATAAGAGTACCTAGGAAATTTTTGTTGAACAAATAATGCTGAATAATACTGAATCCAGTTTTCTTCAGATTCTACTTTCAAAACTTAAGAGGAGAATGTGGTTATGAATATAATTATCTAATTTAGTGATCACAAAACACATCCTGATTCATCATCCTCTTCCTTTTACCTTTGTATTTCTATTTCTTCCTTTTATTTTGTGCTTTCTTTGCCCTCTTTATCTATTTATTTCTTTCCTTTTTCTTTTCCCCATTTTTATGTGGATGGTGGATTTTTCTGAGTCTGGCTGATTAAACTCATTGTCATTTCTAATGCCTAACAGTCAGTGGACTTTGCAAAGGAAGAAATTAAAATGGCAAATTCTCCTAGCTCAAGGTCAGATATTAATGTTCATTCATATGTATAGACACTGAAGATGCAAATGATGGTGTTGGGTTTTTCTCAGAGTATCAGTGTGGAGCTTTTATTGTTTTGTTATTATGAAGATAAGTCATCATAGGGATCAACCTACGCTGTGCATTCACTTTAATAAGTTTCTTTATTGTTGCCCAGAAATGTGCATCAGCATAGAATGTAAGCCACTGCTCTTTTAATCTTCCATTCAGGAAATGAGTGTGCCTCAATGAAATATTAATACCCTTTCCTTTCAGCCTTGAAGATATGGCCTATTTTAATCAATTGTCCCCTTCTGATTACTGTTAATGACAAAAGAGTCTGTTTATTAAAATAAAAGAGGGCATGCGAGTAGGGGCTCTAGTTATTAGTAACAAGGCAGCATTGAATTTGACATTGTTTTGACTGGTGGGGAAGACATAAAGTAGGATAAGGAAACAATAAATTACAACACAAAAACTATGTGTGTGTGCTAACACTAAGGTCCAGGGCAATTCGACACAAATTGATCATACATTTAGTCTGACTCCTGAAAACTAAATGAAGTTGTATCTAGATATGCCTAGATTGACACAAATTCTGCTTATGTATATGAGTAAATTTCCATAACAATACTTGTTTCAAGTTATGTGGTTACTAATCTCAGAGAACTTCTCATTAGCATATAAGATACTTTCATTAGCAAATTCACTCCTTCAATAGACAGCTATTAATTGTTTACAACACAATAGGCTATGTTTTAAGCTTTAGAAATATAATGGTAAACTATCCGGGACTCCTGTCCTCTTGGAGGAAGGAAGATATAGTAAAAATAAAAACAAAAAATATAATCACTTTAGACTGCAATAATGACTTTGCAAAACGGGTATACAAGGTGGCTGCTGTTAGAGTTATTTTAGTTACACTGGTCAGGAAAAGTTTTTGTGAAGAGGGGACCTTTGAGATCAGATATGAATAATAGGGTAACTATGCAAAGCACCTGAGAACAGCATCTGCAGTGAAGGGAATAAGGTACTAAGACAGTGGTATTCCTGGAATATAAAGAAGACACACATGGCTGGAGTATCTAGATTGCGAAGAGGAAAATAATAAGAAATGAAGCTGGGGAGAGAAGTAGGCACTAGATTATGTCAACCCCTGTAGGGTAATATCTTAAAAAATAAATTTATTATAACTTTAAAACAAGCTAGTGAAATATTTGAATCATGGGAGTGAATGATCTTACGTGCTTTTGAAGTTTTATTTTTAAGATCATGCAGCATACTGTGTAGAAAGTGACTATAATGTGATAAGTATGGAAATGGGCAGACCAATTAAGAGGAGATTTTGGTTGTGCAAATGAAAAATAATGTTGATCTGGAGTGGTGAGAAGAAGTGTAAACAGTGAGAAGTGATCAGGTGGAGAAAACCAAGTGAAATTAATGGCGGATGGCATGTGTAGGTAGAAGAAGAATGAAAGTAATCCAGAATGACTGTAGCTGTTAAAAAATAAGACTATACAGATTTAAATTATATAGAAATAAATTTGCTGTGTACCTTATTTTAGGCATTATACATTCTCCATAAATGTTTCTATCTTGGTGACTACTAAAACTTTTTTTCTGTGACCCCAGGGTCAGATCCTGATGAATACTGACTGTATTTATTTTTTACTTTATTTTTAAGATTTTATTTATTCATTTGACAGAGAGACACAGCAAGACAGAGAACACACGCAGGGGGAGTGGGAGAGGAAAAGAAGGCTTCTCACTGAGCCCGATGCAGGGCTGGATCCCAAGACCCTGGGACGGTGACCTGAGTTGAAGGCAGGCACTTAACCGACTGAGCCACCCAGACACCCCTGACTATATTTATTTTGAAAAGAATTTGAAAATATATTGCAGACCAACTTTTTGTATCCTACTTTCCATATATATATGTGTATATGTAGAGAGAATTTAAGTCTTGAGTAGCTTTAAAAAAAAAAAATACCAGAACCTCTTATATTGAGAATTAACGATAAATGTAAAGTATTGAAGAATTATCAATCTAAATGATTGGTAACATTTTTATAATTTTATGTGACATTTTATTTTATAGTGTAAAAAGGAAACAACCTGAAGCACTGGAAAAAATCAATAATGAGAATTAATCAAAGGGCTATGTAAAAAAAGAGTCTAAGATGGGCTTTTTAAAGTTCATTTATCTGAGGACAAAAGAGGAAAAGACTTTATCTTACATAGTAATCTATATGGAACATATCTAATAGGACTAATTCACAGATGATAACTCTTGTCCATAATGGCCTGGCTCACTTGAAAAATGACTGAATACATGGTAGGTCCTAACATTTGATGTTGGCATTACAGTTTTTTAAGGAGCCAAATGCCTCTTTGTCTCCAGATATTCTTGGAATTTACCTGAGTAATTTGTCCTATGCTTGTGCAACTGATATTGCCTGATTTTCATTTCCTTTGAATTGTGATTATAATAATTCACTTTTCTGGCATGAAGTAATATTTTATTTCCCCATTGGTGTTAATAAGAGCAAATCTTTGCAAGAAGCATATTTTGATTAAAGATTCAGCTCTTTGCAGCCCATCTTCATTTTAAAATTCAATGTTGTTAATCTACAATTCTTCCCTGTGGTATTTTTTATTACCACTACAAACTGGTATTCAAATCATTTTTTTCTTAAACTGTGAAGACATCTGGTGGTTTTAATAAATGGATTTTTAAAAGTGTGTTAATCTTTACAATTTATAATGAAACACTTTTTTCTATAACTACTTCATTCTTTGTATATTATATTATTCCATAACAAGAGTTAGAACAAATTCATTTGTATAAATCTAGATTCATATAATTATTTTATATAAAATATTAATATCTCCATGTTGATATAATGCCAATTATATCAGAAATGAAACGTCTATGAGGAAAAGCCTCAAAATCTCTACAGTAAAACTAATTTGTTTTTGGTATAAGAGCAAAATAGTATTTGCTGACATTTCTTTTTTAATAAAAATTCAGATGAAGGCAGATATCTTTTCTTGTTTGTATCTTCTTGCATCTGAAATACAGCTTGGCTTAAATCAGAGGAATAGGAAAGATAATCCAGCCAATTAGTGTAAAGGCAGGTTATAATTGTCCAATTTCCTGGAAATGCAATAAGAAGATCTGGAGATAATCATAATAATAAGGATTAGCTGGGGAACCTGGGTGGCTCAGTGAGTTTAGCATCAGCCTTTTGGTTTTGGCTCAGGTCATGATCTCTGGGTCATCAGTCTGAGCCCTGAATTGGGCTCCATGCTCAGCATGGAGTCTGAGATTCTCTCTCTCTCTTTCTTTCTCTGCCTTCCCCCTTTGGCTTGTGCACATTCTCTCTCTCTCAAAAATAAGTAAATAAATAAAACACTTATAATAAGGATTAGTTAATGATTCACTAATGACTAGCTAATTATTGGCCTCAAGCTAAAAGAATATTGCATGCCCTTACTAAGACTGACCAAATATGATGTGTGGAGATGTGCTTACATTCAAGTAATTGTTGCAGGGGATTTTTGGAGAAAGGTTTTATAAATAGTAGAACAAATGAAAAGTTACCTGAACTGTTGTAATCATCTAGTGTTTTAGAGATATGATCTACTCCAGTGTAGCTTTCCCTCAATTATTATGCAAATAGTGTGTGCTAAGCTCTGTGCTAGGTGTTGGAAATACAAAGGTGGACTAAATGGGAATATATCTAGCCCTCATGGGTTTATACATTCTAGTGGGCAAGGAAAGGGAATCATGTAAGCAATTAAAAATACAAATGAAAAAAATTTCTAACCAGGAATAAGAAAGATTAATACTGCATTATATATAAGCATTAATACAGCATTATAATTTAATATTTTCTTATTCTTTCTATAAACCAAATTACTTTAGCATGTTCATTAAGTGAAGAACAATTCTGCAGATCCAGGTTTCCTACATCTTGATGTAGTTATTTTCATACATTTTATCATAATAACATAAAGTCATGTTAGTTCAACATGATTCCTTCATATCAGTTTAAAAACACCCTGTGGCATTGAATTTTGAGCTATATCAAGAGAATAATCTGACACCAACTTGATTAAGTAGTAATTTGTCATTTGTTATAACTTCAGTCAAGATTTGAGTAGATTATGGGCTAACCCCTTTCATTTGTGCTCATACTATCTAGGTGAATAAGGCAAAATTCCTGGTCTACTCTGCCCATGTGTAGTAAGTTGAATGGCAACACCTCAGAAAGAAATGCCCATTTTATAATTCCCAGAATCTATGCATGTATCCATTTTTTGAAAAAGGTTTTTTACAGATACAATTAAACTAACAGTCTCCAAATGACACCATTTTGGATTTTCAAGGTGGATCTAAATCCAATGAAAATGATTTTATAAGAGAAAGGCAGAGATTTGACACAGAAAGGAGAGGAAAAGATAAACAGAGGTGGAGACAATATTAAGACAGAGGCGGAAATTTGGAGCTATGCAGACATAAACCAAGGATCATCTGGAGTAACCAGTGCTGGAAAAGCCAAGGGAGGATTCTCCCCTAGAGCCTTTAGTAGGAGTAGGGCCCTACTGACACCTTGATTTTGTACTTTTGTCCTCAAGAATTGTTCGAGAATAATATTTTGTTGCTTTAAGACTTTAAGTTTATGTTTCTTTGTTGCAGCAGCCCTAGAAAACTAATATAGGCACAATTCCTATTCTCATAAAGCTCAGGGGAGTGAAGGAATCAGACCCATATGCAAAAAAAAGTAAATAGGGAATATCACTGTAAAACACTTTTTTTTTTAAGATTTATTTATTTGAGAAAGACAGTGTGTGTGAGCAGAGGAGGGGCAGAGGGGGAGAGAGAGAGAGAATCTCAAGTAGGCTCCATGCCCAGGACAAGCCTGAGTCTGGGCATGATCTCAGAATCCTGAGATCCTTCAAAGAACACCTCTCAAGGTTCTGAGATCATAACCTGAGACCAAACCAAGAGCTAGACACTTAGCCGACAGCACCACCACCCAGGTGCCCCTGTTTTTCACAAATTATAATGGATCAACAAGAGGATCAATGTGGGGATTCTTCACTGGCATTAGGAAATCCTTTGTTTTTGACCTCTCACTCTCATGTCTGTGTTCTCAGTGAATGCAGATCCTTTACCATGGGCTTCTTGGATTCTATCTTTTGTCGGTAACTTGAATGTGAATCCATTTTACTTGTTTGCTTTGCGTTTTGGTCCTTCCTATTTTTTTAAAAAGATTTTATTTATTTATTTAAGAGAAAGAGAACACAAGAGAGTGAGAAGAGAGCATGAGCTGTGGGAGAGACAGAGGGAGAGGGAGAAACAGACTGCCTGCTGAGTAGGGAGCCCAACAAGATGTAGGACTTGAATCCAGGACCCCAGAATCATAACCTGAGCCGAAGGCAGATGCTTTACTGACTGAACCACCCAGGTGCCCCAGTCAGTACCATTTGTCACACATGAGCACCCACGCGTGCACACACACAGTGCATACACAATACCTGCCAAATATACATGTATATATATATATATATGTATACATATATATACACAATACATAGATATATACATATACAATATATACATATGTATATACATGTATATATATATATAAAGCAGTACAGTGCCTTGCACATAATATAAGCTTAATGTAAGATTTCTGTTAAAATATGGTTAGTGAATATTATATATACCATATAAACATATTTGAAGAATGTGACATTTTTAAAGTGATATAAATTGTTTTGCTTATGAATTTAAGTACATTTTCAACCTCCACTTAATCTCCACAATGGATAAATTTCTTGGACTTCTGTTTGTAGGTTGGCTCTTTTTCCAAATATGATCAATAAATGACTCAATTCCCCAAATGATGAAACTTCTTTTATCAAAAAGTGTGAAAAAACGGCAGAAATTTTCAAGGAACTTGATTTTGATGCACAAAATTGAAGAAAAACTACTCTGCAGGAAACTCAATTTCAAGATGTAAAAGTGTTGCTGGGCATATTGATTTGAACTGTATCTTCACCCTGGGATGCCACTTTCTTAACAAACTTTCTACTCTGTTTCTCTGTATATGGAAGAAACAAAATATATGAAAAATTCATTTTATAAGTTTAACAATATAATATTACTCAAATTATAGCAAGTTTCTAACTTAATGAAACCCGTAAGAAGGTGAAGAGGTAGTAAGGAATCAATATGAAACTGACCAGTATAATTGCTATTGTATATACCGGTATATTTGCTATTATGTAGTAGTAATGCTATCTAAGTAAAAAACGATAAGAAATATTGATTAGAATAAAACCTAAGGCAAGCCAATACTCGAAAGGATATATTGTTTTAATATAGTATTTACATAATATTTTACCTAGTCTACCTTTTCACGGAGAGCTTGCTTGACAGTTGAACCAATTGCAGAAATAAGATCTGGCCTTGCCTGGATATTGAGTCATTGCCTATCAAATATTCAGCAACTCTGTGAAGATGTTCTATCGCAACACTTCAGGATATGCTTAAACCCTTAGGGTTCTCCTATGTAACTTAATAGTGGAATGGAATATCTATAAATTTGGGATGAGTGCAGGGTAGAATATTACACTCTAATATAAGGCAAAAAGGAATGGATTCTCCTTCATAGTAAGCAGCCAGGGGAGCGGATCTCAGAACATTAGTTCAGTAGGAAGTGATGAATGATACAAATTCCTGGACATTGCCTTGCCCGGTGTTACTTTACAAGTAGAATGAAGGCAGCTCGAGGGCACAATAAGACAAAGTTTCAAAAGGAAAGTAGTGGTAAAACCAAAGTCACAGTTAATCCATATATTTGGTCTAATCATTCTGCTTCAAAATTCCCTTATGCTTAGTATAAATGACTCTACTTTTCCAGGTCACATTTTTTATGTGGTATGCTAATTCACAATATTAAAACATTTCTCCCTTCTTTCCTCCCTCCCTCCCTCCCTTTCTTGATTCTTTCCTTCCTTTATTGTAACAGATATTTTTCAATGTGATTAGAAGGCATTTAATTAAATGTCAGTGAAGCAAAGATGTAACACAGTCTTGGCTCTGAAGGAGCTTTTATTCTAGAGCAGAAGACAGATAAATCTAAGTAAACAGATGTTTTTAATGGAGTGAGGTCAATATGAAAATAAAAGTCTGACCAGAGAGCTAAGATAGCAGAACTATGGGGTGGGCAGTCTCACAGAAAAATAGAATTCAATGTCAAGGTAGTTGATCCTTATACAGTAATTTTCATATAAAGTTTCAATCCTTATACATGGTTTTCATTCTTTGGAAGCTCATATGAAAAAATACTTGCATTTTGAAGGTGAATGGTTATATGTAATTGTAGCAGAGCTAAAATGCTAACATTTAATTATTGAAAACAAACAAACCAAAGGGACTTAGTGCAGCGTTCTATAAGCTTTAAAGTGCATTACCACTGAATAAACAATAAGAGTTTCTAAACTGTAGTGAAACATTAAAGGACTTAAATATTCAAAATACATTTTTCATTTTATTTTTCTTATTTCATTGGTTCAACACTCAAAGTAAAATTTCTAATCAAACAGAATGAATGAATGAATGAATTCAAACATAATGAAATAATGAAAAAATTAGATCAAAGAGAAATATAGTTTAAAGCCTATAGTATACTACACTGGGAATTATTATCTTAAAATAAAAACAATAATCCAACTATAGGAATGACTGCAATGTAGAATGAGAAATTATTAATGATTTATTTAGCAACTAAAATAAGCAATCCTGTGCTCTCATCAGATGATAGTGTTTATTCCAAATTAAATCATAGTCATTCTCCATTATCTTTTGAAAATATAATGGAGTTATAGTAAGATGCTAATAATTGAGCTAAAGCTTATGCTCTTCTTAAGATAAAAACTACCCAAACTAAGCAAAGCTAGCAATAGTGTTGTGTTGAAAATGTATTTGACCAGAGTCTCATTTATTTAATTTGTAGAGTGAAATGATATCAATTTTGTCTAACATTTGTTGGGGAAATTTTATGAGAGGATGTTTGTGATGTGTCCTAGCACACAGCAGATACTCGGTGAATGCAGGAAACCGATCCTTCCCAAACTCTTACCTCTGAGAACCACACATGCCATTCCTATGTTTTCCATAAGGATGGTATGTTTTGCTTGTCCCAATAAACAATGGCTTTGTACAATTGCTGTAAAGGATATAATGAAAAATTATGCCTAATTATTATTAATATTTTGTATTTTCACACTTTATTTTTATTTTTTAAAGATCTTATTTATTTGTTTGATAGACAAAGATCACAAGTAGAGAGGCAGGCAGAGAGAGAGAGGGGGAAGCAGGCTTCCCACTGAGCAGAGAGCCCGATGCAGGGCTCCATCCCAGGATGCTGCGATCATGACCTGAGCTGCAGGTAGAGTTTAACCCACTGAGTCACTGAGGCGCTCCTTATTTTCACACTTTATTATTCATATTTTTACACCTCTTTACCTATAACTAAGCAATTATTTAATAATAATTATTTGCAGAGGCTAGTTGGGAGAGTGTCTTCCATTAATACATATCAGCTGCATTTGACACACTGGCTTGCTGTTACTATGGAGGCCAGTGAAAACAGGGCAAGATCTCTGTTAAAGAGTTTCAGAACACCATTTTTTTCTAGTAAAAGTAAAGCCTGCTAGTCTTAGGTTTTAGCCAATCTGTTTTTCTTTTAGGCAAATGAGTTAGATTTTTAGTAGGTGTAACTCAATGGGTAAAACAGGAAGTCCTGCTTTGGAAGTCTGGGAACCTCACATTCTAGTAACTTATTTCTGAATCACAAGAATACAGTCCATTTTCCATGTGTAATCACGCAATATAATTGCTGTTAAAAAGTTTCTCAATAAGTTACTTTTCCTCATTCATGCCCATACGTTTCTACTAGTACGTATCTTTTTTTTTAGATTTTTATTTATTTATTTGACAGAGAGAGAGAGAGAGAGCACACAGCAGGGGGAGCAGCAGGCAGATGGAGAGGGAGAACCAGGCTCACCCGGAGCAGGGAGCCCAATGTGCTTGATCCCAGGACCCTAGGATCCTGACTTGAGCTGAAGGCAGACACTTAACGACTGAGCCACCCAGGCGCCCCTCTACTAGTACATATCTTAAATGGCTCCCTAAAAATTTCCAAACTGTTCCTGGTCTTCCCTTTAAACAGCAACCTTTGTACAAAGTTTAAAGTAAGCATATAAAATCTGGATCATGTGTAGCAGTAACAGATTTCACCTAAGTATTGTCTCTTCTAGTTCCACTAATGGGTTAGGCAACTGTATTACCCTAGTCAATATTTTTCAATTTGCTAAGAAAATAAATATGAGGTGTGTGTGTGCGTGCGTGTGTGTGTGTGTGTGTGTGTGTGTGGTTTTTGGAGATTCAACAACGGCCTTGCCTGAGTGTGAGCATGCTTATTCTGACTAGTAACGTACTTTGCAGTAATATTTTCAAGAGCGTACTGAGTGGTCAAACAGTGACTTTAAAAACCTGAAGATGGTAATACTAAGCATTTTTCTTTACTTCTTTACCACTGTGTTAAGCAGTTTCTTAATTTGAACTTTTTATATTTATATATATATATATAACTTTTATATATATATATAAAAATATATAAAACTTTTTAGATTTATATATATTTAATATTTTATGAATATTTCCAAGCAAAAGTGAAAAGGACAGTTAACTTCCCCGTACTTTTAGTTAGCATGAGGAGACATCACCAATAGCCATATTTTCATATATGCTTCTAGAGACCCATGATTGCCCTTTGAGAATCAATTAAAAGCCCACTTCTTTGATTTTTTCATCAATTGCTTTATCCCTAGGCTTGGAACCAATCCTGGCATCCAAAGAAAAATGAATTGGCACAACACAGTCACTATTTGTGACATCAAGTGCAGCCCATTAGTTTTACACACTGAACAGTAATTATGCTCCTTTTGGTCATATGCGAACCCCTTTTAGTTTAAATGGAAATTTATATCTGCTAACAGTAAGGGGCTGTAACTTTCTCAAGAACTAGTTTAGATTTTATAATACTATAGTCATTTGTTTAAATCTTTGAATGCAAATGATCTGTTGTCATAATTTTGGTCTCCTAACACAATGTAGCAAAAAATTATTAACTTCTGTAAGTCTTAAGTGTAAGGATAATCTTGTGAGATTTTTTTTTTTTGCTTCTTGCTTGAGATAATTTTATGATATGTAACTACGAATAGTTAATGTAAAAATTTTTAAGTGTATCAGAATTTTAAAGTTCAAGTGTTTTCTCTTGACCAATTATCTTAAGACACAATATATATATGTATCAGTAGTATTGTCATCTTTAAAGATGTAATTGGAATAAAAATAAAAAAATAAAGATGTATTTAGAATGTTCATTTTAGAATAATTGGGAAACTTTCTTTTGCTTTCTCTTGAAAAATTTAGTGATGTTTTAAGTGTGACAATACACCCCCATCATTAAATCCATTATGCGCTGAAAGTTATGACTGTCACACTTCTGATTGCGATCATCTTCTTCTCTGACCTGATTGGCGGTATAAGGTGCTCCTAAATAGTAGGCAGTATCCCAGTGGCAGAGAAAGGAGTTCAGAATTTCTAATTTGAGCAAAAGAGATTTGTTAAGAGAGATGTGTAATCTCATGTGCACACTGTATTCACTGACAATGTTGTGCTCAACACTGAGAAAATGTATAAAGCAGGAAAGGATAGAATATGCTCTTGGAGTATTTATTAAAATATTACAACCAGTTAAAGCTTCAATGAGACAGCAGCATGTAAGCTAGAACAGGAAGGAAATGAAAGAACTAGCTATGCAGATATCTCCGGGAAAAGTACAAGGAGTGGGTAGAGAGGCCCTGAGTATCTGAAGATGTACAAACATGGCGGTGAGCTACAGTGATGTGAATCAAGTGGGTAGCTGTTGCACAAGAGGTTGGTAAGCCATTGGGGTTAAAATCACGTAGATTATTTTAATGACCAGTTCTACTCTGTACAAAAAGAGGAGCTACGGAATAGATTAAAAAGAGGGAAGAGATGAAACGAGGAAACCAAATAGCAAACTACTAATAAGCTAGACAAAAGATGATGTTTTTAGATAAGTTCTGAGAAGAGATTTGAGTTAGAATGAACAAGATTGTGGAGTGTGACAGAGAAGGGACCGTCGGTGAGGCGTTTGGCTGAACAGAGGAAGAGGAATTTGTGGTTACTGATGGGGGAAAATATTTGGTTTAGCAAACTTTTTCAGAGGAGTAGGATAGAAGATCAGGGATTCTCTTTTAGTGTTATCTTTGTATTTATTTGTGCATATATGCATTAATATTTTATATTTATTCAGGTAGAAATGCTGGTAAACTGTGGAATACATAACCCTAATATAAAAAGGAATGCTTTACTTTCAGATAGGAGGGGAAGCCTGTATTTCAGCTTTTCCATTCCAGATTACTCATTGGGGAAGTGTTTGCATGCAATCACTTCCTCCGTCAATTATTACATAGGTTCAATTACTTAGCTGCCATGGAGAACATCTAGTCCAGTTTGAGCAGAAATGGATTTAAGAGAGCAGAGGATTGTGGGCATGCCTGAAGAAAATGACTGAAAGCTGAGCTTTGGGGAATGACATACAGATCCACAATACAGAAAGTTGCTCTCCCAAGGGAACTACCGACCCTTCTATATCATCAAGTTCCTGCCAGCACAGAAAGCTGCCTCCATAGCTGCCAGGTCCAGAACCACTTTGCCTCTGTCACAATCTTGCACCAGGAGAAAATACATGTCTCCTACTTTGCATTCTCTTTAGTTCATTCAGTCCTGCGACGGTTTCATTCAAGTGCATTAGATTGCCAGAAGCATATTCATATATTTGTATGGAGTGAAAAGAAGCTAGAAAAGAGAACATATGTCTATCTTAAATTTTACATCAGGATTTACACTGTGGGAGACTCAATATCAACATAAAAAACCACATTATCAACAAGTTTGGGGTTGTCATTTCCATCCCATTGGTGTCGCGTCCTTCCATGTGGGACATGCTGACTAAATGCTCAGTGAGGGTGACCTGACACACACAGAAAAGGCTGTTGTTCCGTCACAAGTGTGTGATTAATTCACACCTTTCCTAGATTTTCCAACTGTATAGAATTTTCCAAAACAAGGTGCAAAGTGAGAGAAGTGACAATGTTTCTGTGGCTTACGCATTGGCTTTGAAGATTTATGGTAAAAGAGCTCCAATTTCAGAGATAGTAAAGAATTAGGAAAGATACTGTAATTAGGACAAAACGATCTAGAACTTGGTTATACATAAGCAGGAGAATATTTTAGAAGTAAACCTAGTGGTGAAAAGACCTGGATTTATTTCATTGTTCTTCCCTTTATGACTTAAAACCTTGGGAATGTGACTTGACTTCAGAAGGGAAAATAATTTTGATTGAAGCATTTTTTTTTTTTTTTTAGTTTTTGGAACCTAGACATCAGATAAAAATCAGGGAGTAGGTATAAGACTGGGTACTGTTAGCAACGTAAGTTTCATTCAATTGTTTTCTGCTGAACTCCTACTATTTGGCTGCCCTTTTACTAGGTGCTGAGGGTAGAAATGAGAATAAGGTAGCTTCTGTGGGTAGAGACGGAGGATATATTTAGGATAAAGGTATGATAGTGAAACAAAGATTCTGAGATGCCAGGTCATGAGACATGTACTTGCAGTATTGATGATGGATGCAGTTCAGCATTGGCATAAGTAATAGCACACACATCTGTAATAGTAGGTTGTGACAGTTTTGTGGAGGGCAAATGCCAGGTTGAGGAATCGGCAGTGAATTTGGAATATTCTAGGAGTCTCTGAAGGCTTTCTTAACAGAGGACAATGTGATCTTTGCTACTTTATAAGAAGATTATATTAAGATTTCTTTAATAATATCTGAGAGGTACAAAGGATATTTATTTCTAAAATGCTATGATGGGCATGATCTTATTCTATCCACATAAACCCTTAATGCCAGATAGGTAAAAGATATATTTTTTTGCCATTTTACTGTTAGGAGGTTATCAGTTTTCTAAAGTCAGATGGTTCAGAACACAAATCTGTATTTTAAGGTAACTGTGAGGTCATATTTTAAAAATATCTTTCATAGGATTTTTTCAATCCTAAAGAGGTCAAGCCGTATTTTCTCTTGAATAGCTGAAACCTGCAGATCCTTTTAGTTGAAACACTAATTTAAAATCTACCACAGGTAAACAGTTTTAAATACATATAGGGGAAGAAAACATCCTTTCTTCCCTTCTTGATTCTTTGGCTGGTCTAATAATTAAATTGACATAAGACAGATTAACAGGAGAAAACATATGTTTTGTACCTACAGGAGTTGATAAAAATATGAGACTCAAAGACGTGACTAAACCAGGCAGCTTTTATATCTTCAGGCAAAGAAATAATAAATTTGTGAAGAACTGACAAGACAAAGAAGTTCAGGCTTGGGGTAGTAAATTAGTGAAGTAACAAGATTTGTTTATAAAGCCTTCTTGGCCCTGAATTTCCTCTCTCTGGTGATAAGGATGTCTTCTGATACAGGAAAGGTATCTTTCTCATGAGAGATTTATTTTCTGCTCTCAGGGGCACAGAAAAGGGTCACGGTGTCTTCTTTGCACTGGCTGTTTCTTAAGAAACTTTAATTTAAAATAATCAGTATGCCAAAGTGGCATATTTTGGGGATGCCTGCCCTGAACTCTATCTATGTCAACAGAGGCTTACAGATTCTGTGATCCACAAGCAGTAAAATAGATCCACTAGTTTGAAGGGTTTCAAAATACATGAAGGACTCTTCCTCCAAATAACAGTTATTAAAGCTAAATGTGCTGTGTTTACAAACACTTGTTTTTAAATTGGTAAATTGGTTTTGCTCATCCATAGTGACTGTATTAGGTTTAAACTACTGTGAAATTATGAAATTAACTTTACTAATCGTATTTGTAGAAAAGATTTTCAAAGCAGAAAAGTAAGGTCAAAAGGTTAATTTTTTGGCTTAGATTTCAGTAGTTATTAGTGAAGCATAACTGGATTTCTGTTTACTTGGATTACATTTCCATGAACAGAAATTGCTTTATAACAGAATCATTCATGGAATTATGCAGAAATGAGGAGAACATTAGACAATTGGATCATGAGCAAGACTATTATTTTTTGAGTTGTGCTATCACAGGAAAGGTCAAAAAATGAATTATCCTTCAGGTACGTTATAGTGTATGTATGAAGGTATGTATGTTTTTAAATACTTTGTGGGAGAATATGGTCTTAAATGGGAGATTAATGTTTTGTTTGGGTTTGTACAAATACTTACATCATCGTATTTATTAAATCTGAGTTACTATAACACACACCCACACACCCACACACACCCAAATTCAATGTTTCCTAAGCAGCCATAATTTCTTTCTGAAGAAGCAACCATCTTCTTCATTTTTGTCATATCTACATACTACTGATTTTAATTGATTTAATATTTTAGCTATGCTTACTTTTAAAACATTACTTTCCTAATGATTCTAATTCAAAGAAATTGCATAAGTTAAATCTTTAGTATAACTAGGAATTAATTTGTATTTATTTGTATTAATTATAAAATTATTGTTGAAAGGATAATAAATCCACATAATACCCCAAATTATAACTAATACCATCTAGTAGTCATTTACTAAATTTTGGAAAACACTGATCTCACTAATAATAAAGTGGGAAAAATCAAATGAAAGTCTATTTAAGGACCTAATATTCAGTATTTCTTAGTAAAGTAACATTTAACATATATTTTTGTTGTTGTTGGGGAAAGGAAACATTGTTGTTCTTTGGAATTGGTCTATCCTTACATGACTTCTAGCATCTAGGTACTAAATGCCAGGATCATCATGAAATGATGATCAAAGATATGTATTCACTCTTAAATTAAAAATAAATCTCTAGGGGCCTCTGGATGGCTCAGTTAAGCGTCAGCCTTCAGCTCAGGTCATGATCCCAGGGTGCTGGGATAAAGCCCTGCATAAGCTTCCCCACTCAGCAGGGAGTCTGCTTCTCCCTCCCCCTGCTCACGTGTGCTCTCTCTCTCTCTCTCTCTCTCCCCCCTCTCCTTTTCAAATAAATAAATAATATCTTTAAAAAATCTTTAATTAACTCAGCCTATTACAAATAGCTTGATGGTTTATAAAAATATCAGAATTGGAGAAAAGCATTTTGAAAGAAAAATTAGTAGGACAGGATGACAGGTCAGGAATATCTATTCGTAATTAAGATACAGAAAACATTAGGAAATATGAAACCAATCAAATTGGTAGACTAGGAGTTATATTTTTATATCTTTTAAGTAAGAATATATTGAGGCTTGTGCAAGAGAAATAGAAAGACCCTTATTTGGATCAAAGAACAAGTCAATTTCTTTCTAGATTTTGTCATGCTTTGGCATGAAGTTATAAAGAAATTGTGGGACCAATTTCATTTTTTGCATGTAAATCCATTTTTTCCCAACACTATTTATTGAAGAGACTGTCTTTCCTATTGTGTATTCTTTTTTTTTTAAGATTTTATTTATTTATTTGACACAGAGAGAGAGATCACAAGTAGGCAGAGAGTCAGGCCGAGAGAGAGGGGAAGCAGGCTCTCTGCTGAACAGAGAGCCCAATGCGGGACTCGATCCCAGGACCCTGAGACCATGACCCTAGCCAAAGGCAGAGGCTTTAACCCACTGAGCCACCCAGGCACCCCTCTATTGTGTATTCTTGAAACCCTTATTGAAGATGAGTTGACCATATATGTGTGGATTTATTTCTGGTCTCTTTATTCTGTTTTATTGGTCTATATATTTGTTTTTTATACCAGTACCATACTATTTTTATTATTGTAACTTTGTAATATAGTTTTAAATCAGGAAGTGTGATACCTCCAACTTGGTCCTTTTTCTTCAAAATTGCTTTGACTATTTGGAGTCTTTAGGGATTCTATAGGGATTTTAGGATTGTTTTTCTATTTCTGCCGTCATTTTATTAGCTGTGGGCATTTCATGTATGGCTTTTATTGTGCTGATGTACATTTCTTTTATATCTACTCTTTGAGAGTTTTTACCATGAAATGGTGTTGAGTTTTCTTAAATGCTTCTTCTGTACTTAATGAGATCATGTGTTTTTTATCTTTCATTTTGTTAACATGGTGTATCACACTAAATAATTTACATGTTGAACGAACCTTGCATACCAGAAATAAATTCACCCAGTTGTGGTACACGATCCTTTCAGTGTGTAGTTGAATTTGGTTTGCTGCTAATATTTTGCTGAGGATTTTTTTTTATCTATATTCATCAGGGATATTGGCCTGCAGTTTTCTTTTTCCGTAGTGTCTTTGTTTGGTTTTGGTATCAGGGCAATACCTGTCTCATAAAATGAGTTTGGAAGTATTCCTTCCTCTTCTATTTTGGAAGAGTTTAAGAAGGGTTGATATCAATTCTTCTAGCATGTTTGGTAGAATTCTAGTCCTGCACTTTTCTTTGTTGGGAAGTTGTTAATTATTGATTCAATCTCCTTATTTGCTATTGTTTTGTTCAAGTTTTCCATTTTATCTTGATTCAATCTTGGCAGGTTGTAAATTTCTATCTTACACCATGCACAAAAGTCAACTCAAAATGGATTAAAGAATTAAAAGAAAAACCTGAAACCAAAAATCTCCTAAAAAAAAAACCAAAAAACCACAAACATAGGGGGAAACCTTTTGACACTGGCGTTGGCTAAGATTTCTTGGATATAACCCTAAAATCATAAGCAACAAAACCATAAAAGGACAAATAGGATTATATCAAACTAAAAAGCTGATGCACATCAAAGAATACAATCAAGGCAACCTATGGAATGGAAGAAAATATCTGCAAAGCATGTATCTAATAAAAGATTAATATCCAAAAAGATTTTAAAATGGGCAAAGGACCTGAATATATACAAATAACTAACAAAAATATGAAAGGATGCTCAACATCACTAGCTATTAAGGACATGCCAATTAAAATTATAATATCACCTATTAGAATGGATATTATTTAAAAAAACAAAGATAGTAAGTGTTAGTGAAAATGTGAAAAATGAGAACACTTGTGCACTGTTAGTAGGAATGCACACTGGTGCAGCCACTATAGAAAATATTATGAAGGTTTCTCAAAAAATTAAAAATAAACTACCATGTGATTCAGCCATACCCCTTCTGGTATATCCAAAGGAATTGAAATAAAGATCCAAAAAATGTATCTGCATTCTCATGTTCATTACAGAATGATTCACAATAGCCAAGATAGATAGTGACATAAATGTTTATTCACAGGTAAATAAATAAAGGAAATGTGGTATTTATATAACATAGAATATTATTCAGCCTTAAAAAAGAAGGAAATCCTGCTATTTGTGGCAACATGGATGAACTTGGAGGACATTATGTTAAATAGAATAAACCAGATGGAGAAGAACAGTTACTATGTGATCCCACTTATCTGAGGAACCTAAAATAGTCAAACTCATAAAAGTGGAGAGTAGAATGGTGGTTACTAGACATTGTGAGGAGGGGGATTGGAGAAGTTCATTGAAGGGTACAAATGTTAATTTATGCAAACTGAATAAGTCCAAGAGATGACTATACATCATATTGCCTACAGTTGATGCTACTTTATTGTATACTTAAAAATTTTCCAAGAGGATAGTTCTTATATTAAGTGTTCTTCTCAACAAGAAAAAAAAATAATAATCTGTGGTTATGGTGGATATGTTTATGGCATTGATTGTGTGATTGTGGTGGTGTTTTCACAGAAGTACACTTACGTCCAAACTCATTGAGTTACATACCCTAATATATACAACTTTTAATACGTCTATTGTACATCAATAAAGTAGTTTAAAAAGGAATCATGAGATAAACTAAAAATAATGACCTTACATGTTAAGAAACTTACTTCAGCATGCACTTGACTGTTTCTCTTAGGAATGTTGGTTTCAGAAAGATAAATAAATTTTGTCAAAAACTTTTAGGTTATCAAATTATCCTTTATTCTTGAGATAGGATTCAGGAATCAATAAATAAAACCCACAAATATTTATTTCTATCAATTTTAGAATATAAGAATATATATTCTACTATACCATTATTTAGTAGACCCATTTTTGTTAAAAATGCAATACTTTAATAGGACAAGAGCATCTGTAGTATCTGGGATAAAGCAAGTCATTTTAAAGTTAGTCACAAGTTCGAAGTTCTTACCTCTATCATTTCTGGTGATATTGAGAATATTCATATTGATATAATTATTTTGTAGAAATATATTAAGGAGTACTGATATAATTAGTTATAATTAGTTTAATGTAATATATTTTCCCTCAATTTATCAAACCTTAGATTACATTGAAATATGAATTTATCAAACATGTAAGTAATTATATAAATAATTGAATTATATAATATACAACTTTTTTTGTTAGAAATCACTTTCTTATATATAGTAATAAATATATTGAGAAATCTTATTAAAACATCTATTTAATGAAAAATGAAAATTACTGTAAATAATTCACAAGAGTACTTCAAGAATTTATTTTCAAAAAAGTATATAACTCACATGCATAATTCATTTATAAACTAATAATTAAAAAGTTAATAAAAAATTCCAAAGGGAAAAAATACAATTATTGATGCAGAAAGAATTGGAAAAAAATATTGAATGATACAAATCATCAGAAAGCACCCTAGACACATTTAGATAAGTTCTCTTATTCCTTTAAACAAGTTCACGAAGTGAGAATTATTATCTATCTTCATGTTACATATTTTAACGTATTTTAACTAAGACCCAAAGAGTTTGTGTTGCTTAAAGTCAATGATGCCATGGTCTCTCCTTTGGAGTGCCAGGCAGAGGAAAGGGAGCACTTGAAGGGCCCCTCTTAGTAACATGAATTAAGAGATCCATGTTGAGTACCTCTGGTCTAAACATAAACAGTAAAACAAGCTACCCCTGTGTGCAGTTGCACCTAACAATAATGTTTCATACAATACATTAACATTACATCTTCTGAATTTCAGGCAGTTTTAACATTTCCACCAAATTTAATTATTTTTATATTTCCTGCAGGCTTTTCTTAAAATAATCTATATTTTGAACTGATATTTATTTTTTATACATGAATTTTTTAAATGTGATAAAGCTAAACTTGGCTGGGCCGAAGTGTGTACCTAAATAATGAGAACTTTTTTTACTTGAACCATGAAGACTGAAATGAAATATATTCCTTGTTTGGTTTTTGTTTTTATTTACATAGTAAAGCCTCACTCCGGGGGAAAATAAATAAACAAACAAACAAACGAACAAACAAAACACTGCAAACTGAATTCTAATCCAGTCAAATCTGCATATCTTCAATTCCTCAGAAACCCAAATTAGACTCTAGACTAATTCAACTTTTCATATTCAACAGAAATAAATAACTCTTCAATTCTTTCCTAAATTGATATAGAAGTAGAAATTAGATACATTATAGAGTATAAATAAGAAAATTATTATTGTAATTCTTCTTTGTATCTTGTGTTGCAGGTTAAGGTTTATATTGTTTAACATAAATTGAACCTTAAAAGTAAAGAGTTATGTTAGTAAGAGATTATGCTTAAAATTGGCAGAAGCTGTAGGTAGAGAGTCAGTTGTAAATTTAGTAGGTTCTGCTGTACATCAGGAAGGATAATGTTGATTTTCTGGGAGAACCTTATAGCAATGTTACTACATTTGAGTAGGGAAAAAAAAAGATTATCTAGACATGGATCCTAGGGACAGCATCTTATTTCCTCTTAATTTTCTTTTAGAAAGGAACAAAAAGAGAGAAAAATATAAAAGGATCTTTTGCTTTCACTGGATCATAAAACATAGTCTCCAACAGTAAGGTCAAGTAAAGATTATATAAATAAACAATGGACTTAATAATTCATAATTGTGAGAATTTTAATATTATTAAAATTTAATAAAACTTTTATTAAAATTTAATATTATTTAATAAATGTTATTAGTCAAATCCATTATCTTCTGCTATTAAAGAATCTGTCTGCTCTTTGGCTCTTACTTGCCTTCTCCTAAAGTGAAGGGCTGGGTTTAACGAGTTTGAAGATTCTTCCACTTCAGTCATTCCATGATTCTGTGTTTGTTTTCAGTTTTTTACAGAATAGCTTTTAAATGACAAATAATTATAAACCACAGTGCACTTGCAATACTAAAAGTTTATCTGGTCTTTTCAAAAATTATTTTATTTTATCTTATTTTAATTTTTTTAAGATTTTATTTGTTTATTTGACAGAGAGAGACACAACTAGAGAGGGAACACAAGCAGGAGGAGTGGGAGAGGGAGAAGCAGGCTTCACGCTGAGCAGATTCCCTGGGGCTCGATCCTAGGACCCTGGGATCATGATCTGAGCTGAAGGCAAATGCTTAACAACAGAGCCACCCAAGAGCTCCTCTGGTCTTTTTAAAGATTTATTTATTTGTTTGAGAGAGAGAAAGAGAACCCACACCAACACAAGGAAGGGTAGAGGGAGAGAAGAGAGTCTCAAGTAGACTCCATGCTGAACTCTGAGTGCAGAGCCCATCCTGGGGCCAGATCTTGGGACCCCAAGATCACCACCTTGGCCAAAATCAAGTCGGTTACTCAACTGACTGAGCTACCCAGGCACCCCTTATCTGATCCTCTTGGAAATAAATATGAGAATACAGATATTTACTAATTCTGGGTCTCATTTTTTATAATAGTTTTAGGAAATTAGGTGCATAAAAAGTTATCTAATCAATCAAATGAACTGTTTTACTATTAAAATATGATTCTCTAAAATCAAACTGCTTAGACTATAAATAAAATGAACTTTTTTCTGATGTATGACTATATGAAAATGTTGTTAAAATACATATACTTAAAATTGATTGTATATGGATTCTCTTTTTCCTAACACATGCATTTTTAACTCAGTCATGAAATCGCATTTTCTAGTAAGTATACAGACATTAAAATGGAAACTTTTAATTTACTGGAGGAGTTTGCATCATACTAGATTAATATAAAAAATTTTATCATTGTATCTTACAAAGTAAAGTAAAAACTGAAGTAAAAATACTGCATGCTCTATGTTTCTTGCTATTCTATCAACTTAAATAAGTTGGCTTGGGCTAGAAATCAATTCAGTTCAACCATTTCCGGGTTCTTGTTTGAAATTTTTAAAAAAAATGTATATAGAGCAGACTGATTTGAATGCATATTGGAATCTCTTCTTAAACCTGAATTGAGTCTCTAACGCTCTCACTGACATGATAGCCTATGCAATAGCTGTGCTGACTTCACAGTTCCATTATGTAAATAAGGTAATACATCTACTTACGCTCCTCAGAATGTGACTAAAAACTGCAAAGAAATATAGCAGAGTGGAATGTGCTTGGAAAATTTTTATGGAGCTTTTTATGTCCAGTTATCAAACTCTGCCAACTAATTACATTGAGAAGGGAAGGAAAAACACCCCTCCCTTACATTGTGTATAGCTTCACAAAATAAAATACAGAAGGAAAATAGCTATTTAGTTTTATAAAATATGTTACTTCAATTTAGTTATATTTAAAGCAAAAATGATTATTTTAGCATGCATGTTTTCAGGAAAGAGTTACATCAATCAAATTGTCTATTTTGGTTCTCTGTAATTCTGCACATTTCCTGTCAAACTATTAGAGTGAAATATATGACTTCAGGGACTTAATCATAAAGCAATTTTACTTTGGTTTCCCATTTTTCCTTTACATAGGTACAGGGAGCTCATTTTTCTACTGCTACTGGATAAAATACAGAAAACTCTATTCTTATGATTTCAATTATCACATTTTTTTCTTGTAATACAAATTGTAGTTACTTTTCAAATTCCCAATGCCATGTCAAAATCAAACTTTGAACTTGATTCAAAATCAAAGAGCCTCCGTACCCCCACCTCTCAGTTTAGATGCATGCAATGGGGAAGTCTGGAATAAGTAAGGAACAATTGGCTTTTTTTCCTACTTTGCTACCTTGGAAACCATTGTTTTAAATCCACACCTACCACCAAGTTTGAAGTGGAGGGATGGGGGCAGGATGGGCAGACATACTTTAATGATTGGTAATGTCATGAGCTGGCATCACACTTTCAGAGCTGGGTAGATTGTGAAAGAGTATTCTCTCATTGATGTTTTCATAGGGTTCTTGGATAATTTATGCATATTTGGGGCACTATCTCATCTGCAGTTCTCTTGCTGCAGAGGATGTTCTCCCTTTCAACTCATTTGTTACCATTTCTTTCTCAAACTCTGCAACTTCGTGATTCCTTTTGATCTTCTAGGTAGGCTTCTTGGAAAGAAACAAAATGTGCTTCAATTTTCAGTCAGTGACAATATGTGACCCAAATCTGGTCTCCAGGAAAAATTCATCCACTAATTCCTATACAGGAGAATGCATACAAAAAGAATAGCATCATTCAGTAAAAAATCTATGACACCTTCAAAGTTATATTGCATACAGAATAAAAAATAGGTAGATGTACAGAGAAAAATGCTACTGATATGTTGGGGATTGCATTAGTTTTCTATTGCTGTAGTAATTATTTAAAAACTCAATGGATTAAAACAATAAATAGTTGTCATTTATCTCATAGTTTCTGTGACACAGGAATCCAGTGGTAGTTTAGTGGGGTGTTTCTAGCTAGGGTAATCTTATGATACACAGTTTAGACACAACCAAGTAGTTATCTGAAGACTTGACATTGTTCAGAAGATCTACCTCTAAGTGGCTCACTTGTATAGTACTGGCTAATTTTTACCTCTCATGACATGCTCTGACCTCACTTAGAAAGACAGATCCTACATGCCTTATATGATGTAGCCTCAAATATTACACTTCACCATTTCTGTAATATCCTATTTGTAGCTATTCGATGTGCGAGGGACTGCTAATGGCTTTGAATATCAGGAACCAGAAATCATCCAGGACCTCTTGGATGGTGAATACCACAGAAAAGAGAGGGAGAGTGCACAAGCAGGGGGAGCAGGAGAGGGAGAGGTAGAAGCACATTCCCCGCTGAGTGGGGAACCCGATGAGGAGCTCGATCTCAGGACCCTGGGATGATGACCTGAGCCGAAGGCAGCCACTTAACTGATTGAGCCATTCTGATGCCCCACAAGACCAGATTTCTTAAGACAGGGGTTTTAAACTAGTGTCTACAACTTTCTTTTATTTTATCACCACCTTGTCTGAAAAACAGAAAACAAAATGTCTTAGGAGGGTGAGGCATTTTCCCTAGACGCTGTGTCACTGCTATTTTCATATGCAGGCTTATTTACATCCTTGTATGATATATTTGGCCCAAATAATCTCTGAAGCTTATGGACTCTCCTAAGCCTTCCTTCAGCTCCTTCTGCCAAAATAAAGGATATGCTCTGAACCATCTGATTGGATAATTCAGTTCATGGTACTCTCTCCTTCGCTCTGAATTCCCAAATTTTAAGGACAGGTCAGTATCCTAATTCATGTCAACCTTTCCAGAAAACTCCTGATTAATAACCTTTCCTTCCAGTGGGTTCTTGGAACACTTTATTTCTCCTTATAGTACTTATTAATTGTATATCGGTTAATCATTGCTATGTCTTAATGCATCTACTATGTAATAAGGTCATAAGGACCTTGTTATTGTACTCCCACAAGGTGCAGGAAAACATGTAATCAATAAATTATCAAATTATTTAATTAATTTTATTAACAAGGTATTTATTTAAAATGTCTCTATTAATCTAAGGTAATATGAGAATGTATCAATCAAAGATATTTCAGGAAGCAGAAATACATTGTGGTTGATTAATTTAAAGATAACTAATTAACTAGTATTATGTAGCTAAGAACCTAGGGAACCAATTTCATACAATTAGTGTGGAACAAAGGGAAAGAAAAAAACAATCTGGGATTTCTGTTTAGGATACATGGCAAGGAGTAAGGGTTTACAGTTTGCTGCAACAAGAGATTCATTCTCTTGGGAAATTAAGCTGATTTTAGCTGACACTCCAATTTTTACTCTTTATGGCACTGCGTATTTTTTGTTTCTAGCTTTCAATTTGATATCTGGGGTGCATGTGTCTACATAGAGGACCTGTTCAAACTAAAGCTGCAAGGGAAGCTGGGTAAGCCATTATCTGAGATTTTCATCTTTCTAGTAAGATGTAGAATCTACTTTTCTCTAAATCTCACAAAATGTTAAATATCCCAGACTAAAACAGGAACCTAAATATAAAGCAATAAAAATGGATAAAAAATGCATACTCTTCGGGCAATCACTTATTATAGTGTTTTGAGATGATTAAGGGATTTAACATATGAAAAGTATCAGAAGAGTTCTTGGCAAGTAATATTATAAATGTTAGCACTTACTACTGTTATAAGAGAATTGTCAGTTCTTCAACAGACATTTATTGAATGACTCCTATGTTTCATAAAAATGAATCAAGGGGGCTATGCTAGACCAGAGTTGAGACAGATATGCAAAAGTGTGACATTAGGCAACAATGATACCTACCACATCACAGTTTCCTTTCAGAGGTTCTTCATGCTACCTGGACAGAGAGAAGAGTATCAGTAACTTCTCAGAGGGCTTACTGACAGATATTTATATCCATACGCTGTGATTTGTCTTTGGCTAGGAAGAAGCATATAAAAGAAATCCTGTTGGTAAATACGGTTCAAGCATATTCAGAATTTCTGTCACCTGTAGATAGCAACCAACAGAAATATGGTTGCTTTCATGGATATGCACAGAGAACCAATACCTGCGAGGGCTGCAGATGTCTGATTCTTAGAATATTAGTGACAGATTCTAAGAGTTTCGGTAATGTATTTCATTTTCGTACTATCGAAATAGTAAAAGTGCTTTTCTGTGGAGGAAGTTTCAATTTAGGCTTATTAAAAAGAAAACTACAGTCCCAAGATGGAATCGCTTATACTAGGCCAAGTCACCAAACCAGGTCTTAATCCCCAACCTAATTCCAGTTTTCAGCTTCAGAAATGTAGTTTTACATGGACAGTCAGAAAATTCTGGTAAGCACCAATAAGGTAATCTGTCACAAAGGCCTGTCACCACAAAGAAAATGAGGTAATTTACATGATAAGGCACCCTGTTCTTCCCCCCACTTAGGCAAAGTGAACTTGCCTGAAACAATCCTTTCTTTTCTCTAATAACTTCCTTCCCCACCCTCCTTCCTATAAAAAACTTCCATTTTCTACCACTCCTTGGAGTTCCACTCTACTTGCAAGATGGGATGCTGCCCAATTCATGAATCATTTAATAAAGCCAATTAGAGTTTCAGATTTACTCAGCTGAATTTTTTTTCTTTTTTAACAGGCGGTACCACTAATTCTAATTCTTTAGTGAATACTACCACAGGAATATTTTTCCTCACAACATTGTATAATAATAGAGGGAGAAATTTAGTGAACAGGAAAAAGAGGTAATTTTGGAGAAAAGTCTTGAAAATTTGGGGTTGAGGACTTGTATATGGCTAATCTTGATTAGAATGGAAATTAGTATATTTGTTTCCCCATGGATCCATTAATTAATTATCTGTCCAAATATTTATTAAGCAAATTACAAGGTAGGGACTATTATAGGTAGTGGGGATACTTAAAAACAAAAATAAACAAACAAACAAAACCCAAAAAACCCCAGAATGAACTCCTTGGTGTTATATATTTTATATTCTATAAGAAAGAAACTGACACAACAAATTGCCTACCTGGATTATATGAGCTCTCTCCCTATTCAGTTTCTCCTCCACACAATGAAGAAAAACAAACAACCACCATGACCAGTTTACTTTAAATTCATTCACATTGACCTTAGTTGGGCTCTCAGTGATATTCTTCCTAAATAAATTTCTGCTGTCTTTTCACCCTCTGTAGTGAGGGACCCAAGGTACATCCTCACCCTTGAAACCTTTCATATTTCCCCCACTTGTCATCCTCAGCTGATATCCTTGTTACTATTTCACTGAGGAAAGAGAAGCAATGAGAAAAGAATTTCCACATATATTTCCCCACCACATTTACATTTCAGCATGCAAACATGCAACTATCCTCTGTTTTTTGCTCTCCCTGTGGTCCCTATGGGAAAACTGTCCCTTCAATCTAAGGCTAAACTATTCATTTGTATATCCAGTTCCTCTCATATTTTCAAGAACATCACTCTCTGATTGTTTCTTTATTTTCCAGAAACAACATTCCCATATATCACTTGTATTATTTCCATCAAACATCAAAAACTGTAATATCACTTAGCTTACAAATGAAATTTTTTTTACCCTATGTTTCTCTTCAATTAATCCAGCCTCTACCATATCTTTGTTATTTTTTTTTATAAAATGAAGGGGAACAGAATTAGTCTCATTGGCATAAGGATTATTTTAGGCTGATTATTTTCAAGAAACAGCAGACATAGGAAAAGCTTTGAAAACCAAATAGATGTTGCTTGTTTGTAAGAGACATTTACATTTATAAGGGAAATCTTCATTTGTAAGGGTATCTTTCAATCTCTCTCTCTCTCTCTCTCTGTTTGGGGAAAAAATGATGATTTAATCTCCAGCAACTCCTATCAATAGAGAAAGCAAGGACCTAAAGCTCCATAATAATCTTACCCCTTTTTTGTTATGCCTTTCTCAGTAGCTGCCATAACTGGCTGCCCAACCTGCAACATCTTTTGTTTTTAGCTGGACATGATATTCAAGGCGGTAACTTGGGCCATTTTGAGGAATTACTCAGTATTTTTTATGCATACAGGAGGAATACACGTTACAAAACTTCTGTTTATTTTTCTCCTGTTAATTTGTCTTTTATTACGGGAGGGTATCAGCAAAGAACCTAGGAGTGTAGAAGGAAAATTATTTTCCCCTCCCCCACAATAGCAAAACTTCTCTATAAATTTGTTTTTACTGCCTCCAACCCCTTTCAGCCTCATCTCCCTGAATACAGTTTAATCAAGTTTTATTTCCAATATTCCACTGATACTGCTCTTGTCAATTTCAACTCCGTATTGCTAATACAGTGGTCAGTTCTCTGTCATTATATTACTCAATTTGTCAGTTTTATTGGCACAATTAATCATTCCATTCTTTGACAAAAACACATTTTTCTTCACTTGGATTCTCAGAAATCCATGGCTCATTTTCCTCCTCACATTTAATTAGTTTCTCTCAAGTTATTTTTCTAGTTTCTCTTTTTCTAAGTTTTTAAAGATTGGAATGCCCAGTACCAATGCACTAACCAGAATTTGAATTTGATCTAATAGAACTCTAGTGAGAGTCTATAAACATTGGACTCATTGATTTTTGAACTCATCAGTGTCCTTGGCTGAATGAAGTTGAGATCCCAGATATTTCTTAGTATATCTCAGAAAAAAAATCCAATATCTTAGGGAGATGGAAATAGTAAAGTAGATTTATCATTTTTTAGAAAAGATTTATTTATTTTGAGAGAGAGAGAATGAGAGAGTGAGAGGATAAGAAGGAGCAGAGGGAGAGAGAATCCCAAGCAGAGTCCTTACTGAAAGCAGAGCCTGATGTGAGGCTGAATCTTACAATCCACAAGGTCATAACCTGAACAGAAATCACCAGTCAGATGCTTAACTGACTGAACCATCCAGGCATCCCTAGATTTATCATTTCTGATGTTGATCCATTTCCTGTCTATGTCATAAGAGAAGGCCAAAAGATACTTCCTCGATTATGACATTGATAATACATTAGAGGAGGTAACAATGCAGTGAAAACTCCTCATAGTGACTCTTTGTTTTACATTATTTCTTCCTGAAATGCTGTTCTTGAATGAGATCCCTGCTTTCAGTGGGAGTATAGGGTCCCAGGGTAGTGGGTTCAAGTATAGCAAGTATCATCTGAATTCTTAGGTATGTGTTGTGTATTGGTTTGATAGGATTTCACATCTACTTTTTTATGCCTTAAGTGAAGTTGTTGTCACTTGTTCATGACAAAGACAAAAGAAAAATGTTATTTTTGGATGTAAAGTTGTTTTGATGTAAGAATGAAGAAAGTTGTGTCAAATGTCATCATCTTACCTGTTCTCACCAGAAAGAACTCTGTAGCTCAACTCCTAAGGGCCCCTGGTGGGGGCTTATCAATAAAAACATGGAGAAAACACTACAGCAAGGTGATATCTAGACTCTCAATATAAAAAGTTTGTGGGGATTATGGAATTGAAGAAACAAAACAAAGAAAAAGACAAATCAAAAGACAAACTCTCAACTATACAGCACAAACTGATGGTTATTAGAAGGGAGGTGGTGGAGGGTTGGGTGAAATAGGTAAATGAAATAAAGAGAATAATTATCAAGATGAACAGTGAATAATGTATAGAATTGTTGAATCACTATATTGTACACCTGAAACCAATATAACACTATATGTTAACTCTATTGGAATTAAAATTAAAAATAAATAAATAAAAAAAATGAATAGCCTTATTTGTTCTTAGTCTCTTAGGGATCACAGATCTCTTTGACCAATGTTGTGTCTTGAGAGTACTTGGTTTATAGATTTCATCCTTTCAGCAGTTTCCAATTGGAAGGTAATTCCAGTCTGTTATTCTGTCCTGGTCAGGAGCACAAATTCTGGTATATTTTGAATAAATGTTTAAGGTGGACATTATGAGGCCATTATGGCCTCAACTCCATAGTCCAAAATTCTCAACTAAAGAACAACAATCAAGGAGCACCAGAGTGGCGCAGTCAGTTGAGCCACTGACTCTTGGTTTCAGCTCAAGTTGTGATCTTGTGGTTGTGGGATTGAGCCCTGCTTTGGGCTCTGTGCACTCAGCAGAGTCTGCTTGGGTTTGTCCCTCCCTCTACCTCTCTCTTTCTGTTTCAAATAAATATTTAAAAAAAAAAATGAACAACAGTTCATTTCTTTAGAGGCCAAGACTTGCATTTCCCAAGGAGCTTAATAGGCATATGATGACACACAAAATTAAAGCATGAATAAAAATATTCCATCATATTGTAAAAATAATTTGTACCAGATACTTATTAAAAATAGCAAGGAAGATTTTACTTAAGATTATTGCAGTAGAGATTAAGACTATTGCAGTAGCGGGGAAAGATCTAACTCAACTCCAAATGCAACAGGGACAGGTGGGAATTCAATGCCAGTAGGAGGACCGGGGAGAGGATGGTAAAGTTATGAAGAATTTGGTTAAGTATCAAGGTGGGGGAAGAGGAACTTGATTAGATATCAAGCTTAATTGTATATCAAGATTGGGGGGGCAGTTCTTGTTCACTTGGTACACCAGAATTCCTTGTGAAAATAGGTTTGCAGATCAAGACCAGGATCAAGAGCAAGGCCTAGAAAGAAGGCTCTGATTAAAGGTTTGGCCTAGGAAGGAGTCCTTGTCAGAATGTACCAGTGATTTTTCGAAGCTTGCCACATAGACTGTCTGCTTCAAAATCTCCTGTCTCTTTTTGGAACAGTGTAGACCTACACACCCCTTTCCCAGATTCCATGAATTAAGCACATTTACAACTAGGCCCCCAAACATACATAATTATCATGCTCCTTTGAGACCTTCTAAGGCACAGTAAGATTGGAGAACCGTTAGTAGTGCAGTAGAAATAAAATTATATTGATAAAAACATGCTTTAAAAAACTGTAAAGAAGTATATCAAAATGTCAAAGATCCTAGCAGTGCATATATAGCATGACCTAAATCATCTTATTCTGTTAGGCTCTATTTTAAAAAAAAATCTTTCAACATTTCTTCCATTGGAATACATCATGAAATAGATGTGTAGATTTTATGTAGTAGGTTTCAGTTTTATCTCAAAAAAGTGTTTGAATCAATAGTGTATTTTATAGATATTATCTAATCAAGAAAGTAAGATGTATAAATATATATAAATATGTATATACAAATAGAAAATACATAAAGGAATTCATCACTGATGGCATTTGGGAATGAATGTTTCAGTAGAAATTATTTTTTCATTATTTAAAAGCTCTTCAAAGACATTGGGGCAATGAGCTCCTACTGCAATAAAGGTGACTCTATTTATTCATTTATTTCACTGAAGCATAGTTGGCATACAATGCTTTATTAGTTTCAGCATAGTCATTAGACAATTCTATATATTACCCAGGGCTCACCATGATAAGCACTGTCACCACCTGTCACCATATAAAATTATTACAATATTACCAACCATATTTGTATGCTCTATTTTCATCCCCATGACTTATTTATTTTAAACCAGAAGTTTGTATCTCTTAATCCCCTTTACCTATTTGCCCATCCCTCCAATCCTCTCCCTTCTGGCGCTCAAGAGTTTGTTCTTTTTATGAGAACTGTTTCTGCTGGTGAGCATGTGTGGATGTGTTAATTTGTTTTGTGTTTTAGATTCCACATGTAAGTAAAATCATCTGATCTTTTTCTGAATTACTTAATGTAGCACAATACCCTCCTCTAGGCTCATTTCATGTTGTCACAAATGGCAAAATTTCATTTTTAATGCCTGAATAATATTCTATTGTATATGTACATACCACTTCTTCTTTATCCATTCATCTACTGATGGACACTTAGGTTCCTTTCATGTCTTAGCTATTGTAAGTAATGCTGCAATACACATAGGGGTATATAGATATCTTTTTGAATCAGTATTTTCATTTTCTTTGGGTAAATACCCAGGATGGAATGACCGGATCATATAGTATTTCTATTTTTAATTTTTTGAGGAACCTCCATACTGTTTTCCACAAGGGCTGCACCAATTTACATTCTCGACAACGATATGGCACTGATGAAATCTGTGTAGAGAGGCCCCTCAAAGGTCATCTTGTCTGTCAACACCGGGACTGACAGTCTCTAGTAATATACTCTCACAACACAGGACTTCCACTTGTGCTCTGGAAGTTGGACATAAGCTTTTAGTTGGCTAAGCCATCTCTCCTGAGTACCAACTTGAATAAAAGTACATCTCCATTCAATTTAGACTTTATTCTTTTGATATCTTCTTGTCTGATACAATAGTATGATTCATCTATCATTGATTTGTAGTGTCTTACTTCTGTTTTGGCTTGTTGGGAGTTATAATCCTGCATGCTGTTGGCTTGTGAAATATTTGCAGTGAACCCGTGCTAAATAAATTGTCAGTAGACAAACTCAGAGCATTGATTTGGCTCTCACAACAAAACAGTATGGTTACCATAATAGGGAATGAGGTGAGACAAATGGTCACAAACTTAAAACCAAGGGGATCCGTGGCTATGACTGATGACTACAGGTCCTTTAATGACCCGGGAAGCCAAATAAGATCCTACTTATGTGCACAACAATAACCATAGCAACATACACCCTCTTTGGGCAGGTGAATCAAGCCAGACTTGGCTTGGCATACAGGCATCGATCTGGCAACTATTTTTGGTTTTGTTTTTTCCCTATTTCTTAAAGAAGAAATGCTGGCATCACTTATCTTTGCTTGTTTTTTAATTGACAGATGTTACAATGTACCTTTACAAAATGGCTCAGGTTCAGATTGGGTATTTAGATTCCTGATAATTTTGTTCACAGAGATGGATCACTTTAACCTCCTACAGGGCATTCCATTAGTTTGCTGTATTGATTACTTAAGATATGTCCAGGCGCATAGGAAGTCACAGGTGCTTTAGATTCCTTGTTAAGTTACTATTGTGCTTGGAGAGGGGAGATAAGCCACATGAAAGTCAGGCTCCTGCTGTCTCAATTACTTTCTGAGTGGTCCTCCAAAGTATATTCTGCATCTTTTTTCTTCTTCAACTTGAAAGAAGCCAAACCTTGAGGATTCTCTTTTTGTTTTAGAGCCACTATATACCAAACCTGGTTTGTTGGATTTCCCGTGTGAACTACAGGTTGTAAGCTATAGAAATTTCAAGGTGATCAAGGCTGAAGTTCAAGCAGTAATAGTACTTTATCCTGAGGATACACTGTTAAGACTCAGTGAACATGCACATTGTGACAATATGCACTCTCAGGCAAGAGTTATCGCAGAAGAATAATCTAGACTTTGGCTGTGGTTGGTGTTCCTTTTGCTTTAACAAAGTAATGTTTTGTTGAGCAACTAACCATTTTTCTATCTATAGGCAATTCCTGGTTAGCTGTTGTGCCCATGTAGAAACCCTAACCTGACCCCAGGTTATCCAATAACAATATGGCTTGAAGGTCTCTGGTCCAGCAAACCATAAAATCGTGTGTTAGTCATAATCTTTTGGCATTATGTTTCAAGAGTGGATTTGAAAACCTACAAAGAGCTAAACGGCTAATATGCCGATGTCATTGCCTCCTTTCATACAACTCACATTTATAGAGAGTTTTTATGGGAAATTCCTTATGAATGAGGTGTAAGTGAACCTGGTTTACTGATGACTGTACCTCATATGTTAGCAGCAATAGAAGGGTGGATACTATAGTTTTATAATGACACACATGGGGAAGGGGGCGCTCAATAATAGTGGAGAAAGTAAACCTTTTCTGTGGGGAAATATCTGGCAACAAACTTCAATACTGACTGGAAGGAGAGGAGGTTGAAGGTAAGAATATATATACTGACTCAGTGGAGTGGCTAATGATTTTGGCAGTTTATCGGGGACTTGGAATGAAAAAGCCTGGAGGATGTGTAGTAAGGAGATTTGGAAAAAAGGTATATGGAACCCTCCCTTCCCAACATGAACATAGAATGTAAAGATGTTTTACTTAGCAAAGAATTTCTTTGCAAAGGCATTCAGACTCAAGTAGAATAATCGACATGCTTCATGGTCCTCAACAAAAACTCTTGCCTCATAAACCGTGTGATTATGATAAAAGGAACAAGGGTTACATAGACTCAACCCAAATTACCACCACTCACCAATCTAATCTCGTTACTGCCACTGCTGAGTACCCATCTGCTGTATCTACACACATACACATATTTGTATTTTCTAGAAAATTTGGAATAAGGATTTTTTTTTAACTATGCTGTGGAGGTGGTTGATTTTATACCTTGATCAAAAATTTCTAGGAACTATAAATAAAATTTGAACTAACCTAAAAGAGAAACTAATGTCATTTAGAAATAGTTGTGATAATAATGAGCATTGGATCACCTTTGGGGGAGAGACAAGTATGATTGAAGTTTTATTTGTATGAGGAATAGTTGCATTACATTAGGCAGATTCAGATTGTTATAGCTATTATGTGAACAGCTAAATGGAGCTAAACAAAGCATTTGAATAGTCAAAAGGCCAAGTGTGTACTGACTCATATTTAGTACTTACTGTAATGCCATCTTAGATTGATTTTTTTCTACCATAATTTCTGAAAATCCAGCAACTACAACTTAAGACTTGCACATGGCTTAATTTTCATGGTGTTGATTCTTCTGTGAGAAATTTGGAGGTGAAAGGGACAATATGAAGGGGCAACAGTATGCGGAGTCGCTGGTGATCCTTTCAAGCCTTGAACATTAGGAACTTCTAAAGAAACAGTGGTGTAGTTTTAAGCATTTGGCTCCTACGTTATAGGGCCAGATGTTGGACAGTCCTGGCAGTGGTATTTCACTAGGAACATGGATGGGATGGTATTCTCTATTCAGTGCCACCTAGAAACCCTTGTAGGACTTGCAGGTACTGAGAGCTCTCAGCAGACATCTCTACCGGGAGACCTCTCCAGGAATGCAGTCTGTCTGCTGAAGAAAACCACCTCTCTGACATCATGGCCCCCTTCCAGGGGCATGGAAGTACATCCATGAGGGCAAACCATATATCATAATTTACCAATGTAGGGTTGTAGTGGGTTACACTGCTTGTAAAGGGTCATCGCAACTTCACAGCACCTGCTGGAATTGGCTGAGATTGTTGTGATGTGTTTATTCCTCTGTTTGAGCCATGTTCCTTAAACTTCACATAGGTGGTAATCCTAAAAGCCCTCCCCAACTAATTTACTAAATGTTAATCTTCATTGCATTCTGGGTAAACTGACGTCACTGCTGGGTATTTTCTTGTACTATTTCTAATTATATGGTGTCCAAGCCCAGTTCTTGGGCCCTCCTGGATATTATTTATATTACATATTTTAATATGTAATATGTAGTATATCACATTTTTTTGTTTTTTTTTTAACTTCTATTTTATTTTCTCAGTGTTTCAGGATTCGTTGTTCATGCACCACACCCAGTGCTCCATGCAATATATGCCCTCCTCAATACCCACCACCAGGCTCACCCAGCCCCCCAAACCCCTCCCCTTCAAAGCCCTCAATTTGTTTGTCAGAGTCCATAGTCTCTCATGTTTTGTCTCCCCCTCCAATTTCACCAATTCACCCTTCCTTTCCTTCTCCCAATGTCCTCTTTTTCCTTATGGTCCACACGTAAGTGAAACCATATGATAATTGACTCTCTCTGCTTGACTTATTTCACTCAACATAATCTCTTCCAGTCATGTCCATGTTGACAGAAAAGTTGGGTATTTATCCTTTCTGATGGAGGCATAATATTCCATTGTATATATAAACCATATCTTCTTTATCCATTTGTCTGTTGAAGGACATCTTGGCTCTTTCCACAGTTTGGCAATTGTGGCCATGGCTGCTATGAACATTGGGGTACATGTGGCCCTTCTTTGCACTACATCAGTATCTTTGGGGTAAATACACAGTAGTGCAATTGCAGGGTCATAGAGTAGCTCTATTTTTAATTTCTTGAGGAATCTCCACCACACTGTTTTCCAAAGTGGCTGCACCAACTTGCATTCCCACCAACAGTGTAAGAGGGTTCCCCTTTCTCCACATCCTCTCCAACACTTGTTGTTTCTTGTCTTGTTGATTTTGGCCATTCTAACTGGTGTAAGGTGGTATCTCAGTGTGGTTTTGATTTGAATCTCCCTGATGGCTAATGATGAACATTTTTTCATGTGTCTGTTAGCCATTTGTATGTCTTTGGTGAAGTGTCTGCTCATGTCTTCTGCCCATTTTTTGACATGATTATCTGTTTTTTGAGTGTTGAGTTTGAGGAGTTCTTTATAGCTCTTAGATATCACATGTTTTAATAATACTTTTGGTGTAAGTTTGAAAGTGTGGTTTCTATTACATAAAAATATGAACACTAACAATATACTATCGAAATTCATGTCTTCTTTTGACTTTTGAGCAGGATATGAATATCATTATTATTTGATCTTTTAGAAATATTTAAATTTATATTTTAAAAATATGATTTCCCAAGTTCTACATGCCTCTATCAACATGCCTATTATATATATATATATATATATATATATATGTAGTGTTTGTATATAAATATATCATGATATAATGTCTATATTTTTAGTGATGGCAAAAATTGAATGCTATAGTGAAAGTTCTGACTTTAATGGAAAAACTCATTTTCAGAGTCCTCTCTATTGCTGTTTACAATTATTTTTCTTTTAATCTCAAACATTATCGGGATGCCTGGGGGGCTCAGTTGGTTGACTATCATACTCTTGATTTCAGTTCAGGTCATGATCTCAGGATCTTAAGATCGAGCCCTGTGTCACACTCAGCATGGAGTCAGTTTGGGATTCTCTCCCAGCCCTCACACATGCATGGTCTCTGTCTACAATAAATAAATAAAATATTTAAAAATAAATAAAACTAAAATCTCAAACACTATTATCACATGTAGGATTTTTAAAGAGGTAGCTATGGTGTCTTATTATAACTACAACACTATTAGTCCCCCAAACTAGCTATTTAAGTTGGTTCTGGGCAAACCACCAGGTAGACATCACCATGAAGAGTTGTTGATGTTTTGTTCTAAAATTGTAAACTGTAAAGGGAAGCATCTTTTAATACAGATATTTAGTTCAGGTTATTTGTCTTTGTTTATTTTCTAGTTTTATAAATTGGTAATGGGATATGAAAAAGAAAAAACATTTAAGATAGAAATAAGTGTTTATCCAAAAACTTCTGACTTAAAAACAATGGTTTTGGCAGTCACTTATTACGTTTTAATCTTTTGTAAGTTACTCATTCAGCTAGACACTAACCTGTGGGTTCAAAATACAAAGGTGAGTGGCTAACAGAAGGAAAATATACAGTGGATTTTATAATGAAAATTATAAACACTTTGATCAGCAGATAGTGGGGACATGTTCTGAGATTTGATGTGGTTACTTTGATGCAGTTCTTCATGAGAACATCCTGATATACACATAAGAAGACATTTTGCCACAGCTGAAAGTATACAATTTTAACTGCTTTGCCTATTTTTATTTCCATTTAATTTGTTAAACATCAAACTCTGAGGTGAGGATCAAGCTTAGTGTAAATATAGTGATGAAGTGACATGATGAGTGCAGAGACGAATGTAAATTCAGCACATCTGAAGGACAAACACTTGGGACTTAGGTGTCTATAGCATTTAGCTTTTGAAGAAAAGGACATCTATTTTTCTAGGCCTACTATCTGCTCAGTTTTCTAAGAGTCATGTGAATTTGCAATTTTTTTCAAATTCTCAAATTTCTTAAGGTCATATTTCAAATATTTCTCTGCTAAATAATTGTATATGTTCTTTTTCAATTAACAAAACTAGAGGCTGAATGTCTTCTTTTATTGTAACCTGTCTACCTGTGTTAATCTCACCAATCAGGTCATAAAATACAGATACAGGGTTGATAAAAAAGATATTTGAGCCATACTATGATTTTTATTCTTATTTCCACCTTGTTGACTAAATCCTATAGTAGTTTCTAAGACTTAAAGTGGTACTCACTGTTATGGAGATCTATACTATCTAGATATTTCTTTAATAATAGTTTTAGATACTAAGTATTTTGGAAGTTAACTCAGTTATAAATAGACTTTACAAATACATTTCTCTTTTTTCTTGTTTTCTGCTTTTACAAGTGTAAACAGGTAGTATAAGTTTTTGTTAAAGAGCTCCTGAGATCCTAGTTCTTAAGAGCAAATCTTCATGATCAAAACAAGAAAAAAAATGCATATTCTTTTTCCTAGTGAAAGAAAATCTAATTTCAAGTTGATTGAGTTAAAATAGTTGCAACTCTGAAAAGAACCACAAGATTATTTATTCAACAACATAGATAGATGAAAATTTACAATTGAAGAAGGGTCACCTTAAGTTTATCAAAAAAGATGGTTTTGTTAAAATCTGGTCCAGTCAAACTCTTGTTAGAAAATAAAAATTCAAACTGAGGTAGTTAAACAAGGATGAAGAGAAGTGACTTGGGTGAGGGAGATGTGTTTAATTGTTGCTTTATTTTTTGTTTATATTTCACTTTTTTGCAAAAGCAAAAGAGCCCTTTATTCAAGCTAGCTTGAGCTTGAAACCCTTTATTCAAGCTCAGTCTCTCACACTCATCAACGTGGCGGCATGGTGTAGAGAAAGAGAGAGAGTTTCAAAGAGCACAACAGTTTTAGAGGGGCCAGTGGCCAATGAGATTGTAACACACAGATTGTTGCTTAGTAACTGTTTGAACTAGCCTATCACCCTGGCCAGAATTGGCACACAAGTTTGGCGGGCAAAAGGCGGAGTTTATATCCCCCCCCGCCCCCGGGCAGGGGTTCTGCATTCCTATTGGCTAACCTAAACCCAACCCACAGGCGGTCTGGGCCAATTAGCTCAAGGGAGGGCTGAGCCACACTCTGACCCTCCCAGAGGCAGGTCCTGCGGGGGCCACACACAAGAAGGCTGGTGTAAGCAAAAGGAGCCAGCCCTGTATATTTCACTTTTAATGAACCCTCAGCTGTTTGGATATATATTGTTTATTTTGTAATGTTAATTTGAGTTCATCTCGTGTTTTAAAACACCTACATATACTGTCAGTGGAAGAAATACAACTATGTGAAATTCATCAGGCAAGATGCCTACCTGGAGTCTGGCATTTCATATTGCACAAACTGCTATCTGATTCCTTAGTAGGAATCCCACATCTTTTACTAGTGTGAAGACTGGCACTAATTATTATCAACATTGGCAGACTATGGGGGCTGTCCAGTTAAAGTGAATGGACATGACATCTAGAACTCCCCTTCCCAATTAGAGAGACTTTTCAGAAAGAAGGGGCTGTAGTAAAAGCTTAGAGTTACAGAAAAAAAAAAAAAAAGGTCCGTAACTCTGCTGAATAAAGAGAACTTCTTATTCCATATCATCCATATCATATTTGGGCTTAAATAAAAAACAACAACAACAGCAAAAAAACAGAAAAGAAAATCATACCTTTAAGTCACAGGAGAAAATTAACTTAGTCCCTCGTTGTTAATTCTAGGCAAAAAGGGTACTCAAAATTCAAGAGGTCCCATACTTAAGAGGTCCCATATTAAATATTCGTGTTAACTGGAATACCACTCCTATTTCTGCCCCTGATTTTATTTCTGTTTCATAAGCTTAAATCCTTTTTGTCTATGTATCTTTGACATTTAAAAATTAGGACAATGTATAACATGCAGAATTGCCAAGGAGCTTTGAATGCAGTTCGTTATTGTGAATATCAGTGGTTCCAATTAAAGAAGACATAACAGAAAACTTCTTAGAAGGGTTTACAACCTATACTATTTTCATCTTGAGTACTTATTGTACTAAGGTTTAATGCTTATTACTTTATGACACAAATAAATACTGAGGCCCAATCTTTTACTTTTTTTAAACGTGAAAATATCTTTATTTTAAAGTCGTATTTACTACTGCTTCTGAGTCAAAAAAGCATGACAGAGTAATTACCAGAACTATAATATTATAATTTATGACTGAAATAAGAGCAAATATTTGAAACAGCACAAATAAACAATCCTATTAACTACAGATTCCTATAATATTGTGAGCACAATTCTTGAGAAACTGTAAATGCTGGTTAGCTCTGTGTTAGAAGCCTTCTTACTTGCTTTCTCGTCGTCTCTAGTTGGAACTGGAGAATTGATCTTATGTTTTCCTAATCATTTTCCGGTTGATACTTTTCACCATCCAATAATCCCCAATTAGATGTTGTTATTGTTTGTCAAAAGACTACATAGGAGGGACCTGCTTTGTATTTTTGATGAAGTTTTTAAAAGATTTTTAGTTGACAATCTTAGGATTAGAAGAGTGAGAATAAGAAAGGACAGAACATCTTGCAGTAGATCTAGCAAAGTTTCCTACCTCGACCTCCAGCTCTGTGTCTTCCTTTAGTAATTTTTTTTTTTTTTAGAGGGCAAGTTTGGGAGAGGGAAAGGGAGAAGGAGAAGGAGAGAATCTTAAGCAGGCTCCACACATGAGCCTGGAGCCCGATGTGGAACTCAATCTCATGCCCCCAAGATTGTGACCTGAGCTGAAATCAAGAGTCAGATGCTTAACTAACTGAGACACCCAGACATCCCTTCTTTCTATAATTCTAAAACAGCAAATCTCCTTTTAGTTTTTCAGACTTCTATACCACATACAAAAATTAACTTAATTAAATACTTCAATGTGAGCCCTAAAACCATAAAACTCCAGAAGAGAACATAGGGAAAAAGCTCCTTGACATTGGTCTTGGCAAGAAGTTTTTAGATTCATCACCAAAAACATAGGAAACAACAGAAAAAAATAAGTGAGACTACATTGACCCTCCTTTTTTGATGTGAGAGAAAACTGAATTACCACCAACAAATCTTTTTTTTTTAAGATTTTATTTATTTATTTGACAGAGGAGAGAGAGAGAGAGACAGTGAGAGAGGGAACACAAGCAGGGGGAGTGGCAGAAGGATAAACAGGTTTCCTGCCTAGCAGAGAGCCTGATGTGAGGTAGATTGCAGGATTTCGGGGTCATGACCTGAGCCAAAGGCAGACACTAATGACTGAGCTACCCAGGCGCCCCACTACCAATGAATCTGAAAAGATGTCGTGGTCTACATTGTAACATTTGACTTCCTTTTGCTGGATTAGAAATAAGTAGTCTTGTTAATAATTTGTACTTTCCTTAAAGAATTTCATTTAGATGTTACAATGGAAAATGATTAGTGCATAAGACATACCTCTATAAAGTAATATGAACTTGAAAAAAACTTTTAAATTTTGCCACATGATATAGGTCCATAAGAGTTCATGAACCATAGATGTATAACTTAATGAATTACCAGAAGTTATGAGGAGAACCCATCCACATCACCATCCACACCAAAACATAGAATATCATTAACATCCTAAACCTGCTAGAAAGCCCTTTGTAATCACCAACTCTTCCTTTCTTTCTGTAGCTCTCTTCCCTCTTTTTCTATAATCTAGAAGTTTTTGCAATTGCTTCCTTGCTTTCTTTTTTATCTTGTAACAAATGCTATGGTATATTTCCCCATTAGCCAATGGAATCATAGACATATATTCTCCTTTTCTGACTTTTTCTATTCACTATTATAATTAAGATTAATTCATATTATTGCATATAATTGTATTTTATAGATCTTCAAATATAGTATAATTTCTTTGTTACACTTTTAATGGTTAGTTAGGCTGGTTTGGAGTTATTATAAATAATACACTTAAAACATTTTGTCTCTTGCTATATATGTGTGTTCATTTTTTTTGGTATGTATTTATAGCAGAATTGTTAGATCATTGGATATATGACACTTGCCAATTTGAAAATATCATAATTTAATAGGTAATAGAAAACCATTGTATAAAGTGGTTATACCAGTTTATGCTTTTTAACTATGTGAGAGTTTTCATATTCCACATCTTTACCAATTACTGACATTGTCTGATTTTTATTTTGTTAGCTCTTCTTTTGTGTGGGAGAGGCATTTCATTGTAGGCTTAATTAGAATGTCCCTGGTTTTTCTAAAGAGGTTAAACAAAATTCATACATTTATTTTCCATAGTACATTCATTTCTTTTGTGACTGACTTACCTTCATGTTGATTGCTTTAGGAATGTCTGTCTTTTTCTAATTAATCTGAAGGAGTTCTTCACATATTTTGGATAGGAAAAAAACTATTGGTTCACAATGTTGCAATCACATTCTTTCATTCTACAATTTGCATTTTAACCATCTCATTGGTTATTTTGATGAAGAGGTATCTTAAATTTATCTATCTTTATCTTTATTTATTTTTTGTACTTTCACAAGACTATGACCCTCAAGATTTTCTGTATATTGTTTTTTTTTAATTTATATTTACTTAGTGATCTTACAGTTTGAATTTCCAGAGATAGACTTAATTTTTACTGGTTGCCCTGCTGTGATTATAAATACCATTCAGTTCACATTACATTTACATTAGGAGTAGATTTAGATTCTACCAGGTTTAGGGGTTTTTTGGTTTTGTTTTTGTTTTGACAAAGAATTACAATTAAGCAAAAGAATCTTAAAGGAGTTGAAGCTCTAGGCAATGGAGAAATTATGAGGACCTAACTCTGAAATGAAACTGGGCAATGTATGGGGAAAGTGGCCATCACAAAGGGGATTTAATGGAATCAGGAACAAAGAAGAACTACAGTTACTGGTGATTAGATGCTCTGTGCGATGAAGACTCAGAGTGACAGACTGAAATAGGATGGAGGAGAGGAGTATAAGGGATCAAATACCAAGGTTTTGGAAAGGTCTCAAGTGAATGTTGAAGTTGTGGATAATTAAGATGCCTGTCAGTTAATTTTGCTGATAAAACTGAAACCTGGAAAAATCACTCAGCAAAAGTTTACTTCTTACAACACACATTTACCAAATGTGGGGAGCAAAAGCATGAATCCACATTTTTTTCCCTCACAGAGAATGGTTTTTCAAAAATAGGGCATAAATAGGCTTCATTGTGCCTTTAAGAAACTCACAGCAATGTCAGCCCTCCTCTGTATGAGGATCCTTTGCTTCCCTTCTAGTATCTAAAACCTCTTCAGTGCTCCTTCCGGTGCCCCATATTTCTTGTACCCTCAGGTTGCCTAAGGGTGTGCTGCTGACTAGTAATACAGCTTTCACTCTCTTGTAAGCAAGCATTTTGAGACGTATGACAGAAACTCTACTGACCTTGTTATAGGATTTCCTATACCTGTGAAATTTCCTTCGGATTTTCTCCTTCATTCCCTTTTTGTTTCAGCCGAGTAGTCTTGCTGTACAAAGCTCCCATGATGCTTCCAAAGGTTGGGGCCCGAGGTGCTTGGTGAGCACTGACCTTTTTCCAATGTGTTCTGTGCTGCCTGAGGCCGCAGGGTGTGGCATGCATTTTTCTGCTGAAATGAGTGGTGCCTCTGGCACGTTCTTTACCTCTGCTGTCTGAAAGCCATTTCAGAAGAGTCTCAGTTGCATTTCTAAGAAGTGAATGCAGTTATTCAATTGGTCCTTCTCTTTTCCACTTAGAGAACTGGTACTTTTTACTGTATTTAAGCGCCCTCTTTCCATATTCCTTGTTTTTTGGACCAAATATTTGATATTCTAACATACTCATCCAAGTTTGCTCTGGAAGAGTCTTCCATAGTTTGAAACACAACATCAAGAAGTACCAGGTCTACCAAAAACATCAAACATGTTTGATTAAACTATGCTCACCTTTACCTGCTTCAATGAACAATCTTACTAAGGCAATCTCCCCCATCAGACTGTCATCTACGCTGGACTTGGGCTCAATCTGTCATTGTTTTCTGTTGGTCCCCTGTAACACATCGTGGTATGTATTATTTTAGACCACTAATTCCATATATTGCTCAGGCCTGTCCTTCAGGATACAGACAATGCCTGTGTCTCCGTATCTCTGACTCAGATACCCTGAACCTTCCCTAGGTATAGGATTTTACTTAAGACGACGTATTTGCCCAAGGTATGATCTTGACACCCCAGCTCTCTAGATATGGACACTTGCTTCTGTAAAAACAGCAACTCAGTTCAGCTATGTACAGAGTTGAGTATCACTGCAAGTTACTCAGTTCCCCAAATTTTATTGTTTATTTTTCAAGTTTCTCTGCCAAATGAATCTGATATTTATGGTTTTGTGGGAACAGAGGGGAAAAATTACCACTCTTCTCCAATTGAGAAATAAAATAACTTAGAAATACAATTAAAGGGTCCATGTGTGGAGGAACAAATGATCAACTTTAATACTTGATAAGTTTCATTGGGAAACATAGTTTACGTAGTAAAAGACACAAAAACTGGCTTCCTGATACCGCACCATAAGCACAGACCCTTGACTAGCCCACCCAATATTTAGATCTGCAGAACAGACATAGTTGCTGGATTTTTTTTTTTTTAAGATTTTATTTATGTTGCTGGATTTTTTATTCCCATTGACCTAGATAGAAAGGGAAGGAACATCAATCAAATCCCAGATGTTTGCATTCCCGCCACATGGGAAATGCCTTCTCCAGTCAAGAAATATAAATCCTTATCTGTCATCTAACCTCCACATTAATCACTGCACGCCCATGAAGAGGCCCAAGGAGTGGGGTATGCAGCAGGGTATGCAGATGTGCTCACAGAGCTCTTTGTCGTCCAAACCAAGACAAGTGAGACGGAATTCTCCTATTTTACTAAAGTTCATCATTTAGACATCCCTGTGAAAATTTCTTGATCATAAGTTCTCATTATTTATTTGAAAATACTTTATTTCAAATTTTAAAAAGCCATGATTTTTCACTTCTGAGCACATCTTCTAAAATAAATTTATTTTTCTACATTACCATTAACTTTTACAGTTAAAGAAAGTAAAAATAACTCCATGATAGCCTTTAATAACCATTTCATATATTCATCAATTCCTCAGTTCATCAATTCAAATATTTTAAGTTGTCCAAAATATACCCTTTAAGACTAGTTTGCCCAAATAAGAACAGACTCAGGGGCCTTCGGTTCATCTAGTTGTTGTGCACTTTAAGTGTCTAAATTTAAAATAGATTTTCATGCTACTAACTCATTGAAGGTAATTATGCTAGTGCTGGTTTTTCCGACTCCAGTATTATTTGGTTTGTTCCTTGCTCTCCTTTACTTCCTATACATTAGTAGATAGTAAAGCCTTGATAAATTTAAGTCTGAATACATCATTGTGTAATTTATGATTCTTCATTTAAGCAGTTATATAATATCTGTTATACCAATACAGGTGCTAGGATTGATCATGGATTAGGATGCTGTCAGCTGTCCCCTTTGTTGTTCAGCCGTATTTTTTCCTTAAACTCATTCTCAAAAGACAGTTTTCATTTGATATAGAATTCTCATCAGATGGCTGTCTTCTCTCCTTTATTGAAGATAATATTCAACTCTCTTCTGGCTTTTGTTGCTGCTGTCAATCCAGTGTCCCACTCTGTGGATAAGTTGTCTCTCCTCTCTGGATGCTTTTAAGGCTTTCCTCTGTTTCTGGTGTTCTGTGCTTGGGCTGTGATATCTACGGACAAAGACTTTTTGTTTGTTTATCATGCTTGAGATTTGTTTTGCTGACTGAATCTGAGGATTCTCTTTTCATCCATTCTCCAAGACTTTTTGCTATTATCTCTTTGAATTTTCCCCCCTCCATTCTCTATTTTCTCCCTCTGCAATCCTAGTAAGATAAGCTAGATCTTCTTTCATTACAGCATGTGTCTTTCTTTCATCCAACCATTCTTTTTTTTTTTTTAACTAAACTTACTTTTTCCATCTGTTCGACCGACTGTAATGCTCGTCTTCTTATCTGTTCTCTAGTTCACAGATTCTCTCTTTAGGTGGAATTAGTCATCTGTTTAAGAAATTTTCGGAATGTCTGATCTCAAGAGTCACACTTTTTATATCTACTTTGGTTTCTTCTCAAGTGTCCCCTGTAGGTTTTGACACAGACATTTTTATCCAAGTTTATTATCCATGGAGAAAAAAGTACACACATGAGGTAAAGTTCAATGAATTATCACAGCATAAATCTACTCATATGTCAATGTCCATGGCTTAAAAAAAATGGAATATTATCAGCCCCCATTATCAAGTTTGAAAGTTGGTAACTCCTAATTGCTCCTCTTCCTTTTCATTAGAGGTAAATACTCTACTAAGTTTTAATGCCATGTATCAATTTTTCTTTTCTTGGTTTTGGACTTGATGTGAATGGAATCATATATATTCTTTGATATCTGGATTATTTCATTCAGAATTATGTTTGTGACACTTATCAGTATTATTTATTTATATGTAACACTACTTTAAGGAATTCTGCTGCTATATGATATTCCATTGTATGAATACCCCATAAATTATTTATGTGTTTTACTGTAAGTGGACATTTGGATTCTTCAGGACTATTAAAAACAATGCTGCTGTAATCATTCTTGTGTATGTCTATTGTCATATGTACTCAATTCAGTTGGGTATATCATCAAGAATAAAATTGCTCAGCCACTAAATATTTAATCTATTGCATAACACCATGCAGTTTTCTAGAATGGTTGTGTATACTGTAACATTTTTCACTCCAATCATCATCAGTGTATGATTGTTTCAGTTGTTCTCCATTCTACTTATGCTTGGTGTTGTCAGTTTTTAATTTTAGCTATTTTCATGGGTGGTGATTGCTATAACATTGCAGTTTTATTTTCTTTGATAACTAATGATATTATGTATATTTTCATGTTTGGTCTTTTGAATAGAGAATTTTTGTGACGGGTACATTCAAAAATTTTGCCCACTTTTAAAAATTAGATTTTTAAAAATATTTTATTTATTTAGGTGGGAGAGAAAGAGAGCACAGATAGGGTGGAGGGGTACAGGGAGAGGTAGAAGCAGACTCCCTGCCAAGCAGAGACCCCAACATAAGGCTTCATCCTAGAATTCTGGGATCATGACCTGAGCTGAACATAGCCACCTAACTGACTGAGCCATCCAGGCACCCCAAAAATTGAATTTTCTCCATCCTTTTATTAATTCCTTTTTTTTTACAACTTGCATTATTTTAGTATGTGTATTAGCCAGAAAGTTGTCTGCATATTTTTTTTAATCTGGTTTCACAGAACTCACATAGTTTAGTATTTTAATTTACTCTATAGCCAGTCTCAGGCTCTCCCTTAACTCCAAATTTATATCTTTCAGTACCTATTGACATCTTCCTGTGAGTTTCTATCTAATAGGAACCTTGATGTAAAAATATTTAAATTTTAGGTACTGATATTCCCCCAAACCAGCTCCTGCTAAAATCCTATGTGCCTCAGTTAATGACAACTCCATTCTTCCTATCACCAAGGCCATATTTATCCATTTTTCTCATTACCCATCAGCAATTTTTTTTCAGCTCAATCTTAAAATTATATTTAGAAATAGACCATTTACCACCTCACCGCCATGACTTTGGCTCAAGGTAATATCATCTGAGGTATTGTAATAGGATCAACACTCAGTTCCTTATTTCCTCTCTCACCTCAGTGAAGTAAGTCTCTACACATTTGCTGCAATAGTCCTGTCAACATATAAATCTGAGCTCTAGCTTTCCCAAAGATCCTCATGACTCTGGAAATAGAGCCCAAGTAATTATCATGTCTCACAAGGCCCTGTGTGATTGGCCTCCCTGACAGCTCTCCGTTCCCCCTCTTCACGTAGCCCTGCCCTCCTGGTCTCCATTCTGTTCCTCATACAGGCCAGGCAACGCATCCTTTCTCAAAACTTTGCACGTAGTGTTTTCTGCACCTGGAATATTTGACCCCAGACATCTGCAAGACTGGTAGTTTCTCAAAAGTCACTCACCCAGTGGAGTCTTTTCTGACACCTTATTTAAAATCTCAAAACTATTCCTCTCCAACATTTAATATTCTTCTGCTCTTTGTATTATCTCCTTAGCATTTATTACCATCTAATATAACATATACTTTCCTTATGTATCTTGGTTACTGTCCATCTATGACAGTTACAGGCATTTTCCATGCAGTCATGGACTTCTGGATGTTTTGGTCACTGCTATATCTCCATCTCCCAAAAACCAGGCCTAGACCATGTTAAGGCACCTCACTAAAGGTTTGTCGCATGACTAAATGAGAACACAAACAGATCTGTGTGAAGGAAAACTGTAGTGTGTCTTTTTTTCCAGATTCATTTTCTGTGCATCTTAAGAGTAATCCTTCTTATATGTTATGGAGTCCTTTGATATATTCAGGCTCCTATATGCTTGTCATTGTTCATTCCTGTCAGTATTTCAATCCAAAATAAATAGAGTCTGCATTTGTGCCCTTTACTATTATTTTTATATATCTTCTCCTTTTTCTCAACAATTCATGCTTTACCTATAGCTATTTCTAGCATCCTCCTTTTAGATAGTAAGCTGGAGTACAAGAAGATGTGCCATATGCTAGTCGAAAAGATTCCAAGTGATAATATTCTGTGATTCTGATAGACTAAAGTAGAAAATTCAGTGTTAATTTTTCCGTTTATGTGAGGGTGAATATATTTGTAAGTACTCTGGGATATTTAGAATTTTTCTTTTTCCCTGAGCAAAAGTATTAACAACATAGTCTCTACTAATCTTTATAGTGTCTGTTTTCTTCCTACTGTTCTTCTTGTGTCTGTCTGCATCCCAGTATACAATGTTGGATATTTACCTGGTAGAGATATACTGAGGTGTATAAAGAAAAGCTTGGTTCAACCTCATGGACACTGACTGTAACACTGGGATTATCACCAAACAAGCCTCTACTTGTTAACTCATTTTCTTTCTCTTCCATGTTTTTATAGTCTATGAGTCTGCCAGTAGAGATTTTAAAATTTACCTCCTTCCCTTTTTAAGTTAGTGAAAATTCATTTCAAAAATTCACAAATGATGGACCCTTTTTTCTTCCAGGGATGTCATCACTGAATCTTTTCTTTTTATCTGATTTCACTTGTATTTTAATAACAGGAAGGAATGGGACAGCAAATATGACATTTCAGTAAAATGTGATCTAGCTCATTTTTGTTATTAACCTTGAATTATATGTATTATTTTTGATATTTGCATATTTGGACTTATTTAATATTTTTGATATTTAGACTTATATGTATTATTTTTATATTTGGTCAATATTTGGTATTATTAACTTAAAGTATTATTTGTACCTAATTATTACATTCACATAGTATGAAAATGAAAAATGGTAAAAGCTTGTAAAAATAATAACAAGATCAACTCAACAAGCCCCTGGCCACCACTCTGCCACAGTTACCTTTTTTCAGTTCACTGCAAATGACTTTCAAGTCTTTAACTATATCCAGTGTATTTTTCTTGGTATTTCTAACTAATATTAGCACTTCACTATCTCTTGATTCAGCATTTTAGTTCTTATCACAGCACCCTTCAACCACTACTTCACTCAGCCCATACTCCCAAAATAGCTATATTGCATATTTGAATAAATACATATTCAGTGTTTTGGTTTTTGTGACTTTCAAAATATTACTAACTGCTGTTCTAAGTGGCATACCATGGGTACATTCCATTTTTTATATATATTTTGCATTTTTCTGGGGTTAATAATTGACTCCTTAAAAATCTTCTTGTTTTTCTTAGAATCTTTGACTTAGTCATCTTACATGTTATAAACACTGTAAGTAGTTTTTGGAAACACTTCAGTAGCTTCCCAAGAAAGGGATAATGGGAGTTCCGTTTATTTTTTTAAACTTTGCATCTCTAAAAATGTATCTAAAAATGTATCTATTCTGCCCTCACACTTGACGTCTGGTTTACTGGATTAGAATTCTAGTTTGTAAATGATTTTAATTTTACAAGTTTGAAGACATTTGTTTCCTATTCCTTCTGCCTTCTAGTATTGCTATTGTAGACTCAGATAGCTCTGGATTCTTGAACTTTTGTACACTTTTCTTCTTTGAAAAATGTAGGAGTGTTATTTTATCTCCAATGTTCTAAAATTTAACAAAGTGAGAATTGTTTGCCAGCACCATACAGTCTCTCTGCAAAACCTCAATTTTTCTGTTTTGAAAAAAAGCATAAAAAAATAATTTTCTCCCCATCAAAAATTTTGTCCTCATTCTGAAACCTCTGTGAGTCAGATTATATATCTTTATCTATGTACTTCAACATTCCCTTTGTAATTTTTTTTTCATCTCTATATTTTGTTAGTGGCTTCTCTTATGGATCAGGAAATCTTTGTTCACTCATACTTAACAAAGAGGCAATGAAAATTTCTGAGTATGATGGGCTTGTCGCTGGTGAGCTTAGTCTAGGTTGAAAGTGTTGCTGTCAGATATTTTAAGGAAGAATTTTTAGGTTTTTTCTCTTTGGTGTTCATTTTCTTCGTAGTAATATAAAGATTATAGAATAAACCTTTCTCTTTGCCTGGGGATTAGCAGCCCAGATGCAGATATTCTGAAGCTTTCCGTGAGAACTGCCAGTCCCACTGTTGAGCCAGGGGACTTTCACTTAATTTTCAGGTTTTCTGTCTTCCCACCTCCACACCATGCGTCTGCCACCTTTGAGCCAGGTATGACCTTCTCAAAGATGAGAGAGAGATAGCCACCCGCGTACACACCAAAAATATATAAATTGAGGACTTAAATTTCTCTTCGTATAGATTTTTGAACAGTCTGCCTGCTTTCTGCCCCCCAGATCCTCACTCCTGCTTCCTCTGGCACCGAGCACCTCCAATCAGCTTCCTTAATACAAATACCTCCATCTGTAGGAGAAGAAATTACCTTCCAGGAGCTTTCTGATTGATTGGAGAGATGGAGCAAAGTGGCTTTTTCAAAATATAGACTACAATAAGTCCAGGAACATTTGAATAGATGAAAAGTTATCAGTGTATTTAGTAGATGGAAATCTGGCACAGGAAAATTTTGAGGTTAGAATTAGAAGACCAGGAAGTCAGGTAGTATTTTTACATAATGAGCTCTTAAAGCAAATTTTGAAGGCGGAGTTTGCTTTGTTTTAGAGAGAAAAACTTGGCTGTATGGCAAAGAATCATTTTGTATTTTCCACTAACATCTTCTCATCTTTCTGAATGTGAATTATATCCATTAAACCAAGTATATAGACTTAGTAACAGCCTATTGCCTTTTTGAGACCAACATGCTGATTTTTGTTGACATAAGTCATCTGAACAAAACTTCAGTTGGTTTTCAGTAGTAGCAAAGAAAATCGGAGCACAATACCAATTGTATCTAAATACATTTGAAATAGCAACCCAAAAATCTTCAGTTATTTAAGGTATATACTTTCATATTTGCAAACAGTGCTTTTTAAAGATTATATTTATTAATTTGACACAGAGAGAGAGAGATAAGCGAGAGAGGGAATACAAGCAGGGAGAGTAGGGGAGGGAGAAGCTGAGCAGGGAGCTTGATGGAGGGCTGGATCCCAGGATATTGGGATCATGACCTGAGCTGAAGGCAGATGCTTAAAGACTGAACCATCCAGGCACCCTGCAAACAGTATTAACTATCAAATATTATTCATAGTTCAGACTATTTTCAACTTTTTTTTTAAAGATTTTATTTATTTATTTATTAGGAAAGAGAGAGAGTGAGGGAGAGCATGAGAAGGGAGAAGGTCAGAGTGAGAAGCGGACTCCCCATGGAGCTGGGAGCCCGATGTGGGACTCGATCCCGGGACTCCGGGATCATGACCTGAGCCGAAGGCAGTCGCTCAACCATCTGCGCCACCCAGGCGCCCTATTTTCAACTTTTGATTATCCTGAATGACAGAAGGTAGCTATGTTTTCAAGAAATCAAATATATATTTATTTCCATGATTTATTGAAGCATCTTTTCATCTTTAATAAATTGAAAAAGTCTGACTGAGCTACTTTGATGTGGATAAGCACAAGTAAAATAATACAATAATAATATTAATCTAAAACAATTAATACAAATCATTTCCGACCAGGTTTCATGTAGTCAACTTCAGTTTTTCTGGGAACTGTACATTTGTTAACATCATTTTCTCATAACAAGACTGAGAAGTGTTTGCAAGCATTGGAAATGATGAATTTGAGGCTCATTTTTATAAGTAATTTGCACATAGTACTTTCCTGGTATTAAAATACATGTACAAAACATGATAAAATTTTTAAAAAGTCAGAATTTGAGAGAAAATGATGGAAATTCCCTCCAATAGGCTACAGAAATGCAGGGGTTGGTATATAAACATATTTGAAGTATTTCATTATTGTCACCCCAAATGCAGCACACCTTAGTTTGGAAGCAGGCATGAGTCTCTATGAAATGTGAAATGCAACTTTATGACTCCATCCTCTCTTGCCTAATTTGTAAAAATATAGAATCTACTTACTGCATATTTAAATTATGCAGTTAATTACTAGATGCTTCTCCTTCATTAGTTGATTTTATCCTATTAAATAAATAAACCACATACTATCGAGCCTCTTCTGTAGATGAGGAAATAGAGCTCAGTATAAGTGCTGTGCTATATGTGTCATACAATGTTTCCTAACACGCCATAAACATTATAGTTGGAGTTTAAACTCAAGTGGCCTGATTCCATGGACCTTGGAATTAATCCATGATAAAGTTCACTTTGCCTCCGGAGGGATACCATAAAATTTTGTTGTCATTATTGATGGCTGTGGTGAAGGGAGATGCAGAATTTTGAGGTGGGAAGGAGACAGGAGAAGCTGTAAGGTTTATTTCTAGAGTGAGATTGGATTTGAGATGGAAAGAGAAAGTATGGGTTTTCTTAGCTGGTATAACGAGGTTAGGAAACAGCAACTTTTAAAAAAGATTTTATTTATTTATTTGAGAGAAAGAGCACAAGATGCACAAGATGGGGGGAAGAGCAGAGGGAGAGGGAGAAGCAGATTCCCCACTGAGCAGCAAACCCTGACACAGGGCTCAGTCCGAGGACCAAGAGATCATGACATGAGCCAAAGGCAGATGCTTATCCAACTGAGCCACCCAGGCACTCCAAGAAACAGCAATTTATTATGGAGCTTTCAATATTTGTTAGTCATTGTGCTAGCTGCTTAAAATGTGCCATGTTGTTTAATCTTCCAGAAAACCAGGTTAGATGCATAGTAACATTTTTCTTTTGAAGAAGCCCAAGTTCAGATAGGTAATGTGGACTCCCAAAAATGAACACCTTATCTAAGAATTTAGGCACAAGTAGTTAATGGCTCGTTAAGTCATTAAAATAATCAGTTCATAACCTTTCTACTCACAACCTGGAGCTGGACCTACTATCTATCTTTGCCAGATCTATCCCGAGCCAGCTGACTGTACTGTACTGTACTTTCCGCTTTAGTGTTCTTGTCGTTTGCTCTTATCTGCTGATTAGACATTGAGTACTAAATTGGAAAACAAGTATCCCTGAGGGTGGGAAGAGGAATAAGCCTTGCCCACTCCTCCCTAGGAAAAAAGCCACTTACATCACAATGTGGGTGCTGATATCTGTACTTCACTCTTGTGTGTACTAAGCAGAGGCCACGTGTGAAGCGACACCGAATACATACATGCTTTTGAAAGTTATCAGTAAACATAGGATGTAAGTGTAAAGAGAAATTAGCTTCGATTTCGCAGTGTCATTTTCATTGCTAAACATATGATATTTTCAGCAGTCCTGGTGAGTAACTAATTAGATTTTGAAAGAAAGTTGAGCAACTTGAGATAGCTATGATTTAGTTTCTAGATATCGTTATTGTTCTCATTCTTTCTGATAAAGGATTAATTTCATGGTACGAGAATAATATAATTGTTTATGATCAGATAAATAGTCTAGCCACATTTTTCTTAGTCTTCTCACTGAGTCTTGCTATTATTTTTGCTTTAAATTACCCAAGAAGAAACAGTACATTTTCCCTCCATAAAATCTACCTCATCCCCTTTTTTCATCTCAAAGGTGCAAGCAATTCTCTAGTAGTCCCAAATTTAAACTTAAAATTATACACACTAGAACAAGCTATTTGTTATTTTTTCTTTCTTGGTTATTTTTCTTTTTTAATGATTTCTCCCAACTCCACTTCATTTTTTCTCCCTTTTTATGCCTTAACATAAGTTTCTTGTTGTTGTTTAATTCACTGCTATCCATTAGAACACACATTTCCAAACTTAATGATGCACCAGTATTTATGAAACACTGCGTTAGAAAGCTTTTGAATATTACCAATTTATATTATCAATTTATAAATGATATTTTATGACAAATTATGTAAAAGATGAATATGCTCAGATATATAAGGCCTAGTTTCCTTCAGTTTATTATCAATTTAATAGTAAATTGGCATACTGTGTTTTGATCTTACTGTCTTAAATTTATTAATACAGTGTGTAACCTTCTCAATCTCAATTTCCACATTGAAATCATGTTTAAATATTTTCATTGTATCAGTGAGAAACCTCAGGCTGAGAGGAATTCTATAACTATTTTAGTGTGATGACATTAAATCTGTGTAAAGCGAGACACCCAGCCTTCCATAATTCTCACCATAGAATTAATGTCACTAGAGCTAGATATTTTGCTGAGATATTTATCTTCCAAACTATTTATAGTAAAGCCTTTTAAGAAGTCTTATCCGTTTTTGTTAAATACACACACACACATACACACACACAGTTAAGGATATGTATGCTGTTAAAGATATAAATATCTATTTTATTGAAAAATACATATTTATAATATGACTCATAAATATTCCAGAAACCTCTTGATATTAAGTGTACACACACACACACACACACACACACACACACATATATAAAGGTTAATTTTATGTGTCAACTTGATTTAGCTACATACATATATGTATGATGGTTAATTTTATGTGTTAATTTGATGGGGCTAAGATGCCCAGAAAGCTGGCTGTGTCTGTGAGGGTGTTTTTGGAAGAAATTTGAATTGATTTGAATTGATAGACTAAGTAAAGGAGATTGCCCTCACCAATGGTGTGCATCATCTAATTTGTTGAAGGCCTGAACAGAACAAGAAGCTGCAGGAAGGACGAATTTGCCTCTGCTCCAGCTGAAACATTCATCTCCTATCTCCAGACATCAATGCTCCTGGTTCTTTGGAATTCACTCAAATCTGGGCTTATACCAGTGGTCCCCTCATTCCCAGGTCTTCAGACTCACACTGGGATTTTTACCATTGGCTTCCTTTGTTCTCAGGTCTTTGGGTTTGGACTGGAACTGCACCGCTGGCTTTATTGGCCCTCCAGCTTGCAGACTGTGGGGATCTCAGCCTCCACAATCATGTTTGACCCATTCCTTCATGACAAATATTCCCATTTATCAATGTATTCTATTGGTTTTCTGGAGAACCCTAATACTATATACATACATAGAAATGAATTTATTGACTAAATAATAACATTATTTCTCTTTTTTTAAGATTTTTATTTATTTATTTGACAGAGAGAGAGAGAGATCACAGGTAGGCAGAGAGGCTGGCAGAGAGAGAGGGGGAAGCAGGCTCCCTGCTGAGCAGAGAGCCTGATGTGGGGCTGGATTCCAGGACCCTGAGATCATGACCTGAGCCAAAGGCAGAGGCTTTAACGCACTGAGCCACTCAGGCGCTCCAACAATACTGTTATCTTAAAAATGGAATTTGCTATACAATGATAGAGTCTGGGAAATTTTCCAGAAAATTCATTTGTCTAATTATTAAGCTTTATTAGTTCAAAGAAATAATATTTAAAAACTTACCTTTTCTTAAACATTTTAATAAATACCTTCAAAATTATATACACAATTGTAATTTTAGCATTTGTAGCTTTGTGTTCAATAAAGACACACACTCGTATTTACATATAGTCGATCTCATGCAATGCCTACATTTTTTTGAAGTTTATGTTTCTGATTTTTTTCTCTGTAATCTTTCTTCCCTTTTTAATTTGTACCCGATAAGTACTTGTTGTTGAATGAGTCCTTGAGGGTATACATATGGGTCAGACCACAAATGAGTGGCTAACCTTCAGCTAAATATTGAAAAACAGAATACCCTTAAAGTAGAGATGTATTTTTAAAGAAGAATTCCATTCAAGCTATTCCTATAATATACAGAAGGAAACTAAAAACAAGTAGCCTCTAACTATATCAGTTAATTTTTCCTGGATAATTTCCAGTATCCAAATTAAGAGGAAAAAATGATGATGGATCACTAAAAATAAAAAAGAAATATCTTCTTAAATTCTAAGGACTTCTTTAAATCTCAATATCTCTACATTCTTTTCGGTTCTCGAGAAACAAGGTCTTTTAATGTCCACTAGAGTTACTTGATGTCAATATCTTAAAGTCTATCTCACTTTTTTACAAAAAATTACTCTCAATTTATTGTAACCTGGAAGGAAAGAAAAACCTTATCCTGTCTAATTGCAATACTAGTCTTCTACTAGAAGTTCCTGTGTGAGGAAAGGATCAGATAACTTGAATAATTAACCTCCTCTTTTCATCTTAACAAATATTTCTGTATAAAGTATATTTGTTAAGATTTTCATCGGGCAGTTACTTAATCATTTATTTACTTTTTTGGTAGAAGAATGGGCATAATTTTGTAACATAGTAAAATGCCAGGCATCATACTTTATTCTATAGATAGAAAAGTAATAAAACCAGCTTATGACCTTCCAGAGCTAATGCCTTAGTGCTATAAAATAGAGTAAGCAATATATGAACATTTTTGTGAGTATACAACTTGCTTAAATTCAGGAAATTAGTTCATGTCATTTAAAAAAAAGTAAAACTTAGCTTGGTTGGCCTAAGGAGAAATTAAATAACTTTATTCATGATAACTGTTTTTCTTAAAATTTTAACAAGTCTAGGAACTCAAAAAATTTTCTCAGACCTTGAAGGCTTCAGAATTCAATAGTTTTGGCCTCTATTTCCTGATTTCTTAGCTAGAGATTATCTGAAACTAGAATGTGATCTGTTAAATGTCATTTGCTCTCAGCTGCAGAGTCTAGTCACTGATTCTAGAGAACAGAAAAATATCTCACTGAGCATCTCACTTCATCCACCAAAATAGAGGCAGCATAAGTATAAACCTTCTATCAACCATTGCTGCCCGGAGAAAACCAAATCATACTCCTTTCCAGGGCAACTCGAACACACTAGAGCCCTACAGAGCAGATTCTCTCCTCTTCATATCAAGTGGGAAGGTCACATATAATCCCTCTTTTTATGAAGGTTATATACATATTGTTGAGCTAATAATTTTGATAAAAGAAAAGAGTAGAAGATTTTGTGATTCTAGCAAATATTTCTGGTAAATTAACATGTTTAATTAGGAAGTGGGTTCAATATGAATTTCTAGACTATTTTCAGAACTCTGTGAGGTTTCATAGTTCTTAACTGAGATGGAAGAGGGGATGTGGAAGACCATATCCATTTTAATTACGTTCCATTCCCCCTCTATTTTTATGGATATCTGGTATATCAGTCAATGTACTTCAGAGGAAAAATATTTATATATGGATACAGAAAGTCAGAGAGAGAGAAATTTTAAAGAATTAGTTCACACAGTTTTGGAGGCTGACTGGAGAACCAGGGAGGAGTTGATGTTGTATCACAAATCTTGAAGGAAGTCTGGAAAAGACCAGAAAGACCAGACATCTAGAAAGATGTCTCTTTCTAGAGAGACATTGGTCTTTTTTCTTCTAAGGCTTTCAGTTGACTGGATGAGGCTTATCCACATTATGGTAGGCAATCTATCCATATTATTGAGGGCAATTGTTTTACCCCAAATTGACTGACTTAAATGTTAATCTCCTCTAAACAGTTCCTTAACAGCAACATCTAAACTAAGGATACCGGGGCCAAGCCAAGCTGACAAAATTAAAGTTAACCATCACATCTAACATTTCACTATTTTCTAGTGGGACTATCTTTTCTACAACCTTATTTCTTGAGTAATAATATTCACTCTGCAAGCCCCTTTGCCAAAGGAAGCTGGGGTCAAAACTACTGTTTTCCTGACAATGTTATTGCTGTTGATCAGTGCATATCCACTTACACATGCTCTCCTTTACGCAATAGAAGACTGACCTTTTCTCCTTGGTTAATAAGTTATGTAATGAGAATTAGGAAAAGAAGAAATTGGAAGATTGATGAAGGATAGAAATTGCAGTTAACCAATGAGGTTAAAAAAGCATATATAGATTGTATACAGAAGGTAAAGATGATTACTTCCCTTTAACCAGCAGGATGATAGTGTTGAAAACTTTTGGCAACAGGGAAACTAACGGAACAGTATGCAACTTTTAACAAGGAGAGGGGGAGGATTACAGTTAGTCTGATGACATGAAAAGATTTCTGGAGTTTGATGAATTGTGTTATGTATTATAATTATAGAAATATGTAGTGTACATGGGAGAAAGGTCTCAAGTCTTTTTTAATTTAATATACACTATTTTTCTTTATACCTGTGTATTTTACTTTGATTCATAATATGATGATTTTACCCATGACAGTCAATTTTAAAAGTGATTTATTACTATCAAGAACTATGATTTTCCCCATGAGAAACCCTGTTTTATTTATTTTTTATAACTTCTTAAATTTAAATTAAATTAGCCAACATATAATACCTCATTAGTTTTAGATGTCATGTTCAATAATTCATCAGTTGCATATAATACCCAATGCTCATCACATCTCATGCCCTCACTAATGCCCATCACCCAATTGCTCCAACCCCTTATCCAATCCCCTCCAGCAACCCTCAGTTTGTTTCCCAGATTCAAGAGTCTCTCATGGTTTGTCTCCCTCTCTGATTTCTTCCCATTCCATTTTCCCTCCCTTCCCCTCTGATCCTCTGCACTATTTCTTATATTCCACAAAAGAGTGGAACCATATGATAATTGTATTTCTCTAACTGACTTATTTAACTTAGCATAATACCCTCCATTTCCAGCCATGTCAATGTAAAGAGTAGGTATTCATCCTTTCTGATGGCTAAGTTACATTCCTTTATATGTAAAACCACATCTTTATCCAAAGAACTGTGATTTATTTTTATTTGGTTTTTAAAGATTTTATCTATCTGAGAGATAGAGAGAGAGAGAGAGAGAGAGAGATCATGAGCACAGAGAGGGGTAGAGAGAGAAGCAGAGTTCCTGCTGAGCGGGGAATCCAATGCAGGGCTTGATTCCAGAACCCTGGGATCATGAACCAAGCTAGAGGCAAATGCTTAACCAACTGAGCCACCTAGGAACCCAAACTATGATTTATTTTTAAAGATTTATTTACTTTATTTATTTAGAGAGTGTGCATGTACACAGGATTGGAAGGGGGAGAGGGAAAGGGAAAGAGAATCTCAAGTAGATTCAACATTCAGCACAGAGCCTTACATGGGGCTCAGGCTCAGGATGCTGAGATCATGCCCTGAGCTGAAGTTAAGAGTCAGAAGCTCGGGGCGCCTGGGTGGCTCAGTGGGTTAAAGCCTCTGCCTTTGGCTCAGGTCATGATCTCGGGGTCCTGGGATTGGACCCTGCATCGGGCCCTGCATCGGGCTCTCTGCTCGGCGGGGAGCCTGCTTCCCTCTCTCTCTCTCTCTGCCTGCTTCTCTGCCTACTTGTGATCTCTCTGTCAAATAAATAAATAAAATCTTAAAAAAAAAAAAAAGAGTCAGAGGCTCAACTGATTGAGCCACCCAGGCACCCCAAGAAGTATGATTTTTAAACCAGAGTTCCTATTAGTAAAATTTCAAGTATATACATTCACCTTTTAACTTCTGCTTCCACATTGATTAAAGAAATCCTATGATCTTTAAAATTTTAGATCTAAGAAAAAAAATTTTTTAAGATTTTATTTATTTATTTGACAGAGAGAGAGATCACAAGCAGGCAGAGAGGCAGGCAGAGAGAGAGGGGGAAGCAGGCTCCCTGCTGAGCAGAGAGCCTGATGTGGGGCTCTATCCCAGGACCCTGAGATCATGACCTGAGCCGAGGGCAGAGGCTTTAACCCACTGAGCCACCCAGGTGCCCCCCAAAAAATGTTTTGTGACATGACTTACTAATTGCAAATAGCTAAATTAGCTTGAGTCACATTTACACACTAATTAAATCCACATGCAGGTAGATGATTTTTAGTTCAAAGGTTTTGAGTAAGACAATGTGTTCAACTTTAATAAAGAAATCGCCTAGAAGAAGCTTCATAACTTATTTTTCTGAAGAAAGTAATCTAGACAAACAAAATCCTCATATAGTAAAGTTAAATACAGAATCTACAAGTTTTACACAGTGAGATGAAAGAAGCACGATTATGCATATGCCATGCCTTGAAGCCTGTAAGGCACATCCTTCAAATTATTAAAGCTTATGGTTAAGGTCATTATTTTCTGTCCAAAAGTCTGCACATAATCATTATTCTGTATTATACCTAAATTGGTAAAACACATTTCTTAGAGTGAAACAATTCGGAAGACATTTCGAGATACTTAAATATAACTCTGTCAATGAAATTTTATAGTGGAAACAGAATCCGATTTCTACTTTTTAAAGTATAGCAGTAGATTATTCTTATTATAATTCCATCTGAAAACTGCTTTTTATTAAAATAACAAAATTATGTTTGACCTCTTATTTTTAGTAAAAATTTCATGGAAGAATAAATTATATTCTGTTTTGCATCTGCATTAAACTTTTCAGTTGATTATCAAAAACTTCAATTTATTTGAACAAAAGATTTCGAACATCAATAACCCATAATCCTGGGGCACCTAGGTGGCTCAGTCAGTTAACTGGCTGCCTATAGCTCAGGTCAAGATCCCAGGGTCCTGGGATTGAGCCCCACATCAGGCTCCCTGCTCAGTGGAGAGCCTGATGCTCCCTCTCCCTCTGCCTGCTGCTCTGCCTACTTGTGCTCTCTCTCTCTCTCTCTGTCAAATAAATAAATAAAATCTTAAAAAAAAATAGCCCATAATCCCTATATGCTAAACCCAGTGAGAAGTATGAGGGAGTTTATGCCAGCTTCCACTTCAGGTTATGACTGAATAGCTGGTGTATTCGTTTTCCATTGGTGCTGTAACAAATTATCACAAACTCAGTAGTTTAAAACAGCACAAATTATTATTTTTTTATCTTAGCAAAGAACCCAAAATATTTATTTTAAAGCCATTATAGATGACATATATATAATTTGAATTATATATTACAACTTATACTATTTGTATAATAGTATAATCCTCATTCCATTGAATGACCTTGGGTAATTAACCTCCCAGGATCACATGGTTGCTGTAAGGATAAGGGTGGGGGTGGGGGTGGGGTGGAAGAATGTGTTTGAAATTGTATTAGAAAGTTTAATATGTTGTATGACCAAATATTGTTATTGTATGACTCCTAGTTCAAAAGCTAAAAAGTTAAATACAGTTCATCAGTCAGACTTGTAGAATATCTACAATGCCAAGCTTCCACTGTGATAGGCTGAATATATGAACGGACAATGGCTAGGCCCTATATGATAATAGACCTCTCACCCCGAACTATACAGCCACCGATCTAGGAGGACAAACCACAATCTTTGCAGCAAATGGCCCAGAACAATCAGGACTTGGTCAGTGACTGCCAAGTTCCCCATTTTTTGCCTCTGCTCCCAACTCAAGATTGATCAGAGGAAGCCAAACATGCTTTGCAAACCATAAAAATGCCTCACTTCTAGTTAGCCTACTTGCAGCTTCTCTATGCCACCAAAATACAATCAGAGTATTCTGAAGCCTTGCCTTTTTTTCATTATAAAATTTTCCCAGTCCCCTGCCTGCCTTTGAGTCTTGGCCAAGCACAGGCGATGGTGGCTTGCTATAGCAAGCAAGCTCTGAATAAATAACCTCCGTTTTCATTTGAGTGGTCTTTCTTATTTCCCTAGTTTTCCTGAAGGTTCCAACGAGATATTGTCCATATAAAACAGCACAAATTATTATCTCACGGTTCTGAAGGTCAGAAATCTAAAGTGGGTCTGCAGGGCTGTGTTCTTTCTGGAGAAGTAAGGGAGAGCTTCTAAATCTGCTCAAATCCCTTGACCAATGGCCATATCTCTCTGACCTCTCCTTTTGTTGCCTTATCAACTTCTCTGATTGACTGCATTCAATATTCCCAAGTATCTTACAAATTCTAAGCTAGCTATATTACATTTGACTCAGTTGATCGCTGGCAGCTAACATAGTTACTGTTAATTCACTTGACTTTTGCCAGTATTAATAAAAGATTATGATCCTGCTGGTGTGAGGTCATTTTATACTAGACTGGACATGTAATATGTCATATGCCAAATAATCAGTAATTTTCTTCTTTATTAAATAGAACTTACAGGAGGACTGGCTGCAAAACATCTCACCTGAATTTATTTTTTGTTACCTTCTCTTTCTGTCTGTTGAGAATTGGTGGACAAAGGAAAACATATCTGTGTAAAGTCAAGTTGCTCTCATAGAGTGCTGAGCGCTTTTAAAAAATATTCTACAAAGACAAATTATCAGTAAGTGTTTCTGCAATGGTCTCTAGAAATGAGAGGACTTGTAAACATTTAAAGCACATCAAAGAAAAATTAGTATGCTGCTTTCAGATCATCATAGAACTTTTATGAAACAATTACAATTTCAAATAAAATGTTGCATGAAATATTTAAAATGTTTATGGTGATCCTAAAATATTTTAAAACCCTAAAATAAAATCTATTCCCAGAAACCAGCATAACTCTTAGAAATTTTGGTCAATGCACTAAAATAATAAATGTAATTACGTGCTGACTCTTTTTATTCCCAATTAAGTTAGTGAACAAAATTATATGCTATTCAAATTTGGCTTCATGTTATTTTATCCCATGTCTTTTTATACAGATTCTTTTCTTACTTTAATCTATGTGGAAGCTCTACAGCTATATTTACATATGACATTTTCCAAATGAAATTATGGCAGTGTTAAACCAATATAACACTATAATGTAATCTGGTTTTTTATCTTTTAACATTTTACATCTCACTGTTGACTGCATTTCCATGCAACTCTAGCAACAGTAACAAAATAATGCTTTATGTGTTTTATCCCCTCCTCCACCTCACCAAGGAGATACAATGAATTCATAACATGCTGTGAAGTCTGAATTGTGCCTCAGAGCTGTGCTTGAATGAGGAGCTCCTGAATAAACTCTATCAAGCTTGACTCTCCTGTCTTGTATCTCAGTAAGAGGCTACTTGGGGTCATATTCTGTATTAAGTAGTTTTAGTTTGTTAAGACACTGAATTATGCTATGAAAACCAATTTATTTTTTATGGTTTATGTAAGGAAAGAAAATGCAATCAATCACCCACAACTTACACTGGCCAACTCAAGAATAAAGACACTTTGATGGGAATGAACAGAGTATGGTTAAATACAATAAGTTTTGTTTAAAACTGGGTGGCACCTGGGTGGCTCTGTGGATTAAGCGTCTAACTCTTGATTTTGGCTCAGGTCATGATCTCAGGGATGTGAGATCAAGCCCAGCATCAAGCTCTGTGCTGGGTGTGAATCTTGCTTACAATTCTTTCTCTCCCTCTGCCTCCCCACAAGTTCTTCTTGCACGTTGTCTCTCTCTCCCTCTCTCAAAAAAGTATAAGTTACAGAAAAATACAAGAATAAGAAAATATTTACTTTTAAAGACATTAATTTGAAGGCGTTGATATAAAATAAACTCAGAAGTAATGATTACAGTGACTTTGAATAATTATTTCAATTCTTTGACCCTCAATTTCTTCATTTATTAATACTTTATTTTTTAAAAAAAATCAAGTCAAAATGAAGTAATAGAAGTAATAGAGCACCATTAAATATTATGTTAGGTAGCATCTGAAAATTAATTTAGCTTTTCAATAATGATATGACATCTGTTTGAGAAATCAAGTCCATATCTCATAATAAACATGTTATCTATATCCAAGCAAATAATAACGCTATTTTTAGTAACTATAATTTGTTGATGAACTAGAGATCTCGATGGTATGTTATTTTTTCAGAGCTACTACTGTTCTGTTTCTCCCCCTGTGTTTTATCAAATTTTTCACTCCTAGATCCCACTGCTCATTTCAAATTTCAAAGTCCTAAAGAAAGGTCACCAAATGACTTACACTGATAAGCTATCCAACTGTGATCCAATTATCCAAGTTCCAGATCAAGTTCATGTTTTGCATGATGATTACCGGGGACCACCAGGTAGGTAAGAGGGGATGGTGTTAGAACTTAAGAAAGATTTTTATGTCATGGTTGAGCGTTGGGGTGGTCAGATAACTGGATTGATTTCCCGACTTTGCTGTTTCCAAGCTTTAAGAATTTGATCCAGTCATTTAGCCTTTCTCTGTCCTAGTTTCTTAATTTATAGAACCCTTTCCATATAATAATAGCCCAAGCTTTATGGAGATGTCGCGGAGACTAAATTAATCATGGCAAATGCTGTGTGAAATGTCTGGCATATAGTGAGGACTCCATAAATGGTGGCTGATACTGTCATCACCATAGACCAGGAAAAATTCTTTAGATATTAATTTCTTTGTTCTTTCTCACTCTATTTTTCTTACACTGAATTAATCACTTTAGCCATGTGCTTGTATTCCCTTTGTATTACAAGAATAAATGTAGAAATTATTTTCACACAACTTGCATTTTTGCCATGGGCTTGAAGGAATTAATAAACTTGAAGAGACAGTATTTTAAAAGACAAACTGGAGAAAAAAGATTCCCTGAGATGAGGAAGCCTTAAGGAGAGGGGAAATTATATTTCTGTTGCAGAGGTGCAAGCATTTTTTATATATATATATATTCCTGGGAGTAAAATAATAGGGCATGGAATACAGTGGTATTCACCTTTTAAAGAAAATTCCATATTATTTTCCGAAATTGTTCTGTGGCTCTAAACTCACATAAGCCACTTATAAAAGTTCCCATTCATTCGCATTCTCTTCACCTTTTGGTATTGTCAGACTCATATTTTTCCAATCCGCTGGTTGTGAAATGGCCTCATTATGGCCATGATTTGTGTTTCCCTCATTACATGCTTTCTCATATGTTTATTGGCCATATGTGTTGCTTATGCTGTGAAATGTGTTTTATGGAATCATATTCTAAACATTTAGCAATTGTTATAAGAAAGGCAACAATGAATGTAAACAGATACCAGGGCAATCATGAAAGAAACTGGATATAAGGAATAGTAAGCCTATATTTTTGTGTACTGGCTGAGCATTAACCCAAGCTTTTCATGTTTTTCCCCATTACCTATAGTGTTATATGCATTTTCCAGTGTTGATTTATAGTTTATATTCTTTACACATCAATTTTTATCAGATATGTATGACAAGTATTTTCTCCCAGGTGTAGTTTAGTTTTTTTCCCACAGGGATTAATTTCAATATAGTTAAATTTAACAATCTTTTATTAAGACCCATGGTTTGGTGTTGTTTTTATACCTTGTTTGACAAATCTTATACCAAGGTCTGAAAGACATTCTTGCTTATTTTCTGCTAAATATTTAAAACTTTTCCATTAGATTATTAAATCTTTAAATGATGTGGGTTTGAATTCCTTGTATTTGTGAGACAGATTTATTTTCATGCTTTTTCTTTATGGATAATGAGTTTTTCTATTTGTTTAGTTAGTTCATCTTTTCCTCAAACAACCCCCAAACCACTGTATACATATACTCAAGTTTCATATAATATTTTTTATTCTCTCATTTTATTGATTTGTTTGTCTATCATGTGCCAATATCACTGTCTTAAGTACTTTAGTTTTAGATTAAATCTTGATATATATTGGGCAAGTCTCCTGTAAGAATGGTCTTTTATATCTTAGAATTTTTGCTTTTTAAATTTTAAAATAAACTTTTAATTCTGTATAAAATCTTATTGCTACTATAGTTAGAATTGTTTTATATCTATAAATTATGTAAGGGATGGGTAACCTCTTTATCCAATCAAATCTCCCTGTACATAGAAAGTATGTCTTACTTTGCTTAGATCTTCATTACATATTTCAGTAAAATTTCATAATTGTCTGCATATGGGTATTCCAGATATTTGTTTGATTCAAATAGTCTTAAAGATGAAAAAAAAGCCTTAAAGATGTAAAAAGATATGCTTTTTATGCTGACCTAGATTTGTGGGGTAATGTCAGTTACAAATATAGTACAGTGAGAAGCTGGGATATCTTAGTAGGTCCTCTCTTCATATTTTTTCATACACTGAGTATTGTTCATGTTTTTACAGTTTGAAATCTCCATTCAGAGTTTTATCTACATTAATTATATCTCTTCCCAAACTTCTGTTGCATTTGAAATTTTAAGGATTTTTATTTTTTTATGTAATCTCTACCCAAAATGTGGGGTTGAACTCAGGACCCAAGATCAAGAGGCATGTCCTCTACCAACTGAGTCAACTAGGCTCTCCACATATTTTTTAATTTTTAAGTTGAGAGTTTCATGTCTCTCTAGTTCCTTCAGTGTTTTAAGTAATGTTTTTTCAACCTGGTGGTTATAGAAATTAATAGCTGTTTAATCAGCCCTCCTACTCAAAGATTTTTTCGTGCGGTGTTTTATCCATTTAACTATTATTGGCCTAGCGAAACTTATAAGTAAGTTTCTTAAACTTAAGTAACTTAAAGTTACTTAAACTTTAAGTAAACTTTAAGTTTACTTAAATTGTTTTAAAATAACTATCCTGTACTTAAGAAAGCAAAAGGCAAAAGAGAAAAAAAACTTATATTTCCAATATCTAAGTATTAGCCATCATAATTTAAAATAACATTTAAACTGTTTATCCGTTCATATGCAGTATTTCATCTGAAGATTGAGATCATATGTATATGCTCCTTTGAGATATAACTTAAACTATATTTCAAGCAAGTCATTAGTCATTGATTAGATGACCAATTATCTTCCAATGAATGTATCAGACTTTATGTAACACACCCTATATTGCTGTCTAGTCAAATTATTCTAATATTATTACTTAATGATGTTTTTGATATTGATATGATATTATTGAATGTTTCTGTTTAGTTCCTAGTTTAAATTCTTAGTGGACTTATTGAGTCAAAGCAAGTCAATAATTTTGGATCATTTGCTCTAATTGCCAAAAAATTAGTGAAAGTGTGTTACTGCAGCACAACATTTCAAGTAGATTATCCTTATTTCCAACACAAAATATTCTAAAATTTATCCATTAACTTCAGTTTCTCATATTTCTGGCTCTGACAATTGAATCTGTGTTTGTAACCATTTGTCTTTATTAATCTGTTTTAATTATGATATTTAAAAATTGAATTCTAAAAGGGAATTCCTAAAATGTATACATTATTTTTGTTTATTTTTATTTTTATTATTGTTTTGATCTTTTACGTTTCCAGATATTTTTTTTCTACATAGGAATATACTATTTTTTCAGGAATATACTATGTAAGATATTTAAATTTTTAAAATATCTTTCAATAATCTTTATTCTTTACATAATTTCTGCATATTTCTTGAGAACTTTATTTTTAGCTCATTTTAATTTTTATTGCTTTTATTCAAGTGCTTATGTTATTACATCAGCAAATGGTTTTGCATCTATATATTTAAATCGCTTTTACTGATTGATATTTTGTTTGATTGGATCATTTTGAGTTTTCAATGTTGTCTAGTATGTCACAAAAAATGATAATACTTTCATTTCTGTAGCTTATTCAACTTTGTGTCTTTTACAAATCTATTTATTGATATTTTCAGTATAATTTTTTATAATATTTTTAGTGGGGTCAACCTTGTTCTATTTTTAGCTTTAACATGACTACTTCTAGTGTTGCATTTTTTAAAGTTTCACAGTAGTAGTTATTTTAGGATGATATTCATTATCATTTTACACAAGTATCTTCCAATTCTCAGTATTTAAGATGTTTAAGTTCCTAATATCAGTTCTTTATCACAATAATAAAAACATTGCTTCTTTGGCACATTGGTTTTCAGAATAAGATTGATATATCTTGTCACTACTGTGTGTATGACCCTGTGAGTGACTGTAGGTTCTAGAAACATGAGGCAAAAGGTGTATGCACAACATCCAGTACTCTCCCTTCTTGAGAGGGGCATGACGCATATTGTTACAGCGCTGCCTGTCACCACGTAGAGTCAGGAAATAATAGATCCCCCATCATGACCAAGAGGTTCATCTTAGAGACTCTTGAAGCACTAATGGAAGACAGCCACAACTACAGCCCTAGACATTGGCATCTTGATAGGTACAGGCAAAAGACATGACTGTTTTTGCTGTTTTTGAAGAATGTTTATTACAATTAGCTATACCATATCCTATTAAAAGACTATGGGACTTTCTTGGAGCACCTGAGTGGTTCAGTTGGTCAAGCCTCCAACTCTTAATTTTGGCTTAGGTCATGATCACTTAGGTCCTAAGATCAAGTTGGAGTCAGGCTCCATGCTAATCAAGGAGTCTACCTGAGGATTCTCTCTCTCCCTCCACCCCTGCCCACTTGTGCACAGAGCAATCTCTCTCTCTCAAAAAAAAAAAAAAAAAGTATGTGGTTTTCTTAATTTTATTGATTCATTTCTGATATATCATAACAAAATTCCTTGACTCCTTCATATTAATGAATTATTGGATTCTTGAATAAACAATTATGATGATGGTCTATATTCTTTTTCAATATACTGTCTTCATATCTTATTTATCACTTGTCAAGATTCTCCATAGTTGGTATTATCTGTAGATTCTCCTAATGTGTATATGGAAGGTATGATATATGTTGTTAAATTTTAATAACCAAATATGACTAGCACCAAGAAATAAGCTACATATTTTCTGCCTTATGAAAATGTGTGAATACTGTGGTAATTATGTTCAATAAGTTTTTCAAGAATACAACTTTTAATATGTCTAGAAATAACACTTTCCATGGAGGTATTGTCTTTGAAAAACTGTGTTTTGAAAACAAAAAAATTATGTTTTGAAAAAACAAAAAATTGTGTTTTTTTAAAACATTGTTTTGAAAAATTTGTGTTTTGAAAACACACACACATATACACATTTTGAATATATATATTTGAATATATATATACACAGTACAACATTATGTACATATATATTACAACATTCATATGCTTTTACATGTATACATGTCTATTACATATATATTATATATATTTATATACACATTACAACACTCATATGCTTTTTTGAGTGAGTTTTGATAAATTAAAATTTTCCTGGGATCAACAATTTATTAGAGTCATTTTGGGGCACCTGGGTGGCTTAGTGGTTTAAGCGTCTGCCTTCAGCTCAGGTCATGATCTAAGAATCCCCCCACTCCTGCTCTCTCCCTCTCTCTCTCTCTCTCCTCATTCTCTCTGTCTCTCAAATAATTTAATAAAATAAAATAAATTTTTTAAAAAGTAATTTTAGTGGGACACCTGGGTGGCTCAGTTTGTTAAGCATCTACCTTCGGCTCGGGTCATGATCCTGGGGTCCTGGGATTGCATCCCACATTGGGCTCTCTGCTCAGCAGGGAGCCTGCTTCTCCCTCTCCCTATGTGCCTCCTCCAGCTTGTACTCTCTCTCCCTCACTTACTCTCTGTCTCTCAAATAAATAAATAAATAAATAAATAAAATCTTTAGGAAAAAAGTCATTTTGTAGTCAAGCATATATTTTAACATAATCATATTATTATCAGTTTGTAAAACGTTATCATTTGCTGAAAAATACAGCACTAAGTGACGAATATTATATCGTAAGTTTGCTATAAAATAAAAAAACAAACAGGAGAAAATAAAAGACTTAAAAGGTCTATTACCACTGAATCCAGGGATTATGAGAATTCATTTTGAAATTCATTCTACTTCATATACCTATAGCAATATAGATTATATATAGATATCGATATATATATATATATATATATATAATTATTATTAAAAGAAAAAATTGATTGAGGATCAGAAGGATTGAGAACACATTACTTTGATTTCTATTCTAGTTAACCAGGCATTCTCCCAAGAATTCTGTCCAATAAAGAGCAATTTGTGTCTTTAAACAATCATTAACACTCATTTCCCTAAATTATTAGATGTATGAGTTATATCCACAATACTATTGTGCAACAAACTATCTCCAAATTTAGTGGATTACAAGAAAAACATTATGGTTCTCTTTTTTGTGTCTGAGGGTAGGTTGAACTCTGTTAGTCTAGGCTGGGATCTGCTGGGCTTGGCTCTTGCTGTGGATTGGGTTCTGTTCCACATACCCCCTTACCCTATTTGAAACAGGGACTACTTGAGACTTAGTCTTCTTATGGTGAAAAGTACAAGTGCAAGAGACCTAGCTAAATCATGCAAAAATATTTACTGTCTCTGTTCTTAAAATTTCAGCTACCACTTCTTTGACCAAGCAAGTGACAAGCTCAGCATCGGTGGGATGGAGACGTATACCCAAACTTCTGTAACAGCAAGTACTGTTGAGCATTATGGCAAATGAATTGATGTATAATTATATGACATGGAGGAAGCGAAGGTGGTGAACACTAAACCAAGCTGCTATGGTATTTACACTTGAACATTTTCTTTTAGTTTAACTTTATTTCCTTGATTTATTGCATTCTTCATTCTCATCTTACATGCCATTTACTTTTTTATTTCATTCTTTGATTAGCTTTGTGCCAAGAATACTATACCCAGCTAGGCTGTCACTGAAAATAGATGGAGAGATAAAAAGCTTCCAGGACAAACAAAAACTAAAGGAATTTGCAAACACCAAACCAGCCCTACAGGAAATATTGAAAGGGGTCCTCTAAACAAAGAGAGAACCTGAAAGGAACATAGACCAGAAAAGAGGAGAGACAATATACAGTTAACAGTCACCATACAGGCAATACAATGGCACTAAATTCATATCTGTCAGTAGTTACCCTGAATGTAAATGGGCTAAATGCCCCAATCAAAAGACACAGAGAATCAGAATGGATAAAAAAAAAAACAAGACCCATCAATATGC
>CM052798.1:123057344-123231047 GCA_028533885.1 Nasua narica | reverse complement strand
TGAAGAAGGGCACTATATCATACTTCAAGGGACTGTCCAACAAGAAGATCTAACAATTGTAAACATCTATGCCCCTAACGTGGGAGCAGCCAATTATGATTAGCTTTGCAAGGATTTGAATTCATATCTGTTTAAAATTACCATATTCCGTATTATTATAGTATTATTAATTATATCACTAATTATGAATTATATTATTAGTTATATGATTTTCCTGCCATGTAAATAAATTTTTGAATTCAGTTTCATTAAATTTCTGATAATAATTGCAATCATTTAAAATTAACTAATTTTTCAATTCGATACTTATTTTTTCACTATTAGTAGTAATAAAAATACTGGAATTTTTCTATTTTCCTTTAATTAGATCTTTTAAAAACTGCATTCCGTATGTTTAGTAACTTCTGTAGGATTATTTTCTACTGCCTATAATTTAAGTATGGATTCATTCCTGGGAGCAAGATTTATTACTTTAAGATATAATTGAATTTGATTTCCATCTCTGGCTTTCTTTCTGTTACCCTTTATGGCTGAAATGTAATATAGTCAGTTTGGACAAATCTCCTTATATTCAGGATCAGTCTCATCTCCTTTTCTTGCTTGCTTCTTTCACTGGCTTACATTATGACAAGTCATGGGTTGATGATATAGCTGGACTGATCATTGTCATTTCTCCACATTGGATTAATAAGTGTTCACATCTCTATTTTGTCCATAGGTTTTCTATTGCTAACAACCCTTCTGGACACAGGGAAATTCTGTAAAACTTCCCAAATCATTTGGATAGACATAGCACACAGCTATTTTAATCTCAGTCAGAAATTCTGCCGTTCTGTCCTGATGTGAGAGTCTTTTTTGGGTGGACGTTATTTTGATTTTGTGTTCATTAAACAATCTGTTATCAATTATTGTACTTTGGTGAAACTTTATAACCTACACAATCTTTACTCTGATGAGTTTATGGAAAAATGGTCTTATTATGAAAATGATATATGGGTATTAAATATGTTACTGCATTTTATAATTAAATTTGTGCTGCATTTGGGTCAGTGCCATTTAGTATGAATAGATATTACTTTTGCTGGTTGACTGGTTCACCAATAGCTGATCAGAAATTCGGATCACCAATGACTACATCTACCTGTTGCAATCAGTAGAGGCTCTGACCATCCATTGTTTGACAATTAATATTTGTGACTGTTAAAATAATGATCTTGCTTGGGTTTGTTATTTAAAGACTATTAAACATGAGAGAGGAGACTTATTTTCAAAATGCAAAGTGGATCCATGACTATGATTTTGTGGAACTCTGAGTGCTCATGAGCATTACCTTAGGAATGGTTGGATAAGGTAGTCCTCAAAGGATATGCCTTTATTGTCCCACTAGGAAGGCTAGATCTCAAGCATCAGAGCTCCATTCTTGGTAACAATTTCTGTTTTCCATTGGTGATGCAGAAGCAGTCAGAAGCCATAGGAAAAGAGATGGGGGTACTTAGACAAGAAGAAGATTTCCAATGACAATGTTGCATCAGACATTAGAGATCCTTCCTTCATTTCCCAAGCAGAGATTTAAATACTTAGATCTTTGCAGGTCCCTAGAGAGTCAGGTAGGACTTATTAGGGCCTGAGCTGTATTTTCCTGTCATTCTAGTCCTGTGGTGTCTGGGTTGAACATAAATTAATTAAACACAATTAATAATTAATGTGCAATATTTGTTACACAACTAAATCTGGGGACTAAATGATGCCTCCTTCATTTATTTGGAATGTACTGAATTTTAGTCTTTTCAAATACTATTTAGAAAACAATAGGAATGATTCTGATTCACAGGCTCAACGTGTGGAAATGAGGAAAGCACAATTAGGTAAAGAAAAAGATTCAGGAGACAGTCTAAAAGACTTGCATCATCTGAGCTGAAGCAGGATGTAAGTCATTCCTCGGCAGTCCCTGGGTAGTACTTGGGTATGCTTATCTCTCTTTAAGTTCACCACATGCCATACCCCTTTTCAGATTCAATCTCTGTGTAGACATCTCCACCTCTTTGCCATTTTGTCTTCCTTTTTATCACATTCAGGATAGGTAGAGGATGGGTGCAGTCAGTGAATTTTGTTTATATCCTGCAGTAACAGAATATTTACAGTTATAAATGAAAAGCCCTGGATATTACCTCATCAGTCTGAAAGATCTACATATACCATGTGAATGGGACCCATCCTTTTATTGCAAGTACACCAACTCAACCTCTTTTACATCAAATGAAAGGGCTTGGGTCTTTCAAGGCCATTTTCAACTGAGGTTAGAATGAAACAATGTAGGAGGGAAGAGGGAACAAGAACAAAAGTGAATGATATCTTCGTATTCAGTTAGGTTCTTTGCGTGGATGAAATTTTGGTAAGGATATGATATTTAGATAACCATTGAGGTAGATGCTTTCCTTACCTTTAAGTTTAGGGGATTTTAAGTGTCATCACAGTATATTCTTAAATATCCACATAACAATTGCGTATTTCCAAACTCACAGAATTTACAGGCGATAGTGTTATTTCTCTAAGAACTCAGTAGCTCATACAAGTCATCAGTTCAACTGATTTATTATTCAGCATGATTTAAAATTAGATGGGGAAAAAAAAAAACCAGGGCAGGATTGTTTGCCTGTCCATGATTATATCAAATTTTGTGCATAAATCTACACATCCTTATGATGTGTGCATTCAAATAGATGTTTTTACTTAAAGAGGTTACTTTTGATCTCACAGAATATACTGCATTTTAGACTTAATTTTTACAAAAATTTCAATACTATCTTAAAATTATGCTTCAAGGCTTTTTCTTTTTTCAGAATAAGGTCTCAAAAATCAGATTTCCCTGATTAATTTTTACGTGTTATGAATTATTCATCATTTATTCATTATGAACCAAATAGGCTGATATTACAGAACTCATAAAACAAGGTAGTAATGTAACACTAAATCAAAGCCAGCCAGTTTAAAAGCAGAGCTACCTTGCTTTCATGTTTCTTATTCTAGAGATGATGTCAACTGGTACAACATTTGTGTGAAGTCAAAAAGCAGATAGAAATTTACTATACTATTTTTCTTGCTGTAGTTTATCATGTACTCCAAATGTCACACTTCAAAATCCCCTGAACATACAGTTGTATATAAATAATAAGATAGCTCCCTAAGTCAGAAAAGTATTTGAAATAATTTTATAAGTTTTTTATGATTAGTTGAATTGCTTGTTTGTTTTATTTTTTGCTTGGAATTGTAGGACAAATGTTTTTATGTTTGTTATACATTAGTAGTTGATTTTAGTGAATTTGAATGAGTACTATCTCCTAGTTAAAGGTCGTGTGTACTTCAATGGGCAAACTCAAGCCTGAGAGAGTTACACACACAGAATGGGATTGGGACTTGGAATACTGCTGGGTTTTTTTTTTTTTTAAGATTTTATTTATTTGTTTGTTTATTTATTTGAGAAAGAGAGCAAAGGGAGGGGCAGAGGGAGAGGGACAAGTAGACTCTGCACTGAGCATGGAGCCTTTGCAGGGCTTGATCCCAAAACTGTGATATCATGATCTGAGCCAAATTCAAGAGTTGGACTGAGCCACCCAGCCACCCCGGGAAACTATTCTTTTTAAGAAGATGAAATCTACACAATACAGACTTCCCGGCAGCGGGAGGGGACAGGCAGGGGGTGGGGAATTTGAGATGTGCAAGTTCTTAGAGAAAATACTTCATTGACATGATGGGCATGCAGACATAGAAATTGGAATGTATTTATACCTTTTCTCATTTCAAAGCAATTTGAGATTACCTTAAAAACTGTGTACTATACAGGTTATTCCAAAATTGATTAATAACTAAATATTATTGAGCCCTTACCAAATGCTAGGCATCATTCTTTATGTCAGTTAATTCATTTAATTATCTCAAAACTCTAGGAAGCAAAGTGGTTTTATTACAAAACCTTTACAGATCTGGAAACTAAGTCCTAGAGATTATATCAAACTTACCCACGATCGCTCAGATAAGCATGTTATCAGATGAGATATGGAATCAGGCATCTAGCCCAGAGATCACTAAAATAAAACTTAGAACGTAATTATAAAATACATTACTTTTGCTTATAATAAGAATTTTGATAATAGTGAGGATATGAAAACCTACTGTAACTATTATTTTGAAATTTGGGTTCGTTTTTGGATTTGGGTAGTTTAATAGTAATGTCAGCAATTCAAAGATTTTATTTTGATGATTTTTGAAAAACTTTAAACGAAATATGTAAATTATTTTCAGTATGAGTATAGATCTCACTAATACTGTCTACCATTCTTTAAAAGGGGGTTTCAATATGTTCTTTCAGTGTATTCCACAAAAGACATATCTCTTCTCTTTGACATTTAACATTGAAGAAGGCATTTTTCCCTTCCTCTTGTAAAGAAAAAAAAAAAAAACAATTCCAGAATAGATGACATTCCATCTCTGTACAGCAAAAATAGAAGAAATACAAAAATTTACTTCAAATAATAGTTCTAAATTTCTTTCAATGGACGTCAAATGGGCAATAGATCACTGTTTTTAAAACTATATTCCCTGGGTAGCTAAAGGGCTGCAGAACTTGCCCCTTTCTTTAGTTATGGAGTTCAACTTTCACATAGAATTCTATTTAAGATCAAACTGAAGAAAAGAATTTACTAATAAAAAATTAAATAGCTTAAAAAAATTAAATAGCTTTAAATCATCTTCCAAATTCTTTGAAGATGGTAACTGGAATGTCTCCTGCCTTGAATCTACTCCCAACTCCAACTACATTCCTCTCCTGAGCAAAGCAGCTGCTGGTTCTTTTCAACAACTGAGACTTGCAGTGTGAAAACGTAGTCATTGGTGTAGTGAGGTCTTTAAGAGTTTTTGCAGATTCTCTCATTTCTGGACCATATAGGGCTTTAAGAGCTAGGATAAGAACACTGAAAATAAATATCTGAACACAAAGCTTCTGGGAAGATCTTGGATTGGAAGCCCCTGGACTTCATTGGAAGAGAGTGACATTTTCCTTCTTTGGTGAATCTGGTCTCCTTGGCTCACAAGAAGCTGAGAGGAAGCAAGTCAGATAGCTTGAATGTGCCCCTGCCATTGAGGAATGGAGCCTGAGAGAAGAGAAACTTGTTCCTGGTATGTAGACAAGTGATTAAGAATTAACTCTTAATCCAAGGATTAAACCATTGATGGAGAGATCGTTGTAGTTCGAATCATTCATTGCAGGTCTTTTGCAACCTTAAGTACTAGAGCTGCTCTACTCAAACCCCAAAGAAAAATAACATATGTAAGTGCTCAAGAAAGACCAGCATTTTTAGAAAATGCCACTAGTAGTCATAGCAGATAAAATTTAGGGGGGAAATAACTAGAACATCACAGAGATTCAAGGACAGCACAAAAAGCTGGTCTGCAACTAAAATATACACTCTATTTTTAAAAATGATAAGATCAGTTGAAGGGGAGATGGTCACACTATTGATACCCAATTTTAAAGACTTGAAACAGCAAATGGAACTTGTATCTCAAAGCACTAAAAGAAATACTAGTTACTACAGAATATACAACGTTTCCTTTCTCCTTAGTAATGGATATCTCATTTTATTTAAAGTGGTAAAATATCCACTTTGAAAACCATTTTCCCGAGACTTCTATATACTTAGGTGTGGCCAGGTGACTCAAACCAGACCAGTGGAATGCAAGCAGAATTTTGTGGGATAATTTCTGGAGTAGAAACATGATGACCAGAACCTCAAAATACACTTTGATCTGTGAAGGTTAAAAACTGACATTAGCATGATAGAAAAGGAGTCTGGGTCTCTCAAGATCCCGGAGTCTCCATATCTGAACTGAACTACCTATCTTTGATCTTTTATGTGAAAGGGAAATGCATTCTATTTTATACAAAAACTATTATGTAGCAGTAACCATTTGGAAATTATTTTGGTGACAGTCATAAGAGAATTGTAACAGACTTGGAAGAAAATTATAAGAGACATAGTGTGAAAAATTAATCTTATAGATGGAAAAAATGGAAGACATATTTATAGGTTATAAAAATTACTTCAGCATTGGGATGCCTGGGTGGCTGAGTTGGTTGAGTGTCCAACTCTTTTTTTTTTTTATTTGATTTATTTATTTGACAGAGAGATAGAGAGAACAGGTAGGCAGAGAAGCAGGCAGAGGGAGAGGGAGAAGCAAGCTCTCTGCTGAGCAGGGAAATGTGGGGCTCTATCTCAGGGTCCTGGGATCATGACCTGAGCTGAGGGCAGCCACTCAAATTACTGAGCCTAACAGGCAACCACTGACTGTTCAACTCTTTATTTCGGCTCAGGTCATGATCTCCAGGTTGGGGATTGAGCCCCGCCTCAAGCTCCATGATCAGTGGGGACTCTGTTTTAGATTATTTCTCTCCTTTTCCCTCTGCCCCTCTCCTTGCTTACATTCTTCCTTTCTCTCTCTTTCTCTCAATCTAAGATAAATAAAATAAATCTTAAAAAGAAAAGACCACTTCAACTTCAATATTGGTTATTTTTCTCTCCCCTTCTGCTCTCTCCCCTATTTGTTCTTTTCTCTCTTCTCTTTTTTCTTCCTTTCCTCTTCTCTCCCTTCCCTCCTTTCTCTCTCTCTTGCTTCCTTCATCAACCCAAGGCTTAATAAATGATAGCCATACTTTACGGTCATAGGACACAAAACACAGCAACATATGCCATTTGGTAAGCCAAATTTTATATAAACAAAGACTTTGCCCAGAGTTGACTATAATTATGGGGTGGGATTCAGATGAGATTGAGGTCAAATAAATCTAATAACAGAAGAGTTTCAGAAAGAAGAATAGAGATTTGTAAAAGCAATCCTTGCATCCCGTTCTTCTTAATGACATTTGTACGAGGTTCCCTGAAGTTTTATTCAGTCTAAAGAATGATTTTTTCTATGTGAAGTCTTTACCTTCTGCAATTAATTTAACCATTTCATTATTTTCACTTTTGTTCTAACTCATAATTTACTTATATTTTATAATTGAAAATTTTGTTGACACTTCTTTCAATTAACTGTAGCTGATGATTAGGGTAATGCTGTTCCCACTACCTAGCAAAAATGGTAAGGCTCCACAGGGAAAGGACATAAAAATAAGTCACTAAATATAATGTAGGGCTTTGTGTATGGAGAGAGTGTAGAAATCCAAAGTCTGAGAGTAAGTCTGATTACCTGCTGAATTACGTGAATGCAAAACTGGAACTCTAGAACCCTTTTACAAAAGGGTGATATGGATTTCGAAAAGTTGCAATGGGCTAAGCTATGAGATTGGCAAGGAGAGAACACTACATGTAACTGATTTTGAGCAGAAATAGAGGTAGAAATAAAATCCTAGGACCCTAAGAGACACAGATTCCCTCAAAAAGAGAATAATCCTCTCTTTTTCTACATTATATTAAGGGTTTTAAAATAAGAATAGCACAATTTAAGCCTTAAAATATGCAATATATTTTTTTTAAAGATTTTATTTATTTACTAGAGAGAGAGAGACTGAGAATGAGAGGGGAGAAGGTCAGAGGGAGAAGCAGACTTCCCGCAGAGCCGGGAGTCAGATATGGGACTCGATCCCGGGATTCCAGGATCATGACCTGAGCCGAAGGCAGTCGCTTAACCAACTGAGCCACCCAGGTGCCCTGCAATATATTTTTCCTGTAATATATTTTAGTCAAAGGGAATCAATAGAAAAATTGCATAAATTCTTTTTTTAACACTCATCAAAACAATCACCTGAAAAACAAGTTTTTTTGTGTGACAAAATACAGAAGACTTGGTCCATTTAAATCACTAAGACCTAGAAAGAAATACTGTTACTAACTCTAATCAACAACATATCCATAAAAATTTTCTCAGTATTCATTGTAATATTGCCCAGTGTAATTGCTCCATAACTAACTAGAGTAGCATAAAAGTAAAAGCAGATTTAAACAAATGAAAGAAAGAAAACCACAAGTCTAACATGGTTAAACAGATAAGAATTCCAACTTAGCAATCAGATTTATATTATTTTGCTAAAATAAATATTTTCATATCTCACAGTGTATGATTTAACATTTACTTGATATGAACTAAGTTTAAAATTAGTACCAGAGTGGTGCCTGGGTGGCACAGTCATTGACTGTCTGATTCTTGATTTCAGCTCACTTCCTGATCTCAGGATCCTGAGATCGAACCCCATGTCAGGCTCCATGCTCAGCATGGAGTCTGCTGGGGATTCTCTCTTCTTCTTGCTCTCCCTCTGCCCCTCGCACGCAGGCACTCTCTCTCTTTCTCAAATAAATAAATAAATCTTTACCTAAATAAAGAAGTATATACATACATAAAAATGTAAATACATACATAAATAAAATTAGTAGCAGAGATTTGAAAAATAGATTTTGTTACTATAGTAACATATTTAGTTAAAGCACCCTTGGGGGGAAAAACTAAGCCTCAAGACATTTGATAAAGTATAATTTACAAATTAAAACAATACGCAATTCTGCAACCTAGAAGTCATGCTGTGTTTTATTTAAGAAAATGTTAAAACCAAAGAAAACTGGTAAAAATTGTTTTAAAGAGAGTGTGCAGTAGGTTTTGAAAAACAGATTTGGTAGGACTTTAAACTGGACCTGAAGCCAAACAGAATAAATTAATAGTTAGAATAATCATTTATCATTGACAATTTTCACAACTAAAATAGTTTTTTATTGCTATAAATTTCGGATTCATATCATTCACCGAGACTTTTAGTGATGTTCTTTGTAAGTTTCTCTTTTACAGGTGAAGTGTAGAGAATGTATATATTTGCACATTACACAAGTACTGACATTTCCTAGTGTCTATATTTCTTCTTGTTAACGGAATGCAATAAACTCATGGGTACCATCATATGAGTGTTTCTTATAGGTGTCTGACTCAGTCCCTCTCTCCTTCATGTTTCCATCCAGAATAACAGAGGGAATTAAATAAGTAGATGCAATTGAATCTAAAATGTATTAAACATGTTGCAGACTTGTCCTTCTTTCTATCATTACCAAACTTCTTCAACTAGTTTGAAATAAACAACATATTGTTCTTTATTTTTAGTGTTTATCTGTCTAGCTAGCTAGCTAGCTATATTTTTTCTTTCACTCTTCTTCACCTTCTTTTACCCATTAAAAAATATTACATCATGGAAAGATTTTCTATAATTATTATTTTTAATATATTAACAAAACATTACTTTTATTATCTCAGTTTGTGTGCATTTATAAAATATCTACTTTTTTATTAATGAACTGCACTAATGATCAGGGAATAGCATAAAGATTATGACTGGAAGTACATGTATCTATGTGATGTGTGCAAATAGACTCTGTTTTCTTAATCATTAAACTGAACGACATTCATTTACTGCAAGGGACAGTTGTTTTCTCATGTCCCTACTCAGATTTTAAATCAATAGATAAGTTTCCTTGTCAGCGATATGTGGTCCTTAGTGGTGATGGATGGCACCAATGACAATTTGGGGATTTTTTATTCAGTCTCTAAAAGCGTCAGAGTAGACAGAAACTTGCTGAAACAGCATTTACAATTTTAAGGATGACTCTTGGTGAAACCACAGAGTATATTAAGAGCCATTTTGCATTTTATTCAGTGAATGTTACACTCCTAAAATATAATTTAATCCATCTTAAAAATAGAGGCATAAATAACTAATTAGATTAATGGGGAACATTTTGAGAGTTTTGATAAACCAAAGCACATCCTCTCTTCTCTGAGGGACACATATAACAGATTGATAGAGTTTGCATCAAAATAAGTATGGAAAGTGTTTAATTCCACCTGATAAATGTTGAGGCAAATTAGAATTGATTAGAAGATAAACAGCATATTATAGACACACTTTGTCTTCTTGCTTAGTCTCAAGCTTAAATTTTCTTTATTACTCTATTAGAACTTATTATCTACACACTTACTGCTTTGAAGAAATGGTCTTTGCCAATCCACTCTAAAAACTGTAGATTTTGTATTTGATATATTTATTTATATTTTCCTTTTTTACCCCTTGAATCCTAGGAACACATACAACAAATTAGATTGATGAATATACTTGAAACCCAAAGGCGTTTAATGGCACATCACAAAGGAAAGTGAAAGGAAAAGAGCGTTATGGAGATAGACCTTCCCCTTCTGATAAATGTTGAAATAACTTTGAAAACCCAAAAGATAGGGATGCCTGGGTAGCTCAGTGGGTTAAACCTCTCCCTTCGGCTCAGGTCATGATCCTAGGGTCCTGGGATAGAGTCCCAAATCGGGCTCCTTGCTCAGCGGGGAGCCTGCTTCTGCCTCTGTCCGCTGTTCTCTCTGCGTGTGCTTCCTCTCTCTCTCTGACAAATAAATAAATAAAATGTTTAAAAAAATAAAACCCAAATGATAAATCCTCAAAAGAAATTTATTATCATAGTAGTAAATATTAATATATTCATTTTTCAAACTCACTTTTCACAAGATTTTCACTCCCTCCCATTATAAGCACAAAAGCCATTTTTACAAGTTTATGTACCTGACAGACATATGTCTCCCCTAGTACAAAGCATTGTTTCCCAATCATGTGTGCTCGATGTAACTGGAAGAGGGCACAGTCATGAAATAAGTTTGAGAATGCTGGTTTTCTGTCCTACAGAAGTTCCCAGAATGTTTAATAAGCTAATTTTCATTTTGAATCTCAAAAAATGAAAAAGGAATTCAATGTGTCATAAAATTTACTTTGCAAAAGACATTTCATTGAATATTGTTGTGTGAATGAACTTGAAGAAATGATAGAGCTTTGAGTTCAGTATAATAAATACAAGGTTTTAGATTTATTTTATTGTGTTATGTTAGTCACCATACATCATTAGTTTTTGATGTAGTGTTCCGATTCATTTTAAATACTCCCTAATGTTGCTTATATTTTTACACGTCAAATTCAAATGTTGTTGTAAAAACATGAAAAAGTATAATTTGAGAAAATAATTCCACATCATACCACTTAGGAAAAACTAACAAACTTAGGTTTTAATCTTGTCGTTATATATACCCAAGCTCAAATCCACAAACATATTTAAATATTAAAATATTCATAATTATAAATACATGTATATGTGAATATTGACTGGTGCTATAACTTGCTTTCTTCCTATAATTTCTTTGGTGATTAACCCCTCAAGAAAGTATTCATTTTATAGTTTATATACAATAAAATGATAAAGATTAAAATATAAATAAAATTCATCAGGCAAATGTGAACAAAATAATTCATTGATCATACTGTCAATACCAATCGGAGTAATATCAGTGACTAAATACCATATAACTTAAGAAACAAAAAGATAAACATAAGGGAAGGGAAAAAATCAAGAGAAAGGGAGGGAAGCAAACCCAGACTCTTAACCTTAGAGAACAAATTGAGGATCACTGGAAGGGAGGCGGGTGGAATGGGCTGAGTGGGTGATGGGCATTAAGGAGAACATTTGTGATGAGGACTGGGTGTTATATGTAAGTAGTGAATCACTAAATCCTACTCCTGAAACTAATATTACACAATATTTTAACTAACTAGAATCTAAATAAAAACTTGAAACATAAATAAATAAATAAATAAATAAATAAATAAATAAAGTTTCTTTCATAATAGTCTCAAATTGGAAATAATCCAAATGCCCATCAGATTGAAAGGATAAATATATTGTCATATATCTATAGAATGAAATACAATTTTGGAATAGAAAAATATACTTGTATGTGTAATAATTCAGTCAAATCTGAAAAGCATAAATTAAAGAAGCCACCAACAACAGATGTCATCCTATCTATATGAAATTCTGGAAGAGATAAAATAATTGTGACAAAAAGCTCATCAGTATTTGTGAGTGTTGATAGGAAAGGATTAACTGAAAAGTTCAATCCCTTTGTAGGGGAGGTGTTATAAATATTCTAAATCATGATTGTAGTAGTGTTTATGTGACTGTGGACATTTGTCAAAAGTCATAAACTTGTTTACTTAGAACTGATAACTCTAATTTTATGTAAATTTACCTCAATAGTGATGTTTTATTTATTATCTCTTTCACACAACATTCTTTAGCAGCTCATTCCTATTTCCTGGTCTCCTTTTGTTCTGCAGAGTTCTGTTATCCTATTTATATTTGCTCTAGTCTTTTGAAAAAATGTTTATTGGCCTCCACTATGTTGTCATTTTAAAGAAAGAAAAATATTTCATCCTCCTTTCTATGTCTAGAAAGTTTCCTGGCAATAAATAGTCACATAACATCTCAGAGAATAAGGAAGTCAGAGAAGGAAGTCTCTAATGGCATATAATGTTACGCTTATTGAAATGACTGATTGAAATTCCAAAGGAGAGTTAGAGAACTCATAAGACACTACTGACAGAGAGGGTCACACTAGTTAGGCGTGTGGTCAAATACTTATAATACAGAATTGTAAAAACCCATCTCTAAATTTGCTACATTAATACAATTTTTAAATAGTCTATTACGAGTATATTTATGATTGAAAGGAAATGTACAAAACTTTTTTTAACTCCTTGTGAAATATCCATCTCCTATTAAATTGTTTTTAAAATGATCTTTAGGGCGCCTGGGTGGCTCAGTTGGTTGATCGACTGCCTTCGGCTCAGGTCATGATCCTTGAGTTCCGGGATCGAGTCCCACATCGGGCTCCCAGCTCCGCGGGGAGTCTGCTTCTTCCTCTAACCTTCTCTCCTCTCATGCTCTCTCTCACTTTCTCTGTCTCTCAAATAAATAAATAAAACCTTTAAAAAAATAAATAAATAAATAAAAATGATCTTTAAAAATTAGTAAAATTTTTTAATGATCTATTGATCATTATTAATAGATCTAATGATCTATTAATGAACTATTAATGCAACAATATCAATTGCTTAATATCTCTAAATTTGTCCTCAGGCCCAAGATGTAATCTTCTTAGGTCCAAGGGTTAGCATTTGCTTCTAGTTTGTTCCTGTTTCAGAGTGAACCGTAATTATTTTTCTGCTATCTCACACATATGAATACCAATCAAACACAGATCATGTATGTTCTTTGTTTTGATTAAAGGTAACCTTGAAAAATAACTTTGCTTTATCAGATGAATAACATCCATAGTATTAACAAATATGATAATGACTTTTTTATGTGCACAACATAAACAATTATAGCTATGTTATAAATTTGTTTAAATAAACATGTATATGTATGTGTATATATGTATGTTCGTATGTATATATGTATATCTATCTATCATAATTATAGCTAACAATAATTTTAACCTGAACTTACTAGGCATATCCAATATGCCAAATGTGTTGTGTGCTTTAAAGGTATAGTAGGAGAATATTTTTAAATATTATTTAAATTATTTTTCATTATGAGTAATTTTTCCTCCATTTCAATAACTTTTTGCTGTTGAGATGAGCCATTAACCTGAGGCTTATTCCCATGGGGACTAGAAAGAGGGATGGTGTTTGGGATAAAAAGTCTTTCTTTGGTTTTGCTCTACATACAATATCTTTAACCTTAGTAAAATAATAGTCTTGTAATTTCAGAATGAGAGATAAAGAATAATGTTTTCATGAGATTCCTCAGATTTTAAATATTGTTTTACTGATTTTAAATATTAAGAACTAGACCATGAAGGAAAATCACTGTGTCCTGTAACATAAGAGAGCTTAAGAAATGTCATGCAAATTTCTGCCTCATTGGAGCAGTTCTGGGGGAAGACCCAATGGAACAAGATGCAGAATGACAAAAAGTTAGACTCATGTGTTTTGCCACCCCTTATGTTACAAGTTAAGAATATATGGTAGAGATACCAGATAGATCCCTGCCGTTTGGTAGGAAATTTCAATGTCTTGAAAATTCTCAAGCTTCTCAAAAAATGCTCATAGTTAGAATTGTCTTAAATCTAACATGGCATGTTTAAGTTAGAGTATTAATGGCTACAGAAGGTACTAAGTAGATGGGCCTAATTAAAACTTTATTAGGTTACACATTCTCAGGGTAGAAAAAGCTGCAGAATGCCCCGCCCCAGGGACCTCAAGGTCAGAGAATTATCAAAAGAGCTGTGGTTTTGGAAGGAGGTGACTGTGGAATACAGGGATCTCCCACCTGGAGTCAATAGCGAGTACATGGTGATAAGCAACAGAGTCTGGCCCCAAAGGCAATAGGCCTGGTAGGACTTGGCACAAACAATATACAAAATGCACTATGCCCAGCTATCCACTAGGCCAAGATCTACCAGAATGAAGGAAAAAAGGAAAGGCAAACAAATAAACCAAAACAGAGGCCAAACAATGCAGGCCAACCAGTACCATTCAGCCAATCCTATATGGAAGTGAAAATTTGTCTTCTGTCCTGCTATTAAAGAAGGAGAGACAGGACAGAACTCTTGAAGGGAGGAGGTCTCCAAAGAAAACTTTGTTTTCAGCAACAATTACATTGAATTAGAAAGAAGAAAGCGTTCCTGTCCTTTAGTGAATATAGAAGTCTGAGACCAAGAGAGTTGCAGGAAATAAAAGTTTTGCCTCATCTTATTTCTGAATATATGTCTATTAAGTAAAATCATCGCAATTAGCTGGGCCAGTGAACATCGTCATCCTCTGGTTTTTGATAAAACAAACAACAAAAATTCGGACAGGTCTACTGGCTTTTCCTAAAGCATCAGGGCAAAGTGAGAGGCGATGACAAGATTCAAAATCACTTCTGCCAGGCTCTGAATCATACACGCTTTGGCTGCGCCTCAGTGTCTTTCTCTCCACACAGAAGCTATAATTAGTGGCTACGCTAACATTCTGTGATCTTTCCACTCTGTGGAAATATCTAACAGAATCTTTGCAGCAAAATTATTGTAAAAAGATTATTTCTGCCTTCTTCCATTAAGCCTCAGGCTATGTGACTTGGGATTCAAATGATCATGCAAAGACAAGAATGCCTTGCATGGTTTGGGATCATATTTGGTACTAAGATTTAGTGTTTGAAGATCTGAGTTTATTTATTAAACTTTTTATTAAACTATTTATTAAACTGAGTTTATTTATTAAAGTCTTTGACTTTCTGGGAGTATAAACTTGGTGTAGCTCCTCTGAGACTTAGATTGCTTTTTGTTTTTGTTGTTTTAATCTGCAAAAAGAAAATGACCTGTCTGTTCTATAGTCATTACTTGAAATAATGAACATTATTTAGAATAATGTTTGTAAAAGAGTTTTTTGCATGTCATATATATATAATGCATTGTGTATATATATAAATATATATACACTTGTGTAATTGTATTGTGTATGTATTATATATATCATATATTTATATACACATATAAATATATATATTACAATAACTCAAACTTACTTTGTAGAGATGATCAAGCTAAATAGGACTAAGTATAAATACTGGAATATACTGAAAAGATAAATATTTTATGAAAATTATTTGAGATATATTTACTTATAGAAATTAACAAATGTTTATGGAAATACTGATAATAACTAGAAACCATTAAGTTCCATAATATTAAAGATAAATTACATGAGCTATCCCTGATATTTATAATTAGTGCACACTAATTTATATTCGTATTATATAATAGTCAAAATCAATATCATAAGTAACATAAATTCTATATATATAGAACTTATTAAAAAGGACAGATTTCAAGTTTAACTAGGTTGGGAAAAAGCCTTACAAATGTAACCTGTATGCACACACACACACGCGCGTGCACACACACACACACACACACACACAAACACACACTTTCTCTCTTTAGGCCTTATTAAAAATCAGATTCTAGTAAAACCTGTAGAATAATTTATTAGCTCTCTGAATGACATTTTGACTAGTTCTAAGAACACTGTGAAAGTCTATTCATAAAATAGGTAAATCCTACTGAAAGCTGAGAAGTCAGAGTAAATGATCACTAAGGTTTTTGGTAAGCCTTTTTATTACATTGTTTCTGTGCTTTGCTTTTTTTTTTTAAATTTAAACAAGAGTATGAAGCCTAGGAAGATGAATATAACCAAAGTATTTTCTTTTCTTTTTTTTTTTAAGATTTCATTTATTTATTTGACAGAGGGAGATACAGCTAGAGAGGGAACACAAGCATGGGGAGTGGGAGAGGGAGAAACAGGCTCTCACTGAGCAGGAAGCCTGAAGTGGGGCTCCATCCCAGGACCCTGAGATCATGACCCGAGCTGAAGGCATTCGCTTAATGACTGAGCCACCCAGGTGTCCCTCGATGTATTTTCAAATAGTGAAATTATTTTCTAAATAAGTATAGATTGAAAGTCAAATATCTTTAAAAATTTTATTTATTTATGAAAGAGAGAGAAAGCATGTGTGGATGAGGAGCAGAGGAAGAGGGAGAAGCAGACTCTGCACCAAGTGTGGAGCCAGACATGGAGCTCGATCTCAGGACACTGAGATCATGACCTGAGCCAAAACCAAGAATCAGACGTTTAGCTGACTGAGCCACCCAGGTGCCCCTAAACTTGAATATCTTCAAATTGAATGTTTGAATTCAGAATTTTCCTAAAATACAACTAAAAAGACTAGTTAGGCTTTTATCCCTAACATTCCAAAGTCTACCACAGTTTTAGACAAAGGTTCAATGAAGTTTTTGTGTGTGTGTGAACAAATGAATCAATAATTGAGCAACTTTTGGGTATTTCTGATATTAAAATATTTCTAACAAAGATCATTTTTCTTTAAGGTTATATTCCTATTCCTATTATAGATGTGATTAAGTACCTTATTTGAGAGTAAAAAACATAGATATAGGGTAGGGTGCATGCTCTGGAAAATAATAGATGTTCAAATTTTGATTATTTCCCTGTCTTCTCCAGCCTCCCCTGCTTTATACTTACAGATTTATTTTTATAACCTCCTTTTTTCATGTTGGAGAGGAAGTTTTTCTTTACCCTTTGAGATTCTTCTACCTAGTCTGAGAATTAAATTGAGATGGGACTCCTGGGTGACTCAATTGGTTAAATGTCTGCCTTCGGCTCACGTCATGATCCTAGAGTCCTGTGCTTCTCTCTATCCTTCCCTCCTGCTCGTGATCTCCCTCTCTCTCTCTCTTTCAAATAAATAAATAAAATTAAAAAAAATTAAATTGACATGAGAAAGATTAACAGGAAAAAATTGCAAAGTTAAATTACATACATACAGAGACCCAATAAGAAAATTCAGACCTGAAGCTATGAGCAAGGCAGGCAGTGTTTGTATTTTTTAGGCAAAGAAACATACATCTATGAGTATTTGAGAGGACAAAGAAAGCTCCTTATGTTCAGGAGCTTCAGTTAGTAATGAATTCTAAGCAGAATTATTTGGGCTTGGTAGTAAATTAGTAAAAGTAAAAAAGTTTGTTTATTTGGGCCTCTTAGGCCCTAAATTTCCTCTCTCTGATAATAAGGATGTCTCTCTTCCTCCTCATTCAGGGATGGTACTTTTCATATGGGAGATTTATTTCCTGTTTCTGGAGACAAAGTATGTGTGTGGAAGGGAGATCATATTGTTATTCTTACACTGTCTATTTCTTAAGTGTAACTCAGAATAATCAGTATGCCAAAGTGGTACATGTGGGAGCCTGCCCTAGGCTCCCACAATCACATGGTTCCTTAAGAATCCCCAAATTTGGAGAGATATATGTAAGTTAATCAGCATAATTTGAAAAGCCAAGCATAAAGTTCTGTAGACCTCTTTTCTTCTTAACATTTAAATAATAATCAACCTATCACTTATCCATCTATCATCTATCTATCTATTATCTATCTCTCTATCTATCTATCATCTATCTATCTATCTATCTATCTATCTATCTATCATCATGGATATATTGGTTAAGAATGGATGGAATAAACATTAATTTAATTCATACTATTTGACTAAATTCTAATTAGTGCTGGGATACAAGGATGCAAAGCATGGTCCTTGACTGAAAGATTTTTACAATCATGTAGATCATAGAATTAAGTGTGTCAGTTATGATGCCAGAAGGAAAAAAGACAGCATTCAAACAGGGTAACTGAGGACAGATCAATGAAGCTCTTCTTCAAAAAGATGCATGCAGGTCTAAAGGAAAGCGAAATGAATGATTTGCAATAGCAGGGACCCCAGCACTGGAGGACTGCACAACTGGACCAAACAGTTGCTGAAATCTAGGTAGAAGTCTAACTGTTCAACAGAACCAAGGTCTTCAGCAGAGAAGCATAGAAACTTCACATCTGTGACCTGCCAGATATCCTTATCATATTGCCCCTTACCTGGGGGAAAATATCATAATCTGCTCTTTCGAACCTCTGATTTCCTGTGTGCCTCCATTAGCTGAACCAAGTCAGAAGACAAAGCAGCGGAGCTCTGGCAGTGCAGCTTACAGACGTGAGCTCTCCGTGGTGCACAACGGAGTGGAGGTGAAGGAGCCAGTTTGGAGGGATCCATGCACAATATCCAATGACTCAAGGAAACAAAGAATTATAAATTCTATGTGATACATTTTATAATAGAGATATGGAAATGACAGAGATCAGACACAAAAGAGAGTGTATCAATTTTTTTTAAAGACTTATTTATTTGAGAAAGAGAGAGAGAGCAGGAATGGTGGGAAGAGTAGAAGAAGGAGAAAGAAACTTGGACTCCTCACTGAATGTGGAGCCCAATACAGGGCTCAAGCCCATGACCATGAGACCATGACCTGAGTCAAAACCAAAAGTCAGATGCTTAACTGACTGAGCCACCCAGGCTCTCCTACATCAATTCTTAAAATGAGATTCAGGGCAAACCTTATGCTTGAAGTGATATATCCATGGCCCTAAATATCATGGTTGAGGGATGTTGAGGATATGTTCTGAACAAGACAAATAGAAGCTACATTTGTTTTTTTTGTTTGTTTTTTGTTTTTTTTTAAGATTTATTTATTTATTTATTTATTTATTTATTTATTTATATGACACAGAGAGAGAGATCACAAGTAGGTAGAGAGGCAGGCAGAGAAAGGGGGAAGCAGGCTCCCTGCTGAGCTGAGAGCCCGATGTGGGGTTTGATCCCAGGACCCTGAAATCATGTCCTGAACCAAAGGCAGAGGCTTTAATCCACTGAGCCACCCAGGTGCCCCTAGAAGCTACATTTGTAAGGCCTTCATGAGTTATAATATTTGAGAAGCTAATTGATCATGATACCACCTTTGAATAAACTCTCAATATCTGTGCCTGGTATTCTCACCATTACATAACTACTATTCCCTGGAGCAAATGAATTTATCATCCAAATCATTTTCTGAATGATGTAGATAAAACGGTTTCATAATTTTCACATTTTATTTAACAACAAATGTTTGCTCAATACTGCTGTTTTGGAGAACTATGGGCATCTGTATAACATAAGGACAGAAAATAAATTCAGCTTGCCCTCATAGAGTTCACATTTTCTCTGGCTTCTTTTCCATCATTGTCCATTCTTTAAGTAAAAGAGTGGTTGAAAAATTCACTAATACATTTAAACCATGATATGTTGGCAGTTTTAAATGAGCATGATGAATCTCATTTGCTTTAGGCTATGTGTTATACTCAGTCATTTTCATGGAGATTTTCTGGAGTGAACTTACTGTGATTATATCAACAACTCTCAGCACAAAAACGCGATGGCAGGAATGAGAGATCTGAGAATTTCTTTCCTCTACTCATTTACCACTGGGTAAGAGAAAAGAGTATCAGAAAATGGCATGTATATTCATATTTCTTTTCTCAAGTTTATTATTTCCAGACAGAAAAAGTTTGGCTGGTGTGTGTCTGATTATCCATATTATTGCACTTTTGGTTTTAATTTCAGGTGCCTAACGCTTTAAATTCTTCCTTTAAAAAATATTTTTATTTGTGAATGCTTGAAACACAATGTTATGTTAGTTTCAAGTGCATGACAAAGATCCAAATCTATTTTTAGAACATTTTTTTTCCCTTTAAAATTTTGTTGAGGAAAAAAAAAATTTTGTTGAGGATTTATCTGGGCAAACAAGCATGAGCTGTAATGTTGATTGAATACTATAAACAGACAAACTCTGTGAAATGTTAGCATAAAAATTATATTTATAGTTGCCTTACAAAAATACTATGATAGATATGATGTTTAATCCATTTTTTATCCACTTGCCTTAAATATGGAACTCCCCCATATCCTTTCATGCACATCTCCAGTGATATTGTTCCAGATTTCTCTACCACAATAAGATTCATAATGATACAAATATAAGGAATATCATAAAGTTTTCATTTACCAAGAATTGACATATATAAAATGAATATGTCAGAAATGGACACAATCAGTGCATATTCATTGTTTCTGATACTGCTACCAAGGGTTTAGTAATGCTAGGTCTTCCTTTGTATTATTCTTCAGAGGCTAAATGTTTGTACTTCTTCTGTTAAAAAAAAGGCTAATGAGAAATGTGGCTGTAAAACTTAAATAATATACCCAGAACTCTTATAGTGTTTCTTTCCAAAGTTCAAGCTTAAGCGTAATTTGAAAGTTGTTTTATTAGTAACTTTAGTTTGGGAAATATGTATGGTGATGTACACATACATATTTTCTTTTTCTAATTGCCCAAGTAAACCATTAATACATTACCATGGATAAAATCAAAATAATAAAGAGCTATAAAAAAAAAGAACTATAAAGAACGAAGCATAGATGTCATCTTTTACTCTCCCTTTCAAAATTGCTGTCATTTGTCATCTGTCTGGTGTGTGTGTCTCCCTCTATTACTTTTTCACATATATTTAAATGCATGTGTATGTTTACATGCATACTGTTTATTCCCCTTTATTTAAGAAAATGTGTAGTTTTATACTATCATTCTATGACTTGTTTTATCCTAACAATAATCTCTGAAATATTCCAAAACTTTGTCTCATACCTTTCTATGCACATTTAATATAAATACTAATATTTATTACTATATTCATATGCGTAGAATGGCACCACTATTATACACCTGTAGATTGTAGATTGTTTAAAGTTTTAAATGACACGTGTACACTCAATTAAAATTTTAGCTGACAAATGAGTGTGAGACAATGAGGTCTCATTGTATATATAGAACAATGTATATTCTGTTGCTTTTGGATGAAATAATGTTCATGCCTGTTAGTTACATTTGGTCTATACTATTATTCAAGTCTGCTGTTTCTTCACTGATTTTCTGTCTGGATGATCTATCCATCTTTGAAAGTGAGGTATTGATGTCATCTACAATTATTGTGTTGCAGTCTACTGTTCCTCTTATCTAGTTAATTTTTGTTTTATATAACTAGGTGCTCATATTTTGGGTCAGTATATATTCATAATTTTTATATGTTCTAATGAATATTGTCTTGACCCTTTTGTCCCTTGTGATAGTTTTGACTTAAAATCGATTTTCTGATATAGATATAAGCATGCCTGCTCTCTTATTGTTAGCATTTACATAGAATATCTTTCTATCCCTCCACTTTCAGGTTTTGTGTGTTTTTAAAGCTCAAGTGAGTTTCTTGCAGGCAGCATATAGTTGGATTTTCTGTTTTATAAGAAGTAAGCCACTCAATGTCTTTATTTAGAGAATTTAATCCATTTATATTTAAAGCATTTATTGACAGGTGGAGTGTTACTAGTGCCATTTTGTTTAGCATTTCCTGACTTTTATAATTCCTTGTTTCATTTTTTTCTCTCTTGCTATCTTCCCATTGATTTGAAGATTTTTTCATAGTGGCATATTTCGATTCTTCTTTCTTTATATTTTGTATCTACTACAGATAGAGATTTGTATATATATTTTTGAGATTACCATGAGCTTCAGATAGCTCATGTTATAGTTATACCAGTCTACTTTAAGCTGATAGAAATTTAACTTTGATCACATTTAAAAACTTTACACCATACTGTTCTCTCCTGACATTTTATGTTGTTGATGTCACAATTTACATTTTTATATTGCAAATTACAGTTATTGTTATGCTTATTTAGTACTTTTGTCTTTTAATTTTTACATTAAAATTAAGTGATTTATCCACCATCATTATAATATTAATCTGAATTTGATTATATACTTAGAGTGAGTTTTATACTTTCATATGTTTTCATGTTGCTATTTAATATCCTTTAATTTCAAAATGAAAGCTCCCTTTAGTATTTTTGCAAGGAAGTCTAGTGGTGATGAACTCATTCAGTTTTTATTTGTCTGAAAAAGAATATCTCTTTTTCATTTTTGAAGAACAGACTTGTATGGTAAGCTATTCATAGTTGGAAGATTTTTTTTCTCTCAGTACAGTGAGGCTGTGGTAATTTTATCAATAAATGATGCTATGATACCTATTATTCATATAAAACAAAAAGTAATTTGATCTTTATATCACATCACACACAATCCTAAATGTATAAACTTTAAAAGGTGATTCTATAATTTATTGAAGACTATATAAGAGCATGTATTTATGAACTAAAGTTCATAAATAAGAAATGGATTATTAAATAACACATAAAACATGTAAATGGTAAAAAAAATATTTGAAATATCATTGTCTCATGTTAAGAACTTTTTTCCATCAAAATAAATGTCAGTATTGTGAAAACCATATAAATACAAAAAACAAGAAAAGATTAATATCCAGAATATGTAAAAACAAAAAAAATTAAAACATCAATGTGATACAAGCAAGTTAGGAATAATAATTTCTAAAAAAAGAATATATATGCCTATTATTGGTTGTATTATTATTTTTAAATATTTGTACTTTTCCCCTCTTTGAAATAGTATTGTACACCCATGTTCATGGCCAAATGAATTAGTAGGGTATACGTTCCCATGCCACTAGGTGTGTGTTTGGCCATTTAACTTGCATTGGCCATTGATATATGATTGGACATGACCTATGCCATATGAGTAGATGGTTAAAGAGTTGAGTGTTTTTACCAGTTCTACTTTTTCCCTCTTCCATAAGAAGAGTGTGTTCTAATCTCTATTCTTCCAAGAAGAGATCTATCCTCTTATCCTAAATCCTGAAACGAAGAAGATAATGTGGAACAGACTCCAGGCAACTTACAGTACAGAACAATGCCACATCATTGGACAGAATCACAGTCTAAGACAGTAGGGCCAAATCAAGAGCAACATTACTAAGAAATAATCTTTGTTTCGTACATGCTGAGATTTTGACAGTAGTTTGCTATCTCAGCCTATCACAGAGAAGCTGCTTAGCACATGACTCATGAACGTGAAAAGGGGTTCCAAACCTTGGTAATAAGAAGTGTAAAAATGTTGAACCTCCATTTCACACTACCACATTTGAAATGATATAAAACACTAATTCCGGTTTTGGAAAACATGTACAGACTAAATAGTCTTGAACATGTCAATAAGCAAAAAATTAGCTATCTTTTTTTACATTTTTAATTTCGAGAAATTATTTTACATGGACATCAGGAAGAAAAAGAAATAGTCCTTGAAGTTTTTTCTGTATTTAAAAGATTTTATTTCCCTAACCAAAGATATTAGTTTTACTACAAGATTAGAAATTAAAAAATAATATGTTGAACAGAGTTGTTCTCAGATAGACTTTTTTTCATTTTACTTTCATTTTATCTCTGTCTCTTTTCAAATCTTCTGAACATGCATAGCTAACATGAAGGGAAATGTGAAATCCTTGTCATCTTTTCATCAGCAGCAACACTCAGCAGTATTTTGTGTTTATTATATGTTTTCTGTGAGCCAGCCAAAAGACGAATGGGCAATTTTATTTCAGATTGTACTTTGCCCTTTGTAAGGTAAGGTAGGGATTGTCACAACCTCCCAGACAGGGTCAAGTTCCACCTGCCCCTGAAAGATAAAATCTCTACATGAGAAACAGAAGTCTATTTTGGAGATAAATGTAGACCTATTCACATGATAACACATTCCATGCCAGGCTGGATATCTGATAAATGTTTGAATATAAAATATGTCACTTGAAGAATTCTGGTGAAACATGTTTTCTGTAAAATTCAGAACATTGTGCAAAATTAATTAAATCTCCAAAAATTCCATCTTGTTTACTATTGAAGGTAGACTTTTAAAAAATTAAAATCCAGAAAATGTGCTTACTTTTTATTAATATTTTCAATCTGTTAATGGCAATGACTAGAAATTTGATGATTGCCTTTGGTCAATACTTATGTGAGAACACTTTTTACTTTGCATTAATAAAAGTAGCTTATAAAGTTCTCGTCACAGATGGAGGAATTGAGATGCTCTTTCTCAAAACTCCATAAAGAGTAGTTAAAAGATAAGAGGAAAAAGTCACCATCTTTTATGAAATGAATGAACAGACTTAATCCCAGCTACACACTCTAACCACACATGGTCTGAGTGTATGGGTCAGCTTTTTGTTCTCCTTTATCTGGCTAGTAAACTCCCCCACAGCTTCAGCCTTTACTCACTAATACGTCTCAAGTACATTGAATAGTGCCTTGTACCTTGTATACTTTCAATAAAGATGTGTTCAATGACTGAATAAATGGGAAAGATTTCATATAGTATCTTAAGAGAAAGTACTCAAAAAGTAACTATTGCAAGTATTCTTATTAATATATTTGCATAATTATCATTAAAATTGCATTATTTTAATATTACAAATTCATAAACTAGAAATTCATTTTCTGGAAGTAAAATGTAGCAGATACTCTTGAAATTGAAAACAGTGTTTTTCCACATGTAATATTTGGCAAAAAGTGAAAAAACAATCTAGAAATATTTCTTCTTGAAATTGCTCTCTGCTAATTATGTATAATTACTTAATTTATTATGAGCTTTGATATGTAATTATAAACATGTAATTGTTTGCATTTAATAAGTATTATATAGATGTACAAATATGTTTATGTATTATATACACATAAACTTATAAATGTGGGTTGAATATGAACTAGTTCTTTTTTTAAAAAATGATTATATTTAAATAAGATAAAACTCTTACTTGTAATATGTTTTATGTGTGATTATATTAGCATAATGTCCTTGTGTGGCTTCTATTTTTAGAAAATATAACATGAGGGTGGTAGAAGCTTTAGAATCCTGGAAATGAACCATCTTTAGTCTCTTAACTAAATGAAGCTTATCAAAAGCTTTCTTAATAAAATAATTTCCAATGTGAACAAAGTTAAATATAATTTATTTATATAATTAGACTCTTTTGTTAACATTTTTTTTTTAGATTTTATTTATTTATTTGACAGAGAGAGAGAGAAATAGAGATCACAAGTAGGCAGAGAGGCACACAGAGAGAGGGGGAAGCAGGCTCCCTGCTGAGCAGAGAGCACAATGCGGGGCTCCATCCCAGGACCCTGAGATCATAACCTGAGCTGAAGGCAGAGGCTTTAACCCACTGAGCCACCCAAGTGCCCCTATCATTAGACTCTTTATTCCCACTGACAGTATTTACAAGAGATTGATAGGCTGCCATGTAACATAATTTAATAACTAACTGGAATATAGAACTACAAAATAAAATGTAAAACAATTTTAAAACTTCAATAATACTAAATGTTTGGTTTTTTTAAATTTTGTAAATGAAATAAAGTCATTTCTCTTTGGGGCGCCTGGGTTGTTCAGTGGGTTAAAGCCTCCACCTTCGGCTCAGGTCATGATCTCAGGGTCCTGGGATCAAGCCCCTCATAGGGTTCTCTGCTCAGCAGGGAGCCTGCTTCTCCCTCTCTCTCTTCCTGCCTCTATGACTACTTGTGATCTCTCTCTCTTAAATAAATAAATAAAATCTTTAAAAAAAAGTCATTTCTCTTTGATGTGTTTCCAAATCTTGAGGTAAGGTATATTTCAAAAGTCCTGTTTTTCGTCTTTGGAATAACTTTTGATGAGACAGGTTACATATTTTTTTTTCACATTTTAAAAAAGATTTTATTTATTTGAGAGAAAGAACATGGGGGGGGCGGGGGAAGGAGCAGAAGGACAGATAGAGGCAGACTCCCCACTGAGCATGGAGCCCTCAGGGGCTTGATCACAGGACCTTGGGATTCTGACCTTAGCCTAAGGCAGAGGCTTAACTGACTGAGCCACCCAGGTGCCCCTTTTTACATTTTTAATACAAATATTTACAATGTAGAATTTTGAAAAATAGCAAAGGACTGGAGCAAAACCCAACTCAAGTAGATATCTTATCTAAAATGTCTGTATTGCTCTCATTTGTTATTTAACCTTTTAAGAAATACTTCCAAATTTTAAGGAGCATCTTAGATTTTATTTTGTTAAACAAAAGGGAGACATTTCTGGAATATTTAGCTTTGTTTAAAGAACAAAAATGTGAGCAGGAGAGTTTATTTGTGTGCAAAAATAAATTACCAAACTACACACCTTTTACCAGATTGAATATATACACCCTTTCACTTGTATCAGTCAAAACATCACAGTGGGTATTATATATTATCTGTCTGTATCAAAATTCACAGAATCACCTTCACAATCATAGCCAAACCATAGAAATGTCAAACGATTTACTTAAAATAGTTTATCTATGGGCTTGTATGTATATAGATTTCCCAAGTTTGAAATGACTCTTTTGGACCAAAGTCTTATTTGGGAAACTCTATCTATAATTTCATGAGTATCAAGGATGGACATTGAGTTTCTAGAAATCACAATCTTATTATTTAATATTAATGAGACATTTAGCAACAAGGCCTGTGGGAATTATCGTGATTATTCTGTGGTTGCCGACTTATGTAAACTATTGGTTTTCTCTGGATCTTGAGGTACTTATTTAAACTTGCCTCACTTTTGCTGTCATAAATGTAACATGTTAATATTTGGGAAATGCTGTAAAAAGTGTTTAGGTTTGGATTGTTAAGGACATCAAATTTTTTAAAACAATCAAGAATGACAAGAAGTATTCTTTACCTTAATATATATGAATTATTCGGTAAATAAGGAGGGTTGCCTTATAATTTATCCCTTAGCAAAGACTCCTCCTTACTAGTGTGAATCAGGTTTTGATTATCTTGTATATCAGGCGAGGAGAGCTTTCAAATTTGCAACAAGGAGCAACTTTGTTTGTCACGTTTCACTGCCTCGACCTTTTAAAGTTATTTCTTGCAACTTATTGCAAGTCAGGGCTTTAAAATACATTAGTTAAACACTCTGAGACAAAGGATTAAATCCAACAGTTGAAACAGCAGAAATAGGACTAACCTTTCCATGTGAAAGGTATACAGGATTGAGCAATATATTAAATTTCCTTAACAAAAACCTAGTTGGATTAAATTCTGTCCTATAATAAATAAAAACACTTCACTCAAAATTGATTTTTTTTTATATATATTTCCACTTAAAGGTGAATTTAACTGTACTTTTTCAGCTGACTTTGCTTCTGTTTCTGAAACAGCACAGATTTCAAGAATACTTTTAAGGGGAAATTAATGCTTTTAGCTGTGGGTATTTTGATGACTCAGCAAGAATACTGCTGAGTGGATGACACTTTCTAGAGCTCAAATCCAGTATTTAATGAAGTCTTTTCTAATCTCTTGGCAAGAGGAAGAATAATTGTATGTTCTCCTAAATTAACAACATATGAAAGTGGAAGATGGTTCTTCTTTTATTGTGATTTCTACTCAGATATATATATATATATATTTTTTAAAGATTTTATTTATTTATTTATTAGGAAAGAGAGAGAGTGAGAGAGAGCATGAGAAGGGAGAAGGTCAGAGTGAGAAGCGGACTCCCCATGGAGCTGGGAGCCCGATATGGGACTCGATCCCGGGACTCCGGGATCATGACCTGAGCCGAAGGCAGTCGCTCAACCAACTGCGCCACCCAGGGGCCCTCAGATAATATTTTTTTGTGTGTATAACCAACGTATTTTAAAAAATTTTAGAATCTACTTACAAATATTGGGTATTGCTAAAAAACTTTCCTTCACCAGCAATATTATATACCTATGAGAAATTATTACTTTATTTTACAAGTAGGTAAGTTACTTAAAATGGTAGTTCATATATTATCTATATCATTATAAGAATGAATGTTTAATTCATATTTTGACCAATATTACATACATATTACTTGACAGTTGAATGTATACGCTTAAATATTTTGTCAAATTCTTAGCACCTTATGAGACCTGACATGTCAAAGATAAAAGTATAGTATTGTTTTACTTGACACTTTTATTTGAATTATATGTGAGTCATCTTTGATGACTAAATGGAATTGGAAAAGCTTTGTTTATATCCCACTTCGAATAATGACAATCACCTTCTGTATTCGATTACTTTCCCATTCAGAGTATCATCTGCATTTGTTTTAAGTTTGCTTTCATCTATTCATTCACTCTCTGAGAATGTACCGAAAGCATATTTAAAACAGAATACTATGAAGGAGACATACAGATGGCTAATATACACATGAAAAGATGTTCAAACATCATTCATCATCAGGGAAATACAAACCAAACCTATAATCAGATACTACCTCACACCTGACAGAATGGGTGAAATGAACAACATAGGAAACAACAAATGTTGGTGAGGATGCAGAGAAAGGGGAACCCTCTTGCACTGTTGGTGGGAATGCAAACTGGTGCAGTCAATCTGGAAAACAGTATGGAGGTTCCTCAGAAAATTAAAGATAGCTACATATATATCCAGTGAAATATTACTCAGCTATCAAAAAGAGTGAAATCTTGCCATTTGCAATGAGATGGTTGGAGTGAGAGTCTATTATGCTCTTAATTTATATTTATTTCACTCACCAGTGAAATAAATAAGATAAAGTCAAATACCATATGATTTCACTCATATGTGGAATTTAAAAACAAAACAGATGAACAAAGAGGAAAGGAAAAAGAGAGGGAGGCAAACTACAAAAAAGACTCTTAAGTATGGAGAACAAACTGAGGATTGCTTGAGGGGAGGTGGGTTGGAGGATGGGCTAAATGAGTGATGGGCATTAAGAAGGGCACATGTGATGAGCTCTGGGTGTTAGATATAAGTGATGAATCACTAAATTCTAATCCAGAAACTGATATTACACTATGTGTTAACTAACTAGAATTTAAATAAAAACTTGAAACAAAACAAAACAAAATAAAACAAAGAACTCCATGTGATACTATGGACTCATGTGATACTATGAGACCACTTACAAACCTGTGGCTAACACTCTCTTGCAGAGATAAGAAGAGTAAAATAAAAGCCAGGTGTTTATGACAGAATTTCCATGTTGAGAAGAGAAATGGAGAACTCTGTAAAGGCAAAAATAGGGATGCCTGAAGGCTCAGTTGATTAAGCATCAGCGTTTGGCTCAGGTCATGATCCTGGGTCCTGAGACTGAGACCCTTAGGGGCAATCTCTGCTCAGCAGGGAGTCTGTTTCTCTCTCTCCCTCTGCCTGGCCCCCTGCTCATGCCCTCTTTCTCCCTTTTTTTTAAAGTCTTTAAAAAAAGTCAAAATGTAATGATACAACTGGAAGAGCATGAGGAATGAGAAGACTTGAGAAAGAAGATGGTAAAATATTATCTGTAAGATAATCAGGAATTTAAGAGATAAACTTCATACCTTGAACCTTAATACAGCCATTTGTTTTTTGTGTGTTCTTTTTATCAGTATCAACTGATTCAGGGCTTTGAGATGAGGGATAGAGGGTGGCAGTATTTTAGGATCTTTCACACACACCCCTTCTTCTTCTTCCTCTCCCCCTCCTTGTACCACCTTCCCCCCGCCTCCTCCTTCTCTCCTCTTTTAGTAATAGATTCTTAGAAGTCATGTGGAGAATTGATATGAGTTGAGGAAACCAATATTAAAGAGAAAAGTAAGCTGGAGAACTCTCACAAGGAGTAAAGCAAGGTGATTCTAGGAACATCATGACTGGACTGTAACCCTTTTCCTGCTTCTTTCGATTCTATTTTATTTGCTTCTACTGAGCCAAGAAGCCCTGGGTTCTATTTGAGACTTAAAAGAGAGAAATAGTGTAAGGCTTTTAGCGCTCCAGTAGAAATGTGAAAACCTGTCTCTCCCCACACCAGAAATCAATACTCAGAGATGTGTGAGGCTAGGGTATGCTGTGGTTTAAAATATATAAGAAAAAGTACTCATCATTTGAGATGAACAAGCAAAGATAAACCAGTAAAGAATATTAAATGTTCTGGATGGTAAGAAGAAATCTAGGAAAGACAATGTTGTCTTTGAGGCAAAAGAACTTTTTATCCGAAGGAATTGTTGCCTAACTTATTTAAGTAACTTACTTGTTACTTAAAAGTCAACAAAGGTGCTTACAAGAGGTGCCATGGGACTCAGGAAATAGAGCATTATGTAAGACTGGAAAAGGAGACATTTCAATAGATAGGAAGGGACTACATGGATATTGAAGGAATTGAAAGATGAGGAAATAGAAACAATAAATGTATATTATTTCAATAGATTTTGCAGTTAAGTGCAAGTTGTAGGTAAATCGATCTTGAAGAGAACATTAAATAGAATGGTGCTGGATTTTTATATGAGGGAGATTGGAACATGTTATGAACTAAGAGGTGAGAGAAAATGGTAGTAATATATGAAGATTAATAAATTGTTTGGATTTACAGAAGTTAAACCTCAAAATTCTAAGTTTGCAAATTTCCTAAACCTCCCTTCTCACTACTCCATGGACAATAGATGAGGGTAATAAAGAGCATATGTACTCGTTATTAAGGGGGACTGAAAATAATTTATTCTAAAAAATACATGTGTATGTATGTGTTTGTGTGTATGTCTGTTTCCACCTAGAATTTTAAAATGAAATTTAGTGGCTTCATAAGGATCTTGGATATTGTAGTGCAAACTATTAGAATATTGTCATTTTTCTTAACTGCGTGTCTTATTTTTAATTTAAGAAAACAATTTTTTTCGGAGCGCCTGAGTGGCTTAGTGGGTTAAAGCCTCCACCTTCGGTTCAGGTCATGATCTCAGGGTCCTGGGATAGGACCTGCTCAGCGGGGAGCTTGCTTCCACCTCTCTCTCTGCCTGCCTCTCTGCCTACTTGTGATCTCTCTCTCTGTGTCAAATAAATAAACAAACAAATCAATCTTTAAAAAACAAAAACAATTTTTTTTCAAAGAACAAACATGAACCATAATATTGGAACTGTTTCAAGAATTTCTGTGAATTTCTCGTATTTGACTAAAGACAAATATTTATTTTCACTTGACAGTAAAGATTCTCTGAAGGAATGTGTATATGTTGTAAAAAATTGATTCACCTTCTCACGAAGAGACTTGAAATAGTATTCAAATTTCATTTTATGGGAAAATAGTTTTTACACTCTGGTTAATGATTGACTCATAATAAATGGGAAGCATAGCTTAAATTGGTATTTCCTAACATGAGCTAACTGATAGTATTTAAAAAAAAAAAAAAAGGACTGAGTGAACATTGTCTCTCCATCCCACCTATTTATGTCAAAAAGTACTTTTATAATATTTGCTGTGAGCACTAAAAATACAAACTTAATGCTCATGTTCTTTCACAAAGTGAAGTCTCTTAAACTGCTGCAATAACCACATTGCTCCTCGAGTTTACTTGCGTTAAATATGATAAACTCTTTATTTGTAACTGAATTTTTATTCATGATTGATGGGTTTGGGTTTCAGCTTAATGAAATCATACTTACATTGAAAGAAAATATTTTAGTTAAGTAACATTATCTCCAATTCCTTCACTTCCTATCATGCTCCAGATTACATCATTTACAAATTAAGGACTTTTTCTTCTTTGCTAAAAATTTAGAAGCGATCCCCTACTGGAGTTAGATTATTTTCATCAGCAAAAAAAAAACCAATTGATTGATAGGATGTGTTTGGGAGAAAGCAAGCAAATGTAATAAATTCCATTTACTTATCTATTTGGTTTAGTGTCTTTTATTGTTTTAGAAACAGTTTTACAAGAGATTCTGAATACTGTATACAATAACAACCACTATGCCATATATTAAATCTTTGTCTTCTCCCCATCTTCTAGGTAAACCCATGTCCAAGGCGATAGTGGCAAAGAGGCCAAACCAAACAGCTGGTTCATTTATAGCTCTGACTCTCATACCTGGAGCCAAGGAATGAGAATATCTCCTTCCATTCCTGCTCCCAGATTTACTTAGCTCCACTTATAGCAGCCATATTGTGGCATGGACTAATAAGCAATAATGTGTTTGCATGACTATAAGGTACACTACTTACTACTGACTTTAATGAGAGTCAATGCTGTAAGAAACAGGCCATCAAGATATTTCTGCTTTCTTCTCTGAAGCTTGTAGGTCCAAGTTCATTTTTTAAAAAAATCATTCAGAAAAATGTCTTTCTTTCATGAAATCATTCCCTGTCTACATTGCATACTACTCTTAAATTCCTTCTCATATGGTCTCCCAGTGTGAAGTTCACTCATTGTTGTTTAAAGGTTTTCTCATTATACAGAGATTACTATAAAACTGCATCCTAGGCCCAGCACCACCAGAAATGGACCAAGCATTGTGTAGGAAACTAGAAATGACAGGCAGGTTTCCATTTCTCTTAGGAATTACAGTTACTATCTGTCCACTTCAGAATATTTGAGTAAGACAGGTATATTATCAAGACAGAAAATGATAAATACCAATATACTCAAATATTTGCACCAGTGTACCTTGAAAAACATGAATAGCAGGTGACTATTTGAAAACTATGGTCTACCAGCAATTTATAATACTATTTGTTAGACTATTACTATAATCCCTGAAATTTCAGGTAAAATAATGCCCCTTCTTCTTCTCTGATGATTTATATAATCCCTAAATTTAATCATATGATTAAGGGAGTAATTGTGTGATCACATGTTATTTTTTTTTCAATATTTTATTTATTTGAGAGACTGAGTGAGAGAGAGCACGAGCGGGGGGAGGAGGGGTGGGCCAGGGAGGCAGAGGGAGAAGCAGACTTCCTGCTGAGCAGGGAGTAGGATGTGGGGTTGTATCCCAGGACCCTGGGATTATGACATGAGCTGAACAGAATACACTTAACTAACTGAGACACACAGGTGCCCCCATGTTAACTAACATATATGTACCTATCAGATAGATAGATAGGTAGATAGATAGATATTCTAATATCTTATTTAATATATGTCATTATTTTTGTTTTTTAAATTTTGTTATTTTTTTTTAAGATAAAATCCTTCCTCCATCACCAATACCCTTCCTTCTCTTCTAGGGAGTCTGTCACCAGGGAATTGATACTTATTTTTTATAGGCTCCATGATTTTTACATACTTTTTTATTCTTTTGTGCTTCCTTCTTAAAATTCCTCAATTTGATCATCTACTTCACTGACTTACTTTCTTGATATTTATACTACCATTTGATGTATTAATGTGGTACTTTATTCAAAATAACTTCCCATATTTTTTATCTTGATTTTTTGTTTTAATGCTTAGTCTTGTTTGGTATTGCTAACATCTGTTCTTATTTCCTTACATTGATTTTATATTTATTTCTATTTCTAGGTCTTTCCTTTCTACTAATTTTGGTTCACTTGATATATGTTCTCAATTGTGTTGGTTTCTTTTTTTAATTTTGAACAGTTTTTTGAGATAGCATTACAGATGTCTATTTATTTGTTCTTTAAATTCAGTTTTACTAAAGATTATCATTTACTCTCCCTGACAGTATGTCCTGTGTAAAGGTTTAAAGGAGTTTCCAATGATTTGGGAAAAAGAAATGGTATGAATCTCGGGATAGGGAGCCATGAGTGCCACAAAGTCACTGCTGCTCATTCTTTTTCATTGCCAACCCAGGCAGATCCTGTAGTGAATATTTCACTAACTGAAAGAAACAGCATTTGGAAGAGGCAGTTAACCCTGAGAACTTTTGTCTTCATTTGCAAAAGATATTCTCTGTAGTTATGGAATTTGAGTACAACAGATTTTGTGTTTGCTTTTGTTTTCTTATTAATCTTTAAGGTTCACTTCCATTGTCTTTTGCTTTCATAAAATCTACCAACGGGTTTACTCTAATTTTTGTATTTGGTCCTTTGCATATAAATATATATTTTTTTTCTACTGGCTGCTTTTGAAACTTTCCCTTTATTGCTGGTTTTAAGCAATTTTATTATGATGTGCCTTGACATTATATTCTCTACATTTCTTCTGCTTTGGTTTGTTGAATTTCTAAGATCTATGAATTAGTATTTTGTATTAAACTGGGAAATTTTAATTATTATTACTAGAATATCTGTTTCTTCAACTCCCTACTTCTGGAACTCCAGTTACACATCTATCATACCATTTTACATTGTCTGATATATGTTTCTGTTCCTATTTATTAAGTCTTGTTTAATACTTGTATTTCATTTTAAGTGCCTTTAAATTCAGTGGTATTTTCTGCAGAATCTAATCTCCTATTAATTTCACCCAGTATTTTTTTCTCTATAAGCTCCATTTACATTCTTTTAAAATTTCTTCTACAATTTTCCTCATCAATGCTCCCTTTTCCAGTAAATCTTTCTATTACTTAGATATTGCACCTCCAACGTCACCACCCCACCAGTGCTTTAGAACTAAGATATTATATATAACCAAAACTTGGTGAAGACTCGGATTTCATACCTGGGACCATATTATTTCTATATATACATATATATGTATATATATACACACGCACATATGTGTATATACATATATATGAAAATATATACATACACACACCACAACATACAGATAGATAGATAGATAGATAGATAGATAGATGATAGATAGATGATAGATAGATAGATAGATAGGTAGATAGATAGATATTCTAATATCTTATTTAAAGTTCTTATCTGCTAAATCCAATATCTTCCATTTCTGAAGCTGTTTATGTCAACATTTTAACTCCTGCTTATAGGTAATAATTATCTGCTTCTCTCACTGATGATTTTAAAATTGGATGTCAGAAACTGTGCATTTTATATTTCTGGGTCCTGGGTTTTGAGATCTTTCTTTAAAGGGCACTAAGTTTCAACATGATGTACAATTAACTCATAGATTAGTTTGGTCCTTTTGAGTTTTGCTTATAAGTCTTAGTATGGCCAGTTAAGAGAAGGATTTATTTTGGGGCAAGTTTAGCTCCACAAAAAAAGTAATATCTTTGTGAGAAATGTGTCCATTGTCCTCTGAATTACAACTTCTCTCCCAACTAGCTGATGAGTACACTCTTTCCAGCCATTTGTGAGCTCTAGGTATTATTTGACCTAATGCTTTCCAGTGGTCTTTCCCTGTTCTCAGGTAGTTTCTTCTCAAGTATGTAGTGATCACTGCTCAGCTAAATCCTCTTGACTATCCTTCTCTAGGTATTTGCATCTTTCATTTTCATTTTTCTCCTGACCATTACTTCTCCACAAATTCTAGATGCCTCAATCTCTCTGAATCCATACATCCATCTCCTCAGCTGAGTGAGACTACTAGGTAGGCTATTTGGCTTTTCCTGCTGTGCTGTCCCTGGAAACTGCTTTCAGACATTAAATTTGGGCAGTTGTCTGACTCTTGTCTCAGGGACCCCTTCTTTTGGGTATCAGAGCCTTCCCCTGCTTGCTACCCAATGTCTGAAAGCTATTGTGTATTTGTTTTCCATCTTTTTATAATGGTGGGATAATTCATCTAGTAATTAACCATTTATGGGGTCTAAATGAAGGTTTTTGGGAGAAATGAGTGGAAAGACAAATTTTCAGAGGCAGATGATCAACTGATCAATTCTGACATGTATTTATGAGTTTCTCATGCCAGTAAAAATTTGTGTTGATCTGATATTGCCTTTCCTCCTTATCAGCAGTTTAGATATAGAATATTATACATATATCTAATTTCTGTGATAAAAAGTTGGTAAAGAAAGGGGAAACTGGGTCACTCAGTCAGTTAAGCATCTTACTCTTGATTTTGACTCAGGTCATGATCTCAAGGTCCTGAGATTAAGCCCTGCATTGGCTCTGCAATCAGGAAGTTTGCTTAAGACTCTTTCTTTCCCTATGCCCCTCCCATGCCCCCGAAATAATAAATAAATCCTAAAAAAAATGTTAGTGGGCACCTGGGTGCCTCAGTGGGCTAAGTTTCCAACTCTTGATTTTGGTTCGGGTCATGATCTCAGACTTGTGAGATCAAGCCCCCATCAGGCTCTAGACTCAACACAGAGTCTGCTTGAGATTCTCTCCCTCCCTCTGTCTCTCTTCCTTACTCTCTCTCTTTCTCTAAAATAATAAATAAATAAATAAATCTCAGGAAAAAAAAAGTTATTCTCAACCAATGCAGAACAAAAACAGTTCTTTAGGGAAGGCAGTTTCTTTCGTATAGAGAAAGTTAATGTTTATCTCAAGGCAATGGAAGAGAAACACATAGCCAACTAAACTCACCTCTTTCCAATCTACCCTTTCTTTCCCACCACCTTCCCTTCCAGGCTGCATTCATTCATTCACTACCATATCAAGTAAATCTTCTTAGATTTCCTCACAGTGTTTTATTATATCTTTATTATATCCATGCCCACTCTTCTTCAACATTTATCTAGGATTGATTTTGGGGAGAGAGATGGCAGAAAATTAATGTGTGCAATGACAAAGACAACCTTATCATTCTATTTTAACTACATCCATCATCCATCACTGTAGATTTCTTTAAATCTGCTCCTGCATTTTAACTTTATTTTCACAGTGGTTTGCAGCCAAGAAGAAGTGGTGGTTAAGCCTTAAACAAAACAAAACAAAAAAACCTTTAATGTAGAGCATGACTCCTAGAAGATACATAATGAGGTCTGAGCCTAGACAGGGGATACAGTATGGATGCACTAGCATACGGCCATTAACAATAGAATTTACCTTTAAGCATGAATAGTCCCATAAGGCATTGTTTGAGGGCGAAAGACTAATTAGGTTGCATTTTTTTTTTAAGATTTTATTTATTTTTTTGACAGAGAGAGAGAGAGAGATCACAAGTAGGCATAGAGGCAGGCAGAGAGAGGGAGGGAAGCAGGATCCCCGCCAAGCAGAGAGCCCGATGCGGGGCTCAATCCCAGGACCCTGAGATCATGACCTGAGCCGAAGGCAGAGACTTTAACCCACTGAGCCACCCAGGCACCCCTAGGCTGACATTTTAGACAGATGTCTCTGGATTGTATGAAAAATGATTTGAGGGGAGAAGAATTAAACAAAAGTGATCAGTTAAGTTGTTGAGTGGTAACAGAGTTAAAGCAAAGACACATGGGAGAGTGGATTTAATTTTTAAAAAATGTTTGATAGGGGAGCCAGGGCGGCTCAGTGGGTTAAAGCCTCTGCCTTCAGCTCAGGTCATGATCTCAGGGTCTTGGGATAGAGCCCTGCATTGGGGTCTCTGCTCAGTGGGGACCCTGCCTCCCCCTCTCTCTCTGCCTACTTGTGATCTCTCTCTGTCAAATAAATAAATAAAATCTTAAAAAAATAAAAAATGTTTGAGAAATTCATCAGGATTTGTCAATGATCAAATGTGAAAAATAAAGTAGAGAGAAAGACAAAAATTGACTTTTGTGTTTCTAGTTTGGATACTAGGATAAGTAAAGGAACTATCATTTGAAATAGAAAATACAATACTTTTTATTTGTTGAGGTTAAATAACTATAGGATATACAGATGGGATCTGAGCTTTGTGGTTCCAGATGGAAATTCAGATACATTTTTAGTTCAGTTATAATTTTTAAAGTATGTATGTTGATGATCTTACTATCTCATCAGGTTATTATTAACTAATCTTTTTTTTTTATTAACTAATCTTATGCTCTTAAATTCAGTATCCAAGTTTTAAATGTTAAAAATCAGTAGGAGGAGATTAAATGTTATAATTCTGTATTAAAAACAACCATATAAGAATATTTTGTATTTCTATAATGAAACACCTTTGCATATGCTCCAAGTTGAAGCTAATTTAAATTTAATTGTCTTCGATGGTAAGCATGAGATTAGGAAGATTTTACTTTTCAGTATCTAGTATCTAGATACTGAGACTGAGACAGATACTGAGATTCAGTATCTAGTATCTTTTCAGATTCAGATATCTAGTGTAGAAAATTATTTTTATTTATATGAAGAAATGTCCTGTTTTTCTGAGCATAAAGGGACTGTCATCCTGAAAAACTTGTAACACAAGTCATGAAGAAACCTTACTCAGCCAGTAGTTTCAATCTTCTCATCTATGAATCCCTTGAATGTGACCGTGAGGTGAAAAAAAAGATATAGTGCAAATTTGTTAGTCTTTAATTCTGCTCCTTGACATGTAAAATAGCCCCAAAAGCCAATGGGAAAAAAATTAAAAACCTAGATAACCACATGTAGAAAATTGGGAGACAGAGTACTATGAAAACCATGGTGTTTATAATACATTAATATGGTTCCAAAGGTGAACTGTGTTATTGAAAGGTGCATAAAGCCCAGCTCATTTTTTTGTTTTGTGTGAGAAAATCTGGTGGAAAATAAAATAGCTGCCAAGGGATAACACTCTATTAAAAACATTTTCAAGATTCTTGTCTCTTTAACTTTAGTCCTGATATGGCATATCCTTCAGAATAGACCCTATTACGACTTTTCTAATATTGTCACATTACATCTTGCTTCCAGCTGTGTTGAATATTCCAAAAGAATATTTTTGGAGATAAGATACAATTAGTGGTACCAGAAACTCTCTCTACATGTAGGCAGCACAGATTGGAGCTGAAAAAAGGTGGGCCAATCATAGTTTAGCTGTATCATTACCTCAGCCTCAGGGATATCTACAAAACCAAGAGTCTCATTGACAATTGAGTTATGGTGGGCTTTGTTATGCTATAAAAATCGAGTTTAAGTTGGCCAGAATAACATATACATGAGAAGTCATTTTGGCTAAGTGTTTAAGCTCCTTGAATCATAAAATAGGAAGGATAATTCTGGTATGTTTTAAAACTCAGAAAAATTTCTGGGAGAAAGACTGTATTTTGCAATGCATTCTGAGGGGAGCAGCTACATGGCCAGATTAATGAAACCAGACAAGGAATATTCCTATATATTCAGAGTTTAAGAAGTTTTTCTTACTTATCCTTCTCACTGAAGTAGCCTGCCAAGGAAAGAGCATATATTCTTTTGTTCTTACTGTAAAATTATCTTAAAATACAGTGAATGCCTTTAAACTGCTTATCATCCACTTCTATTCCTTCAAACTCCCTTAAACTCTGCAAAAAGAAAAAAAAATGTATATTAATTCAAGAAAAATTTGAACAATTTTGGAATATCAAAGTGTATTAAGAACAGAAATTAGGGACATCTCGGTGGCTCAGTTGGTTAAGCATCTGCTTTGGCTCAGGTCATGATCCCAGGGGCCTGGAATGGAGTCCCACATCAGCCTCCTTGCTCAGCGGGGAGTCTGCTTCTCCCTCTGCCTGCTGCGCCCCCTGCTTGTGCTTGATCTCTTTTTCTCTCTCTCTCTGACCAAAAAAAAAAAAGCCTTAAAAAAGAGAACATAGTTGTTAGAAGACAAAACTCTACTTTTATTTTACATCTTGTTTTCTTAGGATAGAAAATGCAACAGGCAGAAAACATGAATGGGGAAAAATAGAATTATTGCTATAAGGCTTGGTTTTCAGGGCCATTTCCACCATTTACTAGCTGTTTCCAATCAACACCACAATTTCCCACAACTTGATTTTTATCATAGTATTGTTATGAAAACCAGCCAGGATTATGAGAATGCTTTTCAATAACAACAAAATATAGAAATTTAATTACTTTTAGAAAGCATTTTTCCAAATGGCAAAGGAACATTAAATTTCCATTATATTTTTTCCTAAATTTCCTACTTATGCCTAAATTTCCATTCCAACTTATAATGTTACTTTTTTGCCTTTTTTCTATATCCAAATCGAATGTGTTTTACTGATTACAAAAAATTAATATTAATTTGTAAAACATTACTGCTTATTAAAAAAAATCTTGGGGGAGATTTTGTTACTACTACCACATTAGAAGCATTTTATTTCCTTTTTATTCCTTTCTTCCTGTGATATAGACCTTTCATTAGTTGGGTAGGTATTACTTTTATGAAATTCTATTAACATTGTTGGCATAATTTCTAGGCAAGAGATACTTATAAAGAATTATCCCTGTGTTATTCTTCTACAATGCTTTGCCCCCAAATTATGTGATGGTATAATGCAAAGCAAGAATGATAAATTGCAAGAATTTTTATTCTAGTTCTTGTGAGAAGTGAATGAGTATGTATTGAAAATATTCCCTGGATATTATCCTGGTAAAATTTTTATATCTTTCCATTCTTTATCATATCTATATTATCCTTATAGGGAATAGCAGTAATAATACTAATAGCAACCAATGCTATATTATGTGTTCACACTCTTCTAAAGACTTTGTATATATTATCTCAATTAATGCAAAAGATTACATGTTAGAGAAGGGGAAACTGAGGTTTAGAAAATTTCAATTGCCCAGAGTTATAAGCACTTAAGTGACAAGATTTTATCTGAGGTCAGTTCTAATTCCAGAATCCCTTGTACTTGTAATTACAGACTGGCACATGTGAGATACATATCTTTAGTGGGACTTAAATATGGTTGGTGAAATTTCATGAACATAGAGACCAAAACTGTAAGGGTACTAATGTTTTATCCATCAAATTGAAAAAGGCAAGGGGTTTTTAAAAAAATGTGTGTTGTTTTCAAATCTACCTTGAGTGTGATATTTCAGTATCTCTCAGAATGACATTCTATTTTAGTATTGTATCTCTCCCATCTTTTTCTATCTTTAGAGTTTAGTATGGTCCTTGTCATGGTGAGTACTCAATAGATGCTGTCAAAATTTGAACTTGATGTGCTGCTTGTTCTCATTTCTGCTGTGAGAGAAATATGTAACATGATGAAATAGACAGGAGGACAACATTAAATTGAATACCTACTAACTTGCAAGCACATTTTATACAACATTGCATTTAGTCTGTATCACAGGCAGTGAGGTTGTTATTTTGAACCTCACATTATACGATGAGTCATTTGCTTAAGTGAGTACATTTGGCCATTGAAGGAATCGGGATATGGATCCAGGTCTGTTTAATTGCAACTCTAATGGTTTTCCAACTAGTCTACGCAAATTTGTAGGAGTTAAAGCATGTCTTCGCCTCACTGGTATGTTTTTGTCTCTGTGCAGTAGCTGATGGAAGTTTCACAATCGTCCATTCTCTCAGGTGACTGACATTTACAGGAAATATGGGAAGGCAGTATCTTTGATGCACACACAGTGGCCTTTCCCTACAGTGCACATATTTCTTACTTTTGGTAATATAGAGGACATTCATTTGTAGATACAGCCAAGTCAGCTCTCCAACTTAAAGATCAGAAAATCAGACTTGTCTTTTCGAAATGGGTCTGTGGCTTTGCTTTGCTGATAAGGCATTATTAGCTTTCACAGAATCACCAACAATAATTTTTTTTTACCCAGTTCAGTAAAAATAAGTCAAGTAATAAGGATGTTCGATGACATTTTCTGAAGGGATTTCTACAATTATTCTACTCATGCTTAGCAATATTTCTCCCCTTTTTTTCCCTCTTTTTCTCACAGGTCACATTTCAATGAAACATTCAGGATATTTAATTAGAAAAACAAACTGTTTTCATAAAAGTGAAAAATCTATGGCATATTTTCTCTTGGGATGTAAAATTTAAATTATCTTCCTGAGGTATGTGATTTTCGCTCTTTTATAACAAGCAGGTTATGTGCTCAAAAGAAAAGAGCAAAAATCCCTGAAGATTGACCTTGGTTTGGAAAGTTTTTTGAATATACAAAGTATCATGCTCTACCATGTAATTTTATGGAAATTTGATACTAGGTCTTATTTAATTTATACACTAAGTTATGATAACTCTAGGCTTTCTAGTCTGACTTATGCTGGAGGAACTGTGGGAAAAGAGGACATTATTTTGTGGTCATGCTCAGTAATTGGTACATGCTGTAAAGATTGTGCTATGGTAAATTGAAATAATTACAAAGTTATCTATACAATATGACATGCTTTTTACTCTCCTGGGATGGTGCACCAGACCAGAAGTTCTAAAATTTCACTTAAGCTGATAATATCCCTCCAATTAATTGTAAAATATATTATCACCAGATAAGAGAGAACACCAAAAGTGCAGTGAAATAACTATGTACTAGATTTGTGAAGCATATGATGGATGAGAAAAGACTCACGAGAAAAGACTCACCTTGGCTGACCCAGGAAAGTGTGATACCTATTAAGATATATGGGAACCTGTCATTCTTTATCTTATATTAACTAATATGTAATGTATATGTCTTTGGAGAAACTTCACACAAGAACAGTAAAATTATCAGACACTCTGTCAAATCTAGCATAGGAAGGGTTGTAAAAAAAATGATTATTCTAAAGATTTTGTCTATATTTTTTATTTATATTTCTTTACATGTGTTTGCTATTACCTATATCTATATCATTGATTAATCGATGAATGCATTGATTTTCCTAATGTTTATTGATACTTCATAGTTAAAATATGTTACACAAATTTGCTTATTCTTGATGAGTATGTATGGTGCAAATGTCCATATTAAAGAAATATTTTCCTGAGTCAAGCTAAATCCAATAGTAAAATAGATATCTAGGAGAAGCTTAGGAAAAACTTCTCAAATAAATAATGTTATCGCATAGATATGTAGATATCTATATATATTCAAAGGGAATCTATTTATGCTGTCCATATCATTCCTCTGCTCCAATGTCCATATATGGCATTTAGCCTAAAATTTATTATTTTACTAAGGCTTACAATGCTTGTCTCCAATCTCATCTTCTTCCTTTCTTCTCAATTTCTGTGCTTCATCCAGTGATCTTTCTTTTGGGTGAACGTACCAATATATTTATTTTCATAATATCTTTGGTCTTGTTGTTTGTTCTCTGCGTGGAGATCACCACTCCCAAATGTTATATGATGTGTCTTTCCTGTCATTCAATTGTCAGTTCATCTACCACTTGCTAAGACACACCCAGCTTAAATTTGCCTCCCATCATCCCATTACATTATTAGAAATAATTACCATGATATATTACTCATAGTACTTATCACTATCTTAAATCCTCACCTTTGTTTTAGTCTTGGATATACAATTATACTTAGCTCTACAAGCCCAAAGCATGAAATACTCAAGTCAGTCAATTTATGCAGGCAATCATTAATGGATACTAAAATGTGTAGGTGAAATTTTAATGAGATACAGGAGAATTATGGAGACTCAATCCATCCCCTCACAAATTAATTCTTGATCTCAAAGAGAAAATAGTAACCTCACAGAGAAGTCTGACAGAAACTACTTTAGCCAATAGATAAAATGCATCATCATTAGTAATAGAATCAACTGGCATTATGATCCTCCTGATATGATGCACTGAGAAGGATCGAATACCATTTTGATATTGTTTTAGCCAGAAATACATAACCTAAGTCTAAAATGAAGAAACTCCAGACATACGCACATTGAGGAACGTTCCACAAAACTGAGTTCTATGGGCTCTAAAAGCTATAAGGTCTTGAAATACAAAGGAGATTGAAGAACTGTTCAAGATTAAACTTGATTTAATTAAAAGATAACAGTTTTCCAAAGAAAATGCAGATACAGGATATTAATCATTTTTGCCTTTAATTGGCTACCCTGAAGACCAGGGTCTAGTAGTTCAATATGGGAGAGCAAAAGAATTTAAAAATTGTTTCTAATTAATGACTTGAAAATTATTTACTGGATGCATTTGTTTATCTCATTGACTTCAATTTAATATCATCAAAATGTTATTGAGCTCCAAATAGAATGTCTGTTGAAAATTGTGGAAGATCACATCTTTTCCTATATGGGGAGCTAGCTCCTCATGGAACTTAGAATATACTTCTTCTACTTAGCTATCTTATCAATTGTTACAATCTTGTAGTAAATTTTATTCTATTTTCTCTTTGGTAAACATTAAAGACTAATTAGTTTTCAAATTCTATGGTGGGTGATATTTGGAATCTAGAGTTTCATCCTAAAGAAGATGGCAGTCTACTGGGAAAGATAAGATGATTATTGGGACACCTGGGTGGCTCAGTCAGTTAAGCATCTGCCTTTGGCTCAGTCATGATCCCAGGATCCTGGGATTGAGCCCCTTGTTGGGCTCTGTGCTCAGCAGGGAGTCTGCTTCTCCTTCCTCTGCTTGTGCTCTCTCTCTCTTTCTCTCTCTGACAAATAAATAAAATCTTTAAAAAAAAAAAGATAATTATCAACCATTAAATAAAAGTCCATTAAAGTAGATTTCACTATCAGCAGAAACATTTCTGGTCCTATCGGCCTGTTGCATTTTTTCCTCATCCTTTCTGATATAATTTTGAAAAATCTCTTGTTGGATTTTAAAAGATGTACACTTTACTATTACATATATGCTAAGATTCATGTATCATTCATTATGTGATTCATGTACATGAAGGACATATACATTGCTCTCACACTTTGCCTCATTGCTAACCAGATAGATAGTTTAGAGTGAGAGACAAAACTACAACTTGATCAAATACCTCCTGTGCAGTTTTTCAGAAACCTGAGTTGAGAGACTCTGCTGAAAGCAGAGGCTTGATTCTCCAAGACAGATCAGATCAGATCAGAAAGCAAAAGGAAGGGCAAGAAGTGAGGTCAGAAATGAAACAGGGTGAAAAAAATGCCAACTTCATTGAACACTTTTTGCATCTAGACAAAGGGAAAGTGACTCAAGCTCACTGAAGCCAATCATCCAGCAGAGATTGAGAAGGGAGGTCTAGGAAAGTTTTGAGAAAGGGTGTTGTGTGGTTTAAGAGGCACTAAAGCAAGCAGAGGCAAATTCTTCTGTAGCAGTGAAAGGACAGGTCACTTTTGGTCTCAGAGCTACTACAGAATCCTTAGGATAAAGAGGTGCTGACTCTAGATTAGTTAGCATCTGTAATGAGGACAATTAATCAGACACTAATAGGCATTACATTGACATGGATCAGTTCCCACAAATGTAGAGCAATGACCAACTTCATAAATCAGATTGGAAAATATCTGCATAAGCTGCCAAAGATATTTAAAAAAAAACTATCATGTTTCTCTATAACTTCTTATTGTGACAAAAATGTATGCTAATATTGCTATTACAACATATTTAAATTTACTTTTTATTTAAAATATGTTGGGTTTCAATGAACAGATTGTTAACTCCCACAGGACAGAGAAAGAGGTTTCTGCTTCTGTTAGAATCTTTCACAGTGTTTCACATTTGTTATATATCCTTCAAACTCTTCTCCCTGTTCCCACTCTTTCCTCCTCTAACCTGTTCTCCATATGGCACAGTAGAATAATTCTTTTAACACATGAATGTCTCATTCCATTCTCCCTCTGATTTCTGATTTCACGTATAATGATCTACACTTCCAATTATGACCTGGAAGTAGGGCAGCCATACAATTTATCATTCAGACCAGGGCACTTTTAAGAGCGAACAAAGAAGCCATTGAAAAATTGTGAAGGCATAACATAATTAATGGATGTCTTAGCGAAATTGAATGTGTGTCCTTCCCAACCTCATCTACTGACAACCTCTATCCCTCTGGTGTATCCACAACCCTTACCTTAAGCTGGCAAGTTGTAGGCATGCTGGTGATAGACAGCTGTTGAATGTATGAGTGAATGAGTGAATATATTGTAAGTTTATGTTGAATGACTCTGGAATCCAATTTTCTAGTAACATTGCCTAAGTTATTTTCAGTTCTTCCTCAGTTTTTTAAATTTATGTTTATATTTTCCCTCTTGATCTATATTTATCATTTATCTGTGTGCATATTAGTTTTTCTTTTTTTTGCCAAGTTTTCAATTTAAATTTTAGTTACTCAATATATAGTGTAGCCTTGGTTTCAGGAGTAGACGTCAGTGACTCATCACTTACGTATAACACCCAGTGCTCATCACAAATGCCCTCCCAGGTTCCAAGGCTGCCACGTGTCACACACTGGGTAGCTTGAACGATGGAAATGTACTGTCTCATGGTTCCGAAGGACAGAAGTCAGAAATCAAGTTGTCTGCAGAACTGGTTGCTTTGAAAAACTGAGGAAGACTGTTCCATGCCTCCGCCTAGCTTCTGGTGATTTGCTGGCACTCTTTGGCACTCATTGGCTTATAGCTGTATCACCCCAATTTCTGCTTTCCTCCTTAAATGGACTTCTCCCTGTGTAATTACCTGTCTCTGTGTCTAAAGTTCCCCTTTTTATAAGCACACAGTCAGTCATACTGGTTTAAGGCCCACCCTGATGGCCTGAACCCTTAACTCTTAACTTGATGACCTGCGAAGACCCTATTTTCATATAAGGCATACTCACAAGGACTGGGGGTTAGGACCTCAACCCCTTTTGTGGGGACACAATTTAACACATAAAAATATGTATATAATTAGAAGACTTTTTAGGGATGCCTGGGTGGCTCAGTGGGTTAAAGCCTCTGTCTTTGGCTCAGGTCATGGTCTCAGGGTCCTCGGATCGAGCCCCGCATTGGGCTCCCTGCTCAGCGGGGAGCCTGATTCCCCCTCTCTCTCTCTGCCTGCCTCTCTACCTACTCGTGATCTTTCTCTCTCTGTCAAATAAATAAATAAAAATCTTAAAAAAAAAAAGAGAATTTTTTTATTTTAAAACTAGTTAAACTTGGGGCACCTGGGTGGCTCAGTTATTAAGTGTCTGCCTTTGGCTCAGGTCATGATCCCAGGGTCCTGGGACTGAGCCCTGCATCAGGTTCCCTGCTCAGTGGGGAGTCTGCTTCTCCCTCTGCCCCTCCCCCTGCTCATACTCTCACTTGCTCTCTCTCTCTCTCTCTCTCTTTCTCTCAAATAAATAAAACCTAAAAAATAAAAATAGTTAATTTTGATTGTGAGAACTTTTGGGGTCAGGACAAGTTTTATAAGATGCTATTCTGCAACTGAATCTTTCATTTGCAAGCCACAGATAATAAAATAAAACTATATTTATTTTAAATAAAAATGTATGCATATGTGTATATGTACTTGGAGTGTATGTATTTTGAGTTAGGGGATCCAAGTCCTAAAAGTAGAGCTCAATCTAGAAATTGTCAATCTATGGCAGTTGACACAGTGAAACACAGCTCTACCTTATTTCAGGCAGAATATTCTGTGGTCTTAAATCTTTTGAGGCAGTAATTGCTTGCCTCTTTATTAGGAGATCTCCTATATGTTCCCTTTTGCAACACAATTTGTGTATTTGTGTGCATGTGTGTAGTTTAGTAAGATACTTCCTGAATTATCTTTAGTTACAGCAAAAGGATTGCCCCCAAATTCTGAAATTAGACAACAGATTCTGAAAGAGAAATTGGGAAAATAGGGTAGTACAAACATTCCTTGGTCTGCATATTTCCATGTAGGCTGGTCAAAGAAATACATAGTTTTTATGTTTGTCCTCTGTGTGTATTTTCATGTGATTGTGCCAAGGGTCAGGGAGCGGAGGTGGAATTTGATGTTCACTGTGGATTACTGGGGTGTGAGACAGTACAGAAGGAAATAATGTAATAATACCTTACTGGATTGACTTCACTTAAGATTTTCACTGAAGTATCTGTTCCAGGCAGTGTTAGATACGCCCCATGGACTCAGATCATGCGTGCCAGCCCTGATTTGAAAGATTTACAAAGATTGTGGCTAGTCGTATTCCATAACACATTTTTCCCTCCAAGTTTATTTTATATTTGTCTACTCTTTAGGGGAAACAAATTATTTGACACTAAGGATACTTTCTCTCTCTCTCTCTCTCTCTTGCTCTCTCTTTCTTTCTCTCTCTCTTTCTTCTCCCCCAACTGCCTCACCCCCATTACAACTGGGCAGTAACCTTGCGAAGACTTGTGGCTAGCAAACTTTTTAAAAATTACATTCATTAATCAGGGTGAGTTTTCTTAAAGAGGAATTTAAATCTCAGGAACTCCTTAAAATTAAATTTTTATGTCATAATATTTAGTTGTTTGCTTAAAAATTACCTACTAACTATTGAATTAAATGACAAACACACATCTACACAAACACACACACACACACAGACTCCCAGACATTGGTCTGCTGGAAGCCGCTTGTATTGTTGTTAGAGCCATAGCTATTTGTCAAATTTTCAGATACTTTGTGGGATAGTTGTTAAACACAGCTGTTAGAAAATTTACATAAATTTTAAGTTATATTTAAAGCAGTGATGATAAATACTCAAAACTCATCACTTTACAATTATTTTCCGCTTATTACTCGTAGGTGTTATCACAACTCTTGAAATTGTTGCCTGTGAGGGTCAGTAAAGAAGTTGTCCAATGCGCCACAGGAAGTATTGGGAGGCTGTGCATTGGTCATGGGTGAGGATGGGATGGCTTGAGGTAGGCTTAGGGGGTGATTTGTTTGCTTTTCTTTGTGATTTGTTTGCTTTAAATAGACTGTGTTTTTTATATTTATAAAAAATTAGAGGAAGTACAGAGAGTTCTCACATACCCAGGCACCCACTTTTCCCTATTAGTAACATTTTACATTAATACCTTACATTTGTTACAACTACTGAAGGAACATGGACACATCATTACTAACCAAACTCTGTTGTGTATTTATAGCTCTTTAGTTTTTACCTAATGTGCTTTTTTCTGTTTCAGGATCCCACCCAGTATACCACATGATGTTCAGTAATCCTGTCTCCTTAGGCCTCTCTTACCTGTGACAATTTCTCAGAATAATTAAATTAAATTAAATTAAATTATTTAAATTAAATATTCTCTTTATAATCTTGACAGTACTGGTCAGTTATTTTGTAGGATGTTCCCTTATTGGAATTTTTCAAATGCTTTTGTTAAGATATGACTGGGGTATGAGTTGGGAGAATGCAAGAGTAAAGTATCACTTTCAACACATCATATCAAGGGTACATATTTTTTTAAGATTTTATTTATTTATTTGACAAAGAGAGAGAGAAAGAAAGAGCACAAGCAGTCAGAGTAGCATGCAGAGGGAGAGGGAGAAGCAGGCTCCCCACGGAACAAGGATCCCGACACGAGGCTCGATGTCAGGACCCTGGGATCATGTCCTGAGCCGAAGGCAGTTGTTTAACCAACAGAGAAACAAGCGCCCCTCAAGGATACATATTATCAACATAATTTATGATTTGATCACCGCAGTGAGGCAGTGTTCATTAGGTTTCTCCACTGTAACGTTACTCCTTTTTATACCTTTGTATAGTGTTATTCTTTGAAAGGAAGTTGCTATACACAACCTGTATCTAAGAAGTGGGAGTTGTGCTCTTCCTGTTCACAGATTTTCTACTGATTAGTTATTTGAAATTTTTCTGGATGGCACAATTACCTTTTTTCCATATTTATTCATTTGTTCATTATTTGTTTATTTACTTATATCAGTATGAATGCATTGATATTTATTTATTTTAGCCTTTGGGTTATAACCCAATATTATTTCTTTTGTATTGCTGCTCAAGTTGTTATGGCTTTGGCCATTAGGAGCTCTTTAAGTTAGCCCTTGTGTGCCTTTGACATACCCTCATCGAAGTGTGTGTGTATGTGTGAGTGTGTGAGTGTGTGTCTGTGTGTTGAGTGCTCCTTAGTTTCTGACACCACAAGATGCTCCAGGCTTATCTTGTGTGTTGCTTGCCCTAACATGAATTAGCCATTTCCATTTCTTCCCTTATTAAAGTTTTTTAAAATTAGTATTTATGGTATTAGAAACTAATAAATTCATGTTAGGTGTGCTTGGCTACTGAGCCATTGTCTTTTGGGGTCTCTCAATTGGAAGAGAAAAAATATTACTCTATTTATACCAAGCTGTGTTTAAATTTATATATATATATATTTTAATATATAATATATATAGGTATATATATTTATATATAGTATATATTATAAATAAAATATAAATAAATAATATATTTATATATATAAATTTCTATTTATATATAATATTTATATATATTTAACAAATAAATATATATAATATTTATTCCTGTGGAGTATTTGTTAATTTGTATATTATAAATATATATTTAATATATATAAATATATATATACCTATCCATATCTCTAATTAAATCACTTGTATCTGTATTAAGCTAAACATGAGTTCACACTGTTTCCAGATTTAACCAAATATCACATGGATCATTGTAGCCTCATTCACTTGCTGAAATGACTTATTTTGTAAGTCAGATCCAAAATAAATTTTGATTCTTTTTTCTAAATGAAGCTTAAAGTACTTAACCATGGTGAAATTGGTTCAGTTTCTGGAAGTGACTAGAGTGGTTAAAGTAAAATATTCAGTATCACAAATATGAATTTTTTTCTTTACAAGTGCATAGAAAAGAGGCTAAAAATTACTCATCAGGTCACATTACATGCCATAAATAATATGCTAATAACCTCAGAAATGTGAGGGCAGACAGTTTGGGCCAGAACATGATAGAACATTTGAAAACCAGAATCTTAGATTTCAGACAATCCAGACTTGAACACCATCTTCATTTCTCAAATAAACATTTTTTTGATTGTACCATTCAGGAAACTGGTATCAGACCACTCAGAAAACCTGTCAATGATGGATACTAATATAAAAATTATTGTGTGTGTATAAATATATATAAAATATATGTGTTTGTGTGTGTTTATATATGTGTCATTTCAGAGAATGTGTCTTATTTCAATAATTCTTAATAATTATCTTATAATTTTTATAAATATTACAATTACTAATTATTAAGCCACCTCTGTTATAATAATATAAGAATACATAGTTTTTATCTATTACAGTATTTTGACTATCAGAATAAAAAAGGTCAAGTAAGGACCTTAGAGAATCCTAGATTAGAGAGGATTATTTCTGCCCATATGTGCTTCATACTTAATAAGCTGAATTTACTATGGGGAAGTAAAATATTTGGACTTGAAATTAAGAATTTAATTGCATTAACACTTTAGTTCCTCTGGGCTATGGAGATTATTCTAATATGTAAAATATCAGCAACATCTGCAGAACAAGCTTTCCCCATGTATGGCTGAGGGTATTAAGGGATCATGGAGTTGGCTTGTCTAAACAAGAGCAAACAAGGAATAATTAGCAGCCTTGCTTATTTTTATCTAGGCATTCACTGAAATAAGAAAATTTGTCTAAAAAAAGGCACTAAGTAGTAAAATGCTAAGTGACGGTAAGCAGCTTATATTTTTAAAGGCAAGATAAACTATTAATTTTTCATTAAATAATGCATATAATTAAATTAAAAAATGGTTGTCCTGATTATGACATAAATAATATATTTAACTAAGCATTTTTAACTGAATTTCATCTAAATTATTTGGATGTATGAAAGCCAAGCTAAAATGGAAAATTATGCCACTGTCATAAGATCTGATCTTCCTTATTACTATATCACAATTATGTGTAGAGTATAGATTATATCACCAGATTATTGAATCACTACCTCTTTTAAATTCTTAAACCCATTTCATATTCACACGCATACAATCCTACGTTGTTTAGGGAATGATATATTATGACTTGCTGCATTCAGCTAGAGACAATAGTATGGAGAAAAATGTGAAATGGTATACAGAACCAAAAATTGGCAAATTGAAATATTTTGTTCCGTCTTTATGCATCCCAGAATGAATAGGTAGCTCTATAGTGGGTCTCCACTTTTAATACATATGGGCTTTATGTACAAAAATAGAGAAGCTGCCTACCTTCAATGTATCACCACCTTCATATCCACTGTTCTTGCATAACATCATACTTCCTGTGGGGCACCATAATATTTCCTTAATAAAACAAAATTCTAAGAAACACCTCAGACCTTTTTCTGAATTAAACATTTCACATAAGGCTGGGGGTAGGGGCAGGGAGGTGAAATGGGCTAAGGTGGTCAAAAGGTACAAACTTCCTTTGTACAAAAGTCACAGAGACATAATGTACAACAATGGCTACTGTACTGTATATTTGAAAGTTGCCGAGAGAGCAGGTCTTAAAAGTTCCCATCACAAGAAAAAAAAATTCTGTCACTGTGTGTGGTAACGGATGCTAACTAGACTTACTGCTGTGATCATGTTGCAATAGACACATAGCAAATCATGTTGCACACCTGAAATTGATATAATGTTGTATGTCAACCAAATCTCAATTTTAAAAATTTTACATTTAAAATAGGGAGAATTTTATTTAGACTGTAGAAGACAAAATACAGTAAAGGAAAAGAAAGCAGAAATTATAGGGGCACCTGGGTGGTGCAATCTGTTAAGCATTCAACTCTTGGTTTCAGCTCAGGGCATGATCTCATGAGATTAAGCCTCACCTCAGGCTCTCTGCCCAGCACGGAGTCTACTTGAGATTCTCTCTCTATCCTTCCTCTCTGCCCTTCCTCCCACTTGTGTAAGCTCGCTCTCTCTCTAAAATAAATAAATAAATCTTTTAAAAAATAAAGCTTTTAAGAAAGCAAAAATTTTAGCTTTTTAGTGACCATAACTATGGCATGTGAAAAAGATAATCATTGTGATATTTTCTTATCTGGAATTTCAAATTGTTTTCTGTTATCTAATTAATCTTCTCCTCTCTTGTAAATCAGAGCTACAGATGTGTTGTTTAAGATGAGACCCACAACTAGTAGTGAGCATAATTCTTGACTGTATCCCATATAAATGAGATGTCTAAATCTCTTAAAAGTGTTGATTTTTTGTTTGTTTTTAATTGCCCCACCATAATTATGCATTGTAACATAAGCCACATGAGTCCTTTGTCAAGTAAGAAACTAAACACTCACACATCATTATCAATACTATATTTGTATATTTACAGTATTTTCATTTTCTCTTTTATGAAAGAGAATCTCAAAGTTTCCAAAATCTACTCAACATTGATTCTAGATCAAAGCACCATGCCTCTTTTTCATCCAATTTTCTATTATGTATACTAGACCTAGAATGTGAAGGCATTACTGGAAATGCAATAGAGATCAGGACATAGTTTCCAAGAAATGGCTTTCTGCTCAGAAATTTGTTATGAAGATAAATCTCACGTTAAGTATTCGTACCACAAACAAACAAAACAAATGAGACAGGTACACAGGCACACACAAAGGGACACAGAGAAACTTTTGGAAGTGGTGGATATGTGTATTACCTTGAACTGGGTGATGGTATCATGGGTTTATGCATATGTTAAGGTCATCAGATTGTACATGTTAACATGTGCAGTTTTTGTTGTATAACAACTCTATCTCAATAAAGTTGTTAAAATGAAACAGAAAGACATAGTTATGTAGAAATAAGCTTCTTTTGTTCTTTTCAGAATCTTCTTGGTTATTGGAACATTACTGATAGGAGGCTGCATGACAAGCAAGTTCAAGACCTAAGAAAGTTCTGATTATGATAGATTGCTATCTTAATATCAAGAATTACTGTATTTTTTGTATTTCTTGTTCCAGTAGCCCTTGGCACTTTCATTTCTTGGTATTGCTCTAACTTTCTCTTAGGGATCTACAGTTTACTTTTTTCTTGAAATGACATTAAAATTGTTGGTCATGGGGTATGCCAATATAAATTTTTATTTAAAGAATTTGAATGTTACATTATGTTATAATGAAACTGTAGCTCTAAGCAATTTTAATGATAGCACACTGAAAAATTTGTTTATGGCTTTTTGCTACCCAGATTAGATTAAGGAACTCCATCACCATTTCCATCCTGCAATGCTAGTTCAAATTTTCTCTAAACTCTGTTAGTTACTTCATACTTTAAGTAAGCTCCAATACCTTTTGTTTGTTTGTTTGTTTGTTTGGAATTGAAAATAAAAACAAAATTTCCTCATATACAAGGTCTCTAGTATCCTATAGATGACTCTGTGCATGTACTGTGTTAAAACCTCTGCAAATTTAAAATACATAATTAATCATTAAATATTTAATCAAACTCCTTCATTAAGCCATCTGCTTTCCTTAATTTTATCTGCCATCTTATTTCTTTTGCACAGATACTTGGCTTTACTTTGACACCTTTGGATTTTTCATGGACTTCTGGGTTCTTTCCTGAATCTGACCAATTCCCATTCCAGTCTTTGATGCTATAGTTTTGTCCTTGCATTGGTATTCCCTGTCTTAACTCTTTAAGATTTCTCTGTGACCAGTGCTTATACAGACTCCCTGTGTTGATGCTCAGCATTAATACCCATGTTTTATTGCTGCAGCTTACAGCCTTGGTCTGTGCTCTCAAGTGGCATTTGGGACACAGGTGGCAATCTCATACATTTGTTATGATCCTTTCTCTAAAAATTCTAGAAAGTTAGCTCTTCTTTATTTGTTTTTCAAATTCTTAGCCCTGTGTTAATCAGAGAGAAACAGGAAACAATCTTATTGACGGATTTTAATAGCAAACGGAGTAAAATACTCATTTAATAAAGCATATTTTGGAAATTGTTATAATTTCTCATCTATAAATGTGGTACTAAAAGTAAACTCTTATCAGCAAGAGATTACCATGCTTTCATGGATACCTGCTCCGACAAGTATTTAATGTCATGACGGACTCTGGCTCAGACGGTGCTTTAATTCTTTTAATCAAAATGAACAGGAATTTCAAGAGGCCAAAAGAGAGAAACTGACTCCTTATTCAATGAAATGTAAAAACCATACTTAAATTTTGTCCATATTGAATATTGCTTTACTTCCCTCACTTAAAAAAATTTTTTTTAAGTGTTGTTATTGTCCCGATCACCAAGCTAACAATGTTCCTTTGTGGTTGGTATAAGACACCTGGAGGCTGAGGATGCTCTACCAGCTGAATCTTCAAAAAATTGGAAGTAGTGTCCTAAATGTTGAGTGTTTTTACTTGGCTTGCTGGGATCCTTCCAGAGCTAAGTCTCACTAGTCCTTGCTCAGGCAGACAAATTTTAATGATACTGAACAAAGGTTTAGAAAGAAGATGCTATCTAAGCAAAGACAAAGCTTTTGTATATGTTTACAATTCTCTCCAAATGCAAAATATATAAGATGATAATGTTGCAAGATGCATTGCAGGCTGATTTACCGAACTATAGTCAAAAATGTATCAAGACTCTTGGTTCTTATAAGTATTAACAATTTTCATATGCAAATTAGCATGGGAGTCACTTCCCCTATGATAATTCTTTTGAGGAATAAAATAATTAAAATGAAATGATAATTCTAAATATCTTTCTTCAGTCACTAGTATGCTAGTACATACACATCTCCATTAATTCATATATAATCCCACTGTTAAGAGGAGACATAAGAAATAAAGAAGGAAAATATGTAAGTCCTATATGAGAGCCTTAATGAAACAGTAAGAGAACATGCCTTGGTCCTAACTGCCTTCTATCTAAGTGAGATGAGGAAAACCTCCATCCTTACATCACCAAATGCCAGCCGTTACATCATGTGGGGAAGGATGTAGAATAGTGCAGTTCTATTAAAAGGAGTCAGTGGAAGGAAAACTGGATTTCTATCAGGGAGACTCAGGGAGATTTTGGGTGGTTTAGGGAAGATGGATAGATGACAGACCGTCTAGGGGACATCACTAAGAAATATGAATAGAATGTGGATAAGGTCAATAGTGACAGAGGAGAATTTTGCCGAACTTAGTAGTAGACCCTACTCTCCATTTATAAAGCCTGATTCAGATTTGTGCTTCCATTGCTCTTCTGGTTCTAACACACTTTAGAAGTGCTGTCCTTGGCTTCCCAGATCTGTATTTGCTGAGTATTAGTGATGATGTCCCAACCCTCCCTTTAGATTAGAGGATGGATTGCCAAAGAGATAGTTACAGTTTGGGGAAATCATTCTAGGGCAATTGTAGAGTTTAATTTCAAAATTCTCAAAACTAAAATGTCAAAGTTAAAATGAAATATTCTATGGACAATCTAATTCGATAGAGTGTATTTATTCATAAAAGAATTAAGGCCAGGAGAAGTTAAATGATTACCAATCTAAGAAGAGGGAGACTGGCACTGAGGTCCTATAGCTACAACTCTATGTACTTCTCATTAGAGGGACAAAATAGATGAAAGTTAAAACTTAAATTTTTAGGCAGCTATCACCTACTAATCGACCAGTTTAGGATCCAGCAAGCTTTTATCTGCCAAGGGCCAGATAGTAAATATTTTAGACCTTGTGGACCATAGGATCTCTGTTGCAAACACTTGATTCTGTGTTGCAGCATAAAAGCAACAACAGACAAAAGATAAACAAATTGGCATGGCTATTTTCCTGTAAAAATTACAAACACAGGCCACGGGGTATATTTCCACATATGGGCCAAAGGGTGCTACATTTGTCTCTAACTGGACTTGTTTTGTTATATATATATATATATATATATATATATATATATATATACACACATATGTGTATATATGCATATATATACATACATATGTATATATAAAGCAATCTGTTATTATATTTATAATTATATTTATAATAACAGATTGCTTGAGTGAGGTAAGGTAATGATTTGGACCAAATGATTTTAGAGTTTTATGCTGCCTGAGACCAGCTGAAGAAGGTCAAAATCACTGAATAGTATATTTTGTGTTCCTCCTATACTAAGACCTTTTTCTTCCTTTGAGCAGTTGGCATCTGACCAACTAACTACGAAATACAGGAATCATATGTATCTAAAGATACCCTTTATGGCAGCAACTAAGTAACTTACCCGAAATGAGTAAATACGAAGAGATTAATAAGTTGATGTTCACTCTATAGGCCCAAGCACCAGAATGTGAATATATACTGTATCAGAAATCTTGGAAAATATATGTACCTGAGTATCACACTCTTAAAAATCAATTCTATGAAAACAAGGAATAGCTGAATTAAATTAGACTTGATACCTGCTGGTGTAACAATCTGGGCCCATTATCTCAGCTCATTAGAGCTTGGTGTTAATGAGGCCAAGGTCAGGGGTCTCATTCCCCCTATGAGATAGCAAGCTTCACACACAGCCAGCCATTCTGCTCCATGAATTTACACTGTGCACCTTATTCTCCCCTTATGTTTCATGAATAATTACAACTGGCCATAAGCAGAACAAGGAAATGAATATATAGAGAACATTCATCCTCACTTGAAACGGAAAGGCTATTCAAACACATCTTTCTGAAGGAAACTAGATTATCTTCACATGTAAAGAATCCTGCATTATATTAGATATATTTAATAATAGATACATAATGTATAGTTCGTTAATTTGATCTGATGATCTATTCTACTTCAACGTCAATCAAGTTTATCTGTGCACTTATTTGTCAATTATTATGCCATAACTTGGGAAGATAAAAATCAGTAAGACCACGATAACCTGACAGTGGGTATAACACAAGATATGAGAAAACTCATGTTGATTAATTATTAATGAGTGGGCCTGTTAGAAATAAGGATGGTATTTAAATACTTTTAGATGATATTTGAACAAGAAATTCAGGAATTCACAAATCCTCTTTTGCCAATCAACGTTTCTCCTAAGATGTTTCTTTAAGAGAGAGATGTAAAGATAAGGCATACTGGCAGAGAACATCAACATTTTATTATATTATTAAGGAGATTTAGGCTTCCATATAAAGCAACATAGAAACACAGCAAACTCAGATAATTTTGGCTGGATTATATTTGTAAAGAGATGAAGGACCTCTTATAACCTCTTATACCTTTCCCACATTTCCACCAAAAGACTTAAATTCAAGGGTAACCATAAATCTTTGCACACTCCTATGTCCTCCTATCTGCTGAGTCCCAGGTGGTCTAAAACTATGGATCAGAGTGCTTTTCTGTCATGTTTTAAGCAAGTACCAGATCAGTTTACCTTTCTAGCTGTTAGGGTTGGAGAGAAAAGAAAGACAGCCAAACCTGTTAATCACCATTTAACAAGCAGTCAGGATAAGAGCAAAGCAGGCTCAGTTAGTAATTCACAATTTGGTTAAGTGAATTAAAATTACCTTATTCTTAAAGATCTAAGGAGTACAATTCTCTATCAGTTTTCTGTCAACTCACATTTTGACCTCACCGTGTTTTCTCTGGGTCACCATGGATAAGGTACCTAACCACGTGAAACTTTGGGAGCCTCAGATATATTTTGGGAATGAGAACATGCACCAGATGGCCAGGTACTGAGTAGGTAAGGATACATTAGTTCCCCTTTTTCTTCATAATAGCAAATGAAACATTTTTGGTTTCAGAAATTAAAAGAAGGAGATAAGGCTGGTGAGAGCGAATCCCATAATGAACCGGTGATGTTTGATCTAGATCATGATCGATTTTACCAGATGGAAAGGCTGTTCTGTAGGGTAAATAAAAGCAGATGCAAAGGCACAGTGGTATTGTGCATGAGGTGTTTGGGGAACATCAAGGAACTTAAGTTAGGAAATGCTGAGGTAGTATAAACATTGAAATTGAACTTAAAAATCCAAAGGTAGAGAAATGATGTTGCTCAGATTTAGGCTTTAAATAGGAAGCCTGCCAGGGCACCTGGGTGGCCCGGTTGGTTAAGCATCTGCCTTCGGCTCAGATCCTAATCTCAGGGTCTGGGGATTGAGCCCCACATTGGGCTCTCTACTCAGCAGGGAGTCTGTTTCTCTCTTTCCCTCTTCCTCTGTTTATTAAATAAAATCTTAAAAAATAAAATAAAATAAGTAGGAAGCCTACCATCCATAGTTCCTACAGTGTCTCTTAACGAGTGATGACTAATTACCTAACGTCAAATTCCAAACAAGAAAGTATTTGTAACACATCTGAAAAGAGGTCTAAAATTGTGAATGTTTATGAATTTTGCTTAAAATAAACAATCAAGTCAGTAAATACTTTTATATACTGTAGAACTAGAACAGACCAGAGGGAGAAAGCTTCATTTTCTTTTATATGTGTCTATTTTAGTTAACATAAAAATGTGGTTTGGTTGTGGCAACAGGGAGTGCTTTCAAATGCAATATAAATTATGAAAAATGACTTCTAGAGGCTTTACTACTATCACACCCAACACAGAACTGGTAAAATTCCATTTTCTCTACAGTGCTACAATCTGTGGTTAAAAGTCCTGGAAAAGAATGTTTAAGGAGAATAGGTAATCAATACAGTGCCACGGTCTTATCAAGTCTTAGGATGAAAAGGTAGAAAGGCACAAGGCAGGGGAAGTTGCGGATTTATCTCGTCTAGGTGCTGAAAGCCATCTCCAGAGGGACCGTGCACTGAAGCTGCTGAAGGAGCTTCTTTTCTTCTTACTATGTAGCTTAAATCTCAGGAACAAACAAAGCTTTTAGAAAGACATCTGAAAACATGGTTCACGTTATAACGATTTCCTTTAATACAAATTTTTTAAATTATTGATTTTTGAGTTGTTACTTACACTCTCTTTTCACTTGCATGAAGTCTAGATATCGTGAAATGAAATGAGCACAGAAGCATTGATTTGATTTACACCCACGTTTGTGTCCTTAGCTAGCAAAAGTGCAAGTACGAGAACATATTTTCAAGCATATTAATGCTAAGTATTCTCACCATCACCACCAATTTGTTTTCAGTTTACTTCCAAAGGAAACCTTACCCTCTCTCCCAGGACTCTTGCCAACCATCTGAATCTTGGAACCCTCTTGGGTTTGGACTGATCTCGGATAAACATGCATTTCCACTCCAAAGCTGCATAATGCGTTCCTTCTCAGCATGGGGGTATGCAGCTGTTATATGCTAAGGGTGTTATTTATGTACTTAACAGTTTTGAAAAATGAAACTTTCCTTCCGACGCTCAAATTATCCCTCAAAAAGAATTCAAATCCTAGATTTTCCTTTAAGTCGATGAAGAATTCCATTCCTTACATCTTTTGCAATGCAGCGTTGGTGTTGTTGCCAAAGAATTCTAAGAAGCAGCAGCACCACCACGTTTCCTGCAGAATACTTTCATGTCTATGAGCAGCTAAAAAGAATCATGATCCTGCTCAAAAAATGATTGTCTTATGCTTCCATTATTCGTTTATGTTTGGTTTCCTTCCATTAATCGTTTATGTACGATTTCCTTTCACCCCTGATGCCTGCCCCTCTGCAGATGCTGGGGATAGGGAGAAGCTTAGTTCTTAGAACATGAAACAGAATGGCAAGAAGAGGCTCCTTTCAGTGTCGTGATTACATGGGGAAAAAAGTGTATAGCAAAACTATAACTCTTTTGGCTGGTTAACTCCAGAATACATCTAAGTATATTTTTAAAATCAGTAATAAGAGGTGTTTGATTTTGGCCATATATTTACGAAACAGATGTTTGCCTCTGACCTATGCATAAATCTAGTTTTAGAACAAACTTGCACATTTATAACAAACTTGCACAAAAAGCAGTTCCCAAGCGAGAAATCTTAATTGTATCCTCAAATCAGTGCATCATCTTGAATCCCTGATTCTTTTTTCTTAGATATCTCTCTAGTCCCTCCTTTTGATGCCCTTTGGTAGCGCCTTATTATCTCACCTATATTCTACTAACTTGGAAATAAGTCATGAGTCTCCCAGACTAATCTGACTTCCATACGCCTACCAAATAGCTTCCAAAAGACAAGTACTAATTATTGCCACAATTCTGCTTAGAAATACCTATCAGTTGCTCATTATCTCCTCGTTTGGCTGGTCCTGAATTGCATCTTTTATAAGAGAACTAATTGTTAGTATGGCACTTTCCAGAGTTCCAAGGGTCATTCCAGTGAACTATCCAACCTGAAGGGGTCGCGGGAACCTCTGAATTGGCAGTCAGAAATAATGGTGGCCCTACGGCCCATGAACCTGCGACAGGTGTCTAAAGGGCAGGTAGTCTTGCTGGGACAGTGCACTTAATCCTGTGTTATCTGTGCTAGCGCCAGTGGTCAGCACTGGAATCCTGCATTTCATTATTGCTCTCAGGAAGCATCTAGATGATCTCCAGATATGCTTTGTCCCTGGGACTCTATCTCCTAACACATAATATCTTTCTGTTTTATTAAAATGATACAGACCTTTCCATCTTATTCAAAAGAAGGAAATGAGTCTCTCAGTCATGAGTCCATTAAGTTATTCTTTTCTTCTATGGTCCCACAGCTCTCAGGTTTTACCGTTAGCTTTGGTTTCGATTTTGGTTTTAACTTCAGTTTTAGTCTTTGGGTTGATGTGCACACAGAGGCTGTAATCCTGCTTGACATTTAATATTTTGTGGTTTTCACTATCATCCATCCATCCCAGCTGTTATGCCTTTTCCCACTCATAGGCGTCCATTTCTATATATGTAATGTGTGTCCTGCCAATTCAACCTTGATAAAGCCTTTAAAAATGACATAGGGTGGGGGCACCTGGGTAGCTCAGTGGGTTAAGCCTCTGCCTTTGGCTCGGGTCATGATCTCAGAGTCCTGGGATCGAGCCCCATATCGGGCTCTCTGCTCAGCGGGGAGCCTGCCCCCTGCCTCTCTGCCTACTTGTGATCTCCTCTCTGTCAAATAGATAGGGGAAATCTTTAAAAAAAAATGACATAGGGTGGTGTTTGTATGTTTTTAATTTCTATAAATGGTATTGTGCTATTTATCCCTTGAATTTTACTGTTTTTCTTCAAAAGTAACTTCTAAAGGGTGCCTGGGTGGCTTGGTCGATTAAGTATCTGCCTTTGGCTTGAGTCATGATTCCAGGGTTCTGGGATCGAGCCCTGTGTCAGGTTCCTTGTTCCGTGAGGTGTCTGCTTCTCCCTTTGCTGCTGCTCTCACTCTCCTCTCTGTGAAGTAAATAAATAAAATCTTTAAAAAGAAAGCAAGTAACCTTTAAGACACATCAGTGGTCTCGTGTAATTCTAGGCATTACTTTGTATATTTCCATACTTACATATGTTTTTAAACTTCTACAAATTGTATATATGGGTAACCTAAGAGCCCTGCACTAGAAAAATAAATAAATACAATGTTACATACATGTATAATAATATATATGTATATATATATATACACAGCGTGTGTGTGTGTGTGTGTGTGTGTGTGTGTGCGCGCGCGTGCGTACTGCAACCACAGATATAGTAATCCGTACCCTGTCCATTTGTCCATTTGTGAACTCTATGAAAACAAACCATGAGTAAGATGCTATTTTCCGAAATGAATTTGGCCTTAATTTCACCAATTCCAGATTACTCCCCACAAGATAGCTCTAGTCCCACCAGGAGGGCATGAATTTTCTCATCTTCCCAACTCTTCACCAGCACTTAGTCTTGCTTGGTATGCTTTTACTTTCCCATCAGAGGAAGTTTCTTAGTTGCCGTTGTTTTCCTTTTCATTGTGCTGATAGGGTTTTTGTTGTTGTTGTTGTTTGTTTTATTTTTTTATTTTTTTTAATTTTTTATTAACATATAATGTATTATTTGCCCCAGGGTACATGTCTGTGAATCATCAGGCTTACACATTTCACAGCATTTGCCATAGCACATACCCTCCCCAATGTCCATATCCCTACCCCCCACCTCCCAGCAACCCTTAGTTTGTTTCATGAGTTTAGGAGTCTCTTATGGTTTGTTTTTGAGTGAAGAGCAAGTCCTATGGTTACTGGGAGTCCAGCACTTGTAGCCAGTGCCCTCTCCCACCAGTCTGCCCGATAGGGAACCACTTATTAATCCCACCACCATTTCTACACTTTCCTGGTGGCTGTGACACTCTCTTGATTCACCTAGCCTAGGCCTGGGAAGAAATAGAAGAAAAGAAAATTATTGAGGCTAAACAGGTCTTTGTCAACTTAACATTGATATCTGTCACCAGCACCCCTGTGTCTTCATGCTTCCGTCTCACCTAGTGACGTCCCACCTCTCTTTTTATGTTTATCTCCATATCACCACTTCTGTGAAGTCTCTCCTGACTCTTCTCCCTCCTTGTGTTTCTTTTTTACGTCCGTGGAGTTTTTTATGGTCCCCACAACTTTTTTTCTAATATTGATTGACTTATATGCAGTTTTTATTCATGTATTCTTGTCACTTTATTTTTTTTTAATTCTAGCTATTTTAAACATAACATTACTATTTCCGCCTAGCATGTGTAATAAAGTTATAAAATACATGTGAACAAATGAACAGGCAGTAAATTTTCTAGATAATGAATAATCCCTTACCTGACTTCATTCTCTACAACCCTATGGAGATGGTAACAGTGTTAATGCGTTAGACTGTGGATGAAAAGCCAGCTCCTGGCATTTAATTGCTGCTTTTATGAAGTTCCAAAGATCCATTATAAACCAAAGTGGCTAAAACTTTCAGGCTGGTCCAAGCCAAATGATATATGATCATTATAAATAATTCTAGTCTATTAGTGCAGCAGGAAGATAACACTGCAGTGCCTACAACATTTTCTATGTTTGTTAACATATATTAAATGTTCACAGAAGTGCCTGGCACATTTGAATGTGTAGTAAATACAAGCTGTTACATTTATACCTTTATTATGATATAAACTGGTAGCTCTGACCACCTAGAAGACAAAGACTATATTTAGTATGTTTTTGTATAAAACAACATAACACTGTAACAGTTCGAAGTTATCTCTTCAGAAAAAAAATACAAGGAAACTTTTGTAATAATAAATAAGAAAACAATCATCTAAAATCGGCTTAGATATGAGATGGCATAAAGGCATAAAATGGATTCTGAAAGATAACTATAACTAAGTAAGAATTAAGAGAAAAATCAGTGAATTATTTCATGCCAAACAAAATTATTTCAAAATGTGTTTGGTTATTTTAGCCATTAAGGCAATTTTTTAATTACTTCTGAAATATCTAAAGGTAAGGGAAATTAAAATATTCGGAGATAGACCACACATATTACAGGAAAAATACATCATTTTAATGATATGGTTAGCCACATATCCCTAAATAGCAGTAAGGAGGAAGAAAAGAACTAAGAACATGAATTACCTGCCTAAAGTCAAGCCAGGATAAGAAGGGTAATCCATGAGAGTATACACTGTGCAAAAGAAATATTTTTCACTTATCTTCAAAAGACAGAAAAAATTCTCTTCTTTATCTTGAAGATTTCATTCAACCCAAGAAAAGGAAAATAGGTCTAAAGGAAAATAAGAAATTTATAACCATTAGCTTTTGTACTGGAAATATAATTTCAAAATAAAGCATTCTGTTGTAGCTGAATTTTACATTTTTATATGAAAAATTATGAAATACTTATTCTTTTTTCTTATCCCCCAAATGAACCAAAGAAATTAAGACCTCGCAGAAGACATATAATTCTATAATTTTTTATTTGTGAGCTTACATTAAACCGATAACACTTCCCTCTGGACTATGTTTTATAATCTTGATAAAATGATTTGAATGGCCCCTCAGTGATGCTGTGAGTTTCACTATAAAACAGGTTAATATGCCTATAACAGTATACTCCTACATTCTCTAATAGCACGAATATGACCAATCTATTTTTATTGAAATTATTTAATTTTGGAGGCCTGAGCCTCAGGAGGATAATATGATGTTTATGCTTAGGAACCAGAGATGATAAATTTAGCCATTAGACTCAACCTTCGCATAACCAAGCATTACCTTTTAGTTGCTGTATTGCGTATCAGAGCCTTGAGCTGTTTCTCCAAAAAACAAATGTATCCTACATTTACAAACTATTTTGTCCATGTTATGTTCTTAATTTTTGTACCTGAAGTCATTCTATACAGCGAAGAAGGTAATTAATTCAATAATATGTACCTATTGCTTATTGCTTAAGTCCTATGTGCCATGTCCCGTGCTGATTTTGGGAATCCATAACCAAGAATAGAGATGTTTAATTCTGTCTTCACAGACCTTACATCAGAGAGACATAATGTGAGGCAGCATGATAGGAAGTTGGCTATCACAACATGGTGTGTTAAATTGAATGCACTGGTTTAATTGGAGGATGTCAGAAGAAGGAGCTCAACAAAACTGATTTTCTATGGCCCTAAACCAGTGGTTCTCAACAGAGGGAAATTTTGTGTTGCCTCTTGCTTCCATCTAGAAAAAAACTATTTGACAATACCTGCTGACAGTTTTTATTGTCATGATCCAGGATCTGGCATCTAATGGGAGAAGTCCAGAGATTTTGCTAAAATCCTATCTTATATAAGAGAGCCTCCAATTCTTCTGTGCCCCAACAATTATATTTCTCAAAATGTCAATAGTCTCTAGATTGAGAAATCTTGTACTAAAGCACATATACAAAAATCTAAAGGCTGAGCCATTGTTTTGTTCATTTGGATAGCTTTGAATTTAGGTTGTTCAATTTAGAACAATATAAACAGAAATATATTTTATCATCAATAAAATCCCCAATTACTAAATACTAAATAGGATGAGTACTTAGTTTCATAGATGCCTTTTAACCATACTGTTCTCATCTCTAAAATGTAAATAAACACACAGGCAGTGTTTTGTTTCTTCTGTTTTGTTTGCTATCCTTAGAAACTTTAGCTCACCGTTCCAGAAGAACAAATTTAGAATGGTCATAAAAATTTCTAGGCAATTCATTTACTTTATACTCTCTCTCTGACCTTAAAAAAAAAAAAAAAGTTGGAAATTTTCTTTCTGCTTGTTTCTCTGAACTATCTCTGCTAAATCTCAGTATCTCCTAGTGCTATCTGCATACTTTGATGAAAATTTATTGAACAAACATCCCACAATGGGACCTCATGTCTTGACGATTTAACATCTTTTTCGGCATGCCCAAAGATGTTCCACTTTCTTCAATCAAATCCATAAAGATCACTCCCTCTCCTTATTTAGCTTTCACTTGCTTACTTGGTATCGCTGGGTATTTCATTCGGTCATTGTACAGTCTTGTAAGGTACTTTGAGAGATGCCTGTGAATGATAAAGTACTGTACATGTGAAAGCGATTGTTGATTTTGTTGCCTGCTTCCTACAGGGGCTCTGACATGATGGAAAGCCTGGCTCCAAGCTTCCAGTTATCCCTGCCAATCATCAGTCACACTATATCTCTGTCAGTCTTCCAGTACCGTCAAATTATGGCAGGTTCAATACTTATTTTTTATAAAATCCTTTTGAAGTTGATTGTAATTGTCATTCATACTTATCTCAGTTACAAAAAACCATAAGTCTATGGAACCATTAATAACCCGAGGTAGTATTTTCAAGACTTAAAGCCTTAAGCCTTGAGATTTCAACGTTTCCATCCATTTGTTTTTAGGTTTACAAGTAGTAAGGGGGGGGGGGAGCATATCTGTTGTAGAAGAAACTGAAAAAAGTATCTTAAAATCAATGTATATTTTAACATACCAAATGCAAAACACTGCATTAGATATTGAGAAATTTTTAAAAACAAGTAAACCATTCGCTTGCCACACTGAATTGGCTGTGATCTTGACATCAGGAAGCCACTTTCTTCAATGGCCTTTGATAGCTACAAAGAAGATGGGACACTGGAAAGCTGCCGCAGAATATCTCCATAGTTTTATATCATTACATGCAGGCAGGAAATCAGCAAAATCAGCATATTTTTTTTTAAAGATTTTATTTATTTATTTAACAGAGAGAGAACACAAGCAGGCAGAGAGGCAGAGAGAGGAGCAGGCTCCCTGCTGAGCAAGGAACCCGATGTGGGACTCAATCCCAGGACTCTGGGATCATGACCTGAGCGACTCTGGGATCATGACCTGAGCAGAAGGCAGCTGCCTAACCTAACCAACTGAGCCACCCAGGCGTCCCACAATCAGCAGATTTAAAAGGAAGCTTAGTAGAGGAATAAAGGGAGTTACAAAAATGTAGTTGAAAGGGTAAGGTGAACTGATAGCACAAAGAACATTGAAACTCAGACTAAGGAGTTCAGACTTTTCCCTGAATGCCTAATGGTATCACTTAAAAATGTGAACAAGGAAGTGGAATGATAGTTGTCTACATAGGGCAAATGGGTGATGGGCATTAAGGAAGGCTCTTGTGATGAGTACTGGATGTTGTACATAAGTGATGAATCACTGAATTCTAAAGTGATGAATCACTAAATCTACTCCTGAAATCAATATTTCACAATATGTTAACTAACTGGAATGTAAATAAAAAATTGAGGAGCACCAAGGTGGCTCAGTTGATTAAGCATCTGCCTTCAGCTCAGGTCATGATCCCAGGGCCCTGGAATGAAGCCATGTGTCAGGCTCCTTGCTCACTGGAGAGCCTGCTACTCCCTTGCCCTCCCCTGCTCCCCCTGCTTGTGCACTCTCTCTCTCTCTCTCTGTCAAATAAATAGAAATCTTTAAAAAATTGTTACAAAAATTTATGTTTTAAAATTTTACTTTTTTTTTGTATTATTATGTTCAATTAGCCAAGTCTGTGGCCATTTTTCAACATGACCTTTGGCAATTTTATGCAACTTCTCCTTGCCTGGATATGACACGGAACAAACACAATTAAAGCTGCTTAATACAAGTATTTGGAATTAGACACAGAAAAAATAAATATGTATAGGAAGAAAAATAACCAGTTCATAAGAAACACAGTTCTATTTTTCACAATCTTTGGGTCACTGACCCACTGTGAAACTACCTCACTATATAAGCACTGAGTGCAGATTTCTTCACATTCTAAAAATGGCATTGCCATGTATGCATATGGAAAAGACTGAAGCAAGGAATTTTGAGGCATGTTAATTTTTTAGTGTAGCTTAGCCCATGTTAATTTTGCAATTTCTCTTTAATATTATTAATTAATATCTAAATAGTTGGGTTTTAATGTCAAATAATCAGATGGGCACATAAGTGGATTTCAGGGTAATGGGGCCTCAGTGTAGAGATGGTATTTACAGACATGACCATAGAGGAGATCACAGAAATGGTGAGTATAAATGGTTAAGAACAGAAGAAAAATGAATACATTCTGGGGCACTGTGCCAAGCGTAGAAGGCTACAAAAGAATTACTGTAATACAAAAGAAGTGGTCTATAGAGGAGTCGAAAATAGACAAACCACTCTTAGAGGGTTCCGACTAAATAATGTGAGTAAATGAAGGAAACCACTAGTAAAAGAAATTAAATACTACTAACAATAATGTCTTCGATTTAGGAACTAAGGCTTCTCCCTTCCTCATCACTGTCATGTTCTGACCTCCCAGTAAATCAAGCTTGTCATTGAAAGGTTGGCAACTCATTTATTGTTTTCCTCTTTGTTCACGTTTCTGCAATCATCATAGGCAAGCCCATCATCATTCTAGATAATCCATCAACAGTCTAGCCTGCTTACTCCCCAGCCTCATTGTTAGCTGCTTTCCATTTAATTTTGCTACATCCACTCATTGCTAGAGTCATATTCTGGATCTTGCCATCACCAGAAGCTGTTTCACTTCAGAAATCTTTACCTCCAACATCCCATTCTGGTAATAGTTCATGTGATAAAATCCAAAAATAAAGTGAATCAAAAGTTTTTTTGTAACAACGAAAATACCTAAAGCAAATTTGAATTGCTTTATGGACAGATTTATGTCCAGATTAATATAATATAGTCCTATGTTTCTGATCACTCATAATTACTAGAATTTTCATCATTACTTACTGATTGTCATTGTTCCTATGTGGCTAGATTACTATGGCTAATTTTTTTTTTAATTTTTTATTAACACATAATGTATTATTTGCTCCAGGGTACATGTCTGTGAATCATCAGGTTTACACATTTCACAGCATTCTCCATAGCACACACCCTCCCCAATGTCCATAACCCTATCCCAGCCACCTTGTTTCATGAGTTTAGGAGTCTCTTATGGTTTGTCTCCTTTGCCATCCCATCTTGCTTCATTTCTCTTCCCCACCCCCCTACGGCCCCCTGCCCTGCCTCTCAAATTCTTCATATCAGAGCGATCATGTGATAATTGTCTTTCTCTGACTGACTTATTTCACTTAGCATAATACCCTCTAGTTCCATCCATGTCGTTGCAAATGGCAAGATTTCGTTTCTCTTGATGGCTGCATAGTATTCCATTGTATATATACCACATCTTCTTTATCCATTCATCTGTTGATGGACATCTAGGTTCTTTTACTATGGCTAATTCTATGAAAAACTTTTTATCATTAACCTCATACTGATTTTCCAGTATTAGCCTGTATTATGGATTTACGATTCATTTTGCCCAGCTATTCAGGCTTCTGTTTATGCCCAGATCACATCTTATAAAGACACTTTGGGACTTGAGCCACAGTAATATTGTAATAATGCAATATTGTCCCTGCTCCAGTGGGTGACCTGGTTCAGTTCTTTATTGTAAAGCCCATGTCATTGTAGCTGGACAGCTACTTTTCCATGGTGATCATTTTCTAATAATTTTCTGATTCTAGAAATTCTGATTTTTCAGTTTTCTTCAGATAATGAATTGAGACCTGTTCTTGTGTCTGAATCTATTACACAGAGACCAAACTGTCCAATCTTGCCCCTAACAGACTATGACCTTGACCCCCTGACTGTTTTACATTTCCTTCTGTTTACAGTTGGCAGAGATGTCTGTCTTCCATTTTAGCTAAACTTGCTGTTTTTATTTAGTCTTTTTAGACAGTACCTATCCTTGCAATTTCTTTGGAAGTTACAAAGTAACTTTATACTGCATACACCCACAGAATCTAAAATACAAAAACAAAATCAGCTGCTCAGCAGAATACCTTCTATTCTTGATTCTTAAAAGAATTACTTTCATGGATTCTAATGAGAGGATGCTATGTGTGGTGGGAAAACAATTTCAACAATAGCAGAACATTAAATGCAGCAGGATTCTCAGAGAACTTTTCTGACAACACTCATCAGTATCAGAAACTGCTATCACATGTAACTACAACCCAGAAAATAAATAAATAAATAAATAAATAAATAAATAAATAAATAAATAAGGCAATTCTGCAAAAGGACTCTAGAATGCCATTAGGGTCTAAGGTTTTCATGGCACCTACACAATTCTTGGAAAAAGAGTAAAACTACCACAAGAACAACTTAGTGAATTTGAATTATTTAATTCCAAAGAAATGCAAGCTTGTTTTAAAAGTATCTATTTCTTAAAGATAAAATGTTCTTCTCGTATTTAAGGGAAACTATACTAATTCAGTAGGTTATATAACAGGATTTTTTCCTATCAAGTACCTGAATTTCTTCCCAGTCACTTAATTGATGCAAATTTTAGTTAATTACACCTTGATTAATTTATCCATTCTTATTGTGAATAAGTCATATTTCTCTAGAATTCATTTGTAGCTTTCATCTCACAACAGGGAAGCAAAATTTCATTTGGACATTATTAATTTTCATTTGTACCATTCTTTGCTGATAACAAATTTGTTTGCATTATAAGTGATGTTTTCTGAAATATTCCAGTCTCACATTAGTAGCCATTAGCTTTTTCAAACACAGAAAAACTTGATGATTTTTAAAAGTAAAAATGGAGTATTTGAAATGGGAAGAAAATTGCTATGAATCTCAAATATTTAAGATGTATTGCTGTCACACAAGATCACCTCTATAAACATCCTTCTTGTTTTCTCCAGAAGAATTTTTTATATAAATTACCTATTGTCAGACTTATATCATATTTTATTCCCTAAAAGCCTTTGGCAGATCTTGCAGTTGTAATAAATAACAATCAGAAGATACTGCTAAAAATAACCAACTTCAAACTTAACTATTTAACTAATAGACTCCCGCTTAAAGACTAAAGCTGTTTCCATGGGTTTGAAGTTTGAAAAAACTTAAGGATAATTTTATAGTATTCACTATTATTTTGGCAGAAGCAGTTCATTTTTTTGTGAACTGATGATAAGCAATTTATTCATGCTTAATTTCTATGATTCTATTTAGAATTTGCTATTAGATGAATAAATACATTCTCTTTATAAAAACCTATATTTTGTTGTTTGACATTGAGTACTCTCCAAAACTTTGCATATGAAATATAGAGGTTTAGGGATTCCAGTGCTAATTTACTGCATGCTGTGATTTGCCTACAGTTTACCTACATTTGCCTACAGTTACAGCCAAATTGACCTAAAAGGGGTAACACAAAAATGTGGGGAGACACAACTGGAATTTCCTCCTACTTTATCTTACTTATGTTATCATCAGTTTATTCCTTATCTGCTAAGGATACGTTTTGCCAACTGAAGATCTTCATGATCGTTAGTTATTCTAAAGTAGCTTTTTCTAGTGTCTTCCCAGGACCTCTAAACCCATGGGCATATTCACTGCCTCCAGATTTATGTAAATACTAAACTACTTTTTGGAAGGAAACCATGAGAAGCTAGTTAGCCTCACAGTATAATTTTGTAAATATGTGTTAAAGTGGTAAGTAGATTTCTTTCTCCTTTTTTTCCTTATATACCAAGTGAAGGTCTCTTAATCAGTTTGCTTTAGGTCAAGAACACATGCTTCCTTATCAATTCATTACAAAGAATCAGCTTTTATGGTGAGAGTAGAAGTTTTGTATCTCAAATCTCAAACTGGGCTAGGAGTGTGATTCTAGAAAAGAAGAATATGTAAAATCAGAAGTATTTTTTATAGTATGTATTTATCAAATGTGGGTTTGTTTTACTTTTACTTTTTGTCTCTGAGGAAAGTCTTGATATCCTACATTTTTGTTCCTTATTTGTTCATATAGCAAACATTCATTGGGTAGCTTTTATATTTCAGGCACAGTACACAGTGGTAATGATGTGGACACAGGAGTGTTCCAGCCTAGCTTATAAGGAGCTCATATTCTAATGGAAAAGAAAGTCTTCCAAACAGAAACAGAAAACTAAATAAAAACTTAAGTGCAACTCAATGGATGCTTTTGTAGAGTTGGGAAAGATTCTATGAGAACAAAGAGAGGAGTGAGCAAATTGGATCTACTGTGAAAATAAGACCGTATTTTAGGGTTATAGTGTCCAGTATACTTTAGAAACCTGGTTCACCTTTATCATTATATAGAGAGTCTGAGTAAGGCAAGAAAATCAAAAAGTGAAACATAAACAGTCACCTAGCTAATTAGGACAAATCCAAGACTTAAACATTATGTTAAATGTCCTCTGTTGTAGCAATTTTTACTACATTTTCTTATTTTTTCAAAGATTAAATTTATTTTATGTTTTCAACATTGAAAAGGCACTTTTCAATGGACAAATTTATTTATTTTTCTCTGAAGTAAAGGTTAGCATCAGAAACTTTAAAATGGTTAGTAGATATTTATGATGAGAATAAATTAATGCTAAAAACACAAGCAACATTGTATCTGTTTAGTCTGTGAGTACAATGTCCTGATAAGTAGCCAGTTATTTATTTAAGACTGAATAAAATGAATAGATTCAGGGACCCATATGACAAGAAGAAAAGATCCAGTAGTCCTATCATTAAAGTCCCGTAAAGGGAGGAGTAAGAGAGTGTACCGGAAATTTCTCCATTATTGAGGAAATAATTGCTGAAAAATTTCCTAATTTGGTGAAATGCACAAACCCAGATCTAAGAAACTGAGCAAATCCCACACAAGATAAACTCAAAAAAATCTATGCCTATATATATATATATATTAATAAAATTTTTAAAAGCATAAGATAAAGAAAAACTTGAAAGCATCTAGAGAGAAATAATGCTATCTTTATAGGAGAACACAATTTGGAATGACAGTTGATTTCTTATCAGATATCACGAAGGCCAAAAGAAAGTAGCACACTACTTTTCATATGTTGAAAGAAAACCTGTCAGTTACAACATCCTTATCCACTAAAATGATTTTATATAAATAAATACAGATAAATAAATAGATAGATAAATAAAAGTGTTTTTCAGTACTTTATAGTCCTTCTTGGATGAAAGAAAACTAAAAGAATTTAGTTCTACCAGATCCACACTTAAAAGTTTGCTGGACGAAGTTCTTCAGATGAAAACTAATAATGATAAAAGAAAAAAAATCTTAGAGTATCATATAGGAAGAAGAATAACAATATGAATAGCAAATAATAGTAATATGAACATAAAATAGATTGCTCCTTTCCACATGCATTTTATAAATCATATTCGATATTTGAAAAAATTGTAATAGTCAAAACAATAATATTTAAAATTTGGGAAGGTAAAGGGTATAGATGGCAATGAGAATTCCACACATCATCCAAAATGATAAAATGTTAGCATAAAGAGATGATTATAAATCACATACATATAGGGTAATATTAAGAGCAACATGAAGAAAGGTCCTTCAAAAAAACTATAAACACAGACTTTTTTAAAAGTTTAACTGCAGAAAGGCAAGAAAAGGGAAGAAGAGTGAGGTCACATGAAATAAATAATAAAATGGCAGACTTAAGTGCTAACATTTCAATAATTATCTTAAATATAAATAGTTGAAATATACCAGTCAAAACAGAGATTGGTAGATTAAAAAAAATCATGACCGAGGTATATGTTTCTGTAAAGAAACTCACTTCCTATTTATGACATTGGTTGATTGAAAGTAAAAGGATGGTAGAAGATAAACTACCCATGTTATGCCCAGATTCTGAGATCCCCAAATACCACCAGGGAGCTGAGTCTGATGCAAAAGCAAAAGAGCCCTTTATTCAAGCTAGCTTGAGCTCTGTCTCTCACACTCACCAACGCAGTGGCGTGGTGTAGAGAAAAAGAGCAAGTTTCAAAAAGCGCAACAGTTTTAGAGGGGCCAGTGGCCAATGAGTTTGTAACACACAGAAAGTTGCTTAGTAACTGTTTGAACTAGCCAATCACCCTGGCCAGAATTGGCGCGCAAGTTTGGCGGGCAAAGGGCGGGGTTTATATTCTTTCCCGGGCAGGGGTTCCGCGTTCCTATTGGCTAACCCAAACCCAACCCATAGGCCGTCTGGGCTAATTAGCTCAAGGGAGGTCTGAGCCACACTCAGACCCTCCCAGAGGCAGGTCCTGCAGGGGGACCACACACAAGAACTTGGGTGTAAGCAAAAGGAGCCAGCCCTGCTCTGCTCCTTCACCCAAATATTTGAAAAGCTGAAATAGTTATATTAATAACAAAGTTGCTATCACAGCAAATTACTATATATAAAGAAGTACATTACTATATAATGATAAAGCGAAAAAATTTGCCAGTAAGACCTAATGATCTAATATGTGTGCACATCAAACAAAAGAGCTTGGAAATAAAAGAAATGAGATTGAGAGAAACATACAAAACTACAGCGAGAGGTTGGAACTTCCAACATCTTTCAGCAACTGATAGAACCATTAAGCAGATCACCAAAAACACAAAAAAATCAACACAATCAACAAGATGTAATTGACATACATAGAACCACAGCAGAATGCACATTTATCCTGTAATCATGGGGCATTCACCAAGACAAACCATAGCTTGGATTATAAAACAACTTCAACAAATTCAAAATAATTCATACTACATTGAATAGGTTCTCTGACTGTAACAAAATTGAACTAGAAGTCAATAACAGAAGCACAATAGGAGAATCTCAAAATATGTACAAATAGAAAAATATACTATGAAATAATCAAACTAAAGTCTCAAAGGAAATAAAATATATATAAACTGAACAAAAATGAAAATGGAATGTGGAATACAACCAAATTGGTTCAGAGAGGGGAAACCCAAAGCACTAAATGTTTATGGTAAAAATAAGTAAAGCTTTCAAATTAGTCATCAAAGTTCCTACCTCAAAAACAAAAACAAAAACAGAAACAGAAAAAAAAAAAAAACAGGAAAAAAGAGCAAATGAATCCAAGGCAAATAGAAGAAAAAAAATAATAAAGATAGCTGAAATAAATACAATTGAAAATAAGAAAAAAAAGAAGATAAGACAATTGATAAAACAGAAACCTAATTCTTATAATAAAAATTAATAAATTTGAGAAGGCTCTGTGAGACTGACAAACATTCAGAGTGATACACAAACGACCTGTATCAGGAATGAAGTGGAGGATATAGCTACAAATCCTTCAACCATCACAGAGAATAAGGAAATAATGAGAATAATTTTATAATCATCAATTTGAGAGCTTAGAAAAAAGGAACAAATATCTCAGAATCCACAAACTATCAAAACTCAATAGAGGTGAAATAGACAATATGAATAGCCCTATAACCATTAAAGAAATTTAATTTGTAATTTAAATTTTAAAAACTGTAATTCTCCAGTGTGCTCATGAATTGCTAGTTTCAACATAGTAAACATGTCAATTGATCTATATGTCTAATGCAATTTCTGTCCATATCCCCATCTGATTTTTTATAGACATAGTCAAGCTTACTCCAAAATTTACATAGGAAAACACAAGCCATTATACAACTAAATCAGTCTTGGCAAAGAAGAATAAAATGGAAGGAATTCCTTTGATTGATATTAAGGATTACTCTATAAATGTAGTAATCAAGATTATAAGGTATTGATGAAAGGGTGGACACAGATTAATGGTAAAAAAAAATGAAAACCCTATAAAACAGACTTTGTGATGATGAACTGATTTTTTACCAGACTGTAAAAGTATTTCAGGAGAGAAAGGATAGCCTTTCAACAAATGGTATTGGAGCAATTGGACATCTGTAGGCAAAAAAGGAACCTTGATCTAAACCTCACACATCCAAAATTCACTCCCAATGGATCATAGACTTCAAGTCCTGTAAAACTTTTACCAAAAAAACCCCCCAAAACAAACAATGAAACAATTTGAGAAACTATGAATAGACAAAGATATATTAGACTTGATACCAAAAGCATTTTCAATGACAGAAAAATTGATAAATTGGACCTTATCAGAATTGAAAACTCCTTTTCTGCAAAGGCTGTGTCAAGAAGATGAAAAGGCAACCTAAAGACTGGTAGAAATTATTTGCCACAATATTTGTAGCAAAGGACTACTATCTAATTTTTATATATAGTATAATTTATATATATATATATAAATTGTATATGTATGTATAAATATACATATATAAATAAGTATATATAGATATATGTATATATACTGTATATTTTATATATAATATGTATGTATGTATACATATATATGTATGCATACATATATAAATATGTATTTATATAATATATATTACATATAAATTACAACATATATATAAATACTAAAAAGGGAGAGTAGAGTGATAGAATTGTTCCCTTCAAATAAGAAAAAGAGTGGACAGGGTGCCTGGGTGGCTCAGTTGGTTAAGCAACTGCCTTCAGCTCAGGTCATGATCCCGGGGTCCTGGGATCAAGTCCCGCATTGGGCTCCTGGCTCCACAGGGAGTCTGCTTCTCCCTCTGACCTTCTCCCCTCTCATGCTCTCTCTCACTGTCTCTATCTCAAATAAATAAATAAACTCTTTAAAAAAAAAGAAAGAAAAAGAGTGGACAGTTTATATTTATTATCTCAGAATTTCTGGCTGTTAAGTGTAATGTGCTCTGTATCGGTCGGTAGGGAAGAGAGTATTAATGAGCCCCACTTAGCTCTTCTTCTCTGAAGCTGGGCTTTGTGGGCTGGGAGATACTTGATTTAGCATAATTATGACACTTTCTCAAAGAAACAAAATCTAAATAAATCCTTTGGCCAAGTGAAAGGAGGAGCTCACCCTGCCTCGCAGGCAGATCATGTCTTGGGAGGAAATAGGTTAACTTGGATCCGCTGAAAAAGAAACCATAAAAGTACAATTGCTCATAAAATATCTTGGAACCAATTTACTTAGAATACTTCCAAGCCACAAATAAAGATGAGCCTAAAAGGACATTTATGGTTTAGAAATATATGTACTTTCTAAAAGAAAAAGAAATTAACAATTAAGCTATTTCATTGCCACACATGTGCCCTATATATGACACCAGCAGATATAAAGTGAGATTTTAATCAACTACATTAAAATCATTTGGGATACCATTTTTAAAATGCTGAGATCTGGGTTACTTCCAGACTTACTGAACCTGAACTGGAGCTTTTGCTCAAAGTTGTTTTCATGCCGAGCGAGGATTAGGGAATTTGTGTGAAACAAACCCAGCTAGAGCCAACCTGAAGAACCAATTAATTGCTGTTTTGTTTTTTGCTATGATGATTCCTTTTTTTTTTTTTTTAAGATTTTATTTATTTATTTGACACAGAGAGAGAGATCACAAGTAGGCAGAGAGGCAGGCAGAGAGGGGGGAAGCAGGGTCCCTGCTGACCAGAGAGCCCAATGTGGGGCTTAGTCCCAGGATCCTGAGATCATGACCTGAGCCGAAGGCAGAGTCTTTAACCCACTGAGCCACCCAGGTGTCCCATGATGATTCCTTATTAATATACTTTTTTTTTTCCTAGAAAATCAGATTGCATGCTCTGACTTGCAATTTGTGTTTGCCCACAGCTACATATTTTGCATGTTCACTTGCCTATAAAGTTGCATTAGTAACTCTCAGGAAGAAGGGAAAAAAAGGAAGATGGGAAAATCTTCCTTTTTTTCTTCCTTATTTTCAGGCAATGAAAGCCTCCCATCTCTCTCCACTCTTCTCACAGAAACAAACAAGCAAAGGGAAATAAAAATGTCTCTCTCTGCTGCTGCTAACAGATTCTGCCATGAAGTTTCTATTTCAGTAGCTATTTGTCACACACTGATACAGATACTTTCTGGTATGAGCTCCAAATATGTACTCCCAAACATCCTTGAAGTTGTGAGCATACCTAAATCTTGTTTCCTGGCTCTGTGCATTAGGCAACAGTGCATCCAGGGCCTTTTGAGGTTATTTATAAAGAGACGTGTATTAGAGAGGTGTCCACTGGTCCCTGCACTACTTGGGTGACTGATGGGGGTGAAGTAGAAAGTGGTTCACGGATCTAATATTTGCTTCCGTTCAATCATTCAGCAAATCGTCTTGAGTGTCTACAGTGTGCCCGGGAATATATTAAGGACTAGAGATGAAAGAAAAATAAAATACTGCTGTCCTTAAGGATCTGGCAAGTTTTATTGAGGAGACAAACAGGAAGACAAGTAAAATATGGTGTAGAGATATGAGGAAACAATTGGTGTTAAGGGACTAAAAGGAGAGACAGGAAACAGCCTCTAGGGGCAATAGCCAGCGATCAGAGTATTAACTTGGTGGAGTGATCGTAAATAAGGGAGAGACCACTGGAGACTGGACACATAGAAATCATGTGAGCATCATGCTGAATTGTTTGCACTTGATCTCGAGGTTAACAGGAGAAATCTGAGGAACACTGGAATTTTATTTGCATATTTGCCAAGGTGTGGAGGCTGAAGTCATGGAGACCAGCGAAAAGGATGTAGCAGCAAGGACAAGAGATGTGGGAGGCTTCAAGAGCTGTTAGTGACATACAGTTAAGGGACTTAGTGATTAGTCAGATTTGGTATGTATGAGCCGTTAGAGCTGAGAAAAGAAACCCTCATTTTCTCTTGGGCATTTGAGTGGGGGGTTGTGGTTTTGTGCAGTTCGGTAACCCTGGAAGACAGGGCACGCAGATAACACTGGGAGAGACGCAGGCCTGCAGGATGCCAGGGTGGTCGGATCTGAATGCCAGCAGGTCCCCGTAGTGTCAGGGTCATCGTCTGCCAAAAGGCCCAGTGATAAAAGATGAGCTGGGAAGAATGTGTGCTTTGTAAAAACTCTTAAGCAGAGAAAGTTTTAAAAAGGTCCAGGAACAACTCATAATATTTTATTATTGATTTTGCTTGTTTTTACTCCATCCTCTAAAGCCAACAAATAACTTTCAAGTAACTAGTATAAAACAGATTCTGAGACTTCTTCATAGAAGGACTTCTAGTATTTACTGCTATCCCTTTTCTCTAGTCCATACATTGTGCAGAGATCGTTCGCATTGCCCATCCCTCCTAAATAAGAGCAGGGTCACAGGACTGAGTACTGGCCAGTGAAATGTAGCACAAATGATGTACGTGGATTCCAGCCCTGGCCCATAGAACTCTGCTGTGTACTGTTTATCCCTTGACATTCCATAATGACCTTGAACATCATGCATTAAAGATCATTGTCCCATAGGCGTGAGAATACCTAAATTATGGCAGGAGCAGAGTCCTCTTGACAACACAGTGGTTTGTCACATGAGTAACCTACTGGGTTAAGCCATTGAGGGAGGTTTGGGGATGTTTCAAGCAGTCAGCATACCCTGACTGATAGAGTTTTGATACCAGGGATAGTGTCCCACTGTGGCAAAAATTTTGACCATCTGATATTGTTTTTGTGAAGAAACTTATTTCGAAAATGAAAAATTGGGTATTCTGTGTTACAGTAGGGCAAAGCTTTTTTGGTGACAACATCACCTGTACTAACCTGAAGGTTTGTGCCAGGAGCTCTAGGGAAAGGGGTTGGAAAGAATTAAAAACTTAGTGTGTGCTAACAGTTATTAACTATATTTGGGAAGAAGGAGATAAACTCAGAGACAGACACAGTGCAATAAAAAAAAAGAAAGGAATCCAGAGGAGAAAACAGTCTGAGAATTTGTGGCATTGAAGTCTAAGAAAATTTGTGGGCATTTACTTTTTTTATTTAATTTTATTTTTTAAGTGTTCCAAGATTCATTGTTTATGCACCACACCCAGTGCTCCACACAATATGTGCCCCCTTTAATACTCACCACCAGGCTCACCTAACTCCCCACCTAACTCCCCTCCAAAACACTCAGTTTGTTTCTCAGAATCCATAGTCTCTCATGCTTCATCTCCCCCTCCGATTTCCCCCAATTCACTTTTCCTTTCCTTCTCCTAATGTCCTCCATGTTTTTCCTTATGCTCCACACGTAAGTGAAACTATATGATAATTTACTTTCTCTGCTTGACTTATTTCACTCAGCATAATCTCTTCCAGTCCCATCCATGTTGATATAAAAGTTGGGTATTTATCTTTGTGTGCATTTACACAAAGGAAAAAGGAAGTAAGTTTGAGAAAACGGCAAGAGACCTATTAAGATCTAGCCTTTTCAGTATTGTTTGTTTGTTTGTTTTTGTTCAAACTGAGTAGCCTCAAGGTAGCAACCATTAAGTTAATAGAGATAAATGCTGGGCAAGGATGCAGAGAAGATGCAGATTTTAGAAATATGGCTATATAAGTATTTTATAGGGTTACTAGCACCAGGAACTGACTGGAACCAAATAGATCAGAAGCCCGTTAAGTTCCGAAAAGAATTACATTGTCAAAGGAATTACAGTCCACTTTCTAACTTTCTGACTATTTAAAAAAAAAAAAAAGTCTACAGCCTCCAAGACCCATTTCAAATGTAGTCAAGACAACTCACTCCCCTCCCTGAAGGACAGAGCTAGGGATCATGAAAACAATGGAGAAAGATACCTTTTTAAATAACATATCAGAGAACATCCCCCACTGCCAGTAGTTTCCCAATGCTTACCCCTAAAGATCCCACCAATTCTGAGAAACTGCTGAAAATCTCATCTTCTTCTAATTGGAAGTTTTTATGATGGTTATCTAATTCTTATAACCATATTATATTGGTGAGATATGGGGGATACTTTAGATCATAGGTTGATCAAAACAAGAGATACCACTTTCTGATTTCATCGTGGAAAGCACTGCATGTCTTCCTAGAGATCTTGGACCATGACCCAGTGCAGTTGCTAAATGGTGGTATTTTAGGTTTTCTCCCTATTGGAGGAGTCAGTGTACTCTATACACAGAATAGAGAATGAAGTGGATATTTGGTGGCCCCGGCCTAGACTGACAGAGACTGCCTGTGTTAGAGAAATCTCATTTCCTACTCTAATTCAGGGACTGAGCAAACCTCTTCTTGCCTGCTATTTTCCCTTCCACTCTACCTTAGGGACTATGTAAAAGCCAGTAGTGCCATAAGAAGGAAAGTACCTTGTCCTTGACTGCACGGAACTGAAACTCTCCGCAATCTACCTGGTAAACTGACTGAAGTCGAACCGTATGTTATAGGTATTAACCTCTCCTATAAATGCATTCCATTTTAGCAGCTTTCTGATCTCAACAACTAGATGTGTTGTTTCGAAACAAACTCTTATACAATTGTCAGTTATTGTATTTTTATTTTCTATTACAGATTTCACTGATATGTTTGGGTAATCAATATTCACAGATTTTCATAGAAGAAAAGACATTGAAGAATGAGGTTAATAATTTTCACATAATTATACATTAGATATCTAATTTGTCATTAATTTCAAGAGTAAGAATTAGCCAAATTAATATATTCCTTTAATTACATTAGGTAATTAAATTTCACAGTTTAAAATGATAATTAGTACATTATTCATTAATTAGTACATTATTCATGTAATAGCCTTTTGAAAATTGCTCTTTTTAGATCAGAGGAAGAAGTATGGTAAAGTTAAAAGGAAAAATTAATGGTGGCCTTCATTCTTGCTTGTTACTTGCAAATTTTGCATCTATTAACAAGTAATTCCTCTCTCACCACCTGGTGTTTACATATATGTAAAATGGAATTAGAAATACCTATTTTTCAGTAGTTTTATAAGGTTTAGATAATTTCATCAATGGAAAACTCCAAGCCTGATAGTCATTCAATAGAAAGTATCCCAGTAATGGTTATAATTATAAATCAATTTTTATAAAAGCCAGCACCCCAAAATCAGATGCAGCAATGTTGACAAGGGTGAAGTTACAGATAAAAATCTATTTGCTTAAAATGTGAGCTTTTGAGAAAGGATGAAAATGATTCACTCAGAATCAGTTCTCCATATGTTATGACAGTCTACATTTTAACCCTAATGCTCTTCACTAATTTGTATCCATTAAATAATTTATTTTCCTTACAAAATATTGAACACTTCTATGTGTACTAAGGATTTTAATCAGACTTTAAATATACATTTGGGAGTCATCTGCCTAGAAGTGATGACCATTAAAAAAGAGAAAGGATGGGATCACTGAAGCAAGAAATGTATAGAGAAGAAAACAAAATAAAAATAGTACATTTAGAGCCTAGTAATGAAAACAGGATGAGAGATGCCAAGGAAGTAGGAAAAGTACAAAATAATACATTCTTACCAAAGCCAGATGAGCTTTAAGAGATTGGAATAAGCAATAATATAAAATATGGCAGAGATTTTTATGGAGCATAAGAAGAAAGATATCGAGAAGGCCAGTTGTATGAATGTTTCACAAATAAAATGACCTTTGTGAAAAACAAGAAAAATACTTTTAAAAATGTGATACATATTATGTTTTTCAAAACTTCTACTTTATCCTGGAATTTTCCCTAACTGCTCCAGACCACATCAAGAAGTTCCATTGCATTAGGAGTTTGTATTATTTCTTATAAGAATATAGACCTTTCTCAGGATATTACAAACTTGGACTTGTTCTTGACTCTTCTCTCTATTTTCTCATCATTTGCACACGTATTGATTATTAATCTATTAGTTATTAATTTACATTTGGAGTCATTTTACCCATGGACATTTGGTGAAATCTGCACATACTTCAATTGTATTTATGAAATATGGGTTATTTCTTTTTTGTTATGGCTTTTATAAGCAACTTTTATAACCTGTCCTTCTTTTTCAAGGTATAGATTCACACACCACCAAGAATCCTTTTTTTTTCTTACCAAAAATAAGACAGACAAACAAACCAAAAAACATTTCCCCGCTTATAATTAAGAAGAGCCACCAATTAATAATTAACATTACATTCATGTGAACTTGGAAACTTTTGAATTGATATTTAACTTTTATCAAATCTATATAAAAAGCAAAAAACCTAAACTTACGAGAAGTATTTTCCAACTCCATATTCTTTCTTCCTCTAATTTCTACTACTAAGATGTGACTATTATGAATGTTGTTTAATTGCTTGTTATGCTATTTACCTCATATTTCTAAGTAACGCTATGTTGTTATTTAATGGGGGGGATGTTGTTTGTCTTTTTTTTTTTTTAAAGATGGCTTAGCCCAGCGATGGATATTAAGGAGATACATATTGCATGGAGCATTGGGGGTTATACACAAACAATGAATGTTGGAACGCTACATCAAAAACTAATGATGTACTGTATGGTGACTAACATAACATAGCATAATAGAAATAAATAAATAAATAAATAAATAAATAAATAAACAAACAAACAATATATATATTGTTTATATATATAAATAAATAAATAGATAGCATGTTAAAACAAAAAAAAAGATATTATTTATTTATTGACAGAGCACAAACAGGGTGTGCAATAGGCAGAGGGAGAAGCAGACTCCCTGGTGAGCAAGGAGCCTGATGTGAGACTCAATTCCAGGACCCTGGGATCATGACCTGACCCAAAGGCAGATGCTTAACCAACTGAGCCACCCAGGCATCCATTGTTTGTCTTTTAAAAAAAATTAGTTATTGTTTTAGTACTTCCTATTATAGAAGATGAAGATTTAGCTTTCTTATATTCCTACTCTTAGACCCAGGAGTGAAGGCCCTGCCTTGACCCTGTACCTCAATGGACCTCATATTTTGGAGTGCCTTCCTCAAAACTGTCTAGATGATTTTCCTCTGTCTACCACTTACCTGAGCCAGCAGTGCCTTCCAGGTGGGGCCCCTTAAGCCAAGACCAGATCTCAAGTAAACACAAGTCTTAGTTTCTCCCCTTCAGGGTTCTTGCTTACCTACATTTGTGTCTGGGGTCCGTCAAATGCCCCAGAGTTTCAGGACTCTTGTCTATAAATTTATCCCAGGCGCCTAAAGTTGGACTTAGTAGTTCAAGGTTGTCCAGGAGTATAGATTATTCTACTAGCTGAAGTGGTATTTATTTCTGGATTGTGGGGCATTGGACTGCTAGACTACTCTGACAAACTGATTTTTGATGACCCTCAGGGCTCTGTACTACCAATACCCTAGAATGCTAAACCTGAGGATTGAAGGCAAATGTGGCCTTGAGCTGGAGGGGGTGGTTTGCATTTATTAGCTCTTGCCTGGCTTTGCTTAAACCCTAGAGCTACGTCCGGTTTACAACGCCTGATAGTGACGGTCGTGGCTGCACATATTCTTTACCCTGTGGACTCCAGCACTGACACACAAGGAGATTATTCTATACCCTCTTCATGCTCTGTATCACGGATCAGACAATTCATTAGAAGTGGCCATGCCGGGATGCCTGGGTGGCTCAGTGGGTTAAAGCCTTCGGCTCGGGTCATGAACCCAGGGTCCTCAGGGATCGAGCCCCACAGAGGGCTCTCTGCTCAGCAGGAAGCCTGCTTCCCTCCCTCTCCTTCTGCCTGCCTCTCTGCCTACTTGTGATCTCTCTCTTTGTGTCAAATAAATAAATAAAATCTTAAAAAAAAAAAAAAAGTGGCCATGGCTGCATCTTCTGAGAATATTCAGGAATGCTGCTTGGCATTTTCAGCAGGTCCTCCTTACCAGTTGTTTCTCATGCCTCCAAATTAGATAGTACTGTTGTGCTATCAAGTGTTGGTCATAGATTTGCTAAAAAGAAAAAAAAAAAGACAATTATTGCACTTTCTCTCACATTTCCTTTGCCTACTGTCCCCACTGATAGTAGCGTGGAAGGCAATGATGCCTCAACACAGACAGAGATTACATTCTAGGACTATAGTAATTGTGGCCTATAGAGTTCAAAAAGAGAGTATCAGGAACTGAAAATAGTCTGACATTTTATTCTGCTTTCAAGCTAATAAGTTAGTCTGCTACTATCTCAAGGATAATGACAAAACTCTTGGGTCAGAGATAAAAGTCTTTATTACTCACAATATAGCAAGAAGTGTGAATAAATGCATATTTATGCCAATTCCCTTGCTGATCCCCAATTCTTACAGGATGTATAAAGAAGACCAAGTGACACCTACACACCCAGGGACTGCAGACCTTTTGTAATGGGCAGTAAGTATCCAGGCCCTTTGTTCTGAAGGGAGACGATATTTCTATTTCACAAGATCGCTGAGTAGTGTGTTCTGTATCTTTGCTATAAAATTCCACACATTAAATTTGATATAAACAGAGGACAAATTTTTCTTTGTTTTCTTGTTGCATGAGACTTGCATATGTGGTCAGCATTAACCACAGTCAATAGTGATATTTGGGAGAGTCATTACACATCAGTATTCATTGGCAGAGCCATAGATGACATAGTTGTTAGGGTCCGTGATCACAGGAACGAGACTGATACAAAGTGAAGGTTAAGCAAAGCTTTATTTCGCGCCAAGCATCGAGAATCACACTGGCAGGTTGGTGTTGTCTCTATGAAGAGAGCGACCCCGCCTGGTCTTACAGACTATCTTTTATAGGGCAAAACCGGGCTGTGAGCTTATCCTTATTGGTCAGAAGCAGTGGAGTCAGGGGAGGTTACATATGTGTTCTTTACTGGTTGGACGTCTCCACCTGACCTGACTTCAGAAGCAGTGGGGTTAAGGGAGGTTGCATATGTGTCGTTTACTGATTGGACGTCTCCACCTGGCCTAACTTGACCTTGTTCTGGGGGACTATCATCAGGAGCTAGCAGACCACATTCCACTGGTGCCCTGGACTTACTTTCTGAGTAAGTTCCTCCTGGCTGACTTTGTTCCCTTAGGGCAAGGTCAGCTTGTGTTCACAACAAAATGGCTGCTTAGACAAGATGGAATCACTTAGGCTAGGCAGGTCCTAACAGTAGTATCATGAGTAAAAATGCAACCAGCATTAAATAGTTGGTATTAAGGACATGCAGATGCATGAAGGTTTGCATTTTTGCAGTAAAAACTGATTCCAAGGAGTGGTAGTATTGCAAACAATAACAGTGTTGCACTATTTTTTTCTGTTGCAACAATGAAATCAGCCAGCAGGACACAATTGAAATTAGACAAGGCAGGGGCATTTGACAATAAAGAAAACAAAGAGAAGGTTCCTGGACTTGAGCAGAAATTACCTGGAAAATGTGAAGACTCTTCATATACACCAATTAGACAGTAAACAGTATATAAGTATTATTATGTAAATATTCATTAGACTATAGCATATGGTCCATGAATTTTATATGCATTATTGTTTTATTCAGCCAAAATTAACTTAAGTGCACACATATATTTATCATACTTACTATATTTTGTTCCCACATATGGAGCCCTCCATTACAATGTTTTTTCTTCTGTCTGAAGAATATCTTTTAATATATTCTTTATTGTGGATCTGTTGGGATGAGAAAGTCTTATTTTTTTATTTATCTGAAGTTGTATTCATTTAACCTTCATTCTTGAAAGCATATTTTGCTGAGGCTGAGGATCTGAGACAGGGAGTCATTTTCTTCAGCACTTTAAAGTTCTTACAGTATACTCTGATTTCTATGTGCTTGTGGGGAAATAAGCCATCGGTATAAGTTATTTCGTCCTTGAAGGTAAACTGTATCTTTGGTCACACATAGAGTTATTTTGTCCCTGATTTTCAGCAATTTATCATGTGGTGCTGAGGTGTAGCTATATTTTAAATTGTTTTTCTTGGGGGTTCTCATTGATTTTGGAATCTGTAGCTTGATGTCTTTCATGGTTTTTGAACTTTCTCACATAATATATCTTCAAACTTAGCTTTAATCTTAGCTTCTGCTTCTCTTCTCACTTCAGTAAGTATATGTGAGGGGTATATATATATATATTTAGTTCAGAGTTCTTTTCTTGATATACAATGTTGTCCTTCATATAATTTGACATAATTATCAGAGTGGTTTTAATGCCTGACAATAATCCCAATATTGCATTTCCCTGTTATTGTTTTCTTTTGTTATTTTTGCTGGTTTTTATTATGTCTTTAGCCTCATTGTAGTACTAGTTATTTTTTTCCTTTTATCACTTTTTTAAAATTAACATATAATGTATTATTTGCCCCAGGGTTACAGATCTGTGAATCATCAGGCTTACACATTTCACAGCACTTACCATAGCAACCCCCCCAATGTCCATAAGCCAGCCACCCTATCCCTACCCTCCCACCCTCCAGCAACCCTCAGTTTGTTCCGTGAGATTAAGAGTCTCTTATGGTTTGACTCTCTCCCTATCCCATCTTGTTTCACTTTTTCCTTCCCTACCTCTCATAACCTCCCACACTGCCTCTCAAATTCCTCATACCAGAGAGATAATATGATAATTGTCTTTCTCTGATTGACTTATTTCACTCAGCATAATATCCTCTAGTTCCATCCATGTCATTGCAAATGGCAAGATTTCTTTTTTTGATGGCTGCATAGTGTTCCATTGTATATATACCACATCTTTATTTTTTTTAAGATTTTATTTATTTATTTGACACAGAGAGAGAGAGATCACAAGTAGGCAGAGAGGCAAGCAGAGAGAGAGAGGGGGAAGCAGGCACGCTGCTGAGCAGAAAGCCTGATGTGGGGCTCGATCCCAGGACCCTGAGATCATGACCCAAAGACAGAGGTTTTAACCCACTGAGCCACCCAGGCACCCCTCATCTTCTTTATTTTTAATTTCGGTATTATATCCCAGCATTGAGGGAATAATTGAGGCCAAGGATGATACTGTGTCCCTCCAGGAAGAATTTACATTGATTGTGATGATACTCATCAATAGTGTGATACATCACACTATGTATCTATGATACATAGATGATACTCACGGCCTTCTCCGTGCCTCCCTGTCTGCCCCTTCGCAGTCCCACTTATAAATTTCTAATTCAGGAAAAAAGACAAAGGGGAATATATATATACACACAGACATGCTTCTTTAATTAAAAACAAACCTGCCCAGGAAAATCATAAAAAAGAAAGAAAATTAGTGTAAAGAAATTTCTAAGCTTCTAAATAATGGAAAGATTTTTTAAGAGCTGGAAGAAGCAATAAAACTATTTATCAAAGAGGTTAGAAATTGAAAACACCTAGTAAAGCAATTCCTGAGCCCTAGGGTAGTTCTATTTTCAACTTTTTGAGGAGCCTACATACTGTTTCACAGAGTTACAGCACCAACTTGCATTCCCACCAACAATATAAGAGGGTTCTCCTTTCTCCATATCCTCATCAACATCTGTTGTTTTCTGTGTCGTTCACTTTAGCCATTCTGACAGGTGCGAGATGATATCTCATTGTAGTTTTGATTTGTATTTCCCTGGTAATGAGTGACATTGAGCATCTTTTCATGTGTCCGTTAACCATCTAGATGTCTTCTTTGGAAAAATGTGTATTCATGTTTTCTGCTCATTTCTTAACTAGATTGTTTGATTTTTTGAGTGTTGAGTTCTGCAAGTTCTTGATAGATTTTGGATACTGACCAATTATTACCAGATGTGTCATTTGCAAATATCTCCTCTCATTCCAAGGTTGCCTTTTAGTTTTGTTGATTGAATCTTTTGCTGTGAAGAAGATTTGTATTTTGATATAGTCCGAATGGTTCATTTTTGCTTTTATATTCCTTGCCTCCAGCAATGTGTCTAGTCAGAAGTTGCTATGGCCCAAGTCAAAAGGGTTGCTGCCTGTGTTCTTTTCTAGGATTCTGATTGTTTTCCATCTCATATTTAAGTTTCTCATCCATTTTGAATTTATTTTTGTATATGTTGTAAGAAAGTGGTCTAGTTTCATTCTGCATGTTGCTGTCCAGTTTTCCCAACAACATTTGTTGAAGAGGCTGTCTCTCTCCCATTGGATATTCTTTCTTGCCTTGTTGAAAATTAGTTGACTATAGTTGTGGGTCCATTTCTGGGCTTTCTGTTCTGTTCCATTGTTCTGTGTGTCTGTTTTGTGTCAGTACCATACTGTCTTGACGACTACAGCCTTGTAATATAGAATTGTGATACCTCCAGCTTTGTTTTTCCTTTTTTAAGATCACTTTGGCTATTGGGAGTCTTTTGTGGTTCCACACAAATTTTGGGATTGTTTGTTTCAAAGGATACAAGAATACTGATTCAAAAGGAAACATGCACCTGATGTTTATAGCAATATTGTCAACAATAGCCAAATTATGGAAACAGCCCAAATGTTCATAATTGATGAATGCATAAGGAAATTGTTGTGAGATATATAGATATAGAGAGAGTCCGAGAGAGAGAGAGAGAGAGAGAGAGAGGAATATTACTCAACCATAAAAAAGAATTAAATCTTGGTTGTACAACAGTGAGGAAGTAGCTAGAGTGTATTATGCTAAGCAAGATAAGTCAGTCAGAGAAAACCAAAAACTGTATGATTTCGTTCGTATGTGGAATTTAAGAAACAAAACAGATGAACATGGTGGGGGGGGAGAAGAAGAGAGCGGCAAACCATAAAACACACTCTTAACTATAGAGAACAAACTGAGGGTTGCTAGATGGGAGGTGGGTGGGGTGATGGGCTAAATGAATGATGGGTATTAAGAAGGACACTTGTGAAGAACATTAGGTAATATATGTAAGTGATGATTCACTAAATTCTACTCCTGAAACTAATATTACACTATATGTTATTTAACTGGAATTCAAATAAAAACTTAAAAACACACAAACACAAAAGATAATATCTAAATGAAAATTAACAAAAAAAACCCCAGCAAATGAAAAACGAAATTGGGGCATCTGGGTGGCTCAGTGATTTACATGTCTGCCTTTGGCTGAGGTCATGATCCCAAAGTCCTGGGATGGAGCCTGCACTGGGCTCCCTGCTCAGCCTGGAGCCTGCTTCTCCCTCTGCCTCTGCCCCTCCTCCCCACTCATGCTCTCTCTTGCTATCTCTCTCTCTCTCTCTCTTTCAAATAAATAAATAAAATCCTTGATAAAAAGAAAGTGAAAACAATCAATAATTTTTAAAAGAGATAAAGTAAAAACACAAAATTTTATGATAGAAATAAGTCAAATATTTTAGACATCAATAAATATGGCATCTGCATATACACACATATGTAATGCAAAAAGTCATAATTTCACTATAAATTAGGAAAATCCACATAGAATGTCAGATTTTAATACACATTTCAGAACATGATATATAATTATAGCAAGGCTATATGAGATTTCATCTAGTTAATTTAAAACCCATATAATATTCTGTACCCACAAGAGCAAATTCACAGGTAGTTGAAATAATTTATTTCAACTATTTGAAACTATTTATTCTTAAATAAGTTAAAAGTTTTTAGAGGGAAAGAAAAGCATTGCCAAAGAGAGTGATAACTGTAAAGAATCTTAGGTTCAGATTCAGAATTTTGGTGTATATGGTTAATGCTATCAGAGGGAAAGAACTTATGAACATGAGATACAAAAACTCTTTTTATTAAAGAAAGGCTCTTTACTATGATTAAGTGGTATTTTATCATATTCTTCAAAATATTCCCCAGTTCCCATCCTGGGTCTTGGTTTCTCAAATAGCTTGATACTGATGTCAGATAGGTAATATATACATTTTAATTAATGGAATAAAGTAATTATTTCATTAATTAAAGGGGAAAAATTATCCTTTATTATTTGTTTGACATTTCTTCTTTTGCTATTGTCATCTTACTTATTTTTCTATATTTTATATTATCACGTGATAATTTGCCTTAGTTCTAGCCTAAGATTAACTATTGAAGTAGTTATATTAATAAATATGAATATTTATTTTATTCTGGTATGGAATTGACTATACTGAAAAATCAATGATTTTGCTTCAGTATAGCAAGAGAATTGAAATCTATCAAGTAACTAAATATTAGTAATTTTCTGGGATAATAGGGACTATATGTAGAAAATAAAGCTTACAATAATGAACAGACACTTCTCCAAAGAAGACATACAAATGGCTAACAGACACATGAGAAAATGTTCATCATCAACATTTGTTGTTTATTCAAATCAAAGATTCAAATCAAAACCACATTGATTCAAATCAAAACCACATTGAGATACCACCTTACACCAGTTAGAATGGCCAAAATCAACAAGACAGTAAACAACAAAGGTTGGAGAGGCTGTGGAGAAAGGGAAACCCTCTTCCACTGTTGGTGGGAATGCAAACTGGTGCAGCCATGTGGAAAACAATATGGAGGTTCCTCAAAAAATGTAAAAATAGAACTACCATATGATGCAATTACCCACTACTGGGTAATTACACAAAGACTATGAAAACACTAATCAGAAAAGATATGTGCACCACTATGTTTATTGCAGTATTATTTACAATAGCCAAATTATCGGAGCAGCCCAAGTATCCATCAACAGGTAAAGAGATAAAGAAAGTGTGGTATATATGCCCAATGGCATATTACTCACCCATAAAAAAGAAAGAAATCTTGCCATTAGCAACAGCATGATGGATCTAGACAGTATAATGCTAAGTGAAATAACTTAGAGAAAGACAAATACCATATGATTTCACTCAAATGTGGAATTTAAGGAACAAAACAAAGAAAAAAAATGGCCAAAAAAAAGGACTCTTAACTATAGAGAACAAACTGCTATTAGAGGAGAGATGGATGAGTGAGGGGCATGGGTGAAATAGGTGAAGGGGATTAAGAGTACACTTATCACAATGAACTCTGAGTAATGTATAGAAGTGTTGAATCAGGGAGCCTGGGTCGCTCATGGGCGCCTCTGCCTTCAGCTCAGGTCCTGGGATTGAGCCTCGCATCAGGCTCTCTTCTCAGCAGGGAGTCTGCTTCCCCCTCTCTCTCTGCCTGCCTCTTTGCCTACTTGTGATCTCTCTCTCTGTCAAATAAATAAAATCTTTAAAAAAAAGTGTTGAATCACTATATTGTACTAAAACTAATATAACACTATATCTTAACTATATTGGAATTTAAAATTTAAAAATAAAAAGACAAAATCCCCCCAAACAATTTTAAAAATGATTATATTTACATCTCAGACTGCTCCCAGTATTCCACAGGAATCCTCTCATTCAGTCTGGTATGAACATGACTCCTATAAAAGGTGAAACAGAAAAATCTCAAGAATTTATGATTAGGGCCCTAAACAGTAAATTTGAATTAATGATTAAAATCATGTTCTCAAATATTAACACAACTGATTTTATAAATCTTAAAATCTTACTGTACCTAGAAAAAGAAAATGTTGGAAATATTTTATTTTCTTAAAATAGCACACTTAAGATCATAAATTATGGGCTTTTAAAAAAATGTTTTGAGTTTGTGCTAAAAAATGACAATAACGAGGAACTCATAATAATCATTGTTGCCATGCTCTTATAACTTTCTTAGCTACCTATGGTACAAATCATTTGTGTGCTATAAAATATTAACAAATATAATGTGAAATTTAAGAAAACTATATATTTGTTAATTCTTGATTTCTGTTGAAAAAATTCCTATTTTTCATATCTCTATGTTGTTTGGTGTCTTACTGAATATATACTAACTGATTATAAGTAAAATAAGATATAGGAAAATAGGTGTATCTTTCCTTATAACAGGTCGGGATATTTGAATTGATGCAATACAGTTTTCGGGTTTTTTTTCTTAATCAAGAAGCCAGTATTATCTGACCTTAGCAGAATAAGTCAGAACAATTAGAAAAAAAACAGGTGTTTTTTTTTTTTTTATGACTTAGACTCCTATAATTCAATTACTTTTCTTTATTTGGATTAAATGTCATAGGCTTGCTTCAAGATTATGAAAGTGAACTTTGTCACAAACATTTTTAATGAATAGTATCAGATTTGTGCTTTATCTAATGTTTTAGGAGCAGAGGATAATTTATAATTCTTTCCTTACCCATATAGCTAATAACAGACTCACAACTAGAACATTCCCATTCTAATGAATGAGGATGACTTAATGGTTATAGCATATTCACCCATCATAGTAGTGGACAGAACTATATATAGATATTTAGGTATATAGGTGTATAGGACTGTAAACATCTGATCCAAGTTTGCATCTATAAACAATGAACATAAATTAAGATGTATCTATACCCAGTCCTGAGTCACACTTATTCTGTTAACATATTTCTCTACTAATAAGACTAATACAGAGAAAACTCAGTTAAAGAAAATTTAGCTATTTTTAATGATTTACTAGTTTTACATATAAGTGGCTAATATACTTTCTTAATCTAAAAAGATATAAAAACTACAACTTAAAGTCATTAGAAACAAATATTTATGATACTATAACAGTGGGTACATATCTTTATGTGTTTGCTGAAGACCAAAGAATCATAAGACACAAAGAGCAAATCTTATTGTAAGCTAATGACTTCGGTTAGTAATAATGTATCTGTATGAGCAAATTATTTCTAACAACTGTACTGTAGTTATACCATAAGTTAATATTCAGAGAAGATGTTTGTGTATTAGGGTAAGAGGTAGATGAGAACTCCAAGTATTATCTGCTCAGTTTTTCTGTAAATCCAGTACTATTTAAACAATAAAATATGTTAAATAAATTAAAAAAGAAAAAAACAGAGCAAAATTACTGAAGAACCAGTGTATGTAAACTGGAAGGGAATGTTAAGTGTTGATGGCTCTATAGTCCCAGTGTTTTTGGAAGAAAAATGTTGCCAACGCCAAACAAAAAGAGTTGAAAAAGAGAATGCGAATTCCTAATAATTTCCTAAACTTCTAAACATTTACATACCCAAAAGCCCTGTCTTAGGACTTTTTCACTTCTTTAACTCTACCCACTCACTATTCACATGATTTAATCCAATTTTAGTACTTTAAATTCCATCTCTGTACTTACAATTCCCAAATTTATATCTCTAGCCAAATAGTTTGAGAGAAATCTTGGAGCAGTCTTTGATTTTTCTCTATATTTAATGTCCCACAGTCAATCCATTTGCATTTCTCATTAGCTCTTCTTCTGAATCTAAAAAATTCTCACTCCCTCTATCACCACTACTATCAGCCAAGCCACCATCATTTGCCTCCTACTTTCTGCCTGTTTTGGCACTGGCTTAACAGCACAGCAGCTAAAGTAGTTCTTTCCAAATCTAATATAGATCTTTTCACCCTCTTCTGAAATGTCTCCTAGTTACTTCTCCATCTCACTCAGAGTAAAATCCAAATTTCCATATAATCTCCTAAAAGTTTCAATTTGACCTCACCTTTCTCCCCAAATTCTTTGACTTCATTTGCTGTAACTCTCCCATTCTCTCCCACTGCTCTAATCCACTATTAACCTGGCTTTTCTTAAAATATACCAAATCCAATCATAGCATAGCATTTGGTTTTTTTTCCTGTCTAGGATGCTTAATTTCCAATGAATCGCATGGTACATTTTTCTGCTTCAGAATCTGCTCAACTGTTACCTGCTCAATGGGGTCATTACAGAATTACTTAAATAACACCCTCCCAACATCTTTTAACTCCCAACATCTCTTCCTTGACTTACTTTTCTCTGTGGAATATATATACATATGTATCACACATGACTATTTATCATCTGCATTCTCCTGCTAAAATGAACACTCCATGAGAGAGCATTATCTTTTTTTTTTTTAATTTTTATCTGCCCAGTTTCTAGAATAGTGCTTGTTTCATAGAAGGTCCATAACTATTTGCTGAATGAGTAAATTATTGAATAAGTGAATGATAAACCAGTGGTAGTATGTCTTGGCTCCAAAGTAATGGTCCCTAAAATCATGAGAAAAAAACTAGCATTTTCAAAGCAATCCAGTGAATTTCAAGTATCTATATGGTTTTCTTAAAAAAAAAAAAAAAGTAGGCTTTATTAGTGTTTGAAAAATAAGTCATGATACTCTGTGCCTTGAATTTCAGAATAACAAAAACAACATACAATTTATGGAAATGTGGGAGTTGTACATTACTGAGGCAGATGAATCAATTTTAGGCTTTACTTTTGTTTTTTAATATTGAATGTTAAGAAGACTACAGGCCATGTAATTTATTGTGAACTAAATATTTCTCATAAAATTGACTAGTGGTTAGCAATTTCTGTGATAAAAGCTTCAAATGAGGGGTGCCTGGGTGGCACAGTTGTTAAGCATCTGTCTTTGGCTCAGGTCATGACCCCAGGGGTCCTGGATTGAGCCCCGCATTGGGCTCCCTGCTCCACGGGAAGCCTGTTTCTCCCTCTCCCACTGCCCCTGCTTGGGTTTCCTCTCTCACTGTCTCTCTTTCTGTCTAATAAATATATACAACCTTTTAAACAAACAAAAAATCTTCAAATGAATATAATACTGAAATCTAGCACTGAGCGTACAAATACAAATTACAATAAAACTGTGAAGAGATAATGCTTCTCTTGATCTTGGTATATTGAAATTGAATATTCAAATATACAATTGAAAATTGAATATATATTCAATATAAATTGAAATTTGTTAAGAAAAATCAAAATGATCAAGAAAACCATTAGAAATGTCCTTCTCTTTTTACTGTGAATCTCACCATATATAAGCACTTTTCTTTGTTCATTATTGATAAAGCAAATATAACTGCTTTATAAATAAATGTAATAGGAAGTGAATCTGTAGCATATATTATGGTATGGTGCCCATAACAATCTTTTGACCACTGTATAGAAGAATTGTTTCTCACAATATGGGAAGGTGTTTTTTGTTTGTTTCTTTGTTTGTTTAAGGTTTTATGTATTTGAAAGAGAGAGATCATGAGAGGGGAGATGTCAAAGGGAGAAGCAGAATCCCAGCTGAGCAGGGAGCCTGATGAGGGACTCGATCCTGGGACTCCAGGATCACGAGCTGAAGGCAATTGCTTAACCAACTGAGCCACCCAGACACCACTGGGAGAGCTTGAGATCCCTTCCCCCCCTTCTTACTCTCTGTTCTCTCACCTCTTTATCCCTAATTCAAACACCAAAAATATACTCAACATTTGAATTAATCAAGAGTCAAATGTACTTGCTAATAGTGGGGCTACTATGTTAGTGAAGTACATGAAAAATTCTTTTGTAGAAAGATCAACCATCTTTGAGGTGAGGCAGTAGCTTCTCAGGGCTTATAATAGGGCTCTAATAAAATTCAGCAAATTTTGTTTGGTTTTGTTTCAAGTTTTTATTTAAATTCTAGTTAACATATAGTGTAATATTGGTTTCAGGAGTAAAATACAGTGATTCATCATATATATAACACCCAGTGCTCATCACAAGTGCTCTCCTTAGTAACCATTGCCCATCCCCCACCCTCCTTCCCTCCAGTAATCCTCAGTTTGTTCTCTATAGCTGAGTCTTTTATGGTTTGCCTTTCCTTTTTTTCCCCCTTTTCTATGTTCGTCGGTTTTGTTTCTTAAGCTCCACATATAACTGAAATCACATGTTATTTGTCTTTCTCTGACTGACTTATACACTCTAGTTCCATTCACATCTTGCAATTGGCAAGATTTCATTCTTTTTAATGGATGAATAGTATAGCATTATATATATATCGCTTCTCCTTTATCCATTCATTAGTCAGTGGGCACTTGGGCTGTTACCATAATTTGGCTATTGTTGATAATGCTCCATTATAAACATTGGGGTGACATACCCTTCAAATCAGTATTTTTGTATCCTTTTGGTAAGTAACTAGTAGTGCAATTTCTGGGTCCTGGGTAGTTCTATTTTTAACTTTTTGAGGAACCTCCATATGGTTTCACAGGGTGACTACACCAGTTTGCATTCCCATGAACAGTGTAAGAGGGTTCCCCTTTCTTGGCATCTTCACCAACATCTGTTGTTTCCTGCGTTGTTCATTTTAGCCATTCTGACAGGTGTGAAATTATATTTCATTGTAGTTTTGATTTGTATTTTCCTGATGATGAGTGATGTTAAGCATCTTTTCATGTGTCCATTAGCTATCTGGATGTCTTCTTTGGAAAAATGTATATTCATGGCTTCTGCCCATTTCTTAGTTGGATTATTTGGGTTTTTGGATGTTGCGTCTTTTAAGTTCTTTATAGATTTTGGATACTAACCCTTTATCAGATATGCCATGTGAAAATATCTTATCCCATTCCAAAGATTGCCTTTTGGTTTTGGTGATTGTTTCCTTTGCTGTGAAGAAGCTTTTTACTTGAAGTCCCAATAGTTCATTTTTGCTTTTTGTTTCCCTTGCCTTCAGTGATGTATCTATTAAGAAGTTGTTATGGCCCAAATCAAAGAGGTTGCTGCCATTTTGATGGTTTCCTGTCTCACATTTAGGTCTTTCATCCATTTTGAATTTATATTTGTATATGGTGTAAGAAAGTGGCCCAGTTTCATTCTTTTGCATGTTACTGTCTAGTTTTCCCAACAGCATTTGTTGAAGAGACTTTTTCCCATTGGATAGTCTTTCCTGCTTTGTTGAAGATTAGTTGACCACAGTTGTGGGTCCACTTCTGGGTTTTCTCTTCTGTTCCAATGATCTGTGTGTCTGTTTTTTTTGCCAGTATCATACTGTCTTGATGACAACAGGTTTCTAATACAGCTTGAAATCCAGAATTGTAATGCCTCCAGCTTTGCTTTTCTTTTTCAAGATTGCTTTGACTCTTTGGGGTCTTTTATGGTTCTATACAATCTTATGATGTTTTGTTCTATCTCTATTAAAAATGCTGGTGGCATTTTGATAAATGTGTAGATTACTTTGGGAAGTATAGACATTTTAACAGTATTTGTTCTTCCATTCCATGAGCATGGAACATTTTTCCATCTTTTTGTGTCATCTTCAATTTCTTTCATAAGTGTTTTATAATTTTCAGAGTACAGATCTTTTACCTCTTTGGTTGGGTTTATTCCTAAGTATCTTATGGTTTTTGTACAATTGTAAATGGGGTCATTCCTTGATTTCTCTTTTTGCTTCTTCATTATTGATGTACAGAAATGGAAAAGATTTCTGTACTTTTTTTGTATCCTGAAAATTTATTGAATTCATGTATCACTACTAGCAAATTTTGGCAGAGTCTTTTGGGTTTTCTACAGAAAAAGGGAAATAATAAAGATTAGAGCAAAAATAAATGATATAGAAAACAAACAAACAAACAACAACAGCAAAAACAGAACAGATCAATTAAACCAGGAATTGGTTCTTTATGAGATTTAATGAAATTGGTAACCCCCTAGCCAGATTTAGCAAAAAGAAAAGAGAAAGGACTCAAATAAATAAAATCATCAGGCTTCTGGGTAGCTCAGATGGTTAACTACCTGCCTTTGGCTCAGGTCATGATCTCCAGGGCCTGGGATCAGGTCCTATATCAGGCTCCCAGCTCAGGAGGGAATCTGATACTTCCTTCCCTCTACCTATCCCCCTACTTGTGCTCTCTTTGTCTCTCTCTTTCTCCCAAATAAATACATAAATCTTTGAAAAAATAAAGAATAAATAAATAAAATTATGAATGAAAGAGGAGAGATCACAACCAATGCCACAGAAATACAAACAATTATAAGAGAATATTATGAATAATTATACACCAACAAATTGGGCAATCTGGAAGAAATGGATAAATTCCTAGAAACATATAAACTACCAAAACTGCAACAGGAAAAAGTAAACAAATTGAACAGACTAATAACTAGCAAAGAAATGAAATGAGAAATCAAAGATCTCCCAGCAAACAAAAAGTCCAAACTGGTTGGCTTCCCAGGGAAATTCTACTAAACATTTAAAGGAAAATTAATACCTATTTTTTTTAAACTGTTCCAAAAAATACAGACGGGAGGAAAACTTACAAACTCATTGTATGAGGCCAGCATTACCTTGATTGCAAATTTGTAATTAAAAACTTGAGTGAATAAACTCATTTTATTATGATCAAAACTTCTTGTTTCTCTTCTAACCAACTTGTTTAATACAGTTTGTTCTCATTTAGTTTAAGCCTATAATTGAAGTTTTGAAGTCTTAGTCATGAAGATAGATATGATAATCTCTGTGAATTTAATGTATTGATGATGTATTATCTGCTATTTGCTGCTAGATAGGTGTTTAATCTCATTAAGTGATCATAAACTAAACATAATATCATACTATTTACTTTAAGTAAAAATGAGATAAAACACACAATTGCATGGTTCTTTTCACTGAGTATTTTGTATTATTATTTTATATAACATTTATTTTACGTATGCATGAGTATTTTTAAACTAAGGAAAGGTTATACAGAAATATGTGTTCCTTGAAGTTGAAAGTCTGCCAAGAGCAAATTAAGTAACATCTTCTGATAAAAAACAGACCTGTTGTCAAGTCTAAAATTGAAAATATATGTTCGCATTTAAAGTCAATTACATGAAAAAAATGACAATCACTCTGTAAAAAAAAATCTATCTTTTTGTTTTCAGATTATTCTTTGATACACAAAATACCTAGCCTAATTAAGTTTTATGTATTGTACATATCATCATAGAAAAATACCTGACTCAATAAAATAAGCTAAAATCTGGAGTCTTAAGAAGTGTGTCAGAACTCAGTTGTAGATACCATTTTAGGTTGAGGTTTGGCTTCTGGGATTTCAGACACTTCTGAGAACTTTTCTTTTGGTCAACTGTCTGCATCTTACGTGTCCTATGGCCTTCATGGAATCCCATTTATCATATTTCATGATGCAGCAGAACTTAAGGCCAAATACTCTTAATAAGGACACTTGGCCTGGAGCGCCTGGGTGGCTCAGTAGGTTAAAGCCTCTGCCTTCATCACAGGTCATGATCTCAGGGTCCTGGGATTGAGCCTCGCATCGGGATCTCTGCTCAGCAGGCAGCCTGCTTCCCCCTCTCTGTCTGCCTGCCTCTCTGCCTACTTGTGATCTCTCTCTCTCTGTCAAATAAATTAATTAAAAAAAAAAATCTTAAAAAAAAAAAGAGACAGTTGGCTTGCAAAGATACTTGCAGATGTGTAGAAAATATTTCCCAATGCTGTTAAATTCTTTCTGAGTCTATAATAAACTAAATGGAACAAAACATATTTAGGATTCTTCCATTTAAAATGGTGAAATTTGTAGGGAACATGATAAAGTTTAGTGATCCAAGCAGTAATTAGACTAAATATAAACTTGTTTATCAATCCAAGAAGACTATACATAACAAACACGTTACTTGAAGATATGGTACAAGGTAAATATGTACAATGAATAAAATGTGTACTAATGACTCTATATGACGTTTAAACAATCTTCTGTAAAATAAATTTGGTTAATAGTGCAGAATTAAAAAACATAACATATATATAACTGTATGTATACTATATAACTACATATAGTATTTATAGTATATATAATATAGTAACTATTACAGTGTATATAACTCTATTTAGTATAATATAGTATAACTATATAACTATTTTAATTATAGATAGTATGACACTGAGAAAAGAGGGAATGAAATTTGATAAATGTAGGTTTGAATTCTAAGCTCTACTTCATACTAGTTGTGTGATCATAGATAAGATATTTATTCTCCACCTTGGAGTAATTTAATTGGATGACTTTGAAAATCTAATGGCATATGCCCAGAAAATTGGTACTGTTCAGTACTGGCCCTTATACAATGAGGAAATAATAGTTCTCTTTTTCCCATTGACTTCCCTTTCCATCTTGATTTTGCTACCTTGACTGCCAACTGTTTTTTTTTTATTAATATATATTGGGTTGCTGATAAAAATCCATACATTCTTTGGATGAATCAATGATATGATAAAATACGGCATCTGTTATATTCTTTTTTTAAAAGATTTATTTATTTTAGAGAGAACGAGAGCATGAGAAGGGGGAGGGGCAGAGGGCCAGGGAAAAAAGCAGACTTCTTGCTTAGCGGGGAGCCTGAGGCACTGCTCCATCTCAAGACCCCAAAATCATGACCTGAGCTGAAATCAAAAGTTGGACACTTAAGGAACAGAGTCACCCAGGCGCCCCTTATTTTATTCTTTTTTAATGGATAAAAAACATACATAAAGTAATGACTTACACAAGAGAGTTTGATAGTTAAAAAAAAACACGTGGATTATTTGCAGTACAGTTAGCACTACTTTAAATGCAAAGTATTTTTGTCCTTGTAGATTTGCATTCTGAAAAAGACTATCACTTTCATAATTATAAATTCTATCTAAATGAAAAGAGGTGGGGAGGAAATGTTAATGTAGGCTTGCCATTATTTTGTTGTTGTTGTTTACAAATTTTTAATTGTATTATTTTATTCTACCTTAGCCATTCACTTTAATAATGTACTGATCGTGGTCTTGGAGAATATTTAATAAATATTTCTATAAGTTTGTAAGTAAATTAAAATTGCATCAGATTTTTGGAAGAGTGAAATTGGTGAAATAACTAGTTTAAATAAGATTTCAGGTAATGTACTTCTCTTTTTTTTCCCCAAGATTTTATTTATTTGTTTGTTTGTTTGTTTGTTTGTCAGAGAGAGAGAGCACAAGCAGGGTGACCAGCAGGCATAGAGAAAAGCAGAGAGCCTGTTGCAGATGCTGGACTTGATCCCCAGGATCCTGACTTGATTCCAGGACTCTGGGATCATGACCTGAGCTGAAGGCAGATGCTTAATGGACTGAACCACCAGGCATCCCACCTTTCTACCTTTTTTTGTCCCTTTAAAAAGCAACAAAATTCGCTCCCCTTAGCTTTAATTATGGAAAGATAAGTGTTTAACATAATGGTCTTGAAGCATGTTAGACACTTGACATTTCCTAGTATTTCTTTCTATTGGAAAAATAAAATTTATCTCAAAAACAACTTTTGCACTGATAATATGGATATAATAATTTTGATATCAACCTTAAGAATATATCAATTTCAGCTATATCCTCGTCTTGAGCAAATAGACAAAATTAATAAAAAAAATGTCTTGGAGGTTAGTAAACTTTCCTATTTTATAAATCTGTTTGGTAAAAAGTTATTTACAATCTTTATTGACCTAGCTTAAATATGAAGAATCATAATACATTGGTGGGAAATAATAAAATTCTATACAAATTGACTTTTTCAATATGTCAAGAGATTTAAAAACATCCAGAGGAATACTTAATGCTAAATGGTAAAATGCAGTATGTACAATATCAATTTATTTATGTAAATAAATAAATCACACATTTTATGCCGCAAGCATAGGCTATGCATATATTCATCATTTTGCTTTTTTTCTAAAAACAATAAAAAAGTCTTGAAGTTCTTTCAATTTTCAACACTATATGATCTTTTTTTATCTTAAAGTGACATGTCATTTTCATATTGCTCAGATAATGATAAAACCCATAATCATTTCCTCTCTGTTCATGAAATATTTTCATATCCTCTTTAATGTGAACTATTTGTTTATTCCAAAAGAAATATTATTGGATATTGGTTAAGATATCTCCTTGAGATTACTATAAATTGTAATTTATATATGTATAGTGTGGTATAGAGGGATTCTAGCTTCTTTTATGTGAGTTTCAATATAATAAACAGCTGTTTTTATAATGCAAAGATACTAGTGATTGCACATTTCTATTTTTTCTGTCCCTTAATTTTGCATATAATCTTTTATAGAACAAGTTTTCATTTTTATGAAGTCACACATATTTATGTATATTTAATTCCTTCTGTGTATTAACAATAAAAATTTTAGAACTCTCCTCTTGATGGATGAAGAATCTTTGTGATCTTTTATCTTGTTTTTACATTTTATGTTTAATTGTTTGATTACCTAAATCTAGTTGGTGTGTCATAGGATGCATCAACTTAACTTTCTTGTTTTGCCAAATAGCTTATTTTAAAAACACCGTTCCATATAATAAACATCTTACTCTGCTCATATGTCTTTATCATATATTAAACTTTTGAGCTAATCTTTTTCATTTTTTTAATGTCATACTATATTAATTAAAGTACTGTGTCAGGTTTCAAAGGCCAAATAATGATGATTTTTAAAATAGAGAAATTTATTGCTCACTCACATAATAGTTCTTACATAAGCTGCTCAGATCTGATATAGCTCCATAATATTGGACATCCAAGATCCTTATTTTATTGCTCTACCATCCCAAGAAAACAGCTTCATACTGAAAGTGTAGGACAACTGTTTCAAAGAAGAGCTGTCAGACTTCCTGGCTTTGAAGACTATAACCCAGACCTGTACATTTCACTTCCACTTAAAATTCATCTGCCAGAATCTAGTCACAGATGCAGGTCTGGGCGCCGAGAAGATGTGAAATGTAAATTAAATTGAACAACTATGTAACTAAGTAAAATTCTTAGTGCTAAAGAAGAATTAGAGACTAATTTTTGCAAGGAAAAATAGTAATCTCTGCCACAGATCCAATTAACACTTATGGCTTTATGTTTTGACATCTGGTAAGGAAAAGCTTTACTTAATTCTTTTCAACACCATATTTATTTTGGCCATCCTGCTCTCCATTTCCTCTGCCAGAGAAATTTTAATGTCACTTCAAAATAAAATGATTACATATTTTATAAAATTTTACAAACATACAAATTACTTTGGAAAGAATTTATATCTTTAAAATATCATGTATTCCCACTAAGTAGGTATGACTTACTATTTATTGGAGACCTATCTGTAGCTTTTGGCAACATTCTTTTCTTTTTAATATTAGTTTCTTCATCAAACCTTCTTATAATTTTTCTAGAAGTTTTCTTATATATTAGTTTTTTATTACTTGAGGAATAAAAGCATATTGTCAAAATTTAGAACAGCTATTGTTGTTTCCAGAAAATGAATATTCATTTATCTTAAAATATCTCAGTTGTATTCCTTCATTATTTTATCCAAAAATAACAATGACTTTTTCCTATTTGGATCTAATATTTTTCTCTGGTTTATGTCTCTTCATTTATTTAACTGGCAACCATGCTAAGATTATGTTAGGTATCTAAATGAGAAAAGAGATATTTATTTCTCACTTTTGATATTATGGAAATGTCTCTATTTTTTCAACTTCAATTATGTAAGAAACATTCTGTTTAAGGTAAATGTTGTCTGTACTATCTAAGGAAGGAATCTGCTATTTCTAATTTTAATAGCTTTATAAGGAAATATATGTCCAGTTTTATGTATTTCTTATGAATAAAAATATAGTCAATTTTTAGTTTTTGCTTTGATTTTATAATTACAATAGATTTCCTAGTATATAACCATTTTTCCAATATAGGAGAAATGTTACTGAAAATATTTTACAGATCTTTTGCTCTATGACCAAGTTGTACTTGTGAGAATTTTAAGATTTTCCAAACAACAGTTTTAACTATTTTTGATTTATGTCTTAAAGTGGGATTTTGTTTGATTTGTGCTTCACCACTAGGGCATAATGCACATGTACAGATAATGTTGTTTGGAGTCGATACAAATCCCACGCTTACTTATTGGCTTAGCCTGCAGCCTACATCCTGAAACTTAAAGTTTCCTCCCTATCTTCCTTCCTTCCTCCCTCCCTCCCTCCCTCCTTCCCTCCCTTCATTGTCTTCCACCTTCCCTCCTTCCCTCCTTTCTTAGTAACCCTGCAAAATCAAGTGTGTATTTTAATCTTACTGCACATCTTAATGTGGACTACCTGCATTTTAAATGCTCAGTAGCCACTTGTGGTTAGTAGCAACTGTATTGCTTTGGGATTTGACTCAGTGGGATACTTATCAATGTAATAATTTACTTCTGAACTTATTCACATTGCTGTATACATTCAATCTCATTTATACCCATGGACATGTTCCTTTAGAGATTCAGAGTCTGGAAATAACCTCCCTGTGAACTCCCAGATCTATGAGCTTTATTACTTAATCTATAGATCACCTGGAGTCTGGCAATCATTGTTGGTCTTGAAGGATTATCTGTGGATTATTTTCACATTCCACTAAATATTTCAGAAATAATTCAGCCCTTGGGAAAGTGGATGTGAATTTCAATAACATTTTCACTTAAAAGCAGTTAGTTTCACTGAAGCTGTTTATTTACTACCTATTTATCACAAAAATATCAGAGGGCAGCATCTGAAAGGATCTTTCCTGGGACCTGCACCTCTGTAACTGAACATATCAGAACCCATTGACTGTGGCAAGGTATTAATTCAGTGTTAGCATTGTTCATCTGAACACCCACAATTTACCTATATGACTGTGCCCAAGGTACTAAGTACCCTCAAAGAGGTTTTTTTCCATTTTTCTGTGCACCTAAATAATTAGTGTGGCATGGGATAATTCATTCTAAGAAACAGTTTGGCAGAATTGTCCAGGAAATCTCTAAGTATAGTATTTGGTCAGGCTTCATTTTCTTATCTCTCCCACTTTAGTTGTTTCATGTAGTTCCTGTCTCCTCTTAATTATGACATTTTCATAAATATATTACGATAGAGAACATTTTATGATAGAAAACAATTATGACAACACGAAAAACTTCATTTTCAAAACTATTGATTTTATTCAGATTTTTGAATCTACTATAATAAACTCAGTATTTAGTAATATTTTTGCCTTTTATTTTTATTTTTTATCTTTTTATTAACTTATAATGTATTATTTGCCCCAGGGGTACATGTCTGTGGATCATCAGGCTTACACATTTCACAGCACTCATCATAGCACATACCCTTCCCAATGTCCATAACCCAGCCACCTTATCCCTACCCCCTACCCCGCCCTGCAACCCCTCAGTTTGTTTCATGAGATTAAGAGCCTCTTATGGTTTGTCTCCCTCCTGATCCCATCTTGTTTCATCTTGTTGCATTTCCCTCGCAACCCGCATGACCCCCTGCCCTGCCTCTCAAATTCTTCATATCTGAGAGGTCATATGATAATTATCTTTCTCTGATTGACTTATTTCGCTTAGCATAATACTCTCTAGTTCCATCCACGTCGTTGCAAATGGCAAGATTTTGTTTCTCTTGATGGCTGCATAGTATTCCATTGTATATATACCACATCTTCTTTATCCATTCATCTGTTGATGGACATCTAGATTCTTTCCATAGTTTGGCTATTGTGGACAATGCTGCTATAAATATCGGGTGCACATGCCCCTTCGGATCACTACATTTGTGTCTTTAGGGTAAATACCCAGTAGTGGGATTCCTGGGTCATAGGGTAGCTCTATTTTCAACTTTTTGAGGAACCTCCATACTGTTTTCCAGAGTGGCTGTAACAGCTTGCATTCCCACCAACAGTGTAGGAGGGTTCCCCTTTCTCCACATCATCACCAGCATCTGTGGTTTCCTGACTTGTTAATTTTAGACATTCTCACTGGTGTGAAGTGGTATCTCACCGTTGTTTTGATTTGTATTTCTCTGATGCCGAGTGACGTTGAGCTTTTTTGCCTTTTAAATAATCACTCTAATTTTATTTTATTTTTTTAAGGATTGATTGATTTTAAGACTTACTTATTTAATTTATGGCACAGAATGACACAAGGAGAGGGGGGAGAGAGAACCTCCATCAGACTCACAGCTGAGCCTGCAGCTCGACACAGGGCTTAATCCAGGACCCCGAGACTGTGACCTGAGTCAAAATCAAGAGTCAGAGGCTTAACTGACTGAGCCCCCAGGCACCCCTGAGATCAAGATCTGAGATGAGATCAAGAGTTGGATGATTAACCAACTGAGTCACCCAGGGACTCCCATTTTGTTTCTTGTTTAATTATTTTTAAAAGCTCTTAGACCTTTCAGATCCATATTTATTTTAAATGGATTTGAATTCTATTGGCCTTCTTTTTTTTTTAATATACATTCTTTTCTCAGTTTTCCATTATTAAGTTAGAGGATATCCTAGAGGGCAGGCAAATATAAGAATTTTAAATGCTTAAGGTGACTTTATCTAGTATAGAATTTGCTAAAACAATCAGTTTTTCTCTATATATTTAAGATGTTTAATTTCTTTAAAATTTAAACCAGTCTGTAGGCAGTTTTCTTTTCTTTCCAGCTTTATTGAGATGAAATTGACATGTTGTGTAAGTTTAAGGTGTTACAACGTGAAGATTTGATTTGTATATATTGCAAAATGTTTATCACAGTAAGGTCAGTTAACACATCCTTCCCCTCACATAATAACAATTTTATCATTGTTATGGCAAGAACACGAAGCTCTACTCTCATAGTAACTTTCAAATATGTAATGCGGTATTATTAACTATAGTCATCATGCTGTACATTAGATCTCTGGAACTTATTCATCTTATAACTGAAAGTTTGTACACTTTCGTCAATATCTCCCTATCTCCTGTACCCTCCAAACCCTGGAAAACACTATCTACCATTTATTCATCATTATGCCCTCTGTTTCTGTGTATTCAATTTTTTTGAAAGATTCCACATACAAGTGATACCACACATTATTTGTCTTTCTTTGTGTTGTTTTTAAATTTTGTTTTAATTCAACTAATTAACATATGTAGTGTATCATTTGTTTCAGAGATAGAGTTCAGTTATTCATCATTGCATGTAACACCCAGTGCTCAGTATATCATATGCCCTCCTTAATGCCCATTACCCAGTTTCTTTGTGTTGTTTACTTCACTTAGCATAATGCCTTCCAGGTCCATCCATGTTATAGCAAATGGCATAATCTTTTTTTTTTATGGACAAATTGTATTGAATAATATGCACACTACACTTCCATTATCTATTCAACTACCTAAGGATGCCTAGTATATTTCCTTGTCTTGGCTATTATGAATAATGCTGCAGTGAACATAGGAATGCAGATATCTCTTTGAGATAGTGATATCATCTTTTTTGGATATATATCCAGAAGTGAGATTACTGGATCATATAATAGTTCTATTTTAAATTTGATGAGACACTTTCATACTGTTTTCCATTATTTACATTATTCCCACCAATAGTCCAGAAAGATCGCTTGTTCTCCACATTCTTGCCAACTTTTGTTGTCACTTGTCTTTTTGGTAATAGCCATCCTAATGTGTGTGAAATGATATCTCAGTGTTGTTTTGATTTTCATTCCCTGATGAGCAGTGATGTTGATCACATTTTCATGTACTTGTTGACTATTTGTATGTCTTTTTTTTAGAAAAATGTCTAAGTCTTCTGCCTATTTTTTTAATCAGAATTTTCTTTTCCTTGCTATGGAGTAGTGTGAGATTCTTATGTATAATTTGTAAAAGTTTCATCAAATATGCGATTTTCTCCCATTCAGTAGGTTGACTTTTCATTTTGTTTATTGTTTCTTTTTCTTTGCAAAAGCTTCTTTGTGTGATGTAGCTCAACTTGTTTATTTTTATTGTTATCATTTGTGATTTTGGTATCATAAAAAAAATCATTACCAAAATAGGTATCAAGGAGTTTTTTCTGTAAGTTTTCTTCTAAGAGTTTTGTGGTTTCATGTCTTATGTTTAAGTCTTCAATCCATTTCAATTTCATGTTGAGGACCCATAAGATATGGGGTCAATTTCTTTTTTTCTTTCTTTTCTTTATAATATATTTATTATAATAAATCCTTTATTATTCTGGGATATGTTCCATTAATCCTTTATTATGCTGGGATATGTTCCATTAATACCTGATTTGCTGAACGTTTTCAAACCCAAAAAGATGTTGAATATTGTCAAATACTTTTCTCTAAATATATTAAGACTATCATGTGATTTTCTTTCATTCTATTAATCTGATATATCATGTTTTTATTGATTGTGTATATTGAATTGCATTCCAGTTATATATCCATCTACGTCATAATGTATTATCCTTTCAGTGTGCAGTTGAATTCAGTTTGCTAGTTTTTGTTTTTGTTTTTTGAGAGTTTTTCCATTTGTATTCATTGGGGATATTAGCATGTAGTTTTAAAATCTTTTTGTAGTTATCTGACTTTGGTAGCACAGTAATGTTGGCCTCATTAAGTGAGTTTGAGAATATTCCCTCCTCTTTAGTTTTTGGAAAAAATTTGAGAAGTATTGATGATAAATCTTCTTTAAATGTGTGGTAGAATTCATCCATAAAGTCATCTAGTCCTGAGGTTTTCTTTGTTGGATGTTTTTGTTACTGATTCAGTCTCTTTATACATTGTTGGTCTGTTCAGATATATGATACAGATTTGGTAGGTTGAATGTTTTTCTGTTATTCAATTCCTCTAGATCATTCAATTTCTTGGCATATAATTATTCATAATAGTTGTTTATGATCTTTTGTGTTTCTGTGGTATGAGTTATAAGGTCTCTTCTTTATTTATACTTTTATTATTTGAGACCTCTCTTTTTTTTCTTGGTAAGTCTAGTTATAGGTTTTTCATTTTGTTTTTCTTTTCACAAAGATTTTTGATCTTTCTATTGCTTCCTAAACACTATTTCATTTATTTCTGCTCTGATCTGTGTTATTTCCATTCAGCTGAATTCGGACTTTTTAATTTTTTTTTTTCTTATTCCTTGAGATGTAAAATTAGGATGCTTATATGAGAGCCTTCTTTTTTCTTAATGTAGGCTTTAATCATTGTAAACTTTTCTCTTACAACTACTTTGGCTGCATCCCATAAGTTTCGGTATGTTGTATTTTCCACTTAAGTTTGTTTAGTATTTTTTGATTTCCCTTTTGATTCCTATATTGATCTATTGGTTTTTCAGGAATCTGTTTAATATCCATTGATTTAGAATTTTCCATGTTCCTCTTATTAATGATTTCTAGTTTCATATTATTGTAGTCAGAATAGATATTCAGTATGTCAATCTTTTTAAATTTGATAACACTTTTTAAATTTAATGTATAATTTTAAATATCTTTTTACATACATTTATATCTACCTCTTTGTATCTTTATATTAAAATATGAATTAATATATTAAAAATATGAATCTTGGGTGACTCAGTCAGTTAAGCATCTGCCTTCCACTCAGGTCATGATCTCAGGAACCTGGGATCCCTTCTCAAAGAGGATTCTGCTTCTTCCTCTCCCTCTGCTCCTGCCCCCAGCTCCTGGTCTCTCTCAAATAAGTAAATAAAATCTTCAAAAAAAATGACTCTTTTTTTATTTTTAAGATTTTATTTATTTATTTGACAGAGACAAAGACAGCAAGAAAGGGAATACAAGCAGGGGGAGTGAGAGAGGGAGAAGCAGGCCTCCCGCTGAGCTGAGAGCTTGATGTGGGGCTGGATCCCAGGAACCTGGGACCATGACCTGAGCTGAAGGCAGACGCGTAACAACTGAGCCACCCAGGCGACCCCCCAAATATGAGTCTTATTGGCAGCATTTTTGTCTCTTCATTTTTTATGCATTCTTTTGATCTCTGACTTTTAATTGTCTTATTTAAACTTTTAGACCATTTCCATTTAATGTAAATATTAATAAGATTAGATTTGAACTCTTCTTAATATTTGTTATGAGTTCTTTTCCCTGTGTATTTTGTTTGTTGATTAGTTTCTGTTTTTCCCTTTCATGTCTTTTTTGGGTGATTGGATTTTTTGAGGATATTATATATTTTTAACTGTATTATATTTTGGACCTTTAGCTCTAACCTGTTGCAGTTAGTGGTTGCTTTACAATTGCAATGTACATTAATGATATTTGATTCTACTTATAGTTAATATTATAAAAATTCTTATAAAAACTGGAAATTTTGAAATTTTATAGTCCTGCTCCCCACCACCCTTTATATGTAGTTGGCATACAAATTTTATTTATGTACATTTTTACTCCCACTAGTCATAGATGCGAGTGTGTTTTTAAACAGCTGTGTACATTTTATTTTTTTTAATTTTTTTTTTAAAGATTTTATTTATTTATTTAACAGAGAGAGAACACAAGCAGGCAGAGAGGCAGGCAGAGGCAGAGAGAGGAGCAGGCTCCCTGCGGAGCAAGGAGCCCGATGTGGGACTCGATCCCAAGATGCTGGGATCATGACCTGAGCCAAAGGCAGCCGCTCAACCAACTGAGCCACCCAGGCGTCCCAAGCCGTGTACATTTTAAAAGATAAGAGGAAAATTGGCTTTTGTATTTACTCAGATATTTACTATTTCTATACCTCTCTAACTATCTGAGTCTCACTCTGTTGTTATTTGTCTTCCTCTGAATAATTTTTCTTACCACATCTATTATTGTGGGTCTCATAGTGAAATTTTTTCACGAATTTTGTTTACGTAAATTTTTCTTTCATCAGTATGATTTCAAGAATTTTTTTTTTCTGGAAGGTGAATTGTGCTTCACAGGTATTTTTTTTCTTTCAGTGTTTGAAATTTGTTATTCTGCTGTCTTCTAGTTTCCATTACTCCTCATAAAAAATGTGATGAAATTATTTCTCTCCAAATATAGAATAATTCTTTAACTCTTATTGAGATATTTTCTTCATTTTTTAGCAGTTTGTCTCTTCTTTGTTTATACCTGGGATATATTACATAATTACCCTGTGTGAGGGTTGTCGAACTTTTTGAACCTTAAATTTCATGTCTGTCACCACATTTGGGAAGTTTAGAACCATTATTTCTGCCCATATTTTTTGGTCACATTTTCTCCCCTCTCTTTCTAGGGCTTAAATAATCTATATTTGACCTTTTGATACTGGTCTCATAGGTCCTGAGATTCAACTCATATTCTTTATCATATCTTGTTATTTTTCTTAAAATTAGACATTTTTATTAATCTGTCTCCAAGTTCACTTATTCTTTATTCTGACATCTCCAGTCCTTTGGTTAGTTCAAATGATTACTTTTAAAATTTCATGTACTTTTATTTCTGATATTCATTTGTCTTTTGTGTACGCACATGTATATAGATACAGATATATACATATGTGTGGTATATGCGTATATAATATAATATTTTCTATTTTCTCTTGATATTTTTCTATCTTTTCTTTTATTAATAATTTATTTTTCTTTATTTTTTTAGAGATTTTATTCATTTACTTGATAGAGGGAAAGAGATCACAAGTAGGCAGAGAGTCAGTCAGAGAGAGGGGGGGAAGCAAGCTCTCTGCTGAGCAGAGAGCCTGATGCACGGCTGGATCCCAGAACCCTGAGATCATGACCTGAGCCGAAGGCAGAAGCTTTAACCCACTGAGCCACCCAGGTGCCCCAGTAGTTTATCTTTCTTTAACAAACTAAGCATAGTTATATAAATTATAAGCATTGCTATAATGTCCAAGTCTACTAATCCATTATTCTACCATTCGAGGTATTTGAAGATTGAACTGTTATTGTAATTTCCCTTCAGAAGTATTCAGAACTGTTCACCTTTTCCTGGTTCTTCATCAGTCAGGGAATTTTATTTTATTTATTTATTTTTTCAGGTAATTTTAGTTTACACCGGACGGTGTCATGGGACTTTGGATTCTGTTATAGTACTCCAAATAATATTGATATTTATGTTTTTCTTGATGCTTAACTTCATTATATTCAAGCTTCATAATGTATAATGTCTGTAGTGGGCTACGGTTTTAATCTTCTCCACATATATGTGGTTCAGGGGTTACTAGAAACTTGAGCAAAAGTTAGGCTCAAATTTATCATTTACCGTTTTGACATTCTCTTTTCCAAAATACCTTTAATCTCAGGTAGCTCTGATTGCTTCCAACTCCTTGCCTGGTTTGTCTGGGCAGTAAGATGGTGGGGCTTTCTATTGGAGATTTAGCTGTTCTCTTCTTTAGTTGCTATGGCTTTGTCTTCTTCAAAGAAAAGAAAAAAAAAATAGGAAATTTTTTTTCATGACGGTAGCTTGCTTCAAACTTTGAATCCACTCCAGATTGCTTTTGTTCACTCTTTAGAACTATTTGGTAGTAGCAATTCTTGTACCTAATCTCGAGTGAACAGATGTTGTATCTTAAAATGTCAGTTTGTTAGTAGCTTATTCTTTACATCAACTACAGAACATCCTGATTTAGAGAATTTTGATGGAACACTTTGGCCATGAAGTGAGTGTCTGGACTAGGCAAAAGAATACCAAAGGCATAGAGTTTTAACTCAGGAGAACAGCAAGTATAATGTTTTTGAACTAAAACACAGTTGAGCCCTGAACAATGCAGGAATTAGGGATCTGAACTCCTATGCAGTTGAAAATCCATGTAAACTTTTTACTCCTCAAAACCGTAACTACTGAGGCACCTGGGTGGCTCAGTGGGTTAAGCATCTGCCTTTCAGTTCGGGTCATGATCTTAGGGTCCTGGGGTCAACCCCACATCAAGCTCCCTGCTCAGCAGGCAGCCTGGTTCTGCCTCTCCCACTCCCCCAGCTTGTGTTCCCTCTCTCGCTGTGTCTCTCTCTGTCAAATAAATAAATAAAATCTTCAAAAACAAAAACAAAAACCAACCAACAAACAAAAAAAACCTCTTAACTACTACTAGCTTACTGTTGACGGAAGTCTTACCAATAACAGAAATAGTCAGTTAACCTATATTATGCATGCTATATGAATTACGTACTGTATTATTATAATAAAGTAAGTTAGAGGGGCGCCTGGGTGACTCAGTCTGTTAAGCATCTGCCTTCAGCTTAGGTCATGATCCTGGGGTTCTGGGATTGAGCCCACCCTCAGGCTCCCTGCTCAGCTGGGAGCCTGCTTCTCCCTCTCCCTCTGCCCCTCTACCCACTCATGTTCTCTCTCCCTCAAATAAATAAATAAAATCTTTAAAAAATAAAAATATAAAATTACAGTAAGTTTAAAATGCTTTTAAGGAAATTGTAAGGAAGAGAAAATATACTTCAATACCATATTATTAAAAAATCCACATGTAAGTGGACCCATGAAGTTCAAACTTGTGTTGTTCAGAGTCAACATTGTTCAGAGTATTATTATTGTTATTATTATTTTATCCTAGGCTACTGTTCTCATGCCATAAGATTCTATATCATAGAATTCCTGTATTATATGTTTCCTTAACAGGTTATGATTCCTGTAGGATTATTATTCCTATTATCTTAAGATATTATCAAATTATATTAAATCATATGACATTATTGGGAAATAGCTATAAAACAGGTTAAGGATTATTTTATTGGTGGGCAAAAAATACAAGTTGTTGAAAATTTTCCCTAAAGACTCTGACATGTTTAGAACCATATTCAAGAAAGATTTAACAGTGATAATGTGTTGGACTCATTGATTTTATAATAGGCAGAATTCAGTTAAGTATAGACAGAGTTAATGCTATAATACTAAGGAGAAAGGAGTACCAGAACATAAGGAAATAGAAATAAAGTGACAAATCAGATTATCACATGGTAGATATGGAAGTAGTGTATCTGTTCAGTGTCATTATTGTTGCTCATGATGCTAATACAAATGTTAATCAACAGTTACATATAGAGTCTTTATAAAATAACATAAGACTAAAATCAGGAAAATAAAGGGAAGTATTGGTAATGATTTCCATATTATATATTGGGTGAAAACAAATAATGATGATATTAACTTAAAAATAAGAAGCATTATACAGAACTAACTTACATTAAAAGCTTGATATATTTGACCTCTACTAAGAGCACACACTATTTAAGGTAGCCATACCAGGGCGCCTCGGTGGGTCAGTGGGTTAAAGGCTCTGCCTCTGCCTTTGGCTCAGGTCATGACCTCAGGATCCTGGGATAGAACCTTGCATTGGGCTCTCTGCTTAGCGGGGAGCATGCTTCCTCCTCTCTCTCTGCCTGCCTCTCTGCCTAATTGTGATCTCTCTCCCTCTGTCAAATAAATATTAAAAAAAAGTAGCCATCACAAATGTCATGCCCATTTATGCCCTCCTCCTTTTGAAATAAAGCTTTTTATGAGACTGACATGATAATAGACTAAGCTTTTTAGTTTTTGGAGAATAATGTAAATAAAATTATTAACAGAACATTTCATTAGAATATCAATCAAGACTAACTGCCCTCCATTATTTGTATAAGTCTTTAGTAATAATTATATAACCTCTCATTATTCTCATTGATTAAAATATAATCAGATGATGTTTAAAAACCTTAATCAAAATAGTCTTGCAATATTTCCAGTGGAAAAATAAGGAATTGTCCAAAAGTAAAAAAACAGAGCAAGATGTTTAAAAATAAATGGTTCATAGGATAGTTCTATTTTTGACTTTTTGAGGAAACTCCATACTCTTTTCCATAGTGGCAAAATAAGTCCCTCAGAGAAAGACAAATACCATATGATCTTACTCGTATGTGGAATTTAAGAAACATGAGAAATGAACATAAGGGGGGAAAAGAGAGAAAGAGAGGCAAACCATAAAATAAACCATAAAACAAAATAGACTCCTAACTATAGAAAGCAAACTGAGGGTTGCTGAAACTGGGACTGGGTTAAAGGGGTGATGGGTATTAAGAAGGCACTAGGTGTCATGTGTTAGTGATGGATCACAAAATTTTACTCCTGAAACTAATATTACACTCTATGTTAATTATTGTAATTTAAATAAAATCTTGAAACTATAAAAGAAAAAAAGGAAAGCATTCCCACCCCCTTGTCACTACCCAGTGCAAATATCATATGGGTTCACATGATTTCAAATAAAAACGGGTAAGAAATATAAATTCTAAACTCATATGTTTTCATTCCAGTATCACAAGTAAAATTTGATCATTAAAAATAAGTATGTCAAATACAAGAGTTTCAAGCCATAATTGCTTTTGCTGCTATAACATTCAAATACATAAGGACTGAGATATTTATAGAAAGTTTTTTATCTCTGAACTCAAGAAATCTATTCTCTCTCCCATGTGAACAGCAAAGAATACTTTCTCCTTCATATTTGAATATGTTGTTTCTCTAGGAATAGCTATGATATTGAGACCCATAGTTAACTATTCATGTAGAAAATCTTTTAAATGTAACTCTATGTAAAAATAGGGCAAATTGTATATTTCAATATAAAATGCCTTCTTATTTCTGACTTCTATTATCAGAGATAAAATAGGAGCATCAAAGCCTACATGCACTCTTGATTACATAATTACTTTTATAACTAGGATACAAACACAGTTATTTATTCTGTCATCTTTGAGGCTCCATCATTGAAATAGGCTTTGCAATCTTCCTTTAAAAGATATTTCAGCAAAGAACATCTATAACAGGCTTAAGATGTTTTCCCAGTATTGCACGTGACTTTAATCTTAATGTGTTTTTGAGGTTGTGACTTAATATTATTGAACATATATAAACTATATTGATGTCTTGAGTAGTGTCAATCTGAATTTAAATTTGGGCAGGATTTAGAGCACTGAGATAATTTTTAAACAGAACTGTCAATTCAATGTATTAGTCAATATGTTTTTCTATAAATGAAGGTAATATAGAGAACCTGTCTTTAAACTGCCTCTGCCCAAGATATAAAACTTAATCTTGTCCTCTGTTTGTATTCTCAAAAACTCCCCAGAGACTTTAGCATAATGCTGCTCTAGGATATACCACTTTGGACAGTGTTATAAGTTAGTCTCAAAATTAACATGGGGTGCATGCCTGGGTGGTGCAGTCTGATTAAATGAGTGACTCTTGGTTTGGCTAAGGTTATGCTCTCATCATTATAAAATCAAGCCCCATGTTGGGCTCTGTGCCAAAAGCAGATTCTGTTTGAGTTTCTCTCTCCCTCTGCTCTGATTCTGTCTCTCTTTCTAAAATAAATAACTCTTTAAAAAATTAACATTGGGGCCAAAATATAATTCTTCTATTATCGTTATTTCCCCCCCCCACTGAACTTCATATTTATGTCAATTACCAAAAGTATTAGGCCCATGCCGTGGTCAGAATAGTATTTTTTTTTCTATACCTTATTTGAATTCCTATTCCTTCTTTATTAAATATAAAAATCTTTAAGTTTTAAAGGCAACTTAATTTTTAAGTGCCATAAGTTTATAGTTATAAAAGTATACATTAGGGGGGCACCTGGGTGGCTCAGTAGGTTAAGTGTCTACTTTCAGCTCAGGTCATGGTCCCAGGGTCCTGGGATCGAGTCCTGCATAAGGTTCCTTGCTTAGCATGGAGCTTGCTCCTCCCTCCCCCTCTGCCTGCTACTCTCCCCGCTTGTGCTCTCTCTCCCTCTCCAATAAATAAATAAAATCTTTAAAAAAATAAAAATAAATAAATAAATGTATACATTAGGGAAAGAAATCTCTCAAATAAACAAACTAATATTATAACCAAGGAACTGAGAAAAGAAAACAAACTAAGCATGAAGCTAACAGAAAGAAGGGAACAATAAAAATTTAAGGAGAAATAATAGAAAAGATCAACAAAATGAAAAGCTGGTTCTTGAAATAAAATTGAAAAACAAACTAAGCATGAAGCTAACAGAAAGAAGGGAACAATAAAAATTTAAGGAGAAATAATAGAAAAGATCAACAAAATGAAAAGCTGGTTCTTGAAATAAAATTGAAAAAACTTTAATAAAATAATAAAGAAAAAAGAGAAAGAAGTCAAAATAAAATTATAATTGAAAGGGGATGCATTATAACTGATAACACAGAAATTAAAAAGATCATAAGAAAGTAATAATAAATAATTAGATAGAAAATTGAACAACATAAAAGAAAGAAATGGATAAATTTCTAGAAACATACAACATACCAAGACTGAACCGTGAAGAACTAGAATTTCTGAACAGAGCAATAAGAGTAAGCAGATTGTTATAAACATTGGGGTGCATGTGCCCCTTTGGGTCACTAAATTTGTATCTTTGGTATAAAGACCTAGTAGTGCAATTGCTCGGTTGTAGCGTAGCTATATTTTTAACTTTTTGAGAGACTTCCATACTGTTTTCCAGAGGCGCTGTGCCAGCTTGCATTCCCACCAGCAGTGTAAAAAGGTTCCCCTTTCTCTGTATCTTTGCCAACATTTGTTGTTTCTTTACTTGTTAACTTAGGCACAACTTAAGACTGGTGTGAGGTGGTATTTCATTGTGCTTGTGATTTGTATTTCCCTGACGCCGAGTTATGTTGAGCATCTCTTCGTGTGTCTGTTGGCCATTTGACCATATGTGGAATTTAAGAAACAAAACAGAGGAGCATAGAAGAAGGGTGGGAAAAACAAAACAAGACCAAATCAGAGAGGGAGACAAGTCATAGGAGAATCTTAACCATAGGAAAAAACTGAGGGTTGCTAGAGGGGAGGAGGATGGAAGGATGGAGCAATTGGATGATGGAGATTAAGGAGGGCACATGATGTAATGAGCACTGGGTGTTATATGAAACAGATGAATCACTGAACTCTATCTCTGAAACTAGTAATATACTATATGTTAATGATGTAAATGAAATAAAATAAAATTTTTTAAAAAGAGTAAACAGATTGAATTAGGAATAAAAAAACCTTCCAACAAAGAGAAACCCAGGACCAGATGGCTTCATGGGTGAATTCCACCAAAAATTTAAAAAAGAATAATGACAATTCTTTTCAAAGTCTTACAAAATTGAAGAGAAGGGAACACTCCAAAACTCATTTTACAAAGCCGACATTACCCAGATAACAAAACCAGATAAAGTCACCATAAGAAAAGAATACTATAGACCTATAACACTGATTAATGTAGATACCGAAGTCCTCAGTAAAACCTAGCAAACCGAATTCAACAGCACATTGAAAAAATCATATACCAGAGTCAAGAGGCATTCCCCTTGGAAAGCAAAGATGGTTTAACATATGCGGGTTAATAAATGTGATATACCACATTAATAGAATGAAAGTTAAACATAATTTGTTCCTGTCAATAGATGCAAAAAGGCATTTAACAAAATTCAATATTCTTTCATTATTAGAAATTTCTGAACAAATTGGATATAAAAGGAATGTACTTTAACATAATAAAGGCCATATATGATTTGCCCAAAGTACAGTGAAAACTAGAAAGCTTTCCCTCTAAAATCCAGAACAGGACAAGACTGCCCCTTATTACCATTCCTATTCAACATAGCATCAGAAGTTGTAGCCAGAGCAATTAGCCAAGAAAAAGAACCAAAGGTATTTAAATTATAAAGGACCATGTAAACTGCCTCTGTTTGCAGATGACATGGTCTCATATACAAAAATCCTAAAGACTCTACCAAAGAACCCTAAGAACTAACAAATGAGTTTGGCAACATTGTAGCATATGAAATCAATATACAAAGATCAGTGGGATTTCTTTACCTTAACGACGAACTATTGGAAATTTTTTTTTAAATATCTCCTTTGCAACAGAATCAAAAATAATAAAATACTTAGGAATAAGTTTAACCAAGGTAGTAAAATATTTATACACTGAAAACTTCCATTGAAGAAGACGCAAACAAATGTAGAGATAACCCATATCTGTGGCTCAAAAGGAAATTAGTATTTCTAAGTGTCTGTACTACCCAAAGCCATCTGTAATAAATACAATGTGTATATGTGGACATTTTCAGTTTTATTTACAATAATCAGATGGGTTCTGTGTGCACCGGAAATGTCTTGACCAATTACATTTCATGCATTGCAACAATGGCTAGAGTTGTAATGATTCTTTGCCTATGTGTATCTATGTACCTTCAATCTTAATTCCAAAACATATTTCTTTAAACTTATATTAATATTTTTAAAACCTACTCTAATCTTGTTTTTTGAGGAATATAAAGCCAAGGTGTTAATTTACCCACTTCGGTAATAAATGCAAACTTCCCACTTAAAATAAAAGTATTGCATTTCAAACAACTAAAGCCTCTTCTTTATTAGTCCTTCAGGTTTGGATTTGGACAAGACTGCAAAAATAATATATTTCACAAATTCTCAAACCTTTTAAGCTCATAGTGTCTCAGTAGCTTTTTCACAGTCCTCCTTGGCCAAAGAAATGTCTAAGAATTTCTTTTTTAAGGTACTTATGTCCAGGGGCACCTGGGTGGCTCAGTGGGTTAAAGCCTCTACCTTTGGCTCAGGTCATTATCTCAGGGTCCTGGGATCGAGCCCCGCATCAGGCTCTCTGCTCAGCAGGGAGCCTGCTTCCTATTCTCTCTCTGCCTGCTTCTCTGCCTACTTGTGATCTCTCTCTCTCTGTCAAATAAATAAATAAAATCTTTAAAAAATAAAGTATTTATGTCCAAAAGACATAATAATATTAATTCGTTTGCTATGCAAAAGACATATTTGGTATTTTCCCCTAAAATTTAAATATAACATGGTATCACTATTAGTTTTCTGAGGTGCCACAGAGCTTCTCAGACACTGCTTATGAGACATAAATTCAGCCTCACTTGTGTCTTTTTTGGTATAAATTGAATACCTCATAAATGCAAGTCTCTGTTATGGGCAAATAAAAAACCAAATTTAGTAGAAATTAAGGGAATACTCGATTTTGCTAGATAGAAATGCATAGAATCTAGTTTTAATGACGTGCACACCAGTGAAATTTTTATTAAATCAATCCATACAATCATTCTGACTAGTTCATGTATGGCTCTTAAAAGTCAGTGTGTCACTAAATAGAGTATGTTCTATATTTTAAATATTTATATTTCATTCAAATTAAGTTTTGACTCAATATTTATAACAATATATTTGTATAATATTGGTACATGCATTGGGTTGCATTCATTATTTATGCAGTCCATGTTCTATATTTTGCAAAGGACATATTTCTGTTTGCTGACACATTCTCAGTAACCCATTTATAAATACCATTGAGGTTTTTCACGTTATAGTTTTTGTGCTTTGAACTGACCTTATTTAACTCTTCTTTAAACAACTAGAATCGTTTCTTTAAAACTATCTGCCTTAGAGCAGTAGCTCTCCTAGAATGCTTATTCTTTTTCATTTATATGCATTCTGCATTAGTTTTGTTTTCGCTGCAGTAAGAACTTCTAAACTGACTAAAGCATCCTATTAATAGCCTCCTGCCCATTTTTTATTTAACTTAGCTTTATGGCTTGATGTAATCCCATCTGCTTTGGAGCAACCTTCCTGGGTGAAACTGTTTGACTTCTGTTCAACTTTCCTGGGTGAAACCGTTTGACTGCTTTCAGCAACTTTTTATTTCACCGATCTCTTTCTTGCAACAATAAAATTTAGCTTCCAACAAGAAATACACAAAAGAAGAGACAGCTTAGTGTCCTAAAGATGGGAATGGAATAGGAATCCTCATACCTTGTTAGTTTTTCTAGATTTTCCCAAAACTATTTATATTAATCTAGGACTAAATCTCTCTACATTACTGTCCTGACAGTAGGCTGAACTGATTGGATCTTTGACTTATAGCGTCTTTATTAGCTCTAACAATGTCTGATTGGATGGGTTAAGATTTCATGAAGACTTGGGGCAGGGCCCAAAAGGAAACTGACTGGTACACATATATCAATGCTACCAACAAGACAGACCCCATGAAGTTTGCTGGTTCATAAGCTATATAATTTGTGTGGTAAATTACTATATTCTTATGATTTATCTGTATGGTATTACATGTGAAACTTTCCTACAGAATGGTTAATATATACCCTAAAATTATTTACTACCAAAAATATACTTGGAGATGTTCAATTACTATCACTTAAGTTATTTACTTAACCTATTATCTTCAAGCCATTTGTCCCACTTGCTTATTTACCTATTTCTAAAGAATGGACTTTGTTGCACTCATCTTCACATGTGGGTAGCTCCAGCAATGATACCATCTGTTTTTTAAAACGGATGCAATGAAGATATTGCAAGTTCCTAACTATGGAGACTCCAACCATTTATTCCTAAACAAACTGACTTGGAAATGGGTGTAATCCTGTGTCTTGGATATGTGTGCCATTGCTTTCATACCCACTTCTACCACAGAAATATTAAGTGCATATTAAACATAATTTTTAAATGTAAAATTCTTTATAGAACTTTTGTTCACCAAAAAGACAAAGTGTAATAGCATCACTTATTTGACTAATTTGCACATATATTAAAGTAATACTTACTTGATTGAAAGTACTTCATCTCAGATGAACCCTGACAGTCAATAGTATTAATAAGAAATTGATTTAGCATCCATATTTGTCATGGTGAAAGTGTGGATTATAGAACGTTACTTTTCCAGTATATTTTTTCTCTTCTCTGCTTAGGGCTAGGTATAGTCAATACATATAAAGTTACAACTCTGATATTTGTAAACTTCACATTTTATTTTATTAGCATTTCTTTCCTTTTACCAAGTTTCTGCTGCATTTAAGCAATGATTTTCCAACTCGAGGATAAAAATCATAATATCATTCAATTCTGAAAATTTCACTTTACAACATGCTTTAGGCATGAAACAAACAATTAGCTTGTTTCTTTCTCTGTTCTCCAAGAGTTCTGCCTTTGGAATGTCAAAGAATTCCTGTTCAAAATCTCACGTTCACATACCTTATATTAAAACCACTCCTTTTGTCATTTTATTTACTAAAGTACTGGGGATGTGCACATGTGTGTTGTGTGTGTGTCTGTGTGTACATGAATCCAGAATATATAAATATGAAGTATATGAATTATTTTCATCTACTGATGGAAATGCTAGGATACGCTAAAAAATTCAGATTAATTTTAGCTATAAATGTCCTAAATATAATTTCCCTATTTCATTCTCTCTTTCTCTCTGACTCTACTCTGTTATGTAAGAAACTAGACTACTATTTATAGTTAAGAGAGAAGAAGAAAGAGAATACCTTGGGCCAGCCTAGCTGTTAGTAGGGTCTAGTGCCACACTGAGGTCCGAGGGGTGTGGCCCAGAGCACAGAAGGAAAGGAACTGGGGGAGAGACATGATATGCAAGGATTATCTGCCAAAGTGGAAACAAAGGAAATTTCAGGAGCCTTTAATAGTAATTTTTTAAATATTTATTTTTAACTCCCTTAAGACTAAAGGGCTGACTGCTTTGTATCTTAATATTGAATACAATGATGGGAAAGGAGCACCTGTTTTTGTAGAAAAGGAAAGTGAAATCAGAGAGCATATGCAACTTGCTCAAACAACTAAATTAGTAGAGAAAAAATTGTAACTCAGGTTCTATTTGTTGACAGCTCCATATGTAATTAATAACTGATAATAGAAATAACAGTAATACTTACAGATATTTATTGAATGCTCACTCTAAGCCAAAACTATGTAGCAATTAAATTATGGATTTTCCAATTAAACAAAAAAATCATTGATATTTTTAATCAAATTCCAAGACATTCTCTTTCCTTAACTAAACTGGTTTAATCTATTTTAACTTTTCAAGTCATTCATCAAGACATACACTTCTGTTTAAAGATACAGATTTCAGTGAGAAAAATGACAAGTAAATTATAAATTTGTGTGAAATTAAAACATATCCATTTTCATTTTCACTTATTATTTTCCTTCTGTTTAAATGTAGTAAACTTCTATTGTTGGAAAATTATTTTTGCCCACACTTCTTGTTTTCTTTCTCCTCTTAATGCATGTATTTTGGTCTTTTTTTGTCGTTATTTTTCATTAGTACTCATGCAGAAGCAGAACTGAGGGCGTGAGAGAAATTTAAAAATTCACATTAGCCATGTATGTGTTTGTTCTCAAGCCTGGCCTGACTACCGGTGTGACCTCGGGCAGTGAACTGCCGTACCAGTACTCTTGGGTAAAGCTTTAATTCTGAACTTCCTGAACACAGGTTAACATGGGATGTTTCCTTTAGGTTATTCTGTGCATCCACAAAAAGAGCATTTTGATTTCCACCAAGCAGTAACTTTTAACAATTTATTCAAAATCTCTGAAGGAAAATTTTGAACTACTGACTAGGTAATCGATATAAATGTAATTGGAAACCAAATCACTTTTAAAACCCATTATGCAGGGGTGCCTGTGTGGCTCAGTCAGTTAAGTATCTGACTTCAGCTCAGATCAGGATCTTAGGGTCCTGGGATAGAGCCCTGTGTCTTCAGGCTCCCTGCTCAGCGGGGAGTCTGATTGTCCCTCACCCTCTGCCCCTACTCTTGCTCTCTTTCTCTCCCAAATAAGTAAAATCTTTAAAAAATAATAATAAGGGACACCTGGATGTCTCAGTGGGTTAAAGCCTCTGCCTTCGGCTCAGGTCATGATCTCAGGGTCCTGGGATTGAGTCCCGCATTGGGCTTTCTGCTCAGCAGGGAGCCTGCTTCCTCCTCTCTCTCTGTCTGCCTCTCTGCCTACTTGTGATCTCTCTGTCAAATTAATAAATAAAATCTTTAAAATAATAATAATAATAATAAAACTTAAAAAAAAACAAAAACCATTAGACATACCAATTTACCTGAAGAAGGAAGAATGCATAGGGTAAGAGATCATCCAAGTTTGCATAATCATTATTGCTATGGAGGCATTTACTGAAGTTGAAATAGTAGGACTTCTTTAGCTGCCAAAGAAAACTTGCATTGTAAACAGTTAAACAAGCAAGGAATCTCTTATTTAAAACTATTGCAATAGGGAAGAGATTGAACTCAATTACCTTGAAATAAAACGCTGGATGATTTCTAAACCCTGGAGCAAGCTAATGAAAGACTACTGGAAGACGATAGGGAAGAGGTGGGCCAGTGTGACAGGCCATCCTTGGTGTTTGCTGATTGTCCCTTAACAGCTGCTACCCTCCCACCGAGACTAAGGTCTAGGAGTCCTATTTTCTCAGATGATTACATTTCTGAGGGATGGCTCCCAGGTCTTTGAAAAAGACATTCTTGGGTTGTAAAACTGGCTAGAGGCTCGGAGAAGATTTATGTCTCAAAAGGCAAGAGTAAGAATTTGAAATCGCAAGTTTTTAAAGTAAATGCTCTAAAAAAAGGGAGGTCAGGGGCCTCCAGGCAGAAAGAAGCCTGCCTAGGGTTTACTCAAGCTTAATCAATATTCCCCTCAGAATACTGAGATCCTCTTGGTCATAGTGTATATAGAAACACTGAAAAAATTTCCTGAAAAGATATAGATCATTAATTTTAATCCACAATTCAATAAGGTCTAGTCATTTTAACCTGACTCCACGGCATAAACTTGAATTCACAGGTATATTATCTAACTTTACCAAAGCTGCATGTTAGTGGAATTTGATACAGCCATGAGTACTTTTACTTAATTAGTCTAACATGAAAAGTTTTGCTGAGCAATCCCTCCCATGAATTTGCAAATTATAATTGTATTTCTTTTTCGTATTCATTCAACAGTCAGCTGAGGGAAGACAAACACTTTCTTTTTAAAGATTTGTGGCACAAAGTTCAATTTGCAATATGCAGTACTACAGAATTTTTCAATACTGAAAAAGCTGAAAATAGCTTAAGAAATGTTATCCTTGGGTTATTTATGTCTTTGGCAAAGAAAGTTCATTTAATATAATTACCTATTCTTTATGTTTTTACATGGAATATGCCGGTCTCCAAACTATTGTCTCTAGGCAGTAAATTCTAAATTCCAGAAAGATCTTTCTTAAAAGTTCCTAAAGACAATTTTGAGACCAGCAGTAGGCAAAGGGCCACCAGCCATATCTAGGCATGTGCTGTTCTTTCTAGTGATAGTGAAATATATTAAATCAGTAAGGTTGTCCATAAACTAATGCAGATTTAAAACTACTCTGTCAGAATTGAAGAATTTCTTATCTATAAACTTTTAAATTTATGTAAAAAAAGAATGCTTTATATTTTAACTATAGAGATCACAAATTATTTTTAAAATATTCTTTATTTTTTATAAAGATTTATATATTTATTTGAGAGAGAAAGAGAAGGCACAGGGAGGGGGAGGGGAAGAGGACGAGGGAGAGAAATCCTTAAGCAGACTCCCCGCTGAGCACAGAGACTGTCATAGGATTCGGTGGAAGGCTACATTCAGGAATCTGAGATCATGACCTGAGCTAAAAAATCATGAATTGGATGCTTAACTGACTGAACCACGTAGGCGTCCCTTAAAATAGTCTTTAAATGAAAATAGCATTGAGAAATATATATTTAATTATGTAATTAACTTATGTAATTAGTAAGAATTAGTCACACCAAAATTCACAGATAGATGAAGTTGAAGATGCACTTTTTATTGAAGAAGGTAGAAACCTAGTCAAGTATACTTCAAAAAAGAAAAAAAAAGGAAAAATCTAGCCAAAGTAATTTAATCCCAAAGGGTGAAAAAAGTGTTAATAACAAAATATCTGAAGATAAGACCTCTCTCTCCTTCCCAGTCCTCCATATTGCACAGCTCCTTCTCTATGCCCGAGCATGTAATTGCTGACAAACTTGCCAGAAAAAGGGTATCATTTCCCCTGGGACGTTTTTCCCAGTCGTGTGGACATTCTGGGTTGTTTGCTCTGATAGATACCATTTATCTTCTTGAAAAAGAAAGGCATATTAAATGACTTGTGTCTCCAATAGATTAGTGTTTTCCCTCCTCGGCCAGTTTGATTCTTTACACTAGAAATATGTAGTTTGCAGATCTTCCTTCTGCCGCTGAGTTTAAGAATGACTACCGTTTCTATCATCCCTTGCTTCCCAGGCTCCTTTTTGCCTATTACTTTCTCTCTTGCCTTTGCCAAAGATTACTTGGTTCCACCACCACCTAAAATGTGGTATCATGCACTAGGCATATCGTCTCCAAAGTACTGTAGAAGGAAAGAACTTAATGAAGCTAAGAGTAAGAACAGGGTGGAGTGGGGGGTAGGGCGTCCTGAGAGCAAGGGAGGAGTGGAAAACAATTCTGCCTGTGTCAGAAAGGAGCAGCGGGAGTGGTTTCTGTGCAGTTCAGAGTGGAGGCGGTTCTTCACTGTTACTTTGTTTTCACTGTTTTGGATTTAAAGGCAGACTGTGGAATGGGTTACAGACTCTTGCTCCTTTGCTTAGGTTCCCCTACTTGGTGTTGCTTCAGAGGCTCTTAATCTCTTAGACCAGGACTCTTTTTGTCAGATCAACATCGTCAATATACTTTAATGAAGCTTCATTCCTTCCTGGGTGGGAATGATCCATTCTGCATTTCAAGTTTTTTATCAGAATATTTATTTCAAATCATCACACCTGGTGTAAAATATTCAGATAATAAATTCCAGTTTTCACTGAGCTTCCTGCATGCCTTAAAATTCCTTATTTCCATGTTGTGATTGATGATACATAATTTATGTGTATAAATGAGAAATTATTCTCTTGCAGGTTTTAGGGTCATGAACAAAAACCTGGATTTTCTTGAAAAATCTTCCAATCATTAATGAAAATACTAAACAGCGTTATTTTAACTATTATTTTGTGATTATTCAAGAAATCATGCATTAATCCATTTTAGGTTAACAATCTCAAAGTATTTGCTTAATATCTATGCTGTCCTTAGTATTTTTTAATGCTATGGAAGATATAAAATGTGTTATGCATATCCTTTACCGGGAAAAACCTCAGGTGTCAAAACATGAAATAATGTTTGTATCAAGCAAGAGAATTTATAATTGAAGGCAAAATTAAGAGAAGTGATGGAAGAGAATAAAGAAGTTAATAATGTCAGAGTTAAACATTTACATACTGGGACTTTGAAAAGTTGAATAGAACAGAGGCATTACCCTTGAGGAACTCATCACAGAGTGTACAACAAAGAAACTATATTATAATTGCAAAAACACATGATAAATGCAAAAGTAGAGATAAAAACAGTGTGGTAGAAGTCGACTCTAGGGAATGTTACATAGAAGGATACAATGCAGTGAGTGTTGGAGGTTGAACACAGGTTTTTTGTTTTTGGGGTTTTTTTTAGATTGGAAAGGCTTTCGCTAAGGAGATTTCCTGCAGAAGAAACAACTTATGGAAAGGTCTGCATATATAAAGAAACTTACTGTACTTAGGAAAAGTTAACTAGCATGTGGAGCATAAGAATCAACCTAGACAGCTGGTTTCCCTCCCTGTCATAAAGGGGATTGTACATTACTTTGAGGAATGCAGGTTTTTTTTTTTAAGTAAGCAATGGAAAGTCACTGAATATATTAAGCAAGAAAATAATATGAACCCATCTGATGTCTTTATAGCCATAGGATAAATTCTGGCCTCAAGAAGAATAATACAACAGATAGGAAATCAGCTAGATTAAAGCAACAGATGAGGAATGATCAAAAACTGTATTAAGAGAGAGAGTTTGGAGTGTTGCAGAATAGATACCTGCTTTAGAGATGGTATAAAATAATGGTGGTGGGCTGAGTAGTAATACCCCAAAGATATTCAAATCCTAATCTGTGGAACCTATGAATCTGTTAATTTACATGGTATAGGAGATTTTGTAAACCAGATTAAATTAAATGTTTTAAAATGCTGATAATCCTGGATTATCCATTTGGGCCCAATATAATCACAAGGTTCCCTCTAAAAGGAAAGCAAAAGGATCAGTTAGAAAAAAATGGGTTAACAGAAGTAGAGGTTAGTGATGCAAAGTAAACCAAAGAATCAAAGTAGGCATAGGCATGGAAAAGTCAAGGAAACAATTCTTTCTGGAAGTCTCTGGAAGGACCACTTTGCTTTTGGACTCCTAGCTTCCAGAAGCTAGGAGAATAAGAGAATAAATCTGCATTGTCTCAGACCACTAATTTTATAATTACTTGTTACAGCAACATTAAAGATAAATAAAGTAACCTAAGCAGTAAGTGATACTTCCAGGATTTGAAATAAGAATCTTCTATCTATACTATTACTCCTTCTCGGCAACCTAAGTCTCAATTTCCTTATACTTAAAACAAGTTCATAATATTACATGATTTCTGAAGTCCATTCCAACTGAAAGTATGTATGATTATATAGGACTAGATTTTTGTAAATGAGCAAATGAAAGATTTTGTGAACTCTTTTATACAAAATAAGTAACCTTAGGTTGTCACTGTGAGTACTGGCTTTTTAAAAGGGTTAAAACATATTATCTGTAACAAATTTCTGCTAGATCCCCTGAGACACCAGAATATGCTTACTGATTAACATATCTTCTTAAAATATGTAATTATACAAGCAGAAAAACACTGAAAGCCAGAAACCTGCTGTGACAAAAGGGAATTGTGGTTTCAATCAGTTTACATTTAGAATAACAGATTGTGAAACCATGGGTGGAAAAAAAAGTCTCCTGAGGTAATTTTATCTCTAATCTATAATCCATAAAAAGGGAACAAATTATGTGCAATCCATCACCTTTTAATTGAGCTGTGAATCTGAACTGTTTTAGAAATAATTAAATGAAATCCATTTGCGCAATTATCTAAATGTATAGTTTCCTCTATGTGACAAAAATTATTGTGTTGTGGGGTAATGAACGTGAACAATTAATTGTGATGTTAAATTTCAAAACTGAGTCTTAACATCATACAAAATAATTTATAACTGTATAATTATAAAATTATTGTACTATGCTTGGAATTATTAATGTTGAGGGTGCTTCTCTGAAAAAGATTAGAACACAATAAATAGCTATACCTTTACAGTTTTAAATATTCATAAGCTGTACAAGGATAATTCAGCGGGCACAAGAGAGTCAGTTTTTATTTTTTGAACTTAGAAATTCTTAGTATTATGCTAAATCTTCACAGTGATCTCCTTCAAGACTTCTTTGAATGTGAAAGAATAGTGGGGACAATTAGATCTTGCCAAATTGATACAATTAATTATGTTCTCATTTATCTATGTGCATAATTTATGTTCTAGTAATAATTCTGGGTTTAATGTTTAAAGAACTAGAACCCTAAAATGTGTTCATTTAAATTCAATTGATTTTTTTAAGAATGTAATGAGGATAAAGTTTATTATGAAGACAAATATAAGACACAAAATACAGTCTACCTGAATAATTAACTCCTCTATGACCACCATAGAATAGAATTCTTGATTTCACACACTAAGGCCATGAAGAACAATGTAAAATACAAGGTGCTTAATTTAAAATCTAAACAAAAAAAAATTTCAGATATAATTTTCAAATACAGCATTCTCTACTAATATCAAACATTATGCATGCTCTTAACAGCAGATGACATATTCATATCATTTACTTTATTTTCATATCATTGCTAGAGGTAATCAGTATCATAGAATATCTTTCTAGTGACAATTTCTGTTCATAGAATTGGTTATTTGAGATATGCTGTATTATCATGATCATAATTTTACAAGTAATGAACAAGAGCTGATACGGTATAAAAAAAAGATATATAATCAAAGGAAGCTACACAAAGAGTAAACAGTTTCCATAAAAGAAAGATTTTGTAGTTTATTAGCACTTGAATCAAATTCATTGGTTGTGAAGCATTTAATTAGAATCCTCTTGAGAATTTACTTTTTTCTCAGGGATGTCCAAGAACATATGAAAGTCTTTCACAAGTGGAACCTAGAGAATCTTTATACCCAGTTCTATATTGATGTAATGTACAATGAGACGTAATTCATGTTTCTACATTTTCTGATAAAGTCTAGAACTTTCTCTATAACTCTGTTTGAATATAATGGGAAGCGGCTACTGCGGCAAAAGTAAATGTGGAAAGTTTATATAAATCACCTCTGAAGACCATCTTACTCTGCAATCTACGACTAACCATATGCCTTACAGAATGACCAACAAAGAATGTGTACAGCTTTAGAATATTCACATTGAAAAAGGAAGTTTATAATAATATATGGCTTCATGAACTTGTATTTTTTTCCTTTTTTTATTTTATTGTTATGTTAGTCACCATATAGTACATTATATGGTGACGAAGGTGCATTCCATTTTCTAAAGCCTCTGCCTTTTCCTAATAATGAGATACTGCCCAAGACTATTCTTGTCACATTTACTTTTGCCCTTATCTTCATGGCATGATTTAGCACATTTGAGGGTAAGCTATAATAGTGCATGGAATGATTAAATATCAAATTAATATTTATTTTATTCTTATTTTCAATGAACAATGTGCTATTTTATATGACTATTATTTTAAAAATACCAGTCTTATAATATGAGGAAATTGGAAGTCTCCAAATTGTGACAAAAGACTTGTTATCTTGGAATTTGTCATGCAGTATGTGTTCCTTTGTGTCTAGCTCCTTTTACTCAACAAAACGTGCTTTTGTTTGTTCGTTTGTTTTTATAATTCACCCATGTTGTTGCAGGTATTCAGATATGCCCCTTTTATTGCTGTTTAATGCTACAGTGCATGAATATATGAATTTACCACAATTTGAAATTTGGTCATTTCCAGTTTTTTGGTTGCTATAAATAAAGCTGTTTTTTATGCAAGACTATTTGTGAACATATATTTTAAATTCTAATATGTAAATATATAGGAATGTGTTCTCAGGTAATATGGTAAATATATTTTAACTTTATGAGAAAATGTCTAACTTTCTAACATTTATACCATTCACATTCCCATTAAAAATGTATGAGTTCCAGTTACTCTACAAAGTTGTCAATATTTAGTATTGTTAATGTTCTTCTTTTTCTTATTCTAGGAATTGGTATCACAATATATTATAATTTGAAACTTTATTATGCAGTTATTGAGCACATTGCCATGTGTGTATTGGCCATTAATATATCTTCTTTTGTGAATTGCCATTTTAGATCTTTTGGCCAATTTATAATTTTATGTGTGTTTTTATCATTGACTTAGAGGCATTATTACATGTTATGGACATGATTCCTTTGTGAAACAGAAGTACTGAGGATATTTTGTCTTTTAGTAGAATTTACCTGTTCTATTTTTTTTTTTTTTTGAGATTTTATTTATTTATTTGACAGAGAGAGAGAGAGATCACAAGTATGCAGAGAGGCAGGCAGAGAGAGAGAGGGAAGCAGGCTGCCTGCTAAGCAGAGTCTGATGCGGGGCTCTATCCCAGTTCCCTGAGATCATGACCTGAGCCGAAGGCAGAGGCTTTTACCCACTGAGCCACCCAGGTGCCCCACTACCTGTTCTATTTTTAAGATCTTCTGATAATTGGAAATTATCTTGCTTAAGTAAAATCTATCACTTTTTCTCTTATGTTAGTAGGTTTTGTTATTGTTCAAAAAATATCTTTGCTTATTCCAAGATGATAAAGTTATACTCTTATGTTTATATTAGGTTAATTGCTCCAGTTTGGTTCAGATTCATGATCCACCTTGAACTATTTTTAATTTTTTAGTATTGAGATAAGACTTAAAAGTTTATTTCCACATGTATATACCTGGTTGGTCCAACACCCTTTGTTGAATTGGCTTTCCCTTCCCCATCATATTGCCTTAGTGCAGATGTCGGAAATCAATTGATGATATAGGAGGGGGTCTACTTCTGATTTTTATTCTATACCATTGAGCAATTTGTCTACATTTATGCTGATAAAACATTGTCTCAATTGCTCTATCTTTACAGTAATATGTAAATAAAATTTAAATCTGCCCAACTTTGCCCTTGTTTCCTAACCTTGTCTTGGCCTTTTAGATTCTCTGCATTTCTATGCAAAATTTATAATCAGCATGTTAATTTTGACCAGAAAAAAAACCTCATGGGAATATTTTTTATAGCTACAAATCATTTTGAGAAGGATAGATACCTTAACTATATTTGTAATCGTAATTCATGAACACAGTATACTTGTGTTTATTAATATAGTTTAAAATATTTCTCATTCATGATTTTTTCGGTTCAGTGTTGGAGTTTTGCATTTCTTTTACTAGATTTTTCCCCAAAATTGTGATGGTTTTGTAAATAATATTTTAAAAATTTAATTGTCCAAATGTTTGTTTGCCTTTTGAACATAGTAATACAATTAACTTTTAAATTACTTTATATACCTAGGCTTTGCTGAGCTTATTTATTAGTTTCAGGTTTTTTTGTAAATATATAGGGTTTTAAACAGACACACAAATGTACATACATACATACATATGAATATATTTACACAAACATATAATTGAATTACATTTTTTAAAATTTTCCTTCTCATTTCTCATCTTTATACTTTTTATTTATTTGTTTTGTGCTACACTAGGTAAGACTTCTCACGAAGTACTGAATGGATATGGTAAGAGTAGACATACCTTGTTGTCTCTAATCAGAAGGGCAAAGCATTTAATATGTTCCAATTAAGTATGATGATAGCTGTAAATATTTGTAGAAGCTTTTTATCATATTGAGGAAGCCTGATAAAAATATTCATATATGTATATATACACAAAATATATCTTCTTATATATGTATAAGATATATACTCTGTGTGTACATTTTCTTATATACAAATATATCATATAGTCTTATATATGGATGTATTCTTACATATGTTTGCTGAGGATATGTATGTGTATACGTATGTGTGTATTTATTCTTAGCAATTCTTCATTGTATATTCTTATAGTATAAATATCTGAATGTCCAATCCTGTGAAGACTGTTGGCCATTTTCTCTTCAAATATTTCTTCAGGTTCATTATTATTTAATCTCTTCTCACTCTCTGTGACCCTAATTACACATATTTTAAACATGTGGTATTATCCCCTAGATCTCAGACCCACCTTTTTTTGTGGGTGTGTTCTTCAGTTTGGTTAATCTCTAGTGACTCATTTTCAGGTTCATTCCTGGTTTTTTATTCGTGTTTTTTATTCCTTTTGCACCTGCTCTCCTATTGAGCCCAGCAAATGAAGTTGTCCTTATATATATATATTTTTTTATAGTTTTGATTTTCTTCTGAAGATGTCCCATCTTTTTATACATGTTGCACCAATCAATTGTTCACTAGGTTATTTAATGTATTTCTATTATTTTCCTAAAAGTCCTTTTCTGCCTATTCCAATTTCTGAATGCTGGCCTCTATTACTATTTAATCTCTGGATTGTGATCTCATTTTTCTACTCCTCTGAATATTGTGTGCTTGTAAAAGAGCCGCAGAGACTGAAGTAGAAAATACTTAAACTTTCAGTTCTTTCTCTATCAGAAGGTCTGGATGGAAGAATAAGTCATTTTAACTTACAGTTGAGTTACTTCTGTGTTTCTTGCCTTTTGAATTTATTTTGATTCAGTTAATCACCGGCTTCAAATGTTTTGAGATGGAATCAAAACTTTCTTGACTCAATGACTTAGTCATTAAGCATCCGCCTTCACTCAGGTCATGATCCCAGTGTCCTGGGATGGAGCCCCGCATCAGGCTCTCTGCTCTGCAGGAAGCCTGCTTTCTCCCTCTGCTACTCCCCCTGCTTGTGTTCCCTCTCTTGCTATGTCTCTCTCTGTCAAATAAATACAATCTTTAAAAAAAACCCAAAACATTCTTTTGGGCAAAGCTTGGAATCTGAGAACTGTCAATCCTCCAGTAATCTCTCTTTACACCCTGACACCACCTTTTGGAGCTGCTCAGGGGTTTCCTGTATGTACTTCAGGGAGGCTCCCTTAATCTCGTAGCCCTTTCACAACCTTTAGTGGGTACATTCAGTTGCTGAGAACTTCATGTGCTTATAGGTATTTCTCTCTGCTATCTCGGTCTTTATACCACCTTCTCCTGGCCTTTGTTCTGAGCTCAGCAAAGTATCTGTGCTCCTTTGGAGGATCTCTCATTTGTCTTTTCCTAACCAGTCACTTTCAGACAGCTGCCAAGCACTTAAAAAAAGGCCATTGCATTTTAGGTAAATTATTTCAATTTTCCTGTACTCCTCCCAGACTTTGATGAGCAATCACTGTGCCTTCATTAAGGACTTTCAGGTACCTTGAGAAGTTTCTGTGTGCTCTTCTGACCTGCGTTCAGTTCTCAATAGGCCGCCACCTTCCTCTTGTAAGGTGAACCCTGGTGTATCTCAGGTTATTTCTTTCAGCATTCCCACGCTGCCCAAAGCCCTTGGCCACTTGCTGACCTTCAGTTTGCAAAGACCCATGTTCCTGGGGGTTTTTCTCAGCCCTACTTCCTTGCCTCTGTTTATGATAGACCCCTGGTCTCCAAGCAGCGAAGATCCTTCAGGACAGAAGTGACAAGTGAATTCCTGTGATTGGGATTCTTTAAATTTCTGATCTGTCAGGCCAGTCCTGATGTGGACATTGGAAATTAAAAGCCACACTAGTTACTGTTTACCCTGATCTACGTAGTTGATAACCCAGGTGTTAGGGCGCCACCCCTGCATGGTCGAAAATCTGTGTATAACTTTTGACTCTCCCAAAACTTAACTACTAATAGCTTCCTGTTGACTGGAAACATCCATCACATGAACAGTTGATTAACTATATATTGTATGTTATATCTATTATAGACTATATTCTTGCAATAAAGTAAGCTACAGGAAAGAAAATGTTAGGAAAATCCTAAGAAAAATACATTTACAGTACTTCATTGAAAAAATCCACATAGAAGTGGACAAGTACAGTTCAAAGTCATGTTGTCTGAGGGTCCGCTGTACACTGTTGGCTCCTCTTTGCACCGTGCTCATGATTGTAAGCAGCTATGGACTTCTTTCCTGGAATTTATTTCATACTTTTTTTTGCATGATCAGCTCTGAAATTTTCTTAAGTAGGTAGCTTGTCTTCATTGTTAGTGTGGCAATGATGATGACTACTTATAAATTTCTGTATTCTAATCAAAATGGAAAGCCAAATGGTACGAGTTTTACCTTCTGTAATTTCTGCTTTATGGACTAAGTACTTGAAAGAGGTGAGTATTATTATTTTATGGGTTCATCTGCTATTAAACTAAATTTTTTCCAAAAAAATTACTCCCACATTTATGATGCCTAATGAAAGTATATATGCTGATCCTGGCATATAGCAAATGAGAACTATCTTGAATAAATTTGTGATTGGAGAAATATAAAATTAACAATTTATTTGAGCTGTGATTAGTAACCTGTTGCTGGCCCTTTTCCCATTTTAAATTCAGTGGCTCTTAACTTAATAAAATGAAATAAAACTTGGGCTTTTTATCTGTCATTGGGGCTTTTCTATTATAGTCTATCAATGAAATACTACTCCACTCCTGTTCTGCTCTACTCCTACTTTAAAAATACCAGTTGATGCATAATATCCTACCATAGAATATCATTAAAACTAATTATTAAATGAAAAGAATCTTCAAAATATATATTACTGAAATACTGGAGAGGCTTTTTTAATATGGTGAAGTAGTGTATTTTCAGATCAGTAGACTAGTAAAATTGTGCCCCCGTTCCACTGCCAGTCTTTGCATTTTTTTACAAGATAAAGTGCAAGCTTTATTAAAAATATACACCTAAAATCCATTACAAGTCATTAGACTTTGCCCTCACACTGGTTTTGCTGATATAATTATGATCTTACCTTTATAATCTCACTCCATTAGATAGGAAAAATATTGTTTTAATATTTTCCAGTTACATTAATATAATAAATATTCTTGCCATAATTAATGGGGCCATCGATTTTACATTCACACTCAGAATGATTTTCTTATTTAAACAATGATTGCCACTTTCAGCGAATGCCTTTGCTTATTAAAGGATAACACCTGAATTTTGAACTTAACCAAAGCAAACCGTATTATGAGAAAATGAGGTGAATCATATGCATTTATTTCCTCAAAACTGTGTTTTTCAACTAGTTGTGTAGACACCTCATGATGCTTTAGGAACTGTCCAAATCTGCAGTTCTTAAACTTTTGATCTTAGGATCATTTCACACGTTTTCTTTTTTTTTAATGTTCAGTTAACCAACATATAGTATATCATTGGGTTTGATGTAGTGTTCAATGATTTCTTAGTTGCTTTACACTCTTTTAAGTAGGTAAGAATCCTGAAGAGCTTCAGTTTATGTCAGTTACAGTTATCAATAATTACCGTATTAAAAATTGAAAGGATTAAAATAATCTATTTTTATTTATAGTATACATTTCATTTATAATATATATTTCATTCAAAAATAACAACTTAAGCACATTACTTGTTAACATAAATGACATTTTTGTTTTTTTAATGACATTTTTGTAAAAGATAACTATATTTTCCAAAATATTTTGTCTATTCTCTTACAATGCCTGGGTGGCTCAACCAGTTAAGTGCCCGACTCTTGATTTTGGCTCAGGTCATGATCTCAGGATTGTAAGATTGAACCCCATGTTGAGCTCTGTGCTGAGTGTAAAGACTCTTTCTCTCTGGGGCACCTGGGTGGCTCAGTTGTTAAGAGTCTGCCTTCAGCTCAGGTCATAATTCCAGGGTCCTGGGATCCAGCCCTGCATCAGGCTCCCAGCTCAGCAAGAAGCCCGCTTCTCCCCTTCCCATTCCCCTTGCTTGTGTTCCCTCTCTCACTCTCTCTCTCTCTCTTTCTCTCTCTCTCTTTCTGTCAAATAAATAAAATCTTTAAAAAAAAAATTCTTTCTTTCCCTCTCCCTCCGCACCCCCATCCCAGTCCACATGCACTTGCTCTCTCCTTCTAAAAAAAAAAAAAAAAGAATAAAGCTATGTGGAATTTCTGCTTCTTTCCATGACAGATGTTCAATCAATGTTTGCATTAATTTAAACATCCATCTGTTGAATACATACTTACTTAGTTTGATAGACAGCTTCTGACATGGTTCGCAATGAAATGCCCCTCCCAACATTTATGTCTTTGTCCTCTTCCTTTAAGTGTGGGCTGAACCCAGTGACTTGCTTCTAACCAAAAGAAAACAACATAAGTGATGAGATAACACTTCTGCGATTAGATCACCAAACACTGACTTTCTTGCACGGTCTCGCTCTCTCTCTCTGTCACTATCTTGTGAATCTTTGTGGCTTGATCAGATTAAGCAAGCTACCATGTTGTGAGATGCTGTGTGGAGAGGTCCACATGGACAGGAACAGAGGAACAGATAACAGGCCTCTTCCCAACAACCCACAAGAAATTGAATCCAGCCAACACAAGAGTCAGTGAGGAAGTAGATCCTTCCCAGTCAAGTCTGGAGTTGATGTCCCTCTCTGAGAGACCCAGAGTCAGAAGATTCAGCTAAAACCTACTCAGGTTTCTGGCCCAAAGCACTTGTGAAATAATGCCTGCTGTTAATTGAAGACACTTAGTTGTGAAATATTTTGTTATGCAATAATAAATAATTAAAACAATGACTACTGTGATAGGGTATAAAAATGAATGGGGCAGGAACACTGCCCTTAGATCTTTAGAGATCTAAAGATCTCTACTGCTAATAGATCTTTAGAGAAGATAATACACAATATAGTTATTTGTAGTTTTAGAAAGAATTCTAAATTCTAAATGCCAAATGGGTTAAACTCCGTTTATTTAATCAAGTTCTTTTAAAATTGAATATTTTGCATCATTTGGTTTTATCCTAAACTTTTCATCTTATTACACTTTTAACCAATAAGTGTATGCTAATATATGCACATTATATTTTAATATTTTTCAGATCATTTTATTATAATCTTCAATGATATCTGTTGTACTCTTATCCCTATCCCTCTATCTATATCATCTATTTATATAAATTTATATTAAAAATATTTTTACTTCCTTTAACCAAAAGTGTTTAAGCATTTTAAAAGCATCTTCTGGATTTGGGCAGCATTGGAACTATAATTAGAATGCAATAGACATATTACATTTTTGATGAATAATTATTGAATAAAAAAACTTATGAACTGCATATTATTGAAATAAACAGACCTAATTTTCAGATTATTTTACATATATAGTTTGTTAGTTTTTGTCTCCTGCAAGAATAAGACAGGATTCAGCATCATCAGCTGTGTTTTATTTTCATAGCATAATTGTTAAGAAATCTGGCTGAAAAGAATAGGTAGAAAGAACGAAAAATGTTTGTTATGAGAGTGTCACTCAATTATTTGATTTCTTCCTATGATATATGCCTAAAATTTCATATATCCTACTTGATTACTTTTGAATTCAAATAATTAGAAAGCATGTATTTCACAACAATTTACTATCCAGTTATATTACTCACTTTCTCAGTCCCAACACTGATATTTCATATTATCCTTTTAGTCACTAAAATATAAGCTACATGAGGCAAGAGGATTTTTTTCTGTTTTATTCACTTATGAATCTCTATAGTAATGGTACCATAGTAAGATTAAGGACAGATGAGACGTTACCTACCTTTTTTTCTTTCTGTCTCTCTTCTCTCTCTCTCTCCCTTTCTTTCTTTCTTTTCTTCCTTTCCTTTCCTTTCCTTTCCTTCCTTCCTTCCTTCCTTCCTTCCTTCCTTCCTTCCTTCCTTCTCTTTCTTTTTTTCCTCTCTCTCTTCTTTTTCTTTTAGTAAAAATGGAAGAAATCAGGTACAGAAGGAAGGACTCTTCATGCTATCTATCGATGGACCTTTTCCCAGAAGGATTCTTTATGAATGAGAACATATTGAAAAGATTAAGATTGGCAAAATTAAAATGGTCGTGCTCCCTTTGCCCTTATGACTTTCCAGGGGCATGGGTATTCTTGTATGAAGCCCAAGATTTATCTTTTTTTGACTTTTTCTTTCTTACCATGCCAAAACATTTCACTGTTGAAATAATTGTTACCTATAAAAGCTCCTGTACTTTGTCACATCCTAAGTGAAAAAAAAAACCCACATCCTAAGATCTTTTAGATAGATTATTGATTTATGTCCTAAACTCCAAACAGAATTTCAATCCTCATTTGTGTATATCTCTTCTTGTACTTACGGTGTTAAAAAAATAACAATATACTACCATCTGCATTCAACTGTAGAAGCCAGAAACCTAGAAATCATCTTATTTTTTAATTTTTTTAAAGATTTTATTTATTTATTTGACACAGAGAGAGAGAGATCACAAGTAGGCAGAGAGGCAGGCAGAGAGAGAGGAGGAGGAAGCAGGCTCCCTGCTGAGCAGAGGGCCTAATGCAGGGCTCCATCCCAGAACTCTGAGATTATGACCTGAGTGGAAGGCAGAGGCTTTAACCCACTGAGCCACCCAGGCGTCCCTAGAAGTCATCTTAAAACCTCCGTCTGTTTGGTTTACTGTAACTATATAAAGTCCACTATAATAAACCATCATGCTAGATCTCTTTTACTACCTATTAAATTGGTAGACATTTCACTCTTTCTTTCTTTCTGTATAGGTCCACCAACATTGCCATAGTTTATAGTCAGTAATGTCCTTCCCTGGCCTTTTGTAATTGTTTTCTAACTGTTTTCCCTCCTTTAATCTTTCTGCTGTTCTAATCTGCCCTCCAAAATATTGCTCCTGTGGTTGATATAACAATCATTTTTGATCATGTTATTTTTTCTCGAAATTTCTCAGTGGCTACTCATTATTTAAATGAGAAAATCAACAGTAATTAGCCTTACACTGTAAGACTCTCCATGGTACGACCTTCATGTTCTGGCAGGTTGTGATTATGCATTGCCATAAGTTTTCATTAATAAAACAACACTCTTATCTTGTGCACTCATCTCCCATTTACCCTGCGAGCAACACACAGGCAACAATTCCTTCACAATGCAAAGTTTCCTACACATTTTCCTTGTCTCCCCCAAACTCACTCTGTCTAGCATTTTCCGTCACCCACTGTGTACCCCATGTACTCTTCAGGCAACAATTTTGGGGTGTGGACTCTGGGACTATTGCAATGTGAGACACAACTGTGAACAAGTCACCATCTTGCTTTAGAGGAGTGTATCGTTTAACAAAAATGAATGCTTTCTTTCTCCTGGTTTTATTTATTTTTATTATTTTATTTTTATTGTGTTTAATTTTTAAATTTTATTTTATAATTTTAGTTTATTTTTACTTATATTTTAAGTCTTATCTTAAAAGTGTTCATCTCTTAGGTTAACCTGACCTTTTCAGGCAGAATTGACTGTTCTTTTATTATCACCAACACAGTTCTTTTAAATGCATCTAGTACACATAGCATTTGGAATATTACATCTGAAGTGTTTTTATGTCTCATATTCCATTAGCCTATAAACTTCTTCAGGTTGGTAATTTCTTTCTCTTTGGTTTTCAATCCCACGTACTATGTAGATTTGAGCATGTAGTGTGGGCTTAATAATATCCACTGAATTAACAAGTGTTTGAGTGCTAACCCTCTCAAAGCTATCTGTATATTTGCAAGTTATTTTATTTATTTTTAGATCATATAAAAGTCGTTGGATTTGTTAACATGTAGAAGAATTTGATAAAAAGAGTTTTATTCAAGAAAATCAATGGCCACACATATCCACACCCTACTCAGTGTGAAAGGCTGTTAAATTTAAGTGGCACCAAAAGTCATCTGGTGAAACATTTCACTTGAAAGATATATCAAAAGAAGCCTTATAAAATAGAATGGGATAGTGAGGCTTATGACCTGTATCTCCTCCCTTCCAGGGCAATCAGTGTTTTCTATCCTGGAGAATACTCTTCTTTTTTGTTTATATGATTCTATCTTCAGCCAAAGAACAACTTTTCTTTTTTTTTTTTTTTTCTTTTTCCTGAGCCCTTCTACCCAGTATTTAAAAAAAAATCTGAAATGGACATAGATTTGGTTATCTTGGGCATAATTAGCAGTTCACAATATGCTCTGTCCTCAGAAAACAGTTTCTAGGGATCACCAGTGCTGCATAAATAGTAAGTGCCCGCTATGTAAATTGGGGTTTGCTTTTCTACCATCATCAATTTAAGATCATTTTAATTCCAAGAAATAGAAAACTCAATTCAAACTTATTTAAACAATAAAGAGAATGTATTGACTTATATAATTAAAATTCCTAGGCACAGTTTGCTCAAGGCTCTGGCATGGTTTGTTTAAAATTCTCCAAGCTTTGTGATCCCCCTGTATCAAATTCCTGTTCATATTGGCTTCTCCCACTTTAGCAAATGGCTTCAGCAATCACAGGTCTCCAATTAACAGACCATCCTGGGCACAGCAAGTTTGCACTGAATAGAACCACGGCTGGACTTAATCTCTTTAACCAGGGGATACCATGCACTAATTATTTTAGGTTTGGTTTACCCAGAACAATCACAGTGGTAAGGGAATTGGGATTTTATCAACTGATTTATCACCCAAACAATGTAACTACCCCACGGGGAAATGGTAGAATGGATGTGTAAATAGAACTACAATAAACAGTATGAACTATCAGATAAGGGAAATATTAACCTAATTCACTTTTTCAAAATCACTGCTTTTTACTTATAGGGTTAGAAGATTTAACGAAAAGTAGTTATTTAAAATACTGTCTAGAATACACTGGATCCAGCTATTCATCTTATCAGTTCTTCTCCCTCTGCTGGTTGAATCTTTCCATCAGCATACAAAAGTGCTGCTATTTATCCCATATGTAAAACAAACAAATAAACAAACAAAAAAATATAACAACAAAAAAAACCCCTCTTGACTTTACTTTTTCTTCCAAACATTGCCTTATTTCTGTCTTTCATTTGTTATCAAAACTCCTCAAAAGAATTACCTATATATATAATTCTAATTTCCTCCATAGCTTTCTAAACCATTCCAATAAAATATTTGTCCCCACTCTTATTAAGGTTATTAATAACTTGTATGTCCCCAAATCCAATGGTCAATTTAAATTCCACATTCTGCTTGACCTATGAGAAACATTTGATCTGGTAGAATTTTTGTTCTTTCCTAAAATACTTACTTTACTTGGCTTCTAGGACACCATAATCTGTTTTCTTTTCCCCCTACAAATTTAGTAATTTGTTATTTTCCTTTGCTAGTGTTCTCGTGTCTAAGTGTTCATGTCTTAATACAAAAAGAACTGGAATGTGTTTTTTTCTATCCATGTTAGGATCTTGGTGACCTCATACAATTTAATGGTTCTAAATACCATCTACATGGTGACTCCCAAATATATACATCAATAGTTGGTATTCTCACATTAGTCATAGATTCATATACATAACAATCTATTAGATGTGTCTGACTAAGTGGAATCTTAAACTTAACATCCTTAACTTACTCCAAGTTCACTTCTTGATACCCCATGCAGAAATTGGCCTGATATTCCCTCTCAAAATATGGGCCAATTCCATTTTTTAAATTATTCATTGCAAAAACTGTGGTGACATTTTTATTCTTTTGCTTATAAGAAGACCAGACGTAAAGCCTCCAAATTCCCATTTTTTTATTCAGAATTTGCTGAACTTCTTTGTGTCCACTGATCAATTGAAAAAAAAATACTTTTAACTAAATTTTGCTTAACATTACCTCCTTTCCCCAGACCCTGAAAATGCCTTCTATTATGTAATGAGTGGGTATTAGGGCTAAAAAATAATTAATGAGGACTTTGGTTTTAAAATGAGGTTGTTTATTTACAATACAAACTACCTCTTCAAGAGAGGCTAATAAAAATATGCTTTAGAATTTAGTTACAAAAAAATTGTGAATTTGCTGTTTAGTTTTTCAAAATCTTTTTCATGAAATCATTAAAACAAACTGCCCCAGTAGTTTCTATCATCAATTGAAAAAGTCAATGAACTATTTTTTAATGCTTGGTTCCATTCCTCAAATCATGCAATCAGCTTGCTCTTTCCCTAGTACACTTATGTAATTGTTTTAGTTAAAAGCCTACAGTTTATACCTTAGACAATTAAATGACACAAAGATGGATTGCTCTAAGCAACCATTCATGGTAATTGAAACAGTGTCATTTGCAGCATGTACGGACTATTGCAGAAGTTTGAGCTCTGGGTGCACAACCTACTCTTCACCCTTTGTAGAAAAATTACCTGGATCGTCAGAGTATATTGTCTTCTCTATACTATCTTGTGATTTTCATTTTCCATGAAAGCATGATGAATGCATTATATATAAATTCCCAGTCCTTCTAGTAAATGCAGAGCACAGCCATTAATTAAAGTGTGACCATTCCAGTCTATAAAGTATAGCTTTAACCAAACAGGCAGATGTTACCTGCTTCATTTCTCTTTGTCCCCGAAGGTGACAAGGAATATAATTAACCTTTCCTTCACTGAATCTGTACAATTTTATACCTCCTTTATAAAACAGTGAAACACACATGCACACACGCGTATATGTTGTAAGCCAAACAATTACATAGTCAAATCAATGCACTGGTATGATATTATAAATGTAATCTTCATGTCAAAAATATATTATTAAACTCTATCAGTATAAATGTCTGATTTTCCAACAAGTTTATTTTAATATATGCAATCTATTAGTATTAAACAACAAGGAAGAATTTGGTACTTATGAAAGTTGCTAAAAAGGAATAAGTTATGCATTTAAATAAATAAGAAATATTTTTAGTGACTTAGGTAAACAGTTCAAATAAGCAAAAATTGCACATGTTACATTTTTATTCTGGGTCAGAGGCAGATAATTGCCAATCAGATTTTTCCCTGTGGTTTTATGATTGTTTTTACCTACACTTTGGCCAGATTCTACTAATAAAAATAATTGTATCACATTCTATTATTATATAGAATTCTAACAAACTAAAGGAATATTAGATCTGAAGAATTTAAAGATTTTATTTATTTATTTGAGATAGAGACAGTGAGAGAGAGCATGAGAGGGGAGAAGGTCAGAGAGAGAAGCAGACTCCCCATGGAGATGGGACCCTGATGAAGGACTCAGTCCCAGGACTCTGGGATCATGACCTGAGCCAAAGGCTGTTGCTTAACCAGCTGAGCCACCCAGGTGCCCGGATCTGAAGAATTTTATATAGAAAATGTTAGCCATGCTATTTGTATTGAAAGTAACAGTTGCCCTTTTGATCGCTGAAAACCAGATACTGTTTAACACAAAGAAATAAAATAGTGGATTTTAGCTCTTTGATACTTATTCCAACCTTAAATTCTATTGTAATTCTAATGAAATGAGCTATATTAAACTTTGGCCCAGAAATTATGACATCATATATATCTATATCTATATATATATATATATATAACTTTATAGGAATTCTTTTTTTTTTTTCCTTTTGCATGCAAGGCTATATCATTTTAATGATGCATGAGGGAATGAGACAGTGAGAATGTCTGTGGCAATGGAAGCTTTAAATCAATTGCAGGGTTGTATTATTCTCCCTAAAATAGAATGTGAGTCTGGAATAGTTTAGGTTGTTCCCAAGTTTAACAATGAATTTTTAAATCCTAATAATCTTGTTGGATGAGCTCTTCACATCCTGGAGGGAAAGATTATTAAGTACCTTCTATTAATAGCACAATTGTTTATATATTGCTTACTTAACAATTAAATATAAAATAATTATACTTTTTGGGTTAGTCTTGAAGCAGTTGAGACACTAGATCCAATTCCATGAGCTGTTATCCTAAGTGGGCCTACTATCAAGAATGGTCAGTTCTGTCAAATGTCAATCCCAGATAATAGGTCTATCAATAATTAATGGCACAAAAATCTATCTGACTGACGGTTTTACAGAGTTTTAATGATTTTATTAAATAAATAATGATCTAGTTCAATTTTATTTGCATCTATTCTTTTAGAAAAATTGATACCTCTCTTAACCTTCTATAATTTTATTTTATTATTTTTTTATAATTTTATTTTTATAAAACAGTTTTACTTACTCATTTAGTCTGTTTTAAGAATATGGCAACTCTAAATTTTGACATAGGCATTACGTAGTTATTATATCCATGTCTTAATCAGTTCAGGCTACTGTGACAGTACCATGGATGGGGCGGCTTAGAAACAACAGAAATTTATTTCTTGGAGTTTTGGGGGCTGGAAGTCGGAGATCAGGGTGCCAATCTTATTAAGGTCTGGAGAGCATCCCCTTCTGGGTTGAAGACTACTTGCTGTGTCCTTACATGGTGGGAGGATGAAAAAGCTCTCCAGGGTCTGTTTTAGAAGGCACTGATCATATCATGAAAGGTTCACCTTCATGATGTAATCATATCCCAAAGGCTTCACTTCCCAATACCATCACATTGAGGGTTAGAATTTCAACATATGAATTTTGGGAGACACACATTCAGTCCATAACAAACCATAATGAGTTCCATCTTTGTAAGTATTGATTAATAAAAATATGACTCTTACTTTCTTAACTCGGTGTTAGGAATAAATAATCCCTGATTCTCTGGTTGAAATCTTGGGAGAAATTAGGCTATCTCCCATATGCGTGTTTCTGATTAAGACATGTGTAGGGTGCAGTGGCATAAGAGAGCTGAACCAACCATAAATAGCTTGCTTAGTACTTTAAGACATAACTCAGATTTTCTCTGACTTTGTTGAAAAATAATGTCCAAAAGAGAAGATTGAGGGTAAGCAAATCAAGGTCTAGAAGGGCCATCGGTGTAACCTTTCTTTCTTACCACCTTCTTCCTAGGGGATATTGTTACTGTGGCATTTTAGGCTTTGGATCAAATAAAGTTAAAGAGATGTGTAATTAGTCCATTTCTCTTTCCCATCTTTGCCTATAGCCACCCCCTTTCAAGGTGGATTTTTACAAGTTACAATTTATTTGATACATGAAAGTTGGGCTCTAAAAAAATTGAAATAACCCCATCTCAATGTGAAAAACATCTGCTCATGTCTCATGAGCCAACTTTTTAAAATTTGAAACTCCTAAAAAAATTTTTTTGAAACTCCATGGATAATCTCCAGTTTTCCTCACCCTTCTTTTTCATCCTAACACCATATAGATACTTACCCATTGTGTTGGTTTTATTGATTTATATGTATGTCTCTTTTACTAATTTACAAACTTTCATCAAAAGGAACTTTCTTTCCTTATCTTTGTTTAACCCCCTTCAAATCCATTGTGATTAACAGATAAAGGACACCCAGTAAATTTTGATAAAAAATTGATGATGATAAATTTTTTATAACTTATTCTATAATTTAATTTCAATACTTTCTTATGAAGCACTTAACACCCTCATGCGGGGTGGGGGGAGCATTTTAGTATACGTGCTGCCGAAGCAAGCACTGGGGTGACAATTTAGTATCTCAGGATCTGTTTCCAGTGATAGGAAATAAGCCTTTCACTGAATAAATACTGATTGAATAGCTCAAACAAATTGAAGCAGCTCATTGCAAACTATTAGATACCAGCAAATGGAATTACTTCAGTTTTATTTATTGTGTGATTTTAAGTTAGAGTGGAATCTAGTGGGAAAACCAAATGATGAAGAATTTTCAGGTTTGGAATTTCATTGAATAATAGAATGGTTATTGGTTTTCTATGATTTTGCCATATTAATAGCATTCTCCCAATTGCTTAAATAAAATTGTTAATTTGATTAAGACAATTGACTTGGGTATACATTGTTATAGCATATGAAAAAATTCTGATATACAGTGATGAAAACTACTTGATGGAAATGTAATTGGCCTCTTAAAATAACTTTACTTATATTCAGCCCATTTCATGCAAAGAAGATATCATTACAGAATAACTGTGTCAAACTATTCAAAATCTTACTTGAAAGTTGCTTTTGTGCAATAATTCAAAGTTTTGCTTCACTGTTACTTTTATAGCCAATCAGAGGTCAAATTTTGGAGTCCAAATAATGATAGTATGGATAAACATTTTAATAATGTTTCCAGCCCTCAATATTCCTGACCACAAACTTCTAGAGGTTAAAAGTGAAAATGTTGCACTTTTCATACTGTGAGAGAACTATGTAAAAGAAACTGTGGAAGTAAGAACATACTTTCTGTTTGAAAAGTAGGGGATATTAGGTTTGTCAACAATAAACACAGCTTGCTGTTCAGTATAGTAGTTGAATATGATTGTATCATTATTTTGAAATATGTTTCTTTGTGTATATTTCTTTTGTTTTCATTACCAAAGACTAAATATTGTTTGAATGGCCTTGAAGCTATGGCCATTTATATCTTATGGGAACAGGCCTCTAGAGACTACATGTGTATCAAACTGCGTGAAGAAGGAAACAGTTTCCTAATCTCATACACAGTTCCATATTTCCAAGGGCAATCAGATAAAACATTTGTGACCTTCCATCTTTATTTTTAAAAATGAACCATGATTGAAACATTTATATATAATACATTCTTTAGAAGAGACCTTGCTGATAACAGGGTTCTTCTCAAAGATTGATGCTCAGAATAAAAACTATTTTGACCTTCAATTCCTAACTTCACAATGCCTTTGAAAAGAAATCTTGGAAATTTTGTAAAAACCTTAAAAACCATATTTAACATGTAACATATGTTGACTGGGCATATTGTTTTATTACAATAACAATCTTGGATAAAAATTGTACATGTTCAATATCTGCAATTATGATTTAGTTTGGTAAAAAATGTGGTCACAGACAGAATAGGGAGATAGCCAAACTTTAAGGATGCAACAAAGCACAACTTCAGCATTGTGCTGGGCAGAGGTACAACCTACTGAGAAATGATAGAGGCTAAAGAAAGTCCAGCAGAGAGAGACAACAATCAGAAAGAGGCCAGAATTTTATGGAATAAAGGTTTGGAGCAAATTCCAGGTCTATTTAAACAGTCACAGATGAGTCAGAATATGACATTAAGCAAAATTTTCTGTGTTTTTAGAAGGAAAGAAACTGTGATCACAATTTCTTCAAAATAGCCAACCTTTGAAATAGCCTTATATTATGAATGAAAAGGGAAAATTCTGTTTATATGCTATAAAAATCTTCATTACCAAACCAATTTTCTTAAACATGGAAAAGTGTAACTTTGTACCATTGCTAGTATTTCTCAAGCTCAGGAATCAGATAGCGACTTAATCATACTACATATCAACTTTGACCAACCATATCTTGAAGGCCAAGATTACTAGTCAGTATGAAAGGTGGTACAGGTCATAAATTCCTAGATTTAGCTGTCAAGCAAGGCCAAGGTCAATCTTTATTGCTTTCTAGATGGTTCACTTGGAAGCAGATCAATTGTGGTGACCGCCATGATGGTAAACCTCATGTAAGGAAACTGCCAAATTCATAGCTTTGATTGAGGGAATGTCTCAAAGGGCTCCCTGGGGGTAGGTGGTTACGTTTTTAATCAGATGAAAGCACCACACTGGTAACAGCTGATTGAATCTGAAATGGTCAGTCAAGCCGAGGTAGAGAATCGATGGGCTTGGCAGTGTACGGTAAGCACTGCTTGGCAAGATGACTTTGCAAAATAGAGATCATGGTTTTTAAAAAGCTTTTTTTAAAAAAAAAAAAATTTATTTATTTATTTGACATAGAGAGAGATCACAAGTAAGCAGAGAGGCAGGCAGCGGGGGGCAGGGGAAGCAGGCTCCCTGCCGAGCAGAGAGCCCAATGCGAAGCTCTATCCCAAGACCCTGAGGTCATGACCTGAGCCAAAGGCAGAGGCTTTAACCCACGGAGCCACCCAGGCACCCTGAGATCATGGTTTTAATTGGGCCAATATTATTCTCTTCAAAACATAAATTGGAGATACGACAAGAAAGAGAGGAAAGAGCTAATAGTGGAGATGACTGGGTAGAAACAGAGAAATAACTTCTGAAAAATGTAGCTGCAATACAGCAGTGACTAAGCCACATGCTGCTAAGAGGATCTTTTTAAAATTGTTTGAGTTTTGTTTTGTTTTGTTTTGTTTTGTTTTGTTTTAGAAAAAGAGCATCCGGAAAAGTGGGAAGAGAGGAAGAGGGAGAGGGAAAGAGAGAATCCTCAGGAGACAATGCCCACTGAGCAGGGAGCCTGACAGGGGCTGGATCCCAGGACCCTGGGATCATGACCTAAGCCTGAGCTGAAACCTAGATTCAGCTGCTTAACCAAGTGAGACATGCAGGCACCCCTAAATTGTTTGGTCTTTTAGTTGCAATATTATCTTCCTGTCCTCAAGTTCCTTGAAAAATTCCCATTGCCGACAAAACCCTGTTGGTTGGGTTATTAGAGTGCATATCTCTTTTTTATAACATTATTCTTACTTTCCTTAAATCTCATTACTGTTTTTAGGACCCATTTTAACACTTAAGAACCTGCCATTTTCTTCATCAGCATTTCATAACCTTACCTGAACTCTGTCTTCTATAGTGCATAATGAATATCAGCCGCTCGAAAATTCTCAGTAATTAAACTATTATGCAATTGAAAGACATTATGAAAATTCAATGTTTTTCCAATTTATAAGACTTACATTTTTACACATATTATTTCCTTTGCTCTGTAAAACTTCTGTAATGAGAGTAGAGAGTCTGTTGGCTCTTCGACATAATAAGGTCAGAGAGATTAGGTATATACAAAGAAAATATACTATAAACACAGAGTTTGTACCTCCAGATCCAAATCTGCTTTTTAAAAGATTGTATTTATTTCCTTGAGAGAGAGCAAGAAATAGAGAGAGAGCAGAGAGGGAGAAAGAAATAGACTCCCCATTGAGCAGGGAGCCTGACGTGGGGCTAGATCCCAGAACCCTGAGATCATGACCTAAGTTGAAGGCAATCACTTAACCGACTGAGCCACCCAGGTGACCGTCCAAATCCAAATCTAATATTCCTTCCCATATACCAGTTCATAAAATAATATACAATATATGTTTAAATTTACATATTTAGAACTTAACAAGCAAAGGCTTTCAATTAGTAAACTGCTTCTGCATTCTTCTCTTATGAATCTTATTTTCTTACCACTCTTATGGTGAACAAAACTTAAATTGCATTGAAGCTAGTTTAATGTTTTCAAAGAAACTCACTATGTGTTTAGCGTATAAAAAAGGTTTATATCAACTAACTTTTAGATATCTAAGACACAGGGAAAACTGAAGCATTCCATTGAGCACAAAACTAGTAGTGTAATCAGAATTAGAGAATGATCAACTTTTTAATTATAACATACATACATATATACCCATATGATTAGATGAAGAAATTGTAATAGTAGTTTAGGGAACAAATTTCTGAATCATTGTAGAAAATTTTATAGCTTGCATTAATAATGAAAAATTTTGATGTGCTTATCATTTATGGCAGACTGAAAGTGCTCCCACCCCTCAAATTCATATGTTACAACCCTAACCTCCAATGTGATGGTATTAAGAGGTAGGAGTTTTAGGAGGTAGTTATGTCATGAGGGTGGAGCCCTCACAAATTAAATTAGTGTCCTTTATATAAGAGACAGACAAGCTTGTGCAGTCTCTTGTACTCTGCATCTCCCTGTCTCTCTCTCTGCCATATGAGAACGCAAAGAGAAAATGGCCATCTGTAAGCCAGGACAGCACTCTCACCAGATACCAGAATTGGTAGTGCCTTGATCTTAGCCTGTGAGAAATAAACATTTGTTTTTTTAAGCCACTCCATCTATGGTAATTTTTTATAGATGCCTAAGCCGACTGAGACATCCATCATTTCAATGCACAGTCCTTTCTCTTTAGAGTGAGAGAAATTTCTTTTTAAAGATTATTTATTTGACAGAGAGAGAGAGAGAGAGAGAGAGATCACAAGCAGGCAGACAGACAGGCAGAGAGAGAGAGAGAAGCAGGCTCCCCGCTGAGCAGAGAGCCCGATACAGGGCTTGATCCCAGGACCCTGAGACCGTGACCTGAGCCGAAGGCAGAGGCTTTAACCCACTGAGCCACCCAGGCAGCCTGAGAGAGAGAAATGTTAAGTCATAAGTTATTATAAAAGAAGATATATAAAACCATGGCTTCCTAAGAAATGTCATAAGGGCTTTTCCTCCCTTATATGTCTTAAGAAATTTCCATCTGCCCCTTTCATGATATTCAAATATTATGCCTAGTATAAAAACGCAAAATCAACTAAGTCCTTTGTCATTCCATTCTACCTCTTTACACATGTATTTTTTTTTTTTTTTTTGTGGGAAGTTGTTCAAAAGACCCTTCTACACATAAATTCTGGAGAAGAAACTGCAGTATACAGTATTGGAACAGAATTTCCAGAACTGATAAATGTCCTCCAGGAATTTTAGGTATTTTATGGTGAGATGATCTGTTAGGCAGTTAGTCAGGCATGAGCGAGGAGGGATAAAGAGGTTATGGCCACACCCTTAGTGCCATCCCTGAAGGTTAACAGCCTTAGAGCCACCTCTGGGGGCTAACCATAGAAGAAAGGCCTAACCACAGAGGTGGTTCAAAAACCACAGGGGACTTCTAAGAGCTGAGCATATGCACAAAAGGTGCAACTTGCCCTTAAGTACTTTTAAAATCACAGCAAAACTTCATTAGAGACTCATAAATATGCAATTCATAAATAAATACAATTATAACAGAATGCATCATGGGTAGGCACATGTGCAGAGGCCAAAATCTTATAGAGACACTCAGTGGTCAATCAAAAATGTCAATCAAAGCCAAATTTACATGTACACAAAGTGGTCTTAAAAAGATGCAACTAGAGTTTCTGGGGACCATTACCACTCTTGCTCCAGCAGTGGCCCGCTTTCACCCCCAAAAGTGTACTATCTTATCTACTCAATAAACTCATCTCCCCATTCTGGTCTTGGGTCTCCAGTTCTTTGGTGCATCCGGGACAAGAATTGAGCGACCCAGGAACAGTCATACTGAGGATAAGGTGATAGATGCAAATCTTGATGGTGCTAAGGTTCTCATCTGGAGCTTTTCCTTGTGAGAATAACTAATCTTGCATTCTGTAACCTATCTTCCGATGAAAACCTGATTAATCCAATGTATGAGTATTGATCCTTATTTATTTTAGTGAGGTTTGGTTTCTAAAAATGACCACTATATATGATTGGGAGCTAATTGTATTTTCCATATACATTCCTATTCTCAAATCTGAAACCTTGAAATTCTGAGAGTCATACTCATACTTGGAGAACTTGTCGTGTGGGTGAAAGAAACTAGATCCACAGAACTTTGTGATTTCTTGAATGTGAATCTGTATTACTATCCTATGAGATTCATTGAGATTTAATGAGTTACATTTATTTACTTACTTATTTCATTCATTTTTTTAATAAGTTACATTTTAAATGCCTTAGGTTTCTTGATGAACTTTAGAGAAAACAGAAAAACAATGACAGTTAAATTTGTCTGATATATTTTAGCTGAATGGTTTTCTCATTGTTTTTGACTGCATCTGATCAGTATCGCTAGATATGCATGGCAGAATTAAATATATGTTACTTGTTTTTGCTTGATAACAAAATATTACTTTCTATTGAAGGATAATTTAATGGAGGATAAGAATGTCTGTGTGAAAGAAAACTATGTTTTAAAGTTTCCTGTCAGGATGTTTGGTATTTTCAGATTGGTTTGCTAGCTCTGCATATATGAGATCTCCGCAGCAGCTTTCAGGGAAGAAATAGCAGTGTTAGCGAATTGTAAATCCACTAAAGAAAACAAACCAGATTTCATCCTGTGTTGTATTATAAAAACTCCTCCGCAATATTATATAAAATGCAAATCTGACCCAATTCAGTTCACCAAATATCTTTTTTTAAAATGATTATTTTCCTTACAAACAGATAGAAAAAAATGAGAAAACAATAGAATAAGAAAATAAAAAGCAAAGGAGAAGACCGAATAAAAAATTAATCTCTTCCATCAATCTATTTTCTGTCTTGTTATGTGTTTAATTGTTCTTTTCTAAAGACACATTAAGACTGCTCTTATTGATCCGAACTTGGGAGATTACTCAATGTCTCTGTCTAGGTAGTTAGGTATTTTGGAAGTTGTTCACAAGCTCTGTCTGAAAGGTACTCATTTTTCATTTTAGCCATTCCTTTTTTTTTCTTTTTTTTTAAAGATTTTATTTATTCATTTGAGAAAGAGCGAGAGAGAGAGAGCATGAGAGGGGAGAAGGTCAGAGGGAGAAGCAGACTCCCGGTGGAGCCGGGAGCCCGATGTGGGACTCGATCCTGGAACTCCAGGACCATGACCTGAGCCGAAGGCAGTTGCCCAACCAACTGAGCCACCCAGGCGCCCCTCATTTTAGCCTTTTCATAGTAAGGTTTATTGACCTTAATTTAAGGTTTTCATTTAATATATTCATCTTTCTTTCTACTTTCTATGATATCTATTTTTCTTTGTTAGCTTTCTTTCCCCCCTCCCCCCTACTTTCTGGCAAATACTTTTCCTCCAACTCATTTATTCTTATTTTCTTCACTGTGTGTGTATAATATATATGTATATATTATATATACTTTAAGCGATATATAATATATAAATAATATATATCATTATATATATAATATCTATTTATATATAATATATATATAACAATAATATATATATTGCCCATGTACTGCTGCTGAGAGTGAGAATGACTGAATTTTTTAGCATCATCACCAGGGATACAGTATTCTATCCTTCATATGTCAGGAAGAAAAAGCAAAATCTTTGTTTTATGCTTATTACTATTTCTTTATGGTAACATTTCTGCATTGAATGACTTAGGAATAAAAAATATGTGTCCGAGTTGGAAGTAACCCTCAATTAGATATGGCTCTTCTTCTTTAAAGTTAGAAGAAATATATCATCACCAAACTTTTGCTTCAAATTCTTTCCATAAATTCATCAGATAAAAGTTTGAGCTGGAGTCAAAGATTATATATGACTGGAATCCCAGTTGTTTAACAATGTTTTCCTCTCAACTTGAGAGAACCCTTTAAGCTCCCTTAAAGCTCCAATAACCCCTTAAGCTCCAATAACATTTCTTTCTTTTATGCTTCAATTATTTGTATATATGCATATAAAAACCAAAATATTTATCATCTCAAGTCCTTTTTTAAGGGAGGGGGGAAAAAGGAGGATAATTTGAGACTAAATTTTTTTAAGATGACCTAGGTTCTTACATAGTTGATTCTCTTATGCAGAGCATATACATCTAGGGAATAACAGTATCAACATGGAATAAGTCAGTTTACCGTGTAACCTCTTGTTGTTGTTTTTGTTTTTTTACCGTGTAACCTTTTGTATTGTATTAATTTGTTTTATATTGTGTTATACAAAGAAAATATGCAAATTATTCCTTGAATATAGATACAGATTTCAATTAAAATCATTTGATAAAAGCTCTGTTATTGAAATGTTCAGAGAAGATTAGATGCAGGTTTGAGTGGTTGTGGTTGTACAAGCTAATGACTCCCAGTGCCTCAGAGACCTCAACATCAGACACAGGTGATTAATATCTGTATGTGGAGTGTATAATCCAATCATGTTTTCAGTTCATTACTGCATCATGCTAGTGCAAAGATGAAAGAAAGAAGACAAGGGGACAGTAAGAGTTGAAGATTCTTTAAAATTAGAAGATAAAGCATGCAACTGTTAAGATCCTGACAGAAAAAGAGTAGGCACACTCAATTATTTTAATTAATAAAGGGACTGATAAATAGTGAAGGAATGAATATAGACTTAAGGGAACCAGGAAGGATTGGTGGTGCCCTCAACAATAGTCTAGACAAAACCACTGGTAATATATTTAAATTAGTAAATATTTCCAATGTGTCAAAATCACACATTGGTGATTATGCACTCAAAGAATTGAGTGCATAAGAAAGAGTTATAGGGATCATCAAGTACAAATCTTTTGTAATGGACAACATTAAAGTATTTCCAAATCCAATGCATTCTACATCAGTTTTAATTATTGTAACTTTCTTTTTCATGGTTTGCTGAAATTTCTCCTCACGTAACTCCTACTTCTGCCCTTTGGAGGCCAAATGAATTATTTTGTACTCCAGATAAGAAAAATACATGTAGAAATATTTATTACAGAGTCAAATATTTGAAGATTTAAGCCATTTTTTAAACTAAAATCTAGTTTGAAGGACATGATAGTGTTTCCACCATTTCCCTATATTAGATATGGGAAGTTCATTTGCACATCACCTCCTTTACTGTTACTATAAACTTTCCACACATCTAGTTAAGGTCACTTCTTACATGTGAGACTTCAAAGTATGGTAGGAATTCAACACTTTTTTTCATCTCTTATGTGTCTTTCATCTTCTCTCTCCTAGACTATACTCACCAGACTGCAAACATACTGCTATTTCTATGCATTAATATATATGAAGTACTTTGTCTCCCACTTCCAACTTCAACTGAGACTCTTTTAGTCTCATTAACTTGAGATAAAAAATCATTGAAATATATGTCCATGACACTGTCTCCCATTCTCTCTCTATATATATCTTAAACACATTCCAACTAGACTTTTGACCCTATCATCTCACCAAGGATATCAATATCTATTCAATGTTACCAGGTCAGATTCACTGGTCATTTATGAGTCTCATGTTTCTTGACTAATAATCAGAAGCATCATTTGTCAAAGCTGATCTTCCATTCATTCTTTTGAAACCTTTGCTTAATGTACAAGTTCCCATATCTTGTCCTATCTCTCTCTTTCTCTACACCCTTTCCTAATTGTATTGACCTAGTCTCCATATTGAGTCTTCTTCATATTCCAGCTTCTAAATGATTGAAAGCTCTAGGACTTAATTCCTGAACAATTTCTTTGGGAGTTTAAATAACATCTTAAACTTAATATACCTGAAATTTAAATCCCAGTGTTCACTAACACCAAAATTATTCCTCTTTTAACTCATTTCCAGTTTCAGGAAACACAGACTGCATCTCGCCATAGCTAACATACTCCAAGTCATCTGTAACTCTTCTCTGTCTCGAACTCCATGTCTACCTTTCAGTTCTATCAGTTATGACAAATTATACATTTACCAAATACATGAGCATCAATAGTATGGATTTTCATCTTTTCAGGCTTTAACATCATTTTCTTTGCTGCTTACTGCCCAAACACTAAGTCAATGTTTTCCATTTGGATTGTCATTATAATAGTAATAAACACCTGAGGGGCACCTGGTTGGCTCAGTGGATTAAGCATCTGCCTTTGACTCAGCTCATGATCCCAAGATCCTGGGATCAACCACCACATCTGACTCCTTGCTCAGCAGGGAGTCTGCTTCTTCCCCTCTCTCTGCTTGCTGCTTCCCCTGTTTGTGCTCTCCTTCTCTGTAATTGTCAAATAAATAAAACCTTTAAAAATTAAAAAAATAATTCATCAAAAGTTTATATTATTGTAAAAATGGTACCTGATGTTAATATTGCTTTTTCAATAATACTGCAGTCCATATATAATAATGATTTGACACCACTATAAATCATTAAAAATAATCTCATTAGAAATCAAAAGTTGGGGCACCTGGGTGACTCAGTGGGTTAAAGCCTCTGCCTTTGGCTCAGGTCATGATCCCAGAGTCCTGGGATTGAGCCCCGCATCGGGCTCTCTGCTCAGCAGAGAGCTTGCTTCCCTCTCTCTCTGCCTGCCTTCTGCCTACTTGTGATTTTTCTCCCCTCTGTCAAATAAATAAATAAAATCTTTAATAAATAAGTAAGTAAATAAATAAATAAATAGTCTTGTTTCTCTTTAAACTTAATTTATATTTCACTTACCTAAGAGACATCATAGTAACTTATATTTTTATCATGGTAAATCATTAATTAGGATCTCCATTATATTTCTTTGCAACAAAATAGTTAAAGAAACTTACTTATTACTTATTTATTCATTTACCTTTTTTGTTTAGTTTTCAATATTTTCTTCTGGATTGAGTCACCATTAATATTACCAGTAGTAAATATTTGAACCTAGATCTTAAAATACAGCAAATATTGATAAGTCTTAAATATAAATTTTATTATAAATAAATAAGTAGACAAAATGAAAATATATATAAACAATTAAAAAACAAAGAAGATAATCGGAATGTTTTGGGGTCACTATTTTTACTACAATAAAACAACGAGTATACTTATATTTTAGTTTTTGTTAGGTATTGTTATTTAGGAATTTTATTTATGTTTATCAGTAGATGGAAACTAAAGAATTTCCATCATAACAATGGTACTCAGTGTTTTCCACTCATTCTAATTCATGCCTTCTCCCCCACCCCAAAAAATCCAGAGTGGACATAAGTCAGATTTTATTGTTTATATCCAGTGATAGGCTGACAACAAAAATAAGTCTTGCTACTTTTTTATTGTTGAAATAAAGATCTAAAACCATCTTGATTTTCAAAAAACTATATTACTTCTTTAGGGTTACTCTTTGTATTTGAGAAACACATCAAAATATTTTACCAACACTTTTAAATGATAATGTATTATTTTTATTTAACTTGATATAATCAGAAAGTACTGGACATTTTTTAAAAAATTTTAAATTGCAAATATATATTAAATAAAATATTATTTGTTTATATGATTTTAGCATTACCTCATACTTTTTTTATTGTGTTATGTTAGTCATCATACAATAATACAATAATAATAGTTTTTTTATTAAAGATTTTTATTTATTTATTAGACACAGAGAGAGAGAGAGATCACAAGTAGGCAGAGAGGCAGGTAGAGAGAGAGGAGAAGCAGGCTCCCTGCTGAGCAGAGAGCCCAATGCGGGGCTCGATCCCAGGACCCTGAGAACATGACCTGAGCAGAAGGCAGAGGCTTCAACCCACTGAGCCACCCAGGCACCCCAATAGTAATAGTTTTTGATGTAGTGTTCTAAGATTCATTGTTTACGTAGAACACCCAGCACTCCATGCAATACATGAAATTCAACAAAGTTTTAAGGCTATGTATTCAGTTATAGCCATATTCAGGAAAGTGGATCAATTCAGAGAAAGTAAACACCATTTATATCTCTTTACATGCCATTTGTACACAATCTATATCATGCAAAATAAATGTCGAATAAACAGTGTTCATTGTTAAACTAACCATCAACTCATGAGTCCTTTGGTCACAAAAAAATATGATAACAATTTAATTCAGATAAATATTTTGTAAATACTTTGGAAAATATTACCGAAAAAAGTAAAATAATTCACAAAACAAATTTTTATGGTAGAACGCTAAAACCAGCTAAGACAAATAATACAGGGAGAAAAAAAGCTGATTCAGTCTGTTTTACTTTATTGAGAACAATATTTTAATACCTTATTAAGAAATACAATGTGTTTTCATTATTTAATCTGTAACAACACTGTGTGGTATTTAACTCAAAGTAGTTATTTATAAAGTGAGGTCTACCATATAAGGACCAAGACCAAGTGCCCTTTCTATAAAGATGCACACTTGTATACCAACCACAGATATTTAGCTTTTGAGTAACATGGCACATACAGACATTCAAAAAGCCCCTCATTTCCTCTGACAAATAAAAAAACACCTCTGCCCTGGGACTGCCCCTACATAATTATTTCAATGATCACAGCGACATAAAACCGAATATGAAAAATACCTTCCTTATTAAGCTTCTGTAAAATAGACGTCTAAAAATAATGAAAATACTTTAAATTTTAAATATCCAATGACACAGTCGAAAGATAAAAGAAGGTTCCAGGGGCGTCTCGGTGGCTCAGTGGGTCAAGCATCTGCTTTTGGTTCAGGTCATGATCCCAGTGTCCTGGGACCCAACCCTGCCTTGGGCTCCTGCTCAGCAGGGAGCTTGCCTCTTTTTCCCCCTGCTCCAGTGCTCTCACTCCCTCTCTCTCACTTCTTCTCACTAAATAAATAAATGAATAATCTTAAAGAAATTTAAAACAAGAAGGTTCCATTTTTTAAGGGATTTTAAAAACAGAACTAATTGTTAATTCTTGTTACCTGGGATATGACTATAATGGAAAGAAGCATCTGTATAGACTAGATTATCTAGGAAGTTGAAATTTTATATCATATTGTAAAGCTCATTTTCTAATCTACTTGCTATGTAAAGTAGCTGACATAATGATTCTACATAAAGTCATGTATTTGTAGCAATTGAAGAGCTTTGCAATGAGCAGGGAACCTATTATAAGATTACTATATTAATTTTGCAGTTTAATCTCAAAAGAATTGAAATTTGGTTTCAACTTTGTTGTCACATAAATGTGCGTAAGAGATACATCTGTTGCATTCTTCCTTAGCTACTTACCTTCTACATTTTAAAATGAGTGTTTCCAGCAATTATAATAATTTGGAATTGGCTGATTTCCAATGAGTTAGATGCTATAATAAATGGAAAATCCAAGTTATTTTAAAAATTGACTATTAAAAAATAAATGGTTCTGATGAACATTATACTAAAAATAAAATAAAACAAAATTTTTAAAATTATTCTTTATTCTGCTCTTCCAAGCCACAACATCAGAAATTGCATGCAATCTCTAAAACAAATTTTGATCTAGTTTTATTCTTGACCTAGAATTAAATATATCTATGGTTATAGAAGCTGCTGTATTAGGTATTCTATTGTTAAATATCACCAGCTCCCAAGATTCTATTAGCAGAAATAATAACATTAATTTAATATTTAACTGATATCCATCTTATTGAAGAAAATGTACTCATTATTTTATTTGCTCGTGGTGCTTATAATTTATTTTCTGAATGTGCAATTTAACCAAATTGAAAGGACATATTCAAGCACATCTGCTTCAGACGATAATTTATAATATTTTTTAAAATTTAGATTATTTTCTCTTTACTCATTTGAATTATGAAGATACCTGTGTTCACATTATAAAAACAGGATCTTAAAAATTGGAATGCTATATCATTAGTAATGATCACTAATATTGAATATTTTAGCTCTCTTAAATATTGAAAACTTTTTTTAAACTAGTATCTTTCTCTTTGTAGATAGAGAGATATTCCATTTCTTTCTATTTGTATATCTAGCACCATATATATATACATATATATGTATATATATATATATAGAAAGAGATAGAGAGAGAATACCTCCCTAAAATGTAATATGCATAGTCAATCTCCTGAGCTAAGATGATTTGAGAAAAAAAAATGTCCATGATAGGGGAACCTGGGTGGCTCAGTTGGCTAGGCATCTGCCTTTGTCTCAAGTCATGATCCCAGGGTCTGGGACCAAGGCCCACATCAGGCTTCCTGCTCAGTGGAGAGCCTGCTTCTCTCTCTTCCTCTGTGGCCCCACCCCCTGCTTGTGCTCACTCTCTTTCCAATAAATTAATATATAAATAAATAAACAGAAAAAATATGTTAATGATAACATATTTACTAATTGAAAATAAGGTATTCTTCTGATATGCAATGTTGGTTTAAACTAGAAAAACAAATCTCTTAAATAGGACTTACCTTCTTTCTTTATAGTGTTCCTTGTGTTTTTATTTGAGTGACCACAACCAAACACATGGAATGAAGTATGTAAAAAAATAAAATAAAAAAGTTATTTTACCCTAAAGTTGGATAAGACTTGAAATAGTAATTATAGAATGAGGTTTGGTCTGAAAGGCATTTGACAATGCCATACAGAAGCTCTTTGAGGAGAAGAGGGAATTCTAAACTGGAAACTTCCATGAATAATATGGAAAATAAGGGAGTTAGGAACAAACACTAACCTGAGGCAAAGCTGGATGTGACCTTAAGGATGGGTAGGGGGACATGTAATTTTGTATCACCTACCTACCTAATCATCTATCTTCTTGAGCTAGCATTGAGGTAGCATAATGGCCAGAGAAAAACACAGCCATGTTAATTGCTCTTATTTTAAATTCATTCCCAGAAACTTCAGTGGTGAGTAGACATTCTAATGCTTTCTTTCGTCAACTAACTCTCTGGCTTTCTGAGAAGACATCTTTCCCCAGTGTCATTTAGCCCTTCAAATGTAGTCTACTCCTTGCTTCTCCTCAGGTTTAGCTGGTAGATGTTTTCTCAGGCATTTTGATGATACAGAGAAAATTAGAAAATGAACCCTCACATTTTTCTACCTTTAGATGTATGAACAGGGCAATGTCTTTCCCCTGGCATTCTAACTTTCTCCTGTGAGAATGAACAGCCCATGCTGCTGTCTGAGGGCAACACTGTATGTACATTAGATTCAACTCCTTCCTTCCCATCTACTCACTCTGTCACTTTGTTTGTTTGTTTGCTTGTTTGTGATGTAATTGACACATTACATTGTATAAGAATAAGGAATACAATGTGTTGATTTGGTACATACTGCAATATGATTACCACCTTACCCTCATCTATCACATTGCATAATTATCATTCCTTTTTTGTGGTGAGAAAATTTATGATCTAGCCTCTTAGAAACTTTGAAGTATATAATACAGTATTGTTGAATATAATCACTCTGCTGTGCACAGGGTGTTCACTTGTTGGAATGGCTATCATCAAGATTGCAAGGAATAGGTATTGGCAAGGATGTGGAAAAAAGGGAACCCTTGTGCACTGTTGGTGGGAATGTATAGTGGTTCAGCCACTATGAAAAACAGTGTGGACATTCCCCCCCAGAATTAAAGTAAAATTGTCATATCACCAGCTATCTCACTTTGGGGTATATATGAATAGAGGATATCAGAGATATATCCACAGTCCCATGCTTATTGCAACATTAATCACAACAGCTGACATACTTATTAACCTTGTACGTGTGGTTGCTCAGTGCTTTCTACATCATACTTTGCTTTTCTTTTTCTCCTCATCCTCATTGGGACATAAACAGTGCATATTGCCCAAAATGAAACAAAACAAAACACAGAAACCTTGTCTGAGCCTTCCTCTATCTTGGATATTCTTCATTCGCCTGTTCCCTTCCAAGCAAATCTCCCCTGAATTGTCTGTGTACAGTCATCGTACCGTCAATCCTTCCATTTCTTTAGGAAGAGACTCCAGTTTAAGGATATCATTCTCTTTTGTTTACCCTCCTACTTCACTGAACTCCCAGCTTCTTTTTTGTATCCTATTCATCAGTCCTATCTCTAAATTTTGGCATACTTTGGAACCCACTACAGATCTCCTGTTTTCTCTATCTACATACACTGTCATGGGTAATTTCATTTGTTTCTATGACCATGCATGTTATATAAGTTTTTGATAAATATCAATTTATTTATCTCGGTCATTACCTTGAACTCCTAACGTGTATGCCTATTTACTCCACTTGATTCACAACCTTAAAATATGCTCCAACCCCAGGCTGCACATTCATGACATTCACATTATCATAATGACAGCCTGTTAGTTTAGTTCTTCAGTTTAAACACTGTGTAGTCATCTTTGAATACTTGTTTTCTTCAATAAAGAATTCATCCACAAATACTGATGCATCTTCTTTCAAAGTATATTTCGACTCTGGTCTCTTGCCCCCACCTACCTCCATATTCCAAACCACTATATCTTCTTTTCTGAGCTATTAGAGTTCTAGCCTTCTAACTGCCCAAACATTTACACACACACACACACACACACACACAGATCATTTTCTCTACTTTACTCACAATAAGTAGTTAGTTTCCACATGGCAATGAGAGCGATTATTGGCATATCATATAACATCTCTGCTGACAACTCCAATGTCTTTCTTTTCTCTCAAAATAAAATTCAAAGTCCTTACTATGCTTTGGCTGCCTGATACTATTGATATTAACTCCTTCCATGACTTAATGTGCTTACTGTCCACCAGTCACACAGATTTCTTCATGTTGCTAAATACACTAAAACTCAAGGACAGTACATTCTGTTGTTCTTGTCTTTAAAGATCTGACCTAGATATCACCATTCAGATCTTCTACTCTTCCTGATCTTTGCTCAAATATTCCCTTATCAGAAAAGTTTTTCCTGAACACTATTTTGAAAATAAGATTCCCTGCACTCTCTGTGCCTGTATTCACAATTTTTGTTTTGTTTGTAGCACTTATTATCATCTGATATATTATGTATTTGCTTGGTTGCTTATTGTGTGCTTTTCCTTCCATATTATAAACTGTATGATAGTAAGACTTTCATTCTGCTCATTTTGTCCAGAATAAGACTCATACATAGTAACACTCTATAAAGATATTTTAAATGAGTAAATGCATACGGATTAGAAATTAAGTAAGTATGCATCAAGATGGGGTTCTGGGGCGCCTGGGTGGCTGAGTTGGTTGAGCGGCTGCCTTCGGCTCGGGTCATGATCCTTGAGTTCCGGGATAGAGTCCCACATCGGGTTCCCAGCTCCACAGGGAGCCTGCTTCTTCTCTAACCTTCTCTCCTCTCATGCTCTCTCTCACTTAAAAAAAAAAATATGGGGTTCTGGATTGTATAGGTGTGGTTGACAAGCAATGGAGTCCTAGTGAGTGGTGAATACTGTCTTGGGATTCATTTTTCAGTACAGTTTTGAGTTCCATAGATCTGTCTCTTGGTGCTCTTAAATTTGTCAGAATATAGCTATAGTGAATTCTTATATCAATTATTTGTCTGTAAGCTGAAGAGCCATCAAGCACAGATGTTTTATTACTATGAAGGATCCTATTTAAAATCATGATTTTAGACAAGACAATAACATTGACTTTGACCTTACTGTACTTCACAAATCCAGGTGATTTCTATGGAATGACATGGCTTACCATTAAACAAGAAATTTAGAAAACTGTCAATTTTTTCACTTATATTTTAAATATTTAAATTTTAATATTGTATTCCCAAATTTTAAAAAAGAATGTGATAGTTGGTAAGGAAGATAAAATATATAAAATAATTTTATATCTCCCTATGTATATGTCTTTGTATCATGCTATAGCTATAGCTATATCTCAGTCTTTATTAAAAAGCCCTTCAAACACTAATAAAAAAGAAAATTGTGATGTTGCTGCAAACATTTCCTCTTCTAATTTTAACACACACACACACACACACACACACAAATACAAAATAGGAAATATATACCACTACCACTCACATACACACACATACACAGAAGAAATATGGTTAAAATGTTAAAATATAAAGTTCTACTGTATTTACCACTCTGAATACCAAGAAAGTAAAAAATAAAATCTAGAGAGAAAAAGTAAAGAAAATTTCAAAATTCAATGTCGAGAACTAGCTATAACCTCAGACTATAAACTAATAAAACTAGCTTTTAAACACACTGCTCTTTGTACAAAATTAAGGGACAATAAATTCATTCTTCTGCAGGTTATATAAAACAGTAGTATATATTCCATATATAGATAAAACATCCCAAGTAGAAGCAAATTAACTCCTGCTGTTGTACGTGTGTGTATGGAGAAGTGGTAGATTGGATGCCAGACCCTGTATTTACTAAACCTCTCAATTTAATGGGGGAAACAGACTATAAAGGAAGGAGAAATGTGGAATATAAATTAATGCTTTAGCTCCTAATTGTAGTCAGCTGAAGAAATCATTGTAAAGATCCTACATAAAACAGGGTGGGCAAAGAGGTTATGTTGTGATGTTGTGAACCAGGAACACAACCAGCTAGCACAAAGCAGTCAAACTTCCAGGATAAAATGTGGCGAGACAGTGCAGTAATAACGCTCACGATCCCAACAACTCTGCTCAAGCTTCTTTTTCTTTTTTATTAAGATTTTATTTATTTATTTGTTTGCTTGTTTGTTTTTTATTTATTTGTTTATTTGAGAGAGCGAGCGAGCATGCAAGCTGGGGAAGCAGCAGAGGTGGAGGGAGAAGGAGGGTAAAGAATCTCAAGTGGGACTCCATGCTGAGCACGGAACTGATGCAGGGCTGAATTCTAGTACCCTGAGATCATGACTTCAGCGGAAACCAAGAGCTAGATGCTTAACTGACTGAGCCACCCAGGCACCCCATCTGCTCAAGCTTCTGATCCTAGCCCTTTCTCTAAGCAAATCTTGGAGAAGAGCCAAGCTAGAAAAAGCCATGCTTCCATTCAAAAATAACTATTGATGATAAAGCAACCACAATGTCACTAAACCATACATGATGAAAAGTGAAAGGAAATGAAAAAAATACACAAAAGATAGGTAAAAAAAATACACATCCAAAGAATTACATTATAAAACAGAAGAATTATACAATATAACTTAGAGGTGCATAAATATTTGCTCAAGAAGTTTTTGGAAATATGACATTTCTGAAAAAATTTCAAAGAAGCAACTCAGGGGCTCAAAAAAAGCATCACAAAATAACATTTGGCATCTATATATTATTTTAAAGTAACATGGTATAATACTAATAAAAGAATAATATCTGATACAGTTAGCAAAGAGACAGTGAAAGTGAAAATATTCCACACACAAGTGAATTTTATTTCAGGAAAAAAATCAAAAAATTTATTCTCTCATTTGCCTTGTTCACAGAAAAAAAGATTTATAATTTGTGCTTAATTTGATAGACTTAAAAGACATCTTATAAAATTTATAACATACTTATAAAATTTCCTGATTATAAAAATAGTAATATAAGATAAAGGACTTTGGGGGCACCTGGGTGGCTCAGTGGGTTAAAGCCTCTACCTTCTGCTCAGGTCATGATCTCAGGGTCCTGGGATCAAGCCCTGCATCGGGCTCTCTGCTCATCAGGGAGTCTACTTCCCTCTCTCTCTGCCTGCCTCTCTGCCTGCTTGTGATCTCTCTCTCTCTGTCAAATAAATAAATAAAATCTTAAAAAAAAAAGATAAAAGATTTTGTATTCAAGTTTAATGCAAACATGAATCAATATGAGATAAAAAATATTTTTAAAGATAAAATACTAGTCACTCTTTGCACATAAGTAAAGATAGTCACAATCATCATTTTTTAAATATTTATATAGTTCCATGCTTACTGCAACATTAATCACAACAGCTGACATACTTATTAACCTTGTACTTGTGGTTGCTCAGTGCTTTCTACATCATACTTTGCTTTTCTCTTTCTCCTCATCCTCATTGGGACATCAACAGTGCATATTGCCCAACATGAAACAAAACAAAACACAGAAACCTTGTCTGAGCCTTCCTCTATCTCAACTTGCCTTAGCAAGTTGACAGGACAAACCTTAAGGAATATTTCTGTTAGAAAGGGAAAGAACAAAGTGCCATCATCTTCAAATATATTTGTATATCTGAAAATGAAATATCATAAAATGAATTTCCTGTTTTCTCCTGAATTATGTGAATATTTTTTAAGCTCCCTTTTAACTTGTCTATTGGAATTTTAACTTAACCTCTTTATAGTAGATTGAGAATGGCTGCTCTAGACATTATAATTACATAACTTTTCATCATATGCTCAAAATTAATATTACACCAAATATGTAAAACATAGAGATTTAGTCAACTAGTACAAACTTCTAATTATAAGGTTGTTTGCGGAACCTGTTGTACATCATGGTGATAATAATTAACAATGCTGTATTCTACACTTGAAAGTTACAAAGAGAGTAGGTCCTAAATGTTCTCAGCACCCCCAAAGGTAATTACATAAGTAATGCATGTATTAATTAATCTTGTGATAATCATTTTGCAATTTACATGTGAATCAAATCATCACATTATACTCCTTAAACTTACACAATGTTGATGTCAATTTTATCTCAATAAGTGGAAAAAAGTAAACAATATAGGTCCATTTATCCAATGCATTCTAATACAACTTTATGCATGCATTGTCCCAAGTATTAGATCTTCATAACCTATAAATCTCACAAGAAAATATTGTACATACTTTTTTTTGAACATTCATTTAGATTTAAAAGGAATTAGGAAGAAAGAAGAAAAAAGTTTTAGTTCATTTCCTTAGATAGTCACCATATTCAGTGTACATTTCTTCTTGAAGGTCTGTTTCTACTTGATATTATTTCCCTTTAGCCAGAAGAACTTCCTCTACCATTTCTTGTAGTATACTTCTATTGGTGACAAATCATCCTAGTTTGCATTAATCAGACAAAGGTTTTATTTTGCCTTTATGCTTGGTGGATATTTTTACTAGATAGAGATTTCTGGGTGTTGGTTGTTTTCTTTCAGCACTATGTAGATATTGTAACTTTGTCTTCTGTCTCAGAAGTTTCTGATGATAAATCTATGCTTAAATAAATTTAAATAATTTGTCATTTGAGATAACATAATCTCTTCTCTTTCTGGCTACTTTCAAGAGTTTCTATTTAACTTTTCTTTTCAACTATTTGTGATATCCCGGAAATAGCTGTTTGCCTATTGACCCTTGTTGGGGAAGTTCATCAAAAGGTGTGACTGCCAATTGACCTGTGAGCTGGACCCGGACACTCAGAGCCCCCTCACCCCCTTCCCTGCCCTTGAAATGTTGATTCTACTTTTCTTTCTTGCTCCCACAGCCTTCTATATCTCATGAAATAGCTTGAAATAGTGATGTGGCTGAGAACACCTACATAGTATAAGTGACTAAACCCATTGAAGGCCTCTTGATAAATTTTCGAGATTTGGCAAGTGGTGCAGGATCCGCTCACCTGGCTATGGTCCCAAACAAGCCTTGTATGTAAGTTTTCTGTGCTCATAAGAACTGCTACTTACCAACCTGGAGGGACATCCCTCCTTCTACAGTCTCTTCCTACCTTCTGAGTATAGCAGGGAATTTCAGATCATAGTTGGGAAGCTCCAAGAAGGTTTTGAACCACCAATCCTCTTTGGGGCCACTGATCTTTTAGAATTTATAATCTGAGGTACTTTACTAAATTAGGAACGATTCTGGTCCTTCTTTCCGGAATTTTCTTCTGCTAATATGCTAATATTTTCTCAGGGCAAGAAATCTAACATTTAATATTTCAGCTTCACCATATTTAATGTATTGGCCTTTGTTCCCATTCTCATACTTATAAAAAGATTGCTTTATATCAGGCATCACATTTCCGTTTCAGGTAGAAAGAGCATAGGAACCTAAGATAAAGCACCATGCCATAAACCTGTTCCTTGAAACAGAGTAAGCAAAATATTTTTAGGAAACACCATGAATCAGACATTGTTTATGTCTCTCTGATAATATATGAGCTACAAAGACCCTCTGGCCCAATCACTAATGGGAAAAAAACCCAAGATTAAATATGTGAAATTTGGCAAGCCACTTACGATTGATAATAATATCCTACATAATCATTTTAATAAATATTTAAGAACCTAATTTCCTATGTTGTTGTACTTAAAAAACAAGAAAGCCTAATTGTGATGCTGCTTCCTCACTGTTTGACCATAGAAACATCACCTGTTTTTTTTTTTCTTTTGAGTTTTGATCTCCTAACCAACAGAATAGGAAAGAAGGGTGAAGGAAATTATTTCCCTCCTGTTAAACTCATAGATTTTTTGTAATAATCAAATAAGTTTATGTATTTAAAATTATAAAGATCTATATAAAGGAAACAAAGCATTTGGAATCTTGAGAAATGATGATATGATATACATGTACATGATTCTTAGAGTTCAAAACATCTTTTGAAAATCAGGTAGATTATTTACCTTGTTCATATTATATAGGAAAATAACATCTCACCAAACATTTTGATAGTATCTTATGAAGTTTTTTCTTATTTAGTTCATTTCTAAAATTAGATTATTTTTCAAAACTATTGTGTTGGCTGTAGCATTTTTTAAAAAAATCAGAGATTAGTGCATAGCATTAAAATAATTTGTTTAGGTTATTAGTCTTAATTTCTTGATGTATCAAAGCCAATTTCTGTAGCAAACATGCTGGGTATTTCTAGAAATAAACAGAAGCCCAATATATGTAGATCAACATTAATCAGCATGGTTACATTACTTTTGGGAACAGTGGCAAGTGTCATATGAATATACTAGGCACATCTCTTGGAATATTTGCTCATTTACTCTTATCTGACTTTTCATTTACTGTTAAAAAATTTGCCTGTGTCAAGGTTCTCAAATATCAGAGCAAAAAGTTCCAAGAAAACAATTAAATCCATAGATAAACACTTATTTATATGTACATTCATTTTTTTATTAATTGTTTGAATTTCAAAAGAAATAATTAAGCTTTAAAAAGCACACAAATTTTATTTTCATCCTCTTCTATGATCTATGCATTCTTACATATGTTTCCCTTCAGTGAAAACCAAAATTTCTAATTGATGTTTATAAAATAATATATGAAGTGGAAAAGTCACACATATTTCATAGATATGTGGTACTTAATGATTTTTTTATTTGATGTATCTGTTTCATAATCTGAAAAAGTTACATTTTCCATTAATAATTGCATATACTCATAATATTGTGGATATTATTTCAATCTAATAACTTCCAGACCCTGTCAAAACATGTCATGCTCTCTTGTCCTGGATTCCAGGAGTTCTTTATCCTCCATTCAGAATCACACAGAAACATAAGGTTTCACTCGAATAGACATTCTAGCATCCGCTCTGAACCTTCAAATATGTTTACTTTAGAATCAAATCTCACTGACAGCTTATTTGGAAACAGCTGGAATGAATATGAATTCCTTCTGCTCTTATCTAGGCATACATTCATTTATTCTTTCAAAAAGTTTTAACTAAGTCCTTACTTTGTTCTAGACAATCATGAAAAGTTTACAAGAAATCAATTTGTTATAAGTCCAAGCCATTAATGATGAAATAGAAGTCAAGGATATCATGATAAAAATCCTAGAGCTGATTGCTCACAATCAAAGCCATCAGAAGTCTAATGAACACCTGATAACTAGAAATATTAGAGTGGACAGAATATAGATTGCAATCATTTTTGTTCACAACATTAGTTAGGTATATATAGGATATTAACTGAGAGCACCTTCCTAGTAAGAAAGGTGATGTTAGTCACTTGCATTTCATATTTTGTTTGGAGTCTAACTGAAGCTTGAAATTAAATCAGAATTTCAAGACTTCTTTCTTTATGAATAGGAGAAATGTTTCTACAAATATCTTATGATTTGAAATATTCAAGTTTCATGTAACCAAATTATTAAAATCTTTGGGAGGAATTTTCAGCGAATTTCAATTCATGTTTTTAAATTTCTGTACTTGACTTCTACAGGCCTAAATTTCCATTTTAGAAACAACCCACTAATTTTCAATAATCCACAATACTTGCCATAACAATTAGCACTGCCCTATACTTGATCTAGTAAATTAAGCCAAATGTAGCAACCATTATTCAAGAGAGCTTACCAGGTATAGGGATGATATCAAATCATTTATATTAAATTAATTTTTAAAAATGGATATCATTATTTAAAAACAGAAGATCAAATTCTTAGGTATGATTATGTTTTGTTTTTCTTTACTGACAAAAGCCAGAATATTTTGAAATATCAATATTTACCTTTTCAAAAAATCTTAAAGTTAATACAAAAAAGCATATATTAAATATAATTTTACTTGTTGAAGCATCCATCTCTGTTGATTTTGCCTAATGATTTTGGTTTTCAATTATTTTATATAATAAATACTCTGATTTATAGTAATTTCTGAAATGTGTCCATGCCTTAGTACTTTCTAGTGTGAATCCTTTAATGTTTATTTAGATTAGATTATTTATGAAATACTTCACATAAACTCTATGTTTACTGTATCTGTGCATTTTCCATGTAGTATGAATTCTTTGAGGGTTTCAGACAATGATTTTTCAGAGTTAATGGCATCCAAGGGGTTTTTTGAACCCCAAATACACAAGCAATCTTGAGAAAGAACAAAGTGGGAGACATTATACTTTCTGATTTTATTTTATTTTTTTAAAGATTTTATTTATGTATTTGACACAGAGAAAAACAGGGAGAGAGAGGGAACACAAGCAAGGGGAGTGAGAGAGGGAGGAGCAGGCTTCCTGCCAAGCAGGAAGCCCGAAGCAGGCTTGATCACAGGACCCTGGGATTATGACCTGAGCCAAAAGCAGACATTAACCACTGAGTCACCCAGGCGCCCCTCTGATTTTTTACTATATTACAAAACTATGATAATCATAATAGTATGGTATTGTCATAAAAACAGACACATAGGTCAATGGAACAGAGTAGAGAGTCCAGAAATAAACCCACCAATATATGGCAAAATGGGTAAAGATGGTCAAAAGGTACAAATTTCCAGTTTTAAAATAAAGAAGCCCTTGGGGTGTAATATAGAGTATGGTGACTATAGCTAATCATGCTGTATCGTATGTTGTTTTCCTTTTTTTATTTGAAGTTTTTATTGAAATTCTAGTTCATTAACATATATGGTAAAATTGGTTTCAGATGTAGAATTCAGTAATTTATCACTTACCTGTAATACCCAGTGCTCATCACAAGTGCCTTCCTTAATACACAACATCCATTTAACATTTCCCTGACAATCTCTCTCCATCAATCCTTAGTTTCTTCTCTATAAATAGGAGTCTTTATGGTTTGCTTCCCTCGCTTTCTCTCTCTTCCCGCCCCCAACGTTCATCTGTTTTGTTTCTTAAATTCCATATATGAATGAAATCATATGGTATGTCTCTGACTGACTTATTTCACTTAGCATAATATACTCTAGCTCCATACACATCACTGTAAGTGGCAAGATTTCCTTTTGGGTGAGTGAATGAATAATATTCCATTGGGTATATACTGCATTGTATGTTTAAAAGTTGCTAAGAGAGTAGATTTCAAAAGTTCTCATCACAAGAAAAGAATTTGCAACCATGTATGGTGACAGATATTAACCAGACTTATTCTGTTGATCATAAATAAATAAATAAATAAATAAATATAATCATTATTGTATACCTGAAAATAACATAATGTTATATGTCAATTTTATCTCAATAAAAAGATAGGAAATCTCATCAATAGAATAGAAAAATATTTTTTAAACCCAATTAAAAGTCTAGAGATGAAGCATACAATATATGAAATATAAAAGACACTAGGTGAACTTTAAAACAAATGAAAAATTACAGAGAAGGAAGTAAATAAACTTGAAGATAGATCAATATCAAGAGAAAAAGTTTGAAAAGATTGAATAGAGTCTCAAGAAGCTGTTAGATAATATATAACAGTATAACATACATTTAGGTGGAGTTGTAGAAGAGAGAGAAATCAGGACAGGGAAGAAAAAAAGTTTTTGATGGTAGGATCAAATGCAATGGCACAATAGATAAAATGCAGAACTCTATGTTACTTGCTCTGAACTAGAGAAGGCTGCCAGAGAAGGCTGAGTTAAGATAGCATATATACACACATTATCTCTACTGACCCCGTGGACATTAAAAGGATAATAAAGAAATGTAAGAACAAAAATATGCCCACAAATTTGATAGCTTAGGTAATACAACCAATTTCTTAAAAGTTGCAGGTTATCTCAACTCACACAAGCATAAATAAATGATCTATACTACTGTTTGAAATTAAATCAATAATCAACAATCTTCAGAAATAAAAATCACTATGCCTAGGTATGTTCACTGATGAATTTCCTCAAAAGTTGTGGCAGAAATAATGCTAGCTATCCACAATATGTTCAAGGAAATACAAGCAAGATGGAACACTTTTAACTCATTCTGTAAGTATTACCGTAATATCGAAACCAGATTGAGACCTTACAAGAAAAGAAAACTACAGACTACTATCCCTCATGAAAATAAATACAAAAATCCTCAATAATATATGAGCAAATCAAATCTAATGATGTATAAAATGAATTATACACTATGACCAAGTGGGATTAATTCTAGCTATGCAAGGCTGGTTTAGCATTTGAAAATTAATCAATGCAATCTACCTTATAAATGACCTAAAAAATAAAAATAATATGATTATATCAGTTGATGCAGGGCTAACATTTGACAAAATCCAAAACCCATTAATAATACAAACTCTCAACAAAGTAGGAATAGAGGGAACTTTTTCAGCTTGGTAAATAAACGACCATGAGAAGAAAGAAAGAGAGAGAGAGAAAGAAAGATGGACATGGGAGAAAAGCAATATTAGAGAGACACTAAACAGATCAGTGGTCCCCGGAGCTCAGGATCCAGGCACACAAAATTTGAATAGGTAAAGCACAGGGGATTTTTTAGAGTGGTATCACAATTATGTCTGATAAGTCAGTGGTGAGTATGTGACATTGCATTTGTTAAAACTTGTGAAACTTTACGTAATGAAAGAGTAGATCTTGCTTTCTGCAAATTAAAAGATCACTTAAGAGGTCATAATAATCTCTGGATGAAGTGCAAACTGTGAAGAAACAACCTAACTGTTGCAAAATGCATGGGCTAATATACACTCATATATTTCTTTGATCTGTCAGCTCCCGAGACCTAGAAACAACAAGCGTGATAATAGGAATGAGTATACCTAGTTACAAGATTTCAGTTTCTTTTTTTTTCTCCCCAAATATGTTTATTTTAATTTTTCAGTATTACAAGATTGATTGTTCATGCACCACACCCAGTGCTCCATGCAATACGTGCCCTTCTCAATACCCACCACCAGGCTCG
>CM052798.1:122983897-123056844 GCA_028533885.1 Nasua narica | reverse complement strand
GACTCTACGTTAATGCTGGTCCCCGGCCACCGGGCACTTTCCTTTGGGATATTACTGTCCTTGGTTAGCTCCTGGTGGCTCCCTTCCCCTTTTGTTTATCCTCCTATATCAGCTCGAGTGTTCCCACTTTGCTTTTACCTCTCCACTGCTGTCTTCTGCTCTCGGAGAGATCCCGGAGTGAGAAATCTTTCTCCTCAGGGTGATTTCATAGGTGTTCAGCGTGTTCTGGTAGATTTCCAGCTCACTTTTGGGGACCGGTTCCTGCAGGATCTCTTACTTCTCTGCCATCTTGCCCCCCCTTCCCTAAGATTTCAGTTTCTAATACCATTCTCCAGTAAAAAGAATTAGGACTCCTGGGTAAATGGCTGGTTCTCAAGAGGGAGTAGAAAAAATGCAAGGTGAGCCTGGAGCACCTTGCATTGCCAGAAAGTAAGGAAATGCTAAATGCACACGTGCATGCACGCACACGCACACACACAAATGAACTATATTAAAGAGACACAGGAGCTAACTGAAAAAATTCCAAGCGATCAAAACGGGAAAAAGTTGAATAAAAGAAATAATATAGTGTTGTGTTAAAATCCAAAGTATAATATAAATATATATTATATTTATAATATAAATATCCATGAGTCCATGTTGACACAAATAAATGAGTAAATATATTAAAGGGGAAAGGACAAATATTTCAGGCAGAAGAATCCCAAGTGATCTAAGAAAATAGTCTGCTCTCAAGGAGTTGGCATAGAACTCCCCAACTCCTAAGTGTGATCTGTGCATCTTGACTTCTTTCCAAAGAGTACATTCTGGAAAGGGAAAAAGAAGTATCTTTACAATGGAGAAATCTGACAAGCATCACTTCAGCCTTGTGACCAAGATTAACATCAGCAATTAAGAAGTCATGCTGCTAGTATGTAGTCTAAAGGTGATGTAATGAGAACAGAAGTTTTCCTATGTGATCTTCCTTCTAGAAAACTATGAACCCAGTTTGACCATAAGGAGAACAACAACCGAGAGACAAAATACCTGCCCAAGTCTCTACAAAATTGTCAAAGTCATCAAAGTGAGGAAAGTCTGAGAAAGACGTCATAATCAGGAAGCTCTGAAAAAGACAAGACAATGAAATGTAAAATCATATCCTAGATAGGATACTGAAGCAGAATAAGGACATTAGGTAAAAACTGAGGATATCTGAATAAAGTACAGACTACACTTTATAATAATGTCTCAATACCAGTTAATTTATTATAAGAAATGTACCATACTAATGTATATCACATACTAATGAAACAGGGGAAATAATAATAGGAGAAACTGGGTGCTGATATAGGCACGTACATATTATTAAAGAATGCACAAAAAATGTCATAAAATGAATATAATTATATGTCGATTCAGAGAAAAATGAGTATGTTTGCTAGTGAAAGATTTTCTTTATATTTAAGAGTTGCATAGCATTTATCAATCACATATACATTTTTGTTTTCAATGAAATATTATCATTGCTATTTTGAATAATACATTGAAATATTTCCACAGAAGTGTGAGATACAATCTTTCATTGCTTTAAATGTATGAGTGGTCACTGCAAGCCACATTCATATTAAGAAACAGATCATTACAAACATTCCAGAAGCCCTTTTTTTATTTTTTAATATTTTATTTATTTATTAGGAAAGAGAGAGTGAGAGAGAGCATGAGAAGGGAGAAGGTCAGAGTGAGACGCGGACTCCCCATGGAGCTGGGAGCCCGATGTGGGACTCGATCCCGGGACTCCGGGATCATGACCTGAGCCGAAGGCAGTTGCTCAACCAACTGCGCCACCCAGGTGCCCCAGAAGCCCTTTTTTTAATGCTTTGAAGGAAGAGGTCAGGGTTCATAGCAGTGCCTGAAGAAGATGATGTTTGAACTAGATCTTGAAGGAGAGCTGGATTTTAGCAGTTGGGTATGAGACACAGTAGCAAGGACATTACAGACACAGGTGATTAAATGAGCAATATAACCCATATGCATACCATCTGCTAAACTCTTCAATACACAAAGAATATGCATGGTTTCAAATTCAGTTATTTTTGGGTATTTTCTAGAGGGCTCTAATGTTTGTATTGTATTTTTGTTTGGTAGATAGGGATATTATAAAGGGTTTAAGTTGGGAAACGATCTCCTCTAAGATAATAAATCATAAAAATTGCAGAGTGAATTATCAAGAAATTAGATGCAGAAAACCTAATGGAAGGCCATTACTCCTTAAAGTTCAGTCTCCAATGATCCTTAGATGGTGACTAATACCAACAACTCTGTAAATCTTATATATCTGGTTCTACCAAGTGTTACATCCCTTTGGGAGAACTTGATCTATCTTCTCATCTTCCTTAAATGAAGACATACAACTATTGAGAATGTTGTCTGCAGATGCCCCTTCCATACTCCTGATTCACTCAGCTCTGAATAGAAGTGGACCATAACTTTCTTTTATAACTGCAAGAGGAATTTCCTAGTGAGGTGCGTATAGTCCACATAAAATTATAAGCATGAATCTTAGTGACCACATGATATTCTTTAAAATTCTCCCACAGTGCAATAAGGGTTATTATGAAAAATTTTACTTGAAAGAAATAGACAAACTAAATGAGAGTAGCCAGGAGAAGCAAATACATATCTTTGCAGTTTCTTCTATGTGTTTTGCCTTATTCTTCCACAGAGAATACTAAATTTTAAGACCTAATCAGTCTTCAGGTAATTGATCATTCAATTCAAAATAGATCCATTCGTAGAAAAATAACTATGCAACATGTGTCATTTTCAAATGCTTTAGTTGATTCTATTGAAGTGTAGAGGGGTAAAATACATGTCTGAGAGTCATCTGAAGAATGCTATAGGAATGGGGTAAAGGAGCCGGGTCCCAAATTAGTGGAGAGAAACATGGAAACCATTTTAGATTTGAGGAAAACAGCTTTTCCACAGAAAAAGCAGGAAAATCATTGCAACCCAGAAAGTTATTACCCAATGTACACAAAAAATAAAATAAAAATTATTCATCAGGATAAAATATGATGTGATGCTGATTTTGTAGAATGCTATCTGAACATCTCTCTAGGAATGACAGAAACCCAGTCCAAAGCTGTTTCTGGGGAGAAGTTGTGCTTGACTTGCAGTCATACAAAGCTGTAGGTATGGCCGAAAGAAAGAGCTATAGATTCTTCTAAGAGTGAACACATTGCCAAAAAACACATTAGGTGTTATTTGTTGTATTTTATATATATATATATATATATATATATATATATATATATATATATATATATATATTCATTTAGATGATTAAATAACATGTAAGAAAGAGAAGCAGATGTTGCTTGTTCTCATACAAAAACTTCTATTTAGAGGTGGTGGCCACTGCAATTTTGGAATCACATGAATGAGACAGACCTTGTTATGGCTTAAAGACTTGAGAGATTTTACTGATGTTAATAAGCTTAAGGCCTTTTAAAACTACATTATGGATTTCTCCTGCTTAGCTCAATCGGATATCCCTGTGTAATAACAAATGGAGCTCTTCTTTGTCCCTTGTTCCTGGGAGGTAGCCTCCAGATCCTTGGAATTTCCTGAGTGACAGGAGAGACTTTCTTATTCATAGTGGTATATGCTAGCAAGGTGATTCATGGTGGGTCCCTTGATATCTTATGCCACCACGATAATTCTGAATGGGGGCTGGTCATGCCAGAGAGACCAACCATAAGATCTGCAAGGTGGGGCTTTGAGCCAGGTGATATCAGCTTAACCTCTGGGTGCAGAAGAAGACGCTGGAGTTTGAATTCAACTATATGGCCAATGACTCAGTTAAGCATGCCTGTGTAATCAGACTCCAATAAACACTCTGAACATTGCAACTTGGGTGAGTTTTGCTACTTGGAAATCCTTTGCTTATTGTCACACATCTATATGCCAGGATGGGTGCATATCCCCACTCCACAGAGAGAGGATAGGGAAGCCTTTACTTGGAAACCTCCCAGACCTCTTCTTCTGCATCACTGCTTTTGGCTGGTTCTACTTCATACTTTTCATTATAATAAAATTGTAATCATAAGCACAGTGCTTTTCTGTCTTGTATGTGTTGTCCTGTGAATGAACAAAGCAGAGGAGGTAGTGGGAACCCTCAAATTTGGGGCCAGTTTTTTGAAGCAAGGATGGTCCTAGGAACCCACAGCTGGTGGCTGGTGTGTGAATGAGGGCAGTCCTCCGGTGAAGGACTATGAAGTTTGGCCTGATTCTGGTAGTTAGTCTCAAAAATCATTGCATATATTTTAAAAACAAAGTTTATAAAAGATACTCATTCTTACCAACTATAAATTTTATAATTGCTTCCTTTTTTCTCACTTTGAATCAGAAGAAAGAAAGAAAGAAAGAAAAGAAAGAAAGAAAAAGAAAGAAAGAAAGAAAGAAAGAAAGAAAGAAAGAAGTCAGCCATTAATTCTTAGTATATGGGTATTTCTTGATTTCTTTCCTAATGACTTATACAAAGCATCTTGGATGAGTAAAATTACAGTGAACAAATTTATTTTTAAGTGAAAGGCAAGCATCATGCATTTTAAGACAAAACTCATTATTACTACATAGCTCTGCTTAATAATTAAAGAAATATAATAACAAAGGCTCCAATATTAGCTCATAGATAATAATGAGGAAAACACATCGACCATATCAGCTTTGACTCAGACCACCACTTCTTATTCAGAGAACCTAGAAAATGGTCCCAAGTCTAATTAAAACCATAGAGTCAATGTAAGCATTTAAGAATGCTATCTCCAATACTGAACCCCAAGGCTAGAGTTAAGTTCAGTAAGTTAACTGACTTGTATTTCAGCTGTGAGTCTCAATATTAAAATAGTGTTGAACACAACTGTAACCAGTAATCATGTTTCCTCCTTCCGTCCACCTTCACACTCCAGTGACCAGAATGCCTTGACAATTTGCAAATTGATAGACGCTTTCTTGAGCTGTTGTTATTTTCTGATGACACTAAAGTGCTTCCCTGGCCAAAAATAGAATTAAACAAACTACATGAGCAACATAAAGACACAAAATTCAACTTTTCTGCGTAAAATAATACAGATTAATTCAATCTTTTTCTCTATAGATGTTATGAAATTTAAAATTGCTTAGGAAAAAGTAATTGGAATACTGAGAACTTAAATTGTGCATAATTTAATTGAACTCTAAGAAATTATTGAGCAGAAGCTCAAGAAATGAGTCATTTAGAATATGCACTAAAAACAATGCAAAACAATAAAATGGCATTAGGTCCAGCTGAGGTACAGAGTTATTCAGAACATCTTATGAAATCTTACTCATCACTTTCAGATTAAATTTAGATTTGAAAAGTGCTTTATGAAGAAGCTATATTTAGAGATATAGTAATAGCCACAAAGCCTGGAAGTAAATAAGTTTATTTAGCATTTATCTATATGGGAAGTAGAAAGGTATTTTATTGCAAATAGAGGAAAGTTTGCTAGTCTAAAAAACCTAGTATTTTAAGTCAGTAAAATAAGAAAAAATATCTTGCAGAATTTATATAACCACTAAGTGATTTGAAAATCAGCTGTCTATTGCCAAATACACTCTATTACTTTAGCTAGAGGCTTCTGGCATTTTAAATTATAATGAAAGTGAGTATTGAGGTAACCATTAAAACAGGAAGATATATTTTGATTCTGGAAGACAAGAAAAACTTTGCATTCATTTTATAATCTCCTTTTCAACTAATCTTTTGCCTCCCTCCCACATAAATCCTAGTCAGTCCTCACGATCACAATCCCCTTAAATGTGCCATGTGCTGTCAAGCTTCATGCTCTTGCTAATGGAGTGGTCTCACCTAGATGAAGTTCAATTCCTTCTTAGAACTTGATAAAGAATGTCTTAGAGTCTAACGGGGATGAACGTCAGTGAAGAAATCTCTGTGACTGAGTCTTACCGTCACTATAGCCTGGCCTACAGAGGCTCAAAGTCCATCACCTGAAGATTCTGTTGAAAGCGGGACAGACCCAGGAAGGTAAATGTGCAGAAGTGGTAAATGGTGATATACACTTCAGAACAGAATGATGGTTTCAAAGTGTAAACTTGCTAAGATATCAGACCTGATTTAAAGTTATCAAAAAAGACATGTTTACAGTAATTAAGCTCATTGAAAGGGGAGGCATTTCTGCTATGCTAAGAAGAATAAGGCATTTGGAGTGTGAGTCATTTCAACATTTATCAATTTTAGTTTCTAATTTGTACAAAGAAATATAAAATTGCTTCATACATTTTTACTCATGTGTTAAAGATTTTATTTAACTTTTTTCATAGAGAAAATAGGTAGATGAAACAATCAGTTCAAAGGAGAAGTCAGGAAGCAGAGATTTGTATGTACCAAAGAAAAGTTGAAATTCCGTATAGATAGACATAAAGCTGTTTTTCTCCATGCAAGGAGGAGAAGGCAATTGAACATCCATCAGAAATAATTGATTTGCATGTCCATAGATGAGAATTATATTGTAAGTTTTCTTTTTAGAGAGAGAGATCACAAGTAGGCAGAGAGGGAGGCAGAGGGAGGGAGAAGCAGGCTACCCGCTGAGCAGAGAGCCTGATGCGGGGCTCTATCCCAGGACCCTGAGGGGCTTGATCCCAGGGCCCTGAGGTCATGACCTAAGCTGAAAGCAGAGGCTTTAACCCACTGAGCCACCTAGGTGCCCTAATATATTCTAAGTTTTCTATACCCCAAAGATTTGTAAAATAGCCCACCTACACAGAAAGGAGGGAATCACCAAAAAGGGTGTGTTCTAAACAATGCAGTTTTCCAATAAAGATATCTAGTATTTTTTGTTTGTTTGTTTCAATTTTCATTATGATCTCCCTTTGAAATTAAAAAAATTATTTCAATGAAAGATTAATTTTGATCACAATCTAAAGCTAGTCTTATTAGCCTTATTAGGACAACCTCATTATTTACATAAGTGCAGCCAGAATGCTTATTTACTAGATGAGTCTTCTTAGGTTTGCTTACCTAATAGTTTTTATAAGGACTTGACTATAACAGATTGGACTTAGAAAAGGTTCCGTTATTTGCTCTCTTGATTCTCAAGTCCAAGAAAATCTCTCTACCAGATTTTTGCCTTGATGCCTATAAATTTAGGAGAGTTCCTTTCTTCTCAGGGTCCGTGAAATACTTTGAGGTTTCTTGACAGGTAGAAAGTAATCTTACTCATCACTTATAAAACTGGTACTTTGCAAACCACGCTAGTTTTTCAGAGACGGTGTGTAAGTATTGGCTCCATATAACAGAACTTAGTTCCTTAGTTTATTCTGATTAAATGGGCATTATTCTCAAATATATTACAGGCAAAGCCTTGGTTGCATAATTAATTTTTCCATTATATTCTGATAAAAAAGGGCATTCTCTGTAAGAATCTCTGCAAATAAATATTTTGCATATAAAGAGACTTAAGTAGATTTTTCTTATTTGGGAAAAGGGGTAAGTTAGAATCAGATATCATTTAAAGATGTTTCACTTCAATTTAGAAAACAGATTCTACTAAGTTGTTAGGATCTCCCAATAGCACAGGAAGCAAAGGACTTCCTGACATATTTGGAAAATAAAACATTAAAGTAACATCCACAATGTACCAAGTAAGTTAATATGATCATCTCTTATAGTTCAATCAATGAAGTTGCCTACTTCTTTATAAAAAGTTCTGGGAAATCCTACACATGTCCACTGGAACAGTCTGAAAGTTTTCTGGGTGATACCATCAGTGTAAGGTATCCCAAGAATTATTCTTTGGAGTGTCAATATCTTGACTTACCCAGCACTTTCCAACAGGGGTCTGAGATGGTCCTCTTTCCTTAAGACACAAACCCAGGCTGATGGCTGATTGCAGAATCTTTACAGAAGCAAGAGAGGAAAACAAATCTTATCTCTGTGATGAAATTATCTATAGTTATTTCAAATGTAAAAATTCTGAAGAGGGTCATGACAAGACAAGTGAAATTGACAAAAAATGTGATAATTTTTATGGCATACTAAAATTGCTAAAGCCGTTTCACGAAACATTTTAGGAAAAAATTATCTAATTATAGTAAGTCTCATTTCAAAGATCACAGTGAGTATTTAATCGGATTTATAAAAAAGGAAGAACATAATTTTTACAGAGGAAAAATTTGATGTATAACATAAAATAATCCTGAGACATTATATAAACATATATATTACAATAAATGATATTCAAAGTACACGCCAAAAATATAATTATAATATTAAGTAAAGGGAGTAATACTGAACATTTGTGTTTTCACAAAACTCTATAGGTAAAATTTTTAGAATTCTGTTTCAGTTTCAACATGATAAATAATGATTGTTTTTCCCACCAAGACAAAAAATTAGGGGAGGAAGTTGTCAAAAACTTTTAACAATGTGCAGGGATCTGAAGACAAAATGTGTGCATACACATGCACATACATGTCTTTTCTTTTAAAAACAGAAAGCAGGGGTGCGTTAGTGGCTCAGTTGTTAAAAGAGTCTGCCTTCACCTCAGGTTATGATTCCAGGGTCCTGGGATCAGAGCCCCAATTACCTCTCCCTGCTCAACAGGAAGCCTGCTTCTCCCTCTCTCACTCCCCCTGCTAATATTCCCTCTCTCACTGTATCTCTCTCTGTCAAATAAATAAATAAAATCTTAAAAAATAGAGCAGAAAGCAAACATACACAATTCTATTTTTTTAATTTCTTTTTCCATATTGCTACTAAGTATAGACTCAACCGCTTGGTTATACGTTTTAACAATGTATCAATTATACCTTTTAACAGTGTATCGATTATGCCTTTTAACAATGTAATTCACTATCAGTAGAGTGACTACTCATCCTGATTTGCCTGAGTTTTACCACTAAAACTTCCATATCCCAGATAAAGAAACCTCTCAGGTATAGGTGGACAGGGAGGATGGAGGAGGAACTGAAAATTGTGTTTCATACACCAGTTAGCAGACTCGTGGAACTTACAACACAACTTTCTGCACCTACAAAGCTCAAAACGGCAAAAATGAACATGTTCATTAACAAAACTCAAAGATATAGCCTCTTTTGTAGTATGCAAAAATAAGATGCAAAATCATAGAACTATGCTTGGTAATCAATGTTTCAGTAGTCTACGTTACTTAAAAATATTCTCATTATCCAGGGGTGCCTGGGTGGCTCAGTGGGTTAAAGCCTCTGCCTTTGGCTTAGGTCATGATCTCAGGTCCTGGGATCGAGCCCAGCATCAGGTTCTCTGCTCAGCAAGGAGCCTGCTTCCCCCTCTCTCTCTGCCTGCCTCTCTGCCTACTTGTGATCTCTCTCTCTCTCTCTGTCAAATAAATAAATAAAATCTTTAAAAAAAAATATTCTCAGTATCCAATGATTAGTTTAAAGATTATTTATTTATTTGAGAGAGAAAGTGTGCAAGAGAGAGCAAGCAAGCACAAGCAAGGGAGGAGCAGAGGGAGCAGGAGAGCAGACTCCCTGCTGAGCAGGGAGCCTGATGGGGGACTTGATCCCAGGACTCTGGGATCATAATCTGAGCTGCAGGCAGACACTTAACTGACTGAGCCACCCATGCACCCTCCAATGATTGGTTTACTTAGTTAATTTAAGATTAGGCCAAGGTTTCAAGTTATCTAAAGATCCTGAAAATTGTCTTTAAGCTGACATATTACAAAACATAATGCTAAAATCTAAAGTTTAAAAGTGAGAATATTTATTCAATTTAGTTAAAAATAAATTTGCTTTTTTCATAATATTAAAAATTAATAAGATGATTGATATTTTATTTAACCACTGAACTTGTATATGTTTAAGAAAAGCATATTCAAATAGATTTCTATTATATCTCATAAATCAGAGTATAGTTGGTTTTTGAGCTGTTTTTATTAAACTGTAATTAAATTAACCTTGTTTGCCAAAGTTTAATCTAATTTATGTGAATCTAGATTCATAATATATTTCTAAATTAGTTCTTATAGAAGTTAAAGTACATTTAAGGCACATTTATGTTTTAGAAATTAATTTCCTTATATTTCTGAAATTTTAGGATCATTTAATTTATATAAACAATTATTTATTTCCCCTAATCATTCCAAACAAAATCTTTTTAATTTAAAAGCCTTTGCCATCTAAGTTATTAATAACCTCTGGAAGAACAAAAACATTACACATTCATTCAATGAAAGACAAATGCCTTTTCTGAGTTATAGACACATAGACTAAAGACAGAGAGATATCAGAGCTTCAGTTCCATAATTTCCCTCATGGATCAAATGTAAATACAGCAACACAAAAATATTCATTGGACTAGATATCAAAGAGCTCATCTCTATCCCAGTGGGCATAGGGTTTTTGTTTTTTTTTTCAATTAATTTAATTTTAATTTTTTCAGTGTCCCAAGATTCATTGTTCATGTACCACACCCAGTGCTCCATGCAGTATGTGCCCTCCTCAATACCCACTCCCAAGTTCAGCCAACCTCCCAACCCCCAGGCATAGGATTCTTACTTGATTTAAGCTTGAGTGGAAAAAATAAACAAAAAGACAAACAGAGCAGACACTTCATTGCCTTTTATCCAACAGAGAATAAATCTCTATGAATCTTATATTTAACAAATATTCAGAGTATAAAATCAGACTTCAATCATTGCTGCTACCAATATGGAATGACTTACCAAAATTAATTAACAGAAAGAAAAATCCCAAAACTAAAATCAAAACACATTATAGAAAGGAAAAATTTATATTAGAAAAGAAAAGAAACAAACAAAAGCGGGTTCTATTACCACTAGGGGTTCACCACTGGGAACCAAGAAGTGACAGTGCTGGCATCCAACAGCTCATGTGCAGTGAGTTTACCTGTCTCTCAGAGTTGAATTCTCTCAGTATCTTGGTGGAAGACCTCCCAAACAATTAAAAGAAACATTTTTTTCTAGTTTAATGAAGATATAATTGACATAGAACATTGTATGTTTCAGGTGTAAAACATAATTGATGTGGGGAACAGAGGCAGAAGAAAAGTTACTAAATTTCCTTACTACCTAGAAGCCCACTGACAAGTCCTTGAAACAGGCAGAGTGATATTCCTCTAGGGACTCAACTGCCTCCACCTTAATACTTTGCTAAGGGCAAAGGGCAATCCTAGCCTGACAGACCCCCACCCCAAGCAGGATCTTGCAAGTCTACATTAACATATATAAATTCCTTTGGGAACTTCCTTTATCTCTCAACCCACCCACGATATGTTTTGGCAATCATCCCCAAGCACAGGGCCCACCCACATACATCTGAAGGGTCTCATGACTAAGGTTTTATTAGGCGGTAATAAATGACTTTTCCCAACAACAGGTAGTTCCTCAAGGTCTTTGAAACCTTGCTTCCAAAATTCCTTAGAGACTTACACTATCCCTGAACCCCGCCCAACTTGCAAGTATATAATGGATCACTCCTCACAACCCCAGGGCAGCAACTCTTCCTGCCCAAGGGTCCTGTCCCCGTGCTTTAATAAACCACTATTTTGCACCAAAGACACTTCAAGAATTCTTTCATGGTCATTGGCTCTGGACTCTACCCCATTAACCTCACTTATATTCTAAAACTTCATCATAATGATTTAATACATGTATATATAGTGAAATGATCCCTACAATAAGGTTAGTAGCATCCAATACCTCAAGTTTAAAAGAGTAAAATATGATTCTCATACAAATAAAACATGAACACCTGTAAAAGATTTAATTTCTTAATGAGAAAACTTGGCAGATATCACAACCAAAGACATAATATTAAAGTTTAAATGTGTTATAAATGAAAATATATTGTATAATAAACCAGGCTTATAATGATCTTATAGTTAATGCCATTTATAAATTACTATTTCTCCATTTTTCAAATTGAAATTTAATTCAGTTTTATATTTTAGTCCTGAAGAGCTGTTTTTGTTGTGTGTACCTTTGTACTGGGGCAATTTTATCTATGTCCCCTATTTCCGGGAATGACCAGCAATCCCTGTACAGACAGCTTAAAGATTACTCCAAACTTTGTTGTGAAACAGAGAAGGCAAGGGGGTCAATGCTCAGAGACTTAGACCCTTTGCTCTTCTTTGCTTCTGCTTTTATTTGTCCTTCAGGATAATCACAAATCCTTATCACTGTTTCTCAAGCACCTGAGGTGTGACAAGGGGTCTTAACTGAAACTGGAAGGATCTCTTTATGAGAAAGATAAGATCTGCTAATCTGTGTTTTCTATGAGTTCTGCTAAATATAGCCTAAGGGACAATGCAAACATCTCTTAGATCACAGGGCCGCTGTTTGGGCTGAGGAAGCTTCGGGAAAGCAACCCCCTCAGCATTCCAAGGTCAGAAGGGTCATGCAGCCCTCCACATTCCAAAGGCCTAGCCCTCTGAAACCTTCCTTCACCCCCAGTGGCCTCTGCGTTACATTTTAGCAAGGCAGGTATTATGGCTGAGTTCATGCCGTTACATTAACCCCAACATCTCCCCCTTTTTGTTTCTTTAAAGGGGCAACAAGTAGTTCTTGAGACAGCTGAGCTGTGTAGATATGCTTCACATCCCATATTTCAGTGGATAGTGCATTTATTCCAATTTTGCAGATGAGAAGACGAGAGAATTTTTTTCTCATCATTTTCTATGATGAGAAGAGAAAACAGTAATTATTGTAACAACTCCTAAGAATACTCATTTTGTGGAAGAGAACGATGTGGTTGGGTTAAGCCACCGCAGATTGTTGCAAAGAGATTACCAAGCTTCTCTATGAATCTTATGATTCTCCTCCGTTGTCCATGAGTTGAGGATCTGATCCTTTAGCTGCTGAACGCCAAAAGTTAAATTATCATGGAGTCATCCATGCATTTGTTTCTTTATCTTTTCCCAATCATGGATGGTCTGGTTCCAGGGCATGGGGATAACACAGATGGATCTGTGAGCCCAGTCGCATAAGAGGCCTTGCTGATTGGCTAAGGCTTCTTGTTTCTCTCCAAGATACTCAATAGCAGCTTCCGTTAATTGAAGACATCCTAATATTTTTTGATTGATAGTTTGTTGAAGTTGAAATTCTCTTGCAGTATTAATAGCTAGCTGATCCACAAAGGCAGCAGTTTGAATCGAGTGAGAAAGAGAGGCAACTGGCACAGTGGTGGCAGGCCTAATTGAGATAGCCGCGATAACGCCCGCAATGAGTAGACCCAAGGAGCGCTTAGGTGGGCTGATGCCAGATAATGCCTGATTCAGAAAGCTAATGGATTTAGATTTTTCCCAACCTCTGGTAAGCTTAACAGGAATAGTGGCATGGTTGAAAATAGGGAAAAGGGTATCTGATCAAGTAACAGGCTTCCAGAGGAGGAATATATAGGCCCAATAAAAGGACCAGAGGCACCTGGACAGGAGCAGAAAGACAAGAATATATACCATGGTAGAACTGGTTAAGCACAGACTTCATAGCCAAGAACGTGTTTTCAGGGGTAGAGGGCTTACCGGTCTGTTGTAGAATCTCCTCGGCTTTCTGGGTCGTCTTCTTGGTCATGAATTTGGCCTTGTAGGTACTGGGGAGGCACAGGATGGGCGACTGTGTTTCTTTTAGATTCAGCTGACTCCTCTGAGGGACTGGGGGATTCTGGCTGTGCCAGGCCATGGTAATGTTTAACGTTTCTCACTGCCATGTTAGGAGTTCTATTGGTGCCTGCCAAATGCCCATGTTTGGGTCCTTCCAGAGTACTTGGGCTCATGTTTTCGTTGAGGAGTGAAGTTTAAAATGCTTTTCTTTGGCAGGAGTTTCAAAATCAGAATTTAAATTAAAAAGATTTAGAGTAATCAACGCTTTCTGTAATTTTGCTTTAGGACCCATATCTCCCCCTTTTTGTTTTTGTATGATGCGTTTGAGGGTAGAATGTGCTCTCTCAATAATAGCCTTATTATGATTGATTTGTCTCAGAATTGTTTTCTGTAATTTATTGATGAATTCAATAAAGGGTTCTTGGGGACCCTGCTTAATAGAGTCAAAAAGTGTTTTTTTTTTTTTTTTTTAAAGGCAAAGCGCCCTGAGGAGTGCCCTGATCAGGGATTCATTCCCAAGCTCATTTTACATGAAGAGAGCATTGTTCAAAAACTGAGGGTCCATAAGAAGTTGTCTTATATTTACGTATGGACCTCTCCCCTGAAGCAATCCTGCTAAATGATTGAGCAACTGTTGTTCACATAAATTGTCATATTCAGTAGACCAGACTGAATACTGAGGGGCCCCAGGTATTGTTTTACATAAATGCTTTTGTTTACAAATATTTTATCACATTTATGTAAATCATTGATATGTTAAGAAGGAAGATTTTTTTTAATCTGGAAGAGCAAACATTAGAGAATCAGCAATGTTTAAAAAAAAAGTCACAAAACGAATCATCTTTTAGTTCATTTAGTCCCATGTTACTAATTCTCGCTTAATTTCAATGCAGCTTTAGTTAGTTCTGGAAGTTTTTACCCGTTTCAGTTTTTTAGGTTTTTAAAGATATCAAAAATCTGTATTTGTCCTAAGTCTTATATAAGAATTTCCTTGAAGATTAAGCTCATTTTGTAAGAGAATAAGAACAATTATAAATGATGAAAACCCAGAAATGCACATTGTTAATGATCTGGTATGAGAATTATTTATGATGCTATTGACAAGGAAACTCAGTCATTTTTTTGACACATGAAACACTTCGATAGCCAGAATATTGAGTGTTGATGACCTTTTACCACAAGGTAACATACCAAACAAAAAAGCCTAATTAGTCAATGAGACTTTGTTCCTGATTTAAATCTTGGGGAAGTTTGTTAAAATCTTAGAAAGGTTTAAAGCATTTCTCTAGATAGGGTTAGGGATCGTCAAAGATTTGATAAAGGTAAAACATAGAAACTGTTTTTTCTGGAGATAGCAGACTTTCAATCTTATAGTATACCAATGCACTTATAAAATCACGTCGGGGTCACCATTTGCCCAATCTTTGTACCGACAGGTGAAGGATTACTCCAAACTTTACTGTGAAAGACAGGAGAAGGCAAGGAGGGGTCAACGCTCAGAGATAAAGACCTTTTACTTTTTGCTCCCACTTTTATTGGTCCTTTTTGGGATAATCACAAATCCTTATCACTGTTTCTCAAGAATGTGCTGTGTGACAAGGGGTCTTACTAAGAGGTTCTATTTACAGGAAAGATAAAATAAGCTAATTTGCATGTTCTACGGGGTCTACTAAACATAGCCTAAGGGACAATTCATGCATCTCTTACATCACTGGATGGCTCTTTGGGCTGAGAAAGCTTCAGGAAGGCAAGTCCTAGCGGCAGGCATTTCAATGGCCAAGTGGTCAGCAGGCCTCTGCATTCCAAAGGCCCATGCCCTTCTCTGAAACCTTCCTTCACCCCTCAGTGGCCTCTGTATTACATTTTAGGCAAGCCAGGTATTATGGCTAAGTAAATGCTCTACATTAACCCCAACATCGTATTCTTTTATTAGCACTGGTTTCAATATTCCTGCTAGTGATTCATTTAAGGATGACTTTAAAGTTATCAAACTCTTCAATCAAGAAAATATTTATTTTATTTCCATTCCACTTTAGGTACTTGTTAGTATGAACAAAACCTGGACCTGGCCATTAGGAACTGCTGAATCAACAAGATTTCACATTTTAGTTTCCTTACCTTGGGCCTAATCTTTCTACTAGGTATGATGACTGAAATTGATGGGATGATAGAATCTAGCACAAATTTCCAAATTCACCCTAGTTAATTGAGATATGCTGCATCATATATGCCTTTGCCTATGTGGGTTAAAATCCAACCTGAAAGTTGACATTTTTTCTCTTAGAACTATATTGCTAATCTCAATTCTTTCAGTATTACTGCTCTCAGGGTCTTATGAGTCACAGAAAGAGACTATATGGAAAGACTTCAAGGAGAAGAGAACATTTTCTAAATAATACCCACATCTATCTTGACTTAAGCCATTTTGAATTGAATACTAAAGACTGGAGAACTGCCAAAGGATGTATTAATGGAGACAGTTACCGTCTCAGTTCCTGGAAAGCATATCACAGGATCTACTGCAACTTTTCTAATGGCTATAATTATCTACCTGCTAATATTTCTCTATTTTACCCTGTTTAACCTAATAAATACAAAACAAGTTGGAAATACTGAAATATAATTAATTTCAACACACATTTGTTCCTACAAATTTTTATGTAAATGCATTTTATTAAAATTTTTTTAGCATATATTTAGAAAGGCATATTTAGCCCATTTTGCTTATGAAAAAATGCCCACCATAGAAATAAATGTGCAAAGACAATCCTTGCTGACAAACCACCCTTTTACAGTTAGGAAAACTCCAATACTGATTTTCAATTTAAATAGGTATATTAATATTTCTTCTAAGGAATTTTATAAAATGCATTGAAGACAAATGTGTTCTGTGACATATTATTGAAAACACTCAAGCCAAGATAAGTATTTTTTTAAAATAAGATTGGCCATATAATTCCTCATCCAAATCAGAACAATTATTTTGTTATTCTGTGAGAAGTATTACAAATATTAAAATGAAACTGAAAACAGAAAGGAAGCCTAAAGAAAAATGAAATTTTACTTTACTATGTGGATGAATATAATGAAAAAAAAATGCATTAGTTCTTTCTTTTTAAGTTCTTATTTAAATTCCAGTTAGGTAACATTCAGTGTAGCATCCGTATGATTTAATGAACCAGCACTTCCGTACAACACCCAATATTCATCCCGACAAGAGCCCTCCTTAATCCCAATTAACTATTTAACCTATCCCCCCCCCACCCCTTCTCTGGTAAACATCAGTTTGTTCTCCAGAGTTAAGAGTTTGTTTCTTAAGGATACCTAGGTAGTTCAGTCGGATAAGTGTCTGCCTTCTGCTCAGGTCATGATACCAGAGTCCTGAGTTGGGCTCCCTACTCAGGAGAGAAGAGGGAAAAGCAGAGAGCCTGCTTTTCCCTCTTCTACTGCTCCCCATGTTTGTGCTCTCTCTCTCTGTCTGACAAATAAATAAATATTTTTAAAAAAAGTTTATTCTTAGTTTGCCTTTCTCTTTTTTTTCCCTTGCTCCTTTGTTTTGTTTCTTAAATTCCACGTTTGAGTGAAATCATATATTTGTCTTTCTCTTACTTATTTTGCTTAGCATAATACTCTCCAGTTCCATCCATATCATTGCAAATGGCAAGATTTGATTCTTTTTTTATGACTGGGTAATATTCTATTGTATTTATATACCACAACTTTATCCATTCTTCAGTCAATGGACATTTGAGCTGTTTACATAATTTGCCTGTTGTTGATAATTCTGCTATAAACATTAGGGTATATGTATCTCTTTAAGTTAGTACTTTTGTATTCTTTGAGTAAATGCCTACTAGAGCGGTTGCTGGATCATAGGGTAGTTCTATTTTTAACTCTTGTAGGAAACTCCATACTGTTTCCAGAGTGGCTGCACCAGTTTGCATTCCCACGGACTGTGCAAGAGGGTTCCCCTTTCTCTGTATCCTCGTCAACAGCTGCTTCTTGTGTTGTTGATTTTAGTCATTCTGACCGATGTGAGGTGATATTACAGTGTAGTTTTGATTTATATTGCCTTGATAATGAGTGATGTTGAGCATCGTTTCATGTGTCTGTTGGCCATCTGAATGTCTTCTTTGCAAAAAGGTTTATTCATGTCTTCTGCCCATTTTTTAACTGGATTATTTGGTTTCTGAGTATTGGGTTTGGTAAGTTCTTTCTATTTATTTATTTTTTAAGATTTTATTTATTTATTTGACACAGAGAGACACAGGGAGAGAGGGGACATAAGCAGGAGGAGTGAGAGAGGGAGAAGCAGGCTTCCCACCGAGCAGGGAGCCCAATGTGTGGCTTGATCTCAGGACCCTGGGATCATGACCTGAGCCAAAAGCAAAGCAGATGCTTAATGACTGAGGCACCCAGGCGCCCTGATAAGTTCTTTTGATTTTTTTTTTAATTTTTTAATTTAAAATTTAAGTTAAATTTAAAGGGATTTAAAGTTTAAAGGGACGCTAACCCTTTATCAGATATGTCATTTGAACATTTGTTCTCCCATTCCATAGGGTGCCTTTTAGTTCTGTTGATGGTTTCCTTTGCTGTGCAGGAGATTTTTATTTTGATGAAGTCTCAATAATTCATTTTTGTTTTTGTCTCTCTTGCCTCTGGAGACATCTCTATCAAGAAGTTGTTATGGCCAGTATGTTCTCCTCTAGGATTTTAATGGTGTCCTGTCTCACATTTAGGTCTTTCATCCTTTTAGAATTGTGTATGATGTAAGAAAGTGGTCCAGACTCATTTGTTTGTATGTTACTGTCCAGTTTTCCTAATGCCATACTGTCTTTTCCCCCTTGAATAGTCTACTCATTTTGTTGAAGATTAAATGACCACGTATTTGTGGGTTCATTTCTGGGTTTTCTCTTCTGATCTACTGATCTCTGTGTCTGTTCTTGTGCCTGTACCATACTGTTTTGTTTTTTTTGGGTTTTTTTTTTGTACCATACTGTTTTGATCAGTACAGCTTTGTAATATAACTTGAAGTCCAGAATTGTGATGCCTCTAGCTCTGCTTTGCTTTTTCAAGATTGCTTTGACTATTCAGGGTTTATGGTTCCATACAAATTTTATGATTGTTTGTTCTAACTCTGTGAAAAATGCCACTGGTATTAGATAAGGATTGCATTTATTGTATAGGTTGCTTTGGGTACTATACATATTTTAGCAATATTTGTCCTTCCAATCCATGAGCATGAAATATCCGTCCATTTCTTTGTGTCCTGATCAGTGTTTTCCAGTTTTTAGAGTACAGGTCTTTCACTTTATTGGATAGGTTTTTTCCTAAGGTGTCTTATTGTTTTTGGTGCAATTATAAATGGGATTGATTATTGATTCTTTAATTTATTTTTCTGCTGCTTCCTTATTGGTATATAGAAATACAACAAATTTCTGTATGTTAATTTTGTACCCTGCAGGGGTGCCTGGGTGGTTCAGTGCGTTAAAGCCTCTGCCTTCGGCTCAGGTTGTGATCTCAGGGTCCTGGGATCGAGCCCCTCATCGGGCTCTCTGCTCAGCAGGGAGCCTGCTTCCCCCTCTCTCTCTGCCTGCCTCTCAGCCTACTTATGGTCTCTCTCCCTCTGTCAAATAAATAAATAAAATCTTTTTAAAAAGTTTTTTTGTACCCTGCGACTTTAGTGAATCCATTTATCAGTTCTAGCAGTTTTTTAGTGGAGTCTTTCAGGTTTTCTACTTAGTCTATCATGTCACCTGCAAATAGTGAGTGTTTGACTTTTTCCTAGCCAATCTGGAGGACTTTTAATTCTTTTTGTTGTCTGATTGCTGTGGCTAGGACTTCCACATTAGTTCTTTTTAAGTGGTATCTAAATTGCTATAATTTCTGTTACATTCAAGTAACAATGTTAAAAAAAAAAGTTTAAATCTAATTAAATGTGCTATCCACTTTCCAAAAGAGAACATGCCCTGAAATTACATAATTATGGTTAGCATTTTCAAAGACTGACCTTAAAATATAATTTCTTCTTGTTCTAGTGTTACTCAAAATGACAAGCTATGTCAGAATGGAAATCACACTTATTAGATGAGGTATTACTTTTTCTTTGAAACATCTGGCCTTTATTTTTTCCAGTTAATTCTATTTCAACAGAACGGTACTATGTTTATATTTAAAATTTACAGTGGAACTTTATTAATTTCAATAGACCACAGTGACTGCCAAAATGAGAGGGATTTTTTTCTCTTTTGTTTGTTTCAGTCATAAGATGTTAAAGAACATCTCACCAAGAAGATTAAGAAATTAAAAGATAAAATTAATGTGAAAAGTAATTGGTCTGTAATTTAAGACATCTGAAACTCTAAATGGTATTTAATAGCATTTCCCAAAACACATCAGATTTTCATCTTCATTTTACAGTTTTAAAAATCTCATTAAATTTTTTTCAATAAAGGTCTTGTACCTTTCTTGCTTGTTAATTGCAACTACATCTAAAAAGTAATGAATTTCTGTGTGCCCTATGTAAATGACTAAGTTGATGGACGAGTTATCCCAAGATTATTATGAGATTGTAGATGTAATTGTGTAATTTTCTTCTAAATTAGGAAAATAAACTTTACCACATCATGATATACTTTAAAAAGAACATTTGAAAACACTATGCTATATATTTTTACTCTTATTTCTTCAAATAGAAAGCTGAATGAAGAAAATACTTATGGAATTTTAGATGTTTATATAACCTATTAAAGTTAATTCAAATATATATTATACTGGGAATTATTTTCCTCAAAAACTTCTGAGATTTTTGAATTTCCAGATCTTGACTGGAAATTTTATGCAGATTAAAATGACCTCATGCTAATAGCAATACATATAGTTTTTGCCATCAGCAGTGCCACTAACATTTCTCTGTCTTTGAATCATCAACTTCTTTGGGCTTTCATACCTAAAGCCTTTTACCTTGACTGTGATTATTTTGCCTTTCTTGTGATTATTTAAGTTAATAATATTTATTTTTGGTTTTATAAGTACTATCATTGCCTTTATAGGCCATATTTACAAACATTAACTTTCAAATTTAATTTGATTATTTTAAATGAATTTAAGTATAAAATCAATCATTAAGTAGAAGTCAAGTTTGTTAAATAAAAGGCCATTGATAAAAGAGATTTAAAAAAGAGATGAAATACACATGAGTATTCATTTTTCCTTCCTTCATCTTGTTCCCCCTGCCTTTTTTTCACAAAGTGCTCTTGTTTACCAAGATTTGTGTATTGAAGATACCAAAAAAGAAAAGAAAATAAAAGAAAAAAGTAAACACTGGTCTATTCCCCTAGGAGCAAATAGCAATCAGGCAGAGAAATGCCAAATTCAAAATCTAGACTCCACTTTTTTTTAAGTTATATTCATAGCATCTACAAAACTTAGTATTTCATGTTTCACTATTTAGGTTTTGACCTACATTCTAAATGGATTTTTACAAATGGTGTAATAAAATATTGCAAAGACATCATGTAGCTGAGTGAAAATTTTAGAAATGTGATAATGAAAGGACTGATAGTTGAACATATTTGGAGGTAAAAATTTTGAGACAAAAATGTGTGTTGAAATTACACACACAGGGTGCCTAGATGACTCAGTTGTTAAAATGTCAGAATCTTGGTTTCAGCTCAGGTTATGATCTCAGGGCTGTGAGGTCGAGCCCCTTGTCCAGTTCCACACTCATTGCAGAGTCTATTTGAGATTCTCTCTTTCCCTCTGCCCCTCCCCCAACCCCCAATCCCACCTCAGGCATGCACTCTCAATCTCTCAAATAAATAAATAAATCTTAAAAGAAAAAAAAGAAAAAGAAAAAGAAATCACACAGACATGTAGCCAAACTTATTCCAGCAGAAAATCAACCATCAGTTAGCTTACTATTGACCAATCCTGTTGGCTTTGGAAGATCAGTAGTTTGTCTGAATTCAACTCAGTAGTCAACTGAATAGTATGTATAGAAGAACCCTGACAAATTTCTGGTCTTCTCTGATGTTCCTATTTTAGTCCCTGATGGACTGAGCAGTATAATAAAGATCACAGGCTTTCCTTTTAACATTTCCTGCAAATACACTGCAGAGAGAAAGACTGGAGTTTTGTTGTAGAATAATGCTGCACTCTAGTCAACCATGCCATTCAAAGGAGCTGAGAAGCTGAGAGAAGATTTTATACTCACTTCCATGGTTCCTCCTCACTTATGTAATATTGGATTCAAAACCTAAAATTTTAACTTACATGGCATTCAACAAGTAGCCAATAATCTTAAAATAAGAGTTTACTAAGAAGAATCCCAGAATAGAAGAATGGATGGTCATTGCCAACTATCATTTTTATGATAGTTGGCAATATCAACAAATAAATGCTAACTCTTTGGATTTGATGGTATATTCTCAAATATTGAAAGTAAACAGTAATTTTATTCCAAAGTGATGTCTGACTCTACAGTACTTTTTAGGAAATGTATAGCATGTGCCATGTGGTAGGTAGAATTCTAAGATGGTGATCAAGATTCCTGTGTGCTACCTTCCGTTGATCATGGGAAAACCTGTGAATATGATGTGATATCACTTCCATGATTAGGTTACTAACTAGTTGACTCAGAGTTAATCAAAAAGGCTAATATGATGGTGTGTCTGATCTAATCAAGAAAGTTTTTGAAAAAGAGATGCTTTTCCTGTTGCCCCTGAAGATGTAGCTTCCATGAGTTACACAGGTAATGCAAGGTAATAGTCATGCAATCTTCCAAAAAACATGTGAGCTTGGGAGAGTGCTCCAAGCCTCAGGTTATTCCATCCCCTGTAGACATCTTAATGTCAGCCTTGTGAGACCCTGAAAAAAAGCCCACTTAAACCTTATCCAGACTTGTGACCCACAGTACCGTGACATAATATGGTCATTGTTTTAAACCTCTGAGTATGTGGTAAGCTGTTACATAACAAATACACATATATATATATAAAAAAAAAAAAGCTTAATGAGATAATTTCTCATCGACATCACTATTATGCTACTAAATACCAGATTTAAAGGAATAGAATTGTTTTTGAGGGAAGGGGCTTGTAGACATCTGTAGCTTCTTCAGTATGGAAGAATGCCCAGAATATACAAAGGAAATTCACCCACATACACAAACACAATCTTTCATACTCATTTACAAAAACTAAAATGAAGTTACATTGGAACACATTTATTATTTTCATGGTTTGACAAAAGCTGGTAGGTAGGGCACCTGGGTGGCTGAGTCAGTTAAGCCTCTGCCTTTGGCTCAGGTCATGATCCCAGGGTCCTGGGATAGAGCCCCACTTCTGGCACTCTGCTGAGCACAGAGTCTTCTCCTCTCCCTGTGCCTCTCCCCCTGCTTGTGCTGTTTTCCTCTCTCTCAAATAAATATGTAAAATCTTTAAAAAAAATAAACAAGAGCTGGTAACATATTTATTTTAGATTCTTTTCCCTTCTAACTGGTAATCTGTGCCAATTTGCAAGAACATGTAACAATTTTAAAATATTTTATTACTTTATATGTTTATGGGATTTTACATGAACTGGTGATTACTCAGTAAATATGTTTGAATAAAATTAAATAAATAAATTTCTTTTTAAGTAAATTTCTTTTTTTTTTAAGATTATATTTATTTCCTTGATAGCAAGAGCAAGAGAGCACAAGCAAGGGGAATAGTAGAGGGACAGGGAGAAGCAGGTTTCCAGCTGAGCAAGGAGCCCAACATGGGGCTCAGTCCCAGGACCCTAGGATCATGGCCTGAGCAGAAAGCAAATGCTTAACCATCTGATTCACTGAGGTGCCCCTAAGTAAGTTTCTTGATATACACTAATTAAGGGAAGATAATTATCACCCAAAGATAAATATTTTAATATTTCTTGTATGTGAAATGAGATCTTTATTTTTCACTAAGCATATAAAATACCTTTCCCATAAGAGTGCTAAGATTTGAATATTCTAAGCATAAACCTTCATTGTACTCACTGTATTTCATTAGAAGTTATGTCCCTTACAGATTTTGAGATCTTACATGTCTCATCTACTTTTATGCCTGGTTCATGTTAGGCACCCAATTAATGGGGGTTGAAGGCTATTTGAGCCTACATTTATCTCTCTTTCTTTAAAAGTCTTAAATTGTCAAAAATATATATAAATAAAGAAAGTGGGGAAAAGGAACAAAGATATTAATGGCCAGAAAACTTTGAGGAATTTTGGAAGATAAATGCAAAGGAAAAATAGCAAGTTTATAGTGGAGGAACATGGAAGATACCACATTAGAAATGCAATGAGCAAAATTAATACTACAAATGATAAGATATAACTATAGTACATATGTCTGATATAATGCATTGAGAAAGGCACATCATCATTTTTTCTTATAGAAATGCATATCATCAATCTAAGCATGAGAGCACATCATACAAATGCTAATTGAGGGACATTCTGGAAATTACTGGCCTAGACATTTTAGAAGTGTGAAGATCATGAAAGACAAAGAAAGATGAATCATAGATTAATAACAAAGGATATTAAACATATACAACAAAATACAACTTGGAATCCTGATTTGGCTCATAGATGTCTCTACTCCCAGCCAAAAAAAATATTTGTGGGAAACTAGCAAAATTCAAATAAAGTCTATAGATTAGGTGAGAGTCTTGCATTAAGGTTAAATGCCTTGGTTTCTAAAATTGTATTATTTCCATGTAAGATGTTAACATTAGGAAGAGCAAGTGAAAAGTAGATAGAAACGCACTTATTATTTTTGCAACTTTACTAAAAGTCTAAACATACTTGAAAATAAAAAAAATTAATGTGAGGCAATTAATTGTGGAAATTAATACAGAACTCAAGTAGTAATCTAGATACATTGCGGTCACATTTCTATTTCTAAGAACAAAGAAAGAATCTAAGTTTCTTGTTTGAAAACCAAATGGAGCCAAGGAAGATATCTTAAAAAAAGGAAGAGAACCAAATTAGCACTACTTTATAAACATGAATTCACTGGGCACTTTTTAAAGATTTGGGAGGAGAAAAACATGTGTCTTTAAAAATATATACTTGAAGAAAATCTTTTTGCAATAAGTTTCTAACTGCTTTCATGATTTCATGCCATACGACCCAATTTCTTCTCTGTTACCATGCTATTTCCCAAATGCAATTTTGTTATTTTCTTGTTTAAAGCCTTTCCATTTTACTATTGACCGAAAATCCAGTGTATGAAATCCTTGTTATATAGCTCATGCTTTGGACAAAGATCGTGACTCGTGACTGCCCAGCATATAAACACACTATGTTCAGAGAACTTCACTGTCCCGTCTTCATTACACTAATGAAAACAAACTGTCCAATCTTTACTTTCTCCTTTCTGCTCCTCTTCACCCTCCTTTGTGCTCTATCATATGTGACCGTTATCTGCTAATGAGATGGACTAATGATTTACAACTCTGAAATAAATACACCAGAGAAACAAGAATATACTCAGAATATATCCTGATGTCGATGTTCACAACTCCATCCGTGTTCCACAATGCATATAGAAAGAGTTGTAAGAAGGCTCGTTGTCATTGGTGCTGACAGATGAGCCTGGGTCTGTGCCCAATGGTGTCAGCAACGTCTTATTAGACAAATTCTGTCTTTCATTCTGTTCTGTCTGGACCTGATTGTTTAGCGCCCCCCAAAAAGTTTGATACTTTTTTTTTAAGATTTTATTTATTTATTTGACAGAGAAACAGAGAGATCACAAGTAGGCAGAGAGGCAGACAGAGAGAGAAGGGGAAGAAAGCTCCCCGCTGAGCAGAGCCCGATGTGGGGCTGGATCCCAGGACTCTGAGATCATGACCTGAGCTGAAGGCAGAGGCTTTAACCCACTAAGCCACCCAGGCACCCCAAAAGTTTGATACTTTTTTTAAAAAAGATTTTATTTACTTATCAGAGGAGCACAAGCAAGGGGAGCAGTAGGCAGAGGAATAAGCAGACTCCCCACTGAGCAAGGCACCAGATGCAGGGCTGGAGCCCAAGGCTCTGGGATCATGACCTGACCTGAAGGCAGATGCTTAACCAGCTGAGCCACCCAGGCGTCCCAGTTTGATACTTTTGAAAATACGCAATATCCTTTTTGAAAACATCCTTTCTGCTTGCATTAGCCTGATTTCTCTTCTTGCTTGCAACTAAGAATTCAGACTCTTAACTCTCCCATTGTGCTTCCAAAAGATACTTCTTCAAAAGCAAGTCAAAGATTTGAATGAGCAAAGGCATAGAGAGGAATTTGAAAACTTAAATGTGATAAAAACTGCCATGACTTAGCAACAGTGGCTCAGGTTTAAACCAAATTACCCTATTTTCTCTAAAGAAAACTTACTTTTCCACATTTTAATTTAATATATTTGAAGTACAATTAGCATGTTAAGAATAGAACTGAATTTTTCTTAGTGTTTCTCAAAAAAAATGCTGTAATTAAAATAATGGTAAAATAAAATTTTGATAGTCTCTTGCTAGCAGGGAATTTTGTATATCCATAACAATCTTGATTTAATATCTCTAGAGTTTGTTTATTGTACTCTTTATGGCTCCCATATTGTGATTTTTTTTTTTTGCAATCCCAAGTTTGGACAACTGTTTAGGCAATAATAAGCATTCATTTTTCTAACCTTGCTAAGTATGAACACCTAGCAAAAGGACCTTAATTAGCAAGCCAGGGGAAAATAAGATAAAACAAGAAGTAAAAGAAAGGATTTTCTAATATAATTTGACACTACAATTTGTCTACAATTGTAGACAATAATTTGTCTACAATTTGACACTAAACAAATTTTAATTGAATGGTTCTTAGGACAACTAAATCTCGTTTCTTTTCTTATTTAAAGCACATTGATATATGAGTGGGAAAATAAAGGGATAACTATTCCATCCTGGTCTGCTTCTGTGTTGTCTCTCTGGATATACTTACCCAAGTAATTGTTTAGTTCAAGATGTTTTATACTGCCACACTGTATATTCTGGGTCATTCTCAAATTCAGCTGTTTCTGAACTTTCTTCTATGGGAAAATTTACTTCTTTTCTAGATAAAGATTTTTTTCTGGGTTAGCATATCTGGTGCTTATTTTACAGGTACTGTTCCCCTCTTTTGCAGGAATTCCCTTTGTATTTGTTTCTTGAGAATTCAGAATTTCAGTCTAACCTGTACACTTGGCTTCTGGTATGTTTATTATTTGTTTGATGCTTAAAATTTGTTGTCACTTGTTAAAATCTGGTTGATCTTCATGTCAGACTGGTAAATGGATCTCATTTCTCCAACAAGGATAGGATCTCTCTGACTCATACAATCCTTAGATCCATATATCAGGTTCCTTAAAAGCTCAGAGGTTCTTTGTGTTTTCAATATTGCTTATAGTATAAAATATAATATTTTAATATTGCTTCTGTTTTGTCTGCATGGTATTTGGATTAATCTTATTTTTCTGTAGATAATATAACTAAGATAAATTCAAGAATTTACATCATAATACTAGATAAACTACATCATTTATGTGGGCTGCACATTATTTGCATCATTTTCTGTACATCATTCATTGCTTTTTATATTTTCAACATCGCTATGAAATAAGTATTACCATTACTTATTTTTTTAAAGATTTTATTTATTTTGGAGAGGGAGAGAGAGAATGAAAGAGAGCGAGGGGGAGAGGCAGAGGGAGAGAGAACTCGGTGCTGAACCTGGAGCCTGACACCAGGCTCAATCTCACCACCCTGAGATCAGGACTTGAACCAAAACCAAGAGTTGGGTGTTCAACCCTCTGGGCCCTCAGGGGCCCCCATTACTTACTTCTTTGTAACAATGAGGATCAAGATCTTAGAGATAATGAATATCTTTTTTTTTTTTAAGATTTTATTTATTTGTCAGAGAGAGAGAGAGAGAGACAGCACAAGCAGGCAGAGTGGCAGGCAGAGGCAGAGGGAGAAGCAGGCTCCCTGCTGAGCAAGGAGCCTGATGTGGCACTCGATCCCAGGACCCCGGGATCATGACCTGAGCCGAAGGCAGCTGCTTAGCCAACTGAGCCACCCAGGCATCCCGAGAGAATGAATATCTTGAACAGAGTTAGGAGGTAGATTTTTTTTTTAATTTCAAATTTTTTTCTACTTATTTTCGACTCTGTAAGGACTAACTTCCATGATCTATCTCAAGGATTCTGAAGAGGCCAACAACAATGATCATTCAAACCATGATAAGGAAGTTTATTTCCACTGGAGTTTACTACAGTCAACAAAATAAAATCAAATATGTAAGTTTTGAGAGATAACAGGATTTCTTGGTGCTTTTCTTGTTTTTCTTAGAGGCAAGACCCACGTTTAGGTCTCAGCAGACCACTTAGTGTTGGAAATCTGCTGGGTCAGAGATATCTGGAATCCCAAACTGATTGAAATTTGCACTTTATTAGATTGTGATAAAGGGATGGGAAAAGAGAACCATCCCTTAAGAGTTTACCTGATTACAATAAGAATAATTTATTTCACTACCATGAGCTAAATGATGTCATGTTTATTCTGTACTGCATCAACACATTTGCCTAAAAGAGGATTCTGTGCGGTGGGGTTGGTCATAGCCCACCACACTATTTTTCATTACCTAGTAAATATTTATTTCCCACACAGTTTCACTACCTCATCATTTTAAAAGTGAAAAAAAATAGGGGCACCTGATTGTCTCAGTCTGTAGAGAACGCAACTCTTGATCTTGGGGTCATGAGTTTGAGCCCTATGTTGGGTATGAAGATTACTTAAAAATCAATCAATCAATCAGAAAAAATATTTAAAAAAAAGAAAAAATATTTTTCTGTCAGTCTAGTTACCTAGTCCCATTCTGAATTTCAAAAAATATATCAAAAAAATATTGTAAATATTTTTACAAATGGTAGTATGCTATATACAGTGTATTATACATATTCATTACTATAACCTATCTTTAAAATGTATCTACATACATTTATATACCTATACAATTATTTTAAAGGTTTTCTAATATTCCAACTAATAAAAATGTATATAAATAATATTTATTGCTTTCCTACTGATGTATATTTAACCAATTATGAAATTAACATTCTTTTACATTTCAATTTTTCTATACATCTGTTTGTATGTATTTCTACATATGGTTCGAACTCATTTTTTTTTAGAAAACTGAATCTTGGAATTTTTTTTAATGTTTCCTGATGTGAAAAAAGTGAAAAAAGTGAAAAATAATATATGTTAATTTAGGCTTATAATTTCAGTATTTTTTAAAATTAAAATATAAAGTTTCTCTAGTGAGCAGAATTATTCCTACCCCAAATATATACATTTTCTCTTCAGTTTATCAGTTCTACCTAATTGTCACCATCTATTTTAATTATGTAACTATTACCATACAAGTTATCATCCAATATCCCAAAATCATAATTATAGAATTTTGAGTAAGAAGATTCAATAAGTAAAAGATTCTATCTTCTAATACTCTTTCATATTAGCCAATTGAATTTTAGCTTAATTTATTTAGCATTGATAAAATGTTATCTAAAAAATAGTTTGGCAGTTTTATCAAAAGATAGTCTAAAATGGAGCTAGGCTGGAAATAAGAAAACCACAGAAGAGATTTTCATGATACACCTAATGTAGTTCTGAGAACCTAGATAAAACATCCGGCCAAACCTAGAAAGAAACCACTAAGTAACATTTAATTTACATTCAAAGCCTTTATCTTCATTTAGGCAAAAAATTTCAACTTTTATTATATGAAAGAAGAGAACATTGCATAACCAAGAAATAAAAGGAGAAAGCTATCAAAGTTAAGCTGTCTTCTGATTTTTGTTTAAGGCATTATGTTAAATGTCTATTAATTCTTTTAAATATTTTAATAGAAAATATTAAAACAATGAAAATAAAGCTTCTACTTAAAGTTTAAATTTTATTTTAAAAATTTATGATAACACTATCTTACTTTTTGAACATCCTTTTTAAAATTCTTTCAAAGCACATAGCACTTTTACATTTTGTCTTATATTGTCTTTATACCAAGCAAGTACGTAGGTAATAAGGTAATAACTCCATTTCACAAGCGAGTGAACTAAAATGCTTAAAAACTAATTGGTAATAGCTAATTAAAAGCTAAAAATGAAATTAATTGTTTTCAGAGGCAGGATTAGAGAGTGGGTTTTGAGCACCCAGCCTTCAAAATTTGCCAACAAACCATTTCACCACTAATGAAAAATAACTTCTTCTTTAACCTTTCATTTTCTAAAAAATTTTTATTTAAATCCCAGTTAGTTAACATAAAGTATTATGTTAATTTCGGATGTACAACATAGTGATTCAACACTTCCATTCAATACCTGTGCTCATCGTAAGTGCTCTCCTTAATCCCCATCAGGTATCTCACTCATCCCCCATCTATCTCCCCTCTGGCAACCATCAGTTTGTTCTCTAGTTAAGAGCCTGTTTCTTGGTTTACCCTGCTCATTTGTTTTGTTTCCTAAATTCTACATATGAGTGAAATCATATGGTATTTGTCTTTCTTCAAATGACTTATTTACTTAGCATAATATTCTCTAGCTCTATCCACATCTTGAAATAATTTTCGACTTACATAAAAGTTGTGATTAAAATACATAGTTGTTATATATATTGACTTTTAAGATACATATCACTTTAGAATGTTTTAAGATACAAAGGAATTTTTTTTTAAGATTTTATTTATTTATTTGACAGAGAGAGACATAGCAAGAGAGGGAACACAAGCAGGGGAAGTGGGAGAGGAAGAAGCAGGCTTCCTGCTGAGCAGGGAGCTGGATGCGGGACTGGATCCCAGGATTCTGGGATCATGACCTGAACAGAAAGTAGAAGGTTAATGACTGAGCCACCCAGGGGCCCAACCAAAGAATTTCTGAGGTAATACAGAGATCTTCTCTACCCAGCAGCTAATTTCCTCCAGTATTAACAACTTACATTAGTATGGTACATTTTTTATAATTAATGAACCAATATTGATATATTTTTATTAACTTAAATCCATTCTTTATTCATATGTCCATAGTTTTTATCTAATACATTGTCTGTTCCAGGATCCCATCCAGGAAAATATATTATATCTAGATGTCATATCTCCTTAGCCTCCCCTTACCATTGACAAATGACCAGACTTTCTTTTCCTTTGATGACCTTGACAGGTTTGAGGAGTAATGGTCAGGTATTTTGTAGAATGTCCCTCAATTGAGATTTGTCTGGTATTTTTCTCATGATTAGCCTACAGTAATGTGTTTTTCGGGAAGGAAGACCACAGAGAGAAAGTGCCATTTTCATCCTATCATATCAAGGGCACATGCTATCAACATGACATATCACTGTTGGTTTAAAACTTAGAGGAACTATAAGAGTTGGGATGAGGAACTCTGTCAGATTTCTCCATTGTAAGGATTACTCCTTTTCTTTTTTCTTTTCTTTTCTTTTCTTCTCCTCTTCTCTTCTCTTTTCTTCTTTTTTCTTTTCTTTTCTTCTCTTTTCTTTTTTTCTTTCTGTTCCTTTTCCTTTTCCTTTTTTTTTTTTCTCCTTTCTATATTACACTGTTTGGAAGGAAGCCACTAAGCACAACCTACACTTAGGAAGTAGGAAGTTAAGCATAACTCCTTCAGGCAGTGTTTATACAAATTATTTGGAATTTTTTTTTTTAAGATTTTATTTATTCATTTAACAGAGAGAGAACACAAGCAGGCAGAGAGGCAGGCAGAGGCAGAGAGAGGAGCAGGCTCCCTGCGGAGCAAGGAGCCCGATGCGGGACTCGATCCCAAGACGCCGGGATCACGACCCAAGCCAAAGGCAGTTGCTCAACCAACTGAGCCACCCAGGCGTCCCTATTTGGAATTTTTTGACACAGATTCGTCCCTTCACCTAATTAATTTATTTATTAAATCGTAATTTATATTAGTTTTGACTTTTAAATATTTATCATTTGGGTTTAACCCAGTACTATCTTATTTCATTGTTCAAATTGTTTCAGCCTTAACCTCAGGGAGCCTTTGCAGTTAGCTCCTGTGTCTCTTTGATGTGCCCGTTACTATTTGTTGTTGTTTCTCAGCTTTTCTTTCTTTCTTTTTCTTTTTTATCACTTTTTCATTTTTTGAAACTACAAGATAAATAAGGCTTATCTTATCTATTTTCTGCCCCAGTTCTAAAATCAGGTGCCGAAGGGTGCCTGGGTGGCTCAGTCCTTGAGCATCTGCCTTTGGCTCAGGTCATGATCCCAGGGTCCTGAGATTGACCCTGCTGCTCAGTGGGAAACCTGCTTCTCCTTCTCCCACCCACCCTGCTTATGTTCCCTCACTTGCTGTGTCTCTCTCTGTCAAATAAATAAATAAAATCTTCAAAAAAAATAATCAAGCTGATCTCCACAAATTTTCCTATTTTATAACTTTACTATGCTTTATCACCTCCTCTCTCTCTTCCTCTTTCTCCCTCTTTGCAATGCTTTTAATAATCTGCTCCAACAACTTCTAAAATTTATTTCTCAATATATTTTATAATATTCTTTTTTTTTAAAGATTTTATTTATTCATTTAACAGAGAGAGAATACAAGCAGGCAGAGAGGCAGGCAGAGGCAGAGAGAGAGGAGCAGGCTCCCTGCCGAGCAAGGAGCCCGATGCGGGACTCGATCCCATGACGCTGGGATCATGACCTGAGCCGAAGGCAGCTGCTCAACCAACTGAGCCACCCAGGCGTCCCTATTTTATAATATTCTTTAAAATAAATATTAACATTGGATTTGAATTGAAAAATACCATTACCTAATCTGCATACCTCATTCACAACTTCAAATCATTCCTTTACTTTCACAGTAAAATAAAATAATATATATTTCCTCGTTCCTTTTTTTTTTTTTTGGTCATTGATGGCCTTGTCATTTTTGAAGTATATGACCTTTTGTTTTGTGGAATGCCCTCCAATTTGGGCAGGTCTGATATTTCTTTGTGGTAAAGTAATGACTGACAATTTTGACAAGAATAGCATTTGTTTCTTTACTGGTGGTATTAGTTAATTTCAATCAATTGGTTAAGGTAGTATCTGTTACAATTCTCCACTCTAAATTTATCATTTTTGTTTATGTTGTTAAAATGTACCAGGTAGGGAGATAATTTAAGACTATGTTATTTGTAACTAAATGCCATTTACCAGTTTTAACATACATGAATGATTTTTTCCTGGCCTGAAACTCATTACTGTGACTTCCAAATGGTGATTTTTTTTAATCCCACTATTCTTTCAGTATTATGAATTTCATTGTAATGAAGAACTTTCCTTATCTTCTATGTCTTTATATGACTATTTATTTGATTATATCAGTATGGACTCATGGATTGATAAAAATTCAATGGTTCAAAAACCATCACTGTAATAATTATTTATTTTAATGCTCTATCTGTCCCTGGTTTGGCAAATAGGGTCTTATCCAAAATACTCTGTATATATTTCAATATGTGAGTTGACTGCTATACAAGAAACAGTATCTTAAATAATGATTTCCAAGAAGCCAGAAACACAAAACTATCATCAAAATATAAATCCTCCTCTGCTCCATAAATTAGTAAATGTTTGAACAATACAGCAAGAACAGAATATTAAACAAATTTTTGACTAAAAATAATTGCCAGAAAATCCTTAAGTCATTTTAGTCAACATAGATATACTAGCTAGGAGAGCAATTTTCTTTAGCTTTCTTTTTCTTAGAAAATAATCTTAAAAGGATTGACTGAGATGATAAAATTAGATTTTCAACCTGAGGCTACATTTTACTGTGAAAGCTTCAAATGAGGGTTGCATGAATTTCTTCAACCTATGTTTACCAAACTTAAATTTCTCTAGACTTCACCTGGAAGTGACTTTGCATAGTAATAACTGCTGAACTTTGTGGATTTCTGTAATTTCTCTAGGTAATCATTACCCCAGCTCTAGTGTTTCCCTGCTGTGTTCAATGAATTAAGAACAATAGATGATTATGGCCAAATAATTGATTCAGTATTAGAAATCTGAGTAGATTTTTTCCTTGTTATTATTTTTTGTTTAAATCTATGTACAATTAGAGGATTATGACAAAGAAACAATGGAGAATTTTATATTTTCATCATTTATATTTTCATCAATTTTATATTTTCATCATTTTTTTCATCATTTTATCAATTTTCATCATTTTTATGCCTTTGATACTATGGCCAGAGTTCTGGTGGAATATCTTAACAGATGGACAAAAGTAAAAGGTTGGGAGATAGTTACCATGTTTGCATATAAAAATGATGAACAAATATTCTTCCAAAAGTTAAATGTCAGTGTGTGTATCAAAGCCATTTCTTATATTAAAGAGTAGCATAAAATAGAGACATAAACAACAAAGCTTTTGAGTAAAAGTAGTTAAAATGTAAAGTTCAGGAAAGAAATGTTAAGAAAAATAGCATATAAAAATTATATCAACATAGTAACAGTATAAACAATATAAATATACCCTTACTGAAAATATTAAAAGACAAAGTTTTCATAGGAATAGGAAAAGTCAAGAAAAGAAAATAGAAGGGAGTTGTGGAGTATCAGAGAAAATGATGGTTATTAGGGTCTACAGGTAAATACCCTATAGTAATATTTCCTAAAGAAAGAATATAGAATAATGAGACAGGGAAATATTTTTGTTATGATATAATTCTGGTAAAATTTCAAGGACAGAACATGTAAGATCTCATAGGTCATTGTGCTGATTTCACTCCAACTTTATTGAGACAAAGACAGTAGCCAGTGAGTCCAGGTGTTGGCCTGAGTGTTTGGAAGGATGGAGGGACATCAGCTGAAATCCAGAAAGCAGTAATTACATTAGATTTGGGGGGAAAGATAGGAAGTTAACTTTTTAAATGCTTATCTGTGGCTATTTTTGTTCATACTTTAAATTCATTCACTGGATTTGTGAAATCCAATTCAATCATTTCTTTTTTTTGATAAAACTTACATTAATTTAGCCACATTCTACTTCAAATTTCTTACCTATAGCATAGCAGGTATCAATAAGTCTGAGATATCCATACCTCATTATTTGGAGAAAGAATTCTTTGAAAGAATGTAACATTTGAATATTCTGTTGAAAGGAGTTAAAAGTTATACAATGTCAAAAAAATGAAAATGAAAATGGAACTAATATCTATGAGCACTTTTTAACGTGGTAGTGATTTTACAAATATTGACAATAGTATGAATATTGGCAATATTGGTTAAGTCATTAAGCATCTTTTATTAGAAACATGTTATAAAATTTCACGTAAAATCTATTTCTTTTTTTTTAGATTTTATTATTTGAGAGAGAGAGTGAGAAAGAGCAGGGGGAGGGACAGAGGGAAAAAGAGAATCTCAAGCAAATTCCCCACTAAGCAAGGAACCCCAAGTGGGGCTCAATTTCAGGACCCTGAGGTCATGACCTGAAGCAAAATCAAGAGTTGGACACTCAAGCGACTGAGTTACTCAGACACCCCTAAAAATCTATTTCTTGAAAATAACTTTACATTTTCTAAGTAGATGAGTTTAAAGCTACAGTAAAGGCATATTTAATCAATACATCTCATATTTTAACATCACCAAAAAAGAACAATAAAATTTCTGAAAAATGTTCTACTGTTTATTGTTGATCTTAAAATTCATCTCATAATTACATCTATAAGTGCCATTTTCAAATAGCAAAACCTTTAGATTGCTGAGATCTAAGAGAATTCCTTTTACAGAGAATTCCTCTTCATGGAAAGTTGAGCAGTAGTTTCTATTGAATGCAATTAGAGAGGCATAATAACATAACTAAATTAAGAAATATCAGATGGGTAAATAATGAGTAAATTTTTGGAGATGAATTTTATTTTAGTTTTTACAAAGATGTAAACTTCAAATATGGAAAATAGTAATATCTTAACTAAGATTATGGAAAAATAGACTAGATTTTGTTAATTTTTGCCTACATATTTTCTAAAAATATCATTCCTTTGCATTAATATTTTTTACAAGATTATTATGGAACTTTTTTTTCCTCTCTGGCTCATTTTTAAATCAGAAGTATGGAGACATTATCTTTCCTTTCTTTCCATCATGACTCCTAATAAGAATAGGTGATTTTTCACATAAAGATTAACAAATTATAATTCTAAAATAAACGCTTTTTCTGCCCCAATAATTAAAATATAAAAAGACATGTAGCATTCAAAATTGCATTGTGAATTACAAATTGATATTGGTTTTTAAAATTACTACCCTTAGTACAAATTTTGATGGGTATAAATAGGTATAAAAATACTGTGGTGTGATAAAATCATGGTGTATAAAAATAAAGAACTCTTTTTTAAAGTCAAAATCTATGGGCTTGGGAGCCTGGGTGGCTCAGTTGGTTGAGCAACTGCCTTCGGCTCAGGTCATAATCTTTGAGTTCCGGAATCGAGTCCCACATCGCGCTCCCAGCTCCGCGGGGAGTCTGCTTCTTCCTCTAACCTTCTCTCCTCTCATGCTCTTTCTAACTTTCTCTGTCTCTCAAATAAAAAAAAAAAAAATCTATGTGCTTAAAGTATAATTAGAAAAAAGGTGTCACCTGAAGTTGACATTATTATGCTTGCCAATGTTAAAATCCAGAGAAAAATTAATAGTAACAAAAGTCTAAATGGCAGAAGCTCTTTCAAGCTCCGAGAATAATTTAATAACAATGTGATTAAGTAATTTCTAAAAACTGAGGACCATGCTGGGATGCCTGGTGGCTCGGTCGTTAAGCATCTGCCTTTGGCTCAGGTCGTGATTCCAGGGTTCTGGGGTCCAGCCCCAGGTTGGGCTCCATGCTCGGCAGGGAGTTGCTAGGCAGGGAGCCTGCTTATCCCTCTCTCCCTGTTTGTGCTTGTGTTCCCTCTCGCTATCTTTCTCTGTCAAATAAATAATAATATCTTTAAAAAAATATGAGGACCATGTTAATGAACTGGAATTTCAAATGCAGCAAGTATCAAGTATATGCATTGCAAGGAAACAAATAAGATATTCGGTGTGTATGGAACTAGCAATTATAACAGTGGGATCTAAATCAAATCATATTGACAAAACACTGAAAAATATATAATATTGCTTAAATGAGATTACACTTAAAGGCATCAAAGCAAAAGAAAACCATTCAAGCAGTTTAAAATACATTTGATGTGAATTATAATGTTTTCTAAGTGTATACATAAGTAGTCTCAGAAATAATACCTATGATTCTTATTTTATCTTGAGTACCTTATATAGTTATGCCTAGGAATATAAGCAAAAATATAAAGAAAATAGGGATTCAATGCCTGATAGTCTGTACTCTTTCAGCTTCCAATTTTATTAGTATGCCTTCTATTTTTCTATAGTAGTGTTTTTTAAAAAAACACTTATGACAACTTAATTTTTCAGCAGGATTATTCACTATGTCATGTCCATTATTTGGGGTGAGGAAAGAGGATTGCACTGGGGGAGGAATTTACACTATCTCAGAAAGTGAAGGGAAGGCTACAATCTTGCATTGTCTCGTTTACTTTTGATAGACATTTAGATACACTCTTAGCAAAGTCCAGTCCTTGTACTGGGACTACTGAGTCCCTTCTTAAAAGAAATGGTTCATTTATTTGTACCTTTATTTGGACCTTTCCTTCTGTCACTTAGAATTTTCTCTTGGCCATTATTTATTTGAATAAGACAATGATTCATCATGGATAGACACAGAAAAAAATCTAATATTTTACTGCAGTATAACATTGGTCCCAGGAGAGCCTGGGAGTCCAGATTTATTTATTAATTCCTCTCCCATGTTGAACTGTCTCCAGAATCTAGTTCCAGGAGTTAATATAATGGAGAGCATTATATTAGCATTATAGCCTTGGTAATGTTAATGAAGTATTTTTCATGACATATACATTTTAAATCCCATCTTTGCAATCCTGAAATTAAATTCACAATAATATAATCTATCCACAAAATATACTTTAAAATTAAATAATATAACTGTAACACAAAGGAGAAATACAACAAAATCAACTTACAGTGAGCTAATATGGATTCATTATATAAATGCTCGGGCAAAACTCCACAAAAGATATAATGAGGTAATCAAATGCCTGCTTCAATATGTAGTCACCACAGGTATGATTTCAACAAATGTGGACAGATATACGGTTGTTGTATTGGTGACTCTCATACAGTAAGCTTTGCTATTCATGGCATGACTTTTTAAATGTGAGGATCCAAAGAATAATCTTAGCTGCAGTTCATTGTATTTGTTGTTTCTTTAAAAAAATCATTGATTTTTTTTACAACTTTGCAAAAATACTTTGTGTTTATTGTAAAATGTGGTTAGAATGTAGACTTCAATAATCATAAACAGATTGTTACCTGATCTGAATGCCCAGCAGGACATGTGAAAGTCACATGGGCTGAGGGCTGATTCTCTGTTTTGCATGATATTCTTTTACCTTTTAATTCAATTTAATTAACATATAGTGTATTATTAGTTTCAGATGTAGAGTGTAGTGATTCATCAGTTGCATATAACACCCAGTGCTCATTCCATCAAGTGCTTGCATGATATTCTGTAGGCTATCAAGCACCCAGGTTCCCTGTAGTTTTCTGCTCAAATCATTGTGCTAATAAAAAATGCCAACACTCACAAACTGTCTAAGAATTGCCAGGTGAGAAGCATGAGCATAGGCGTAGCTGCCTTGCAAGATGTTTTGTGTGTGGGGTCTGGGGATAAAGACAGGAGCCATGGAGAGAGCGTGGAAGTGTCTCTTGTACAGAGAGCAGAGCGAATTTATGCTTGTGAAGACAGAAGGTGAAGTTACCAGGCTGAGAGTAACAAACAAGATATTCTTGATGGAAAGAGACATGTAAGCAGTCCTTATTTATGACTCATGACAAGTCTGGGCAAGTCAGAGATTGATTAATCTTTCCATATCTCTGAGGAAGCTCATGTTGCTCCAACACAACAAGAACAGAAGAGAATGAAGTATTCTTTTGGAGCAGCAAGGACGTTGCCGTCTTTTGCTCAAGAATGGTACTCTGAGAGCTAGTACTCTAGGAAAAGAATTAGGCCTTCTGTAGTCTAAAGTCATTCCACAGGCCGTAGATATGAGAGAGAAGATCAGAGCAAAAAGAACCCCAGGAATATGACAAAATAACTGAGAGAGACTTTAAGCTAGCTTGAGGAACACCAAGCCAACGATAATTGAATATTAATGCTAATATGGTTTCATCTATACTAGAAGCTAATAGTCTCAGATATAATTCCAGTTATATTGGTTTAATTAATTCCAAAACTTATTAATTCCTATTAAATATCTTACGTCTTCAGGAGATGAATTATGGGTGGTAATTGCCCACAGTAAAACAAACAAAACAAAGTACAAACAAAACCTCCATTCTCTAATTCCACAGAGATTTTGAAATCCATATGATAAGAATAACTACAAAACCCTAGGCAATGTAATAATACCTGTTTTGTGAGTGAAGATTAATTTAGTCATCAGTAAAGATTTAGTCTCTTTGGAAAAGATGAACATAAAACTAGATCGAGAAATCACGTAGAAAGTGCCAAGCTATGAAGCTCAAGAGACATATTTCCAGAGAACATGGAAAGCTGTGTAAGAAGGTCCTAATGCCTTTAATTAGAACTTGTATTTGAGGGAGCCTGGGTGGCTCAGTCGGTTAAGCGCCTGCCTTCCGCTCAGATCATGATCCCAGCATCCTGGGATCCAGCACCCTGCTCTGTGGGGAGTCTTCCTGTTCTCTGTCTGCCCCTCCTCCCAGCTTGTGCGTGATCTCACTCTCCCTCTCTCAAAATAAATAAATAAAATCTTTAAAAAAAACCCCAGCAAACTTGTATTTGATCAATAGACAATAGGAACTGATGAACAGATGGCAGATTATGGAGCAGGAGAAGGAGATCGTTAAAATACATTAATTAATTTTGAGTCTATGACTTTAAAATGGATAAAAATGTTTAATTCTAGCAATTCAAATATTTGCTGCTTCTGGTAATTGAATAAATTTCTAAGTAGTCTTATTAATCTGTGTTCCCATTTTAGAGAGAGACAGTACTACGTAGTAGTTAAGAACATGGTTTCTAGGGGTGCTGGGGTGGTTCAGTCATTAAGCGTCTGTATTCCGCTGTGGTCATAATTCCAGGGTCCTGAGATTGAGCCCCACATCAGGCTCTCTGCTCGGCAGGAAGCCTGCTTCCCCCTGCTTGTATTCCTGCACTCACTCTCTCTCTAATAAATAAATAAAATCTTTTAGAAAAATATATGGTTTCCAGAATTTGAATTCCAGTTGCATAGGCGGGATATTCAATCTATCATTGTTCCCTCATCTATAAAATAATAATATGAATGTTGCCTCAACTGTGGAAACATAAGATTAAATAAATGATATGTAAAATTTTAGAACAGGGCCTTGCATATAGTAAGCAATCTACAATGCTAGCTAATACTATCTACATCCTTAAAGCTACAAATACTATTTGTTTATATTAACATGTGTAGGAATTGTACCTGGACAGGTATATAAACACTCAACAGTGGTTCATTTTCCATTTTTATATTTTTTCATCCAATGCATGTTTATTGATAATCTGCCATCCACTCTGTGGATGCTACTAGAGATACAATGATAAACAAAAAAAAAACAAGCCTTTAAAATGAGGAATTTGGAGAGTTCTAAGTTTGGTTTTGCTTACTTTTTGCTATGTATTACATTCAATATTTCAATGTATTAGATTTTAATTATCAATAGGACATCTAAATTGTGATCCCCAAAGGTACTTGCATATATATATGATGACTTAGGAAAACGTCAAGTTAAGTCTGGATGTGTGGCACCTTTATGTTTTAGTCTTAATATAACAAATTTGTCCATTACAGAATACACAGATTCTATGATGGGAATACATTGCTATTCCACTTATTTTTATTTATTTTTAAAAGTATATAATAATAATCTAAAATTAGGTTCATAAATTCTCTTATTAAATAACCTAAAATAGTTAAAATATTCACTTAATTAATTTTGAGTCTGTGACTTTTTAAAATGGATAAAAATGTTTAATTCGAGCAATTCAAATATTTGACAAAAAACAAAAGAAATTTAAATAATTTATTTGACTTTGTCAATCAGCTTAAACAAACCAAGTGCTCAGTTAAGTAAGTGTTCTAATTGGTTTTGTGTTCACAGCACTGAAATCTCTGTCCTCTCATTAAAAGTCATTTTGCGAGCATGGTCTTGGAACATATTTCTCCATGTATTTATGTATATCTCTGATCTTTTATTATAGTTTCCCTTTAATTTGCTTCATTTTTCCTATTTTATCTCTTTTATTTTTTCTATTTTATCTCTTTGAGGTTAAAATGTTTACAACTGAATTTTTAATATAAGACCCCAATTCAGAAAGTGTAGAGGGTGGGGGTCTGGAGAGAAGGCAAGTTTGAGTAGTAAAGGGCAAACCTTGATAAACATGTCCTGGTAAGGCTTCACTACACTTTTGTTTTTTTTAAGATTTTATTTATTTATTTGAGAGAGTGAGAGAGAGCATGAGAGGAAAGAAGGTCAGAGGAAGAAGCAGACGCCCGGTGGAGCTTGGAGCCCGATGGGGGACTCGATCCCAGAACTCCAGGATCATGACCTGAGCTGAAGGCAGTTGCCTAACCAACTGAGCCACCCAGGCAGCCTTCACTACACATTTTGACTGCTTTCTAAATCTTCTACTTTGCAAAATCGGTAATATTGTTATTAAAAGAGAATTCCTTCTTCCTGCGCTTTTTATGTCCCCAGTTTCATTAGCTTTCATTTCCCTACATTGAATTTCAAAAGCCACTTAACTACCCAGGCTCCTCGTTTATCCAAGTCATTCTGATTTTTACTGTTCAGCTCCTTTGCAGTGATTGCCTCACTGCTTCTTTCCAATAATCAGCAGATTTCCTCACCTAAAGCACTCTTTGTAGCAGGTGCTTGTGTGGGCAGCCATTTTCCCGCACTCCAGTCCCCTGACTGCTTGTGAAACACTCCATCTCCAACTGCTCAGCAAGTTTTTAAATCCACGCACATATTAACCTTGACTAGCCTGTATTTTCTAGTGACTAGAACTCAATAGAGTTCTAAGAGTGAGATAAATCAGGGTTCAGTTTTTGTGTCCTAAATACCAAGAATTCATTCTCTTCATTTTTTTTCCCTTTGCTGCTCCAGAGTTGTTTTATCAAGTTGTGCTGAATATACAATCTTATTGAGTGCTAAAACACACACACACACACACACACACACACAAGCAAATGACTTTCTCTCACATTACACAAAAATTTGCCTGTGGTTGTAGAAGCAGAATATATTAATTAAATCTTTTAATAATTTATCATTCAATTTTCCCCTCCATTCAAACCCTCCCACACACCTATTTAGGGCAAAGCAGGTTGTTTCCCGGTCTATGTTACCAGTGATGTCCTTTGGAGAGCTAATTTTTTTTTCTTATTTTTAATCCATCTTTCCCATTTTTTATTACACTATATTTGGTTTGATAATTTGAAAAGAATCATAATAATTCTAAAGCATTGGACTGTAGACTTAAAATACTGCCTATTTATCAATGGATTTTGAAAAAAATTATAAATTTATAATCCAGCTTCAATAAATGTGTTATGATTAGTTCAAAACAAGGAAGTTTTGAAACAACGGCCATTAGTTAAGTGGCAAAACTTAATGGCCGTCTAATTAGTGTGATATACCACTAGGGTACTCTATTTTAGAGAAACGTGGAATAGGTCATTGGTGAAACCTACAGAAAAAATATGACCTCATTTATAGCCCTTTTATAATCAAATTTTGATTTTTGTGTAACTGAAGAGACTGTATTCAGGCTTTTGCTTCCATAGATATATTTCAATATGGTTGTCATATTTCAAATACTCAACTTTTATTAAAAGCAAACATGCATATGGTATATGAAGAGCCCTTTGAACTCTCCTTCCTATGCTTCATGTGAATTTCATGGATTAGATGGTGCTCAGCCCTTCCACGTGCTGTCCCTAACCCATACTTCAGTTTTATCAATGTTTATCAGTTTTTCTCTTGGTGTAAGCATGGGTTTTTGTGGAAGTGCTTAAGTATTATGTTTTGCTTCTCTTACCTTATAAACATTTTTAAAAAATTATATGACTTGAAAAGCCTTTGTAGTTGTGATCCTACCATTTAGGTAAATACAGAATTCATTAGGCATGTCCAAAGTTCTGACATTTAAGCCTTAATTAGATCCTTCTAGGATACAACCTGTCATTTGTATTCACCTATGGATATAAAAATAAAACATGTAAGACATTCTAGAAATATATTGTACAGAATTAGATTTCTTATATAGTAAATGGTTCTCAGAGTCTTCATATAATACACAAGGTGCGCTGTGTTAGGTATCAAATGAAGGTTTCTCTTATGCCTCTCTGGATCTGTACAAAAGTAAAGAGAGCCAGCCAGTTTTTCTTTACTCGATGACAATTTTTAATCATCTCGTTTTCCTTCAAACTTTAGACTATTTTATTTCATCAAAATAAATGTCACTATATTTCAATTTTTTATCCATGTATTTACATGTCTGGTCACAAGACGAACATCTAATTATAATGTGGCATTATTAAATGGAGTATTGACTCAAATGTGGGCTTTATGGTGATTAAGATGAATAGATGTCTCTAAAGCAAATTGATTATGCTCTAAATAGCTGTGCACATTTCAAAAAGGGAATTGCTCAGGCCAGAATATAATCTCAACAAAAACAAACCCATTTACATATTCTATTCTATTACTTTGTTTGGAATAAACATGCAAGCAATCACCCTAACCTGCACTGAACTCTTCTTTGGGATTCATAAACTCACTCAGATCATGACCTGGTGTATCATTTTTGACTATTAAAAAGCTGGCTCATTTTCTGACTATTTCATCTTAGGAAATGGGCAGCTGTATCCTATAACAACATGAATACAGCAGACATAAAAGCAGTTCAAAATACAGCCTGTTGGAGCTTGCTATAAACTTCAAATCTAGTTAACTTCCTTCATCCATCTCTACATGGTGCTTGGTTATATAGCAAAGTTTTATTAATAAAATAACTTGGAACTTAAAAATCTGAGACAAACATTAAATATTCTGCAAAGTATGCAATGGCCCAGATTGTTTGTAGGTGCTCTGAACGGTTCAGTTAAATAAATATTACTTACATACGTGCTTGGTCTCAGTTACTAAACAAAGTGTGGTTGTGTGATCAGTTATTGCTTCATCCTTTGGAACGGCAGAATCTCAGGCTGGTCCTTAGACCTCCTGAATCAGAGTGGGCATTTTCAAAGAACCCCCCCCTGCTGATTCTGATGCATGTTAAGGTTTGAGAAGTCCTGCTCTGTTTGCTTCTTCACGTATTTAGAGTTCAAACCTAAAATCGCTTTATTCCAACTCAACATTTTCTCCCATTCAATTGTGTCTGCGTACAGTTAGAGAGGGGATGATATCAGAGGCTTTTACTTTTTTTTTAATTTTTAAAGATTTTATTTATTTATTTGACAGAGAGAGAGATCACAAGTAGGCAGAGAGGCGGTCAGAGGGAGAGGGGGGAAGCAGGCTCCCTGCTGAGCAGAGATCCCTATGCGGGCTTAATTCCAGGACACCAAGATCATGACCTGAGCTGAAGGCAGAGGCTTAACCCACTGAGCCACCCAGGTGCCCTGGTTTTTGTTTGTTTTAACACGTGTCCAGTAAGCATGTATTAAATACCTAGTATGTGCCAGGCTTTGTTTTAGGCATTGACTTTACAAAGGTGGCAAACAAAACAAAACAAAACAAAACAAAACAAAACAAAACAAAACAACAACTGCTCATGCACTGTGGGGGTTGTATGTCCAGTGTAAGGACAGATAGAAAAATAATTGCAGTTTGGTGTAACAAGTGCTTCTTCAACAATTGGGTGTTGATAAATTCACCTCCACACGGCCAAACTATTCTGAAAAGAGGTAGCTATAATTTGATAGACAGGCCTGTTGATAAATTGCCTCTTAAAACTAAATAAACAAGTCATCCTAGATATTTGCCAAAGACTCTGCTGAGCAAATTGTACTATCAACCTGACTTCTACAGACGTTTGTGTCTACATGTAGTTTCAGTTACACAAAACTAAAATATAAATAATCCAATACACGCATTTTGTATATTCCATGCACACATTTTAAATTTAAATTACATTTACATTTTACAGACAGAGTGATTAAGAACAAAAGGGCAAAATAATTACCCCCAGTTCACAGAAAGGGTAACAAATCAAGCTAGGATTCAAGTTTATCTAAGCAATTAAACAAAATAAATGTTTTCCTCACTAGATCTAACAAGGAAGCATTTAAGGAATTGACTTTGTATTAGTATTTCTTCTTTTGCAACGGTCTTGTTGTTGTTATGTTGCTGATAAAATATTTGATTAGGAACAGGCATGCTTTTTGTGACCAGATATATCAAATAGTTGACCAATTTATCTCATAGTGGATATACCATAATCGTGACTTAGAAACATTATCTGAAGACATTCATTTTGGTGGAAAATTAATGGGAAAGTAAAAGCAGTCTTCAATTGCCTTCAGTTCTACAATTCTAGACAACAATTCTTTTGAAATATTTTTACATGTTTCAGTTTTGTCTTTTAATTGCAATGGACATTTGAAAACATCAAAGTGATGACTCTCTGTATATTAGCTGTTCAGGGAGATTTTTAAGTGTCGTTACATCCAAGTAGCAATGGCGTGAGCTTGAGCGGTGGAGCCTCCAAAAGGAGCAGATGGCCTGTCTGAGATTTTGCAGCTCAGAGCAAAGCCTCATTTAAACGCAGCCAGAAAGCAATGGACAGTGTTCAAATTCTGAATGCAGAAGAACAAACACTTTTTCTAGGGTTTATTTGGAAAACTCTGTGACAGTTGGGCATCTGGATATGATAGAAAGAAAAAAAAAATTAAAGCTATCATTGAAACCTGTCCATTTGAATTAGATGATCCATTCTCTGTAATTAAGACTAAGTAGTGGGTATCTGTCACGAGCCAAATTAATAGAAATTAATTCAAAAACCTTGGAAGGAACATGCCATGCTGATCTGTGTAGCATGACCCTGAAGAGGACATTTTATTATATGAGTAAGATTTCATTGTGAAAAAGAAATGTCACTCTGGCAAATGCTGAATAAGGCAACTAAGTTTTTCAGAGGGTAAAGTGCTTATTAATTAAATGTAAATTAGCATGCAGAGGGTGCCATTTGATAAATGAGTGCTTCCAGAAAACTAAATGGTACCCTCTTGTCTAGAAAAGTCACTCACTCAAGGGTGAGGACACTACTTTTAAAGACCAGTCTACTTCTTTTACAATCTGATTTGTTTGCTCTTTAAAGAAATACTCAGGTCATTTTAGGTTTGTGAATACAAGACGGAGAAGAACCAATGTAACATTCCTAGTATATTTACTATAAGCCATTCATGGTTCACCCACAGAGGTGGAGACTTATCACAGGAAGTCAAATATCACTAACTGGATCAGTGTTTCTAGAAGCTTCACAATCATCTCAGACTGCAGAAAGGTTAGAAGCTGCGGTCCACAGAGAATCCTTTCATATATCTGGTTAGCTAGGAAATTCTTTTTTTTTTTTTTTTAAGGTTTTATTTTTTTGAGAGAGGGTGAGAGCGGAAGCAGTGGGAAGAGCAGAGGGAGAGGGAGAAGCAGATTCCTAGTTGAGCTCAGAGCCTGGCGGGGGGCTCAATCTCAGGACCCTGAGATCATGACGTGAGCTGAAGTCAGACACTTAACCAACTGAGTCACCCAGGCACCCCAAGCTAGGCAATTCTGATGGAATAATTGCCAGTTATTTTTTACATTAATACTTCAACTCATCTCTAGTGAGATTATAATCATATTGTGTGTACTAACAATTATCTGATCTTCCAAGAAACCTTCCAAGAAATATTAGTGTAGGCTCATACTCATTTACTGATTTGGGACCCTAGCCTTTGCTTTTCTCTCCGTTTTTACCTTCTCTTCACCTTGTATTTTTTTATTTTATTTTTTTAAAGATTTTGTTTATTTATTTGACAGAGAGAGAGACACAGTGAGAGAGGGAACACAAGCCGGGGGAAGTGGGAGAGGGAGAAGCGATGCGGGGCTTGATCCCAGGACCCTGGGATCACCACCGGAGCCAAAGGGAGATGCTTAACGACCGTGCCACCCAGGCGCCCCCACCTTGTATTTTTTTAATATACATTTATTTTATCTTTTAAAAAATAATGACATTATTTTCTAAGTTTTTCAAGCTTATTAATATATTATTGTTCTAAAATAGATGTAAGTTTAAGGTGTATAATGTGATAATTTGATTGCTTGTATTTGTGGTAAATATTACTATAATAAGTTTAGTTAACACCTCCATAATTTCCATTTGTGTGTGTGATGATAACATTTAACATTTATTCTCTCAACAACTTTTAAGTATGTAATAAGGTCTTGTTATTTGAGTTATCAGACACATTAGAGCCTCAGAACTTATTCATATTATGGCTCGAAGTTTGGACCTTTTGACCAACATGTCCTATTTCACCCAGCCTCTAAAAGTTCATCTTTTTTAGATCCCACATATAAGTGAGAACATACATTTATTTGTTTTTTTCTGACTTAAATTTCACTTAGTGTAATGCTGTCAAAGTCTATCCATGTTTTCTGCAAATGGGAGGATTTCCTTCTTTATTACATACAATATTATTCAACCATAAAAAAGAAAATGTTATGTATATAAATATACATATATAAATATATAAATATACACATATATAAATTTCTTTTTTATGGCTGGATAATATTGTATGTAATAAAGAAGGAAAGCCTGCCATTTACACAAATATATATAAATATATATCACATTTTCTTTATCCACTCATCTGTTGATAGGTAAATATGACTTGGGCTTTTACAAATAATGTTGCAGTGAACATGGGGACACATATATCTCTTCTAAATGGTGATTTCATTCCCTTCAACATATAGCCAGAAGTAGAGTTGCTGGTTCATATGGTAGTTCTACTTTAATTTTCTGAGGAGCCTCCATACTGTTGTCTCTACTGATTGCTCCAATTTACATTCCCAGCAACAGTACACAAGAGTTCCGTTTTCTCCACAGCCTTGCAAAACTTTATTGCCTCATTTACTTTTTTTTTTTTTTTTAATAATAACCATTCTATTGGGTGTAAGGTGATACCTCTTTGTGGATTTGACTTGTATTTTCCTGGTGATTAGTGATACTGAACATTTTTTTAATGCACTTGTTGGTGACACTGTCTTCTTTGGAAAATGTCTGTTCAATTCGTTTACCCATTTCTTAATAAGATTTTTTTTTCACTGTTGAGTTGTATAAGTTTCTTATATATTTTGGATATTAACCTGTTATCAGATAGACGGTTTGCAAATATTTTTTCTCATTTCATAAGTTGTCTTTGTATTTTGCTGATGATTTCTTTTGCTGTGCAGAAGGTTTTTAGTTTGATGTAGTCCCACTTGTTTATTTTTGCTTTTGTTGTTTATGCTTTTGGTATCATATCCAAAAATGTATTGCCAGGACCAAAAAGTCAAGTTTTTCTCCTGTGTGTTTCTCCTGGTACTTTTAGAGTTTGAGGTGTTACATTTAAGTCTCCAATCCATTTTCAAGTTTTCATTTTTGTGAATGGTTTAAGAGTCCAATTTCATTCTTTTGTGTTTGGTTGACCATTTTTCCCAACATCATCTGAAGAAAGTATCCTTTCCCTATTGACTATTCTTGGCTGAAAATATAAGTGGAGGTTACTTCTGGGCTCTCTATTCTGTTTTTTTGGTTCATGCATCTATTTTTATGCCAGTACCATACTGTCATAATTACTATACTCTGTAATAAAATTTAAAGTCAGAAATTTTGATACCTCCAGCTTTGTCTTTCTTAGAATTGTTTTGGTTTCTCAGTCTTTTGTGGTTCCGTGTAAACTGTAAAATTATTTTTTTCATTTCTGTAAAAAAATTCCATTGGAATTTTGATAATGATTGTATTGAATCCATAGACAAGCTTTGGGTAGTATGGACATTTTAACAATATTAGTTCTTCTGATCCAAGAACATGGGTTATCTTTCTATTTTGTGTGTCTTCCTCAATTTCTTTCATCAATATCTTATAATTTTCAGTGTAAAGATTTTTAATTTCCTTGGCCTGCAAAGTTTCCCCTGAAAACTCTGCTGATAGCCTTATGGGGGTTTTCTTATATGTGACAAATTTTTTTCTGTTTCTACTTTTACAATTCTCCCTGCCTTTGATTTTAGACAGTTTTATTTTTAATGTACCTAGGAAAAGATTATTTGAAGTTGAAATTGGAGTGACCTATTAGCTGTATAAAATTATATATCCAATTCTTTCTCCAGATTTGGGGAATTCTCATTCATTCATTCATTCTTTTTTTTTTTTAACGCTGCAAGCAGATCACTTTATTGAGAGCATTATTATTTGATATCTTATTTGTTTTCATAGCTCTAGGCCTCACAATGACTACCTTTACTAGGCTCTTGTTAAACTTCTTTTTTTCTTAATATTTAATTAATTAATTAATTTATAAAAAAACTTTTTTAAAAAGATATTTATTTATTTATTTGACAGAGAGATCACAAGTAGGCAGAGAGGCAAGCAGAGAGAGAGGGGGAAGCAGGCTCCCTGCTGAGCAGAAAGCCCAGTGTGGGGCTCGATCCCAGGACCCTGGGATCGTGACGTGAGCTGAAGGCAGAGGCTTTAACCCACTGAGCCACCCAGGCACCCCTTAAAAAAGATTTTATTCATTCGAGAGCCAGAGAGAGAGAGAGAACAAGCTGGAGTAGGGGCAGAGGGGGAAGCGGGCTCCCTGAGGAGCAGAGAGCCCAATTTGGGACTTGATCCCAGGATCCTGGGCCAAAGACAAACGCTTATCTGACTGAGCCACCCAGGCACCCCATTTATTTATTTGAGAGAGAGAGAGAGAGAGAGAGAGAGAGAGTATATGAGCTGGAGAGGGGGAAGAGGCAGCGGGAGAGGGAGAATCTCAGCAGGGAACCCAACTCAGGATGATCCCAGGGTCCTGGGATCATGACCTGAGACAAAGGCTGATGCTTCACCTATTGAGCCAGGGCATCTAGATGGCTCAGTAGGTCAGCCATTATTTCTTTAAATCATCTTTCTGTCCCTTTTCTTCCTCTCTTCTTCTCTGGGATTCCAATAATGCATAAATTGTTCCTTTTAATGGTTTCCTATAATTCATGTAAGCTTCTTCACTCTTTTGTATTCTTTTTTCTTTTTGGTTCTCTGACTGGATTATTTCAAATAACTTGTCTTCCTATTCAGTAACTATTTCTTCTGCTTAGTTGAATTTGCTGTTTGATTTTTCTACTGAATTCTTCAATTCAGTCACTGTATTCCTCAACTCTAGGATTTCTGTGTGTTTATTTTATTTTATTTTTTATAGTTTCACTGTCTTTGTTAACGTCTCATTTTCTTTTAACTTCTCATTTTGTTCAAATATTGATTTCCTAGTTTTATTTAGTTGCATATCTGTGTTTTCTTGTGGTTCACTGAATTTCATTAAGGGATTATTCTGAATTCTTTGTAGCTTATAGATCTTCATTTCTTTATGACCGGTCACTGATGTTTTATTAGTTTCCTTTGGCAGAAAAATGTTTGGAAATGTTTCCTTTTGGCGTCCTTGATCATTCATTATTCTTGTGATCTCGTGTTAGAGTTTACGCACTTGACAACAAGGCACTCCTTCCGGTTTTCGTAGCTTGGCTTCAGTAGTCAAAACCCTTCACCATTCAGCTTGTCCAGATATTCTAATGGGCCACTCAGTGGTGGCTGGGAGCGGGCTAGCTGTGTGAATCCTTGGGTAGCCTGGTGTGAGGTGGTCAAAAATCTGGTCTACGGTAGTTAGCCTGGCACCAGGTCCAGTTGTGACCCTGAGTTCACAGGTGCCCCATGTAACCTGGCTTCCCAGGCACCGATTGTAACACCTAGAGTCCCAGAACCTACCCAGCACCGCAGGAGCTAGAAGGTGTTAGGATGTACTGGGAGACTGAGTCTGTAGGAACCTGCTGAAATCCAGTGCCACAGGAACTCCCCAGTGCCATGAAAGCCAGCTGATGCTGAGGTGAGCCAAAGCTTGAGTTCATGGGAGCCTGTGGGGAGCCCGGGTTTGTGGTATTCGTTAGAAACCTGAGGCCACAACAGCCACCTCGGGCTGTGGATACATATTTGCCAAGATGGATTGAATCTCTGGATTTTCAGAGACTCTCTAAGAAGCTGGTGCAAAGAAGCCCTGAGCCACCTGGGGCTGCTGGAGCTGACTGGGGCCCAGATGGGCCAGGAACTTGGGTTCACAGGACCCCTTGGGAACCTGGAGCTGAAGAAGATGCCTGGAGCTGTGGGTGCCGCCTGCATCTGCCCAAACTGGCAGGTGCCAGGGTGATCCAGGGGTCTGGAATAACAGGATTCCACTGGGGTCAGGTGACAATCCTTTATAATACTAGCTTTATCTCTCTCTCTCTCTCTCTCTCTCTTTTGCCTTTTCAACTTCTGATCTCACTTCACTTACTGTACTTTAATATTTCTGTCTTCACCTTCCTGTCTCATTCTCCTGCCCTCTTACTTCCATTCTTCTATCCCTCCTCCATTCTATTTATCCCCTTTCCCTTGTTCTTCTCCTCTTTTCTCTGTTCAGTCTTCAACACTCCCCCTCTCGGCCTTCCTTTTTTTACCACCACGCTGGCCCCTTTTGATGTGTGTTATATCTCTATTGTCCTCTATCTGCTTTCCCTCAGCCAGGATGATGATTATCCCAATCACCCACCCGTTTTTAGTATCTTTGTTTGTTTTCAGTGTCTTATCATGGGTGGGCCAAAGAGAAGGATTTCGTTGCTGTCTTATCTAAATATGTGGAACACAGGATCCTGGTTAGAGTTATGTTGCTCTTTTTGTGCATTTTGTCACTGTTTCCTCTTAGGTGAAGCCTATTACTGTGGAAACATTATATAGCTTTACTTTTTTTTAAATAATGGAGAAAAAAAAAAAACAAGCTAACCTTCCTGATCCTCATTTTTTTTTTTGAAAGAGAATGCAGAGTGAGCAAGAGACAACATGAGTGGGGGGAGGGGAGAGGGGAGGGGAAGAAGAGGGAGAGGGAGAAGCGGGCTCCACACTGAGTGGGGACCCCCCCCATGGGACTTGAACCAACTGGGCCACCAAGGCACCCATTTCCTGATGATCTTTAAATATGGTGTAACTGTTTCCAGATAGTTTAGACCAATCTATCAAAATTGTCTAATTATCTGTTGGGAGAAACCATGGATATTATAGAAAAAAGAAGCCATTTGAATTAGTTTTTCTCCCATTCCTCCTGGATTGTGAAGCAATTCCAGTTTTGAAAATTGGTGAAATGCAGAGGAAGCTTGAACAATGACATAGAACCTTAGGATACCTGCTTACTACTGTACTGCATGGTTTGAGTTCATCCAGTTTCCCTTAAAAATGATTATTTGTTTAATTACACAATCTTGGATATAATTTTAAACAAATTATAACACAATACATGAAAATTCAAATGCAAAGATATCTTTGTAAGGACTGAATTTACAGTCTTTTTTTTTCAATATTTCCTAAAGGTAATCAATTCATGATTAGCTACATTACTGTAATTAGTTACATTGTGTGATAGATCTAACTTAATTAATTTTGATGATTTCATATTGAAATTCCAGTGCAGGATCATTTTCTTTTGGTAATTGTATACTACAAAAGTATCATTATCTTTCTTTCATTAATTATTCCAAATGCTTCCTCCCACAAGTTAGAACCATCCTTTGAATTCATAACCATGACAATTTTTCAAAGATAGGGAAACTGTCTGACAGTTCATTGGAATAAGTACCAGTGATGTTAATGAGAGCATATCTGGTCCAAATCTGGCAGATTATTAGGAAACGTGGAAGAGGGACATTAAGACATGAATGGAATAATAGTTGCTGATGAGGTTTAATGAGATATTTTTCTTACAGTTCTGAGATTTTATAATTATTTGGTTGACCTTCCAAATGGCAACATTCAGTAATCATTACTTTTAGTAGTCAACTCATGTTTGAGGTTTCAAATTCAAATTAGAAGTATAAACATAGAAAGTTAACTATGTGTGTGTACTTAAATTTATCACTTTATCAGCTATTTCCACTCTACATCTGGATAAAATTGGCTTCTTAATAAATTAGAAGGGGAGAGAGAAGTGGAGAAGGAAAGGAAGCTTTAGAGACTCAGAAGAAGCTTTGCTGGAGGGTACACTGGGGACACAAAAGGCAATATGGAAGAAAATATCTGTTTTTTCTTTTTTTCTTTTTTTTTAATATCTGTTTTTTTTCTAATTTATATTGTTTCAATATTCTGGGATTTGCTTTTTTACTCCTCGTTGTCCTGGCATTCCTTTACTTTACATATGGAACTTTGAGTATCTGTGAAATCTACATATATATGTATGGATGGCCAACTCAAAGAAAGCACTAAAAGTTGTTATGAGCAAGAGGAAGAATTACACAAATTCACAAATCCAAATCGGTTAATAGCTTTACTTTGGAGGATTTTTAAAGTGTTGGTTTAAAGTATCCAGTGTAACAAAACTTACATTTGCCAAGCTTCTTTATTCTCTTTTATAAAGTGGAACCTGTATATCTAACATACATTTGAAATTGAAACACATTATCTTTCATTGATCAGTAGTTTGTTTTCTTTCAACTGTGGTAAAAGATATAAAACATAAAACTTACAACTTTAACTATCTTAAATATATAGTGAATGCACCCGTGAATGCAAAGGAAGGAGGCAAGATTGAGCCCAGAGAAGCTGGACTGTAATGCAGTCTCAGCAAAGGCCTAAACCAACTCCATAGAGCCCTCATTGCTGTCTTGAGTCAGGGAGAGAGGCCAGGCTTCTATATACCTGTAGCGACTCATAATTGGATGCACACTACCCCGAAAATGGGGTGGGACCATGGACCTGAGGAATCTCTGCAGCCAAATCAATTCCAGAGCTGACAGCTGAGGGCCATCTGGTGGCAATAATCCCAGCAGCAGAGAAAGTGTTTAGTCATGAAGGGGCATCTGGGAAGCACATGACAGCCACAACCTCAGTGCTTTCCCATACACAATTCTCACGTGTTCTGGTAACACTGCAAGATAACTAGGGTGACTCACTACTGGGTATTTACCCTAAAGATACACGTGTAGTGATCCAAAGGGGCACGTGCACCTGAATGTTGTGGCATTGTGGCAGCAATGTCCACAATAGCCAAACTATGGAAAGAACCCAGATGTCCGTCAACAGATGAATGGATAAAGAAGGTGTGGTGTATATATACGATGGAATACTATGCAGCCATCAAAAGAAATGAAATCTTGCCATTTGTAATGACGTGGATGGAACTAGAGGGTATTATGCTAAGCAAAATAACTCAATCAAGAAAGACAATTATCATATGATCTCTCTGATAGGAAGAATTTGAGAGGCAGGGTGGGGGGGTTGTGGGGGGTGGGGGGTGGGAAATGAAACAAGATGGGATCAGGAAGGATACATACCATAAGAGACTTCAAAACTCAGGAAACAAACTGAGGGTTGCTGGGGGGTAGGGGGTAGGGATAGAGTGGCTGGGTTATGGACATTGGGGAGGGTATGTGCTATGGTAAGTGCTGTGAAATGTGTAAGCCTGATGATTCACAGACATGTACCCCTGGGGCCGATAATACATTATATGTTAATAAAAAAAAGGATAACTAGGGAGACTATTATTAACCATGATGCCAATTAATAATGGAATTTAAAGTTTACACTACACAAAGAGCTCATTTATTTTATTTTATTTATTTTATTAAATTTAGAATTAATTATGTAACACTAGCAAAGAATGATAATTCAAAAGCATGTGCTTGTTACTCTTTAACTTGTAATGCATATAGGAATGATTCTGAGTAATTTGATGCTGAGAAAAAAGCCTCATAGAAAACAAAACCAGAAATCAATCTGATATATATCTGATGATTGACAAGGAAGCTCAAATCTCTTGCTGTGATTTAGCATCGACTGTAGCTAATATCTGCAGTTAGATGTTTATAATGCCACTTAGGATGAGGTAACTTGGCAGTAAGATGACTCATAGAGATTCTTCTTTGTCAATTATCTTTATTTTTCCCACTTTTTTGTACATTTTCTTGTACTATAACTTCAGATAGTCTCCTGGTGAGAAATGAAGGTAGGCACAGTAGTGGATCTGTTTTTGACAGCCCGAAGCTCTATGACCCACGCACAATATACTTACCTGCCACCTTTTTGTCAACATCTTGACAAGGTCATCGTGCATTAAAGAGAAACATTCAGGCTCTAACACTCTAATGCTCACTTTTCTAGAAGAAAGTGTGTAAAAAGCTATAATTTTTAACACATCACGATCATGTCTGACTACACAGTAGGCAGTTTTGTTCACTGCAGTGAACTTAATGCATGCAAATACATCAATCAGAAAGTAAAGTGTTCTGAACAATAGAGAGATACGTATTTGAAAGATGCACTGGTTGACCTCTTCATATCACTGAGGCTTAAAACTAAACCAGGCTTTTTTCAAGCATGTTTAGCTGAGGAACCCTTTCATCAAGCAAAGACTGAAAAAAGAGTTGTTTATCTATCATCTATCGATCTAATCTATCTATAGATATTTATCTAATTTATCTAGATATCTATATCTATATCTATCTATCTATCTATCTATCACCTGTCTCTCTATCATCCATCACCTATCATCTATCTATATATCAAGGGCTTGGAGGCCAGTTCATTTGCCCCTCTCTCCAACCCAAGCATAACTAAGACTTTAATCTCTGAGGATCGTGGGGATGCTCTAGGGAAAAGTTTGAAAATCTTTTATTACTATAAAATTTCATAGGTTACTAGGGGACTATAATAGATATGTTCCTCACCCCCAATGACACATTTCAAACATCTATTTTAACACTTAACATCTGTATGAGACTAACTTATACACGCATATTATCTCTGACTATATTTTGATTCAGAATTATGTATTTTTTAATTTTCTTTATCTCTTTCAAAGTTAACTGAATGAAAGTTTGGCACAGGTGCATTGGATTGAACAGGACAAAATTTGATAAATATTATCTTAATATGGCTATCAAATCCTTCCTAGCAAATAAAATTTCTATATTAGTGTTCTGGCCATAAAATCTTAACACTTATGCAGAAAGAATAGGAGCCAAAAGCCATAATTACTATACATCAGAATTTTTTCTTGGCCTTTTACTCTTTATTCTTGGCCTGCAAAGCTTAATATCTGTCTGGGGTACAATTTCCTTAAGGTGATAAGTCAGACAAGAATATCATGGATGAAAGGTATGGGATAGCCAAGAGATTTAAAAAAAAAAAAAAAGGATACACTCTGAAATCACAACACACTAGTAATTTTTTAAAAGATATTATATATTTACTTATTTGAGAGAGAGAGAGTGACTGAGAGAGAGAGAGGAGCAGGGGGAGGGATGGAAGGAGAGGGAGAAACAGATGCCCCACTGAGCAGGGGCCTATGACATGGGGCTGGGATCATAACCTGGGCCAAAGGCAGATGCTTAACCCACTGAGTCACCCAGGTGCCCCATACGAGTAATTTTATAGATAGAACTATCTCATATTTGTTTGTTGGTAAGAGGAGTAGAACTTGGGGATTTCACCTTATAGTGACCATTTCTCTTAGGAATATGTTAAGGTAATCCAATTTTACTACACCTAGGAACCTAGGTTGTTAGGATGTTTCTTTGGCTAGAGTCCATTGACTTCTATTTCTGGATCCTAATGTGCTAGGTATCTACATTCTAAAGAACCTACAAGCTTATGATAGTTTTTTTCCTTATATTTTAAAGTCTTGACAAAGGTGTTATCCTCCATATTTTCTATTTTTAAAAAAATATTTTATTTATTTATTTGACAGAGAGAGAGATCACAAGTAGGCAGAGAGGCAGGCGGGGTGGGGGGGAAGCAGGCTCCCTGCTGAGCAGAGAGCCCGATGCGGGGCTCAATCCCAGGACCCTGAGATCATGACCCGAGCCGAAGGCAGAGGCTTTAACCCACTGAGCCACCCAGGCGCCCCCTCCATATTTTCTAAAGCTCCTTTCTTAACCTATAATCTTCCCAATTGTCTAGTATACACATACAGAGAAAAAGAATATATATTCACATACATGAATAATAGACATGCCATCCATATATATAATATGAATATAATAATATATATGACATGTATAATATAAATATAATAATATATATGAATAGTATGATATATATGAATGCCTATTACTCACTCCCATATTTTAAGTGTGATAAGATGAAATCATATGCATAAAACCTATGCACATATATTTTACAGTATAGTATTTTATAATTAGGCTGATAATCCCAAGGAAAAGTCCAAGTTCATTAAATTTATAAACTCAATCCTCTATCATGATAATGAATAAAAAAATGTTAAAATCAATAGAATGCATAAATCAAGGTTTTAAATGTTTGTATGAAAGTATATCCTTAAAAACAAGTAAATAAGCAATGAAACAACAATTTTACAGTTAATTACAGCAATTTATTAGTGTTTTGTATTTCATCATTCTTCTTGAAAAGCTGTCGAGCTCCAACAGAGGTATGCTAAACCCATTATGAAGAACCACAATGGCATTTATATAGACTTACAGTGTTCACCAGTTCCTCCAATAAACATTTATGAAGCACAGGACATTTCTAAAATTTTGCATAGAAGATGAAGAAAATTAAGTGTACACCCCATTGGGATTATGATTAGTAAGCTTTCTTAAGGAAACTTAATATTGCCCACTGTTAAATGATTGAGAAAGGGACGCCTGGGTGGCTCAGTGGGTTAAAGCCTCTGCCCTCAGCTCAGGTCATGATCTCAGGATCCTGGGATCAAGCCCTGTATTTGGCTCTCTGCTTGGTGAGAAGCCTGCTTCTCCCTCTCTCTCTGCCTGCCTCTCTGCCTACTTGTGATCTCTCTCTCTGTCAAATAAATAAATAAAATCTTTAAAAAAAAATGATTGCGGAAGAACAAAAGAATCCCAGATCTGAAGGATTTGGCTTCAAAATTATTTACTTTACGTAGGATAATAGCATGTGCTTAACTTCATGCATATAAAGTGTAATTCAATTTATATAATAACACGCTAAATTGACATTGAAGACTCCATTGCTCTCATCTCAGGTATTCTGCCTATGTGTGTCTTCTATTGAGGTTTCAAACTGTTGACACAGAGACTTTCTTAACTCACTGTCTTTAAGTTAAAGTAGACTGATATTCAAGCAAACAGTCTATGACTTGAAAAATCTGTCTTCTATAAAAAAATTATTTCTTATGTATAAGGTTAAGACAGCCTTGATCAATTTGAAAAAGAGTCTTACACATTTATGTAAGTGTGTGGCTTATATGTATGTTCACATTATAATACCTCATTCAAATTTTGATGTCATTGAGTTCAATGATTTTGAAAAGTGAAGTATGTTTACTCCCACTTTTAGAAAATGGAGTATGAGAATAAAGAATCAAAAATCCACTGGAAAACTAGGATTTGACCTAGTTTATTTTGTTTATCTTTTTATGTGAAGTACCAATGTATTTTCATTTATTCATTTATTCGCTATTTAAGCAATAGCGAGGAGAATGAATATCAAAAATTCAAAAATTTTAAATTGGCTCCATTTCTATGACTTTAAAATGGAGTCATCATTAAGTATTTATTCCATAAAAGAAGCAGACAAAAATTCACCCTGGCTTGCTCCCAGGTCACTACTCTGGCTTGGCTCTCACTGGTCTTGAGGAGGGAGAAGCCAGGAACAGCTGAGCCAAAAGGAACATCCAGAGAATCATTGTCATCACAACAAGGCTAATAATGATAACAGCTGCCAAAAGGAAAGACAACAGTGATGATACAGGTGCCAAAGCACTCAATAGTTTTGTTGAGTCTTGGAAGTTATGCATAGAATTCTGTGTGATCACAGTGTTGTAGCACTGGGAAACTATGGTGTGTTTAATCATCCCTCTGGCATACTCTAGTTTCTTTTCTGTCAGTGTCATACTTGCCTAGTCTTTTAAAGATTTCAGCTTTAAGTAAGAAAAAAAAAAAAGAAAAAATGTAAAAGCCTGCAATTTTGCAAGGACTGAATTTCTAATGGAATGACATTATAATAGTTCAGTTTCAAGCAATGGTAACAGTTAAAATTAACCAATAAACCTGACAGCATATAGAGCGATCTTTAAGTACAAGTGAATTCACTACTAGCTGTCATCCAGGCGCAGAAAAGCTGCATTGCTAATGCTATTTCTGAACTTAATTCAATATTTTATAAAACTATGTCTCTCAAAATGACAGCAAGCAATAAGGAGCTGCATAATGTTTTACTTTCACGATTTAAATGGAACATTTTTTAAATGATAAAAAAATTCCCTGACTCAAATAAATGATATAAACCAGCAGTTTTAATTGCCTTTGGCTGAATGTAAAAGGAAAACCTATAAAGCATTATTATATGGTCAACATTTATAACGATAAGCTCAAGAAAGTCAGTGTCATTTACATTTGCTTTTAAGAAAAACTGAAAGTCTTTGAACACATTTATGATTCAGATTCCAACAGAATTTTGGGGGCAGTAAAATGGCAGCTAGAAAAGACAAGAGTATGCTAGTAACAAGAGTATGCTGGTATAGATCAACATAGGCACTTATATGCCTATAAAGATTCCATTTCTTATGCTGGGAAAAATAGTTCTACAGTGCAATATGGGACATAGGAAAAAGCCTTATAGAACGTTAAATTTGTTTCATGTTGGGATGAGCATAGACGGGCCTGCTGGAGTGTCCGTGCAAGAAGATTCATTGGATTACATAAATTAAAGGAGTAATACAGTCCATTTGATTGAATCTCCTATTTAAAGGTAAGAAACTTAAATCCTCCAAAAGTCAAATTAATTTCCCAAAGTGACAAAAAGGCACATGAAAACAGAAATCAAGTCCAAAATATAGTTCCTCATTCTTTTTTTTTTTAAATTAATTAATTGATTTATTTTTAAGTAATCTCCACACCCACTGCGGGGCTCAAATTCACAAACCCAAGATCAAGAGTCGTTTGCTCCACTGACTAGCCAGCCAGGCGCCCCGGTCTTTCCTCAGTCTAAATTCTTAACATTTTACCTGGAGGGCTAAAGACATAATGCTATTCATTCAATGAATATTTCTTAAGATGATTAAATTAATTAAACCAAGGACTAACTTTAAAAATATTGTCTATGGGGCGCCTGGGTGGCTCAGTGGGTTAAAGCCTCTGCCTTCAGCTCAGGTCATGATCTCAGGGTCCTGGGATTGACCCCACATCGGTATCTCTGCTCAGCAGGGAGCCTGCTTCCCTCTCTCTCTCTGCCTGCCTGTCTGACTACTTGTGATCTCTCTCTGTCAAATAAATAAATAAAATCTTAAAAAAAATAAATAAAAATATCGTCTAGAAGCTAGATGGCTAGTAAATACATATCAAAAGAATGATCGTATTGCAAATGTGCAATGTCCAAGGATAGAGCCCTGCTTTGGGGTCCTAGCTCAGCAGAGAGTCTGCTTCTCCCTCTGCCCCTCCCCCTGCTTGTGCTGGCTCTCTGGTGAATGCGCTGTCTTTCAAATAAATAAATAAAATCTCAAATAAAAGAAGTAAAGTTGAAATGGCAAATATTTATGCAAGTAACACCAAAGGTTCTATTTTTAATTCCAGTAAATTGACAGAGTAACTCAGTCATGGAGAATTATCTAAATGTGTTATAGAACTGTAAACAGGAAACTTTCAATTAGTGGATTTTTAATTGGACCCAGCTGCAGCCTGTGGCAACAGTACCGCTAATATTTGTAGTTACCGCTATTAGGAAGTACTATCACTAGCATCACCTTATTTGACTATGGTTTTAAAGCAGAGGCAACTGGAGCTTTAGAGTTTACACTCTTTCCCTCAGATAATATAACTTGAAAAATGCAGCATTAGAAATTGACCTCTAAATCCTCTTCTCTTGCTTTTCAATCATATCACTCATTGTTTTTGCCAACTGCTTACCTCTATTGCATTGTTAGGAAAACCTACGTGAACTGAATAGAGTAATCAATCAATAGTGCTCAGTAGCTAATTTATGGCTATGGCTCTGTATTGTCTACACATACTAGTACATACACCCATAAAAACCTGTGTTCTGAACACAGTACACTTTGAAAATATTTTCATTTATATGCAAAATTGATCTGAATAGTGTTAGAGCTAATGAGTTGTTCTTAATTAGTAGGCCACGTGGTGAACTCCCATAAACCTGTTCACACGTTCAGCTATGGTGCACATTGGATGACAAACTGTAAAAGCTATACAGCACCTTATCTGACCCATAGCCGTAGTGCACTCTGCCAGCCTTCTCCTCCCGTTGCCTGTGAATGCATTACTTTTCTTCATGGCCATGAAATAAAACACGGGCATTTGGGTATTCAAGATTTGTTCAGATGAAATTCCAACTAAGAAGCAAAAATAAGAACTTAGTGGAAACAGGAAGAAGTATGAGTTTGTTGCATTCAGATTTGTAAGATATCAGGGCTGACTTCCTCAGGTAGATTCAGAGTCTCTGAAGATGATTTCTGTGATTACGGTCATACACAGTCATCTCTCTCCCTGGTCATCTCCCTAGTACGGTTACATTTACAATGAGTGCCCGGGCTGTTAGGGATTAGAGTAACAGATAAAGGTAAACTGGGGACATGCTGAACTGATTCTTTTCTCCACTCTTGCAGTTTGAAAATGCAAATGTTATCTTGGAGAGAATACACAGAAATCTAATTTGAAGATCTTTAAAATATACCCTTTGGCAATTTAGCAGTTGTGAGTACTAAGTGTACCTAATTATATTCTCTCTGCTACTTAAATTGACTCTTGAAAAAATATAATCTTTTCTGCACTTAGGACATTTTCTGACTAAGCAGATAAACATTGGGCTGACAGATCTAAGTGTTAATACATAAAGGGAAATACTGTGTATCATCTCCCTGCCTCCGGTTCATCCTCCACGCTGTCCCTGGGGAATCTTTCCCAAATGTGAATGTCACCATTTTATACATTTCATTAATATTCTTTAATTATTTTACATAATAGCATTGTCCATCACCTATCTTCTCATGTGGCTCCTCAAAAATTGTATTAGTGGTTCTTTGCAGTGATGCGCTGAGAAGGGTTCTGAGGGCAAAGGACAACCTGGAGAAAATGTGCCATAAAAAACTTGCTGGTATCTGTTACACAGAATGGAGCAGGGAGTGTGAATACCTTTTAAATGCATGTGAATTTGTGGTTGGCAGCTCTCTGGCAAACCTTCAGCTTTAGCTCTTCTTCCTCCTCCCCCTGTGGCATAGCCACATGAGTGTAGTCAAGAGTTCTTGAAAGAACCCTGCCGTCTGAGCTTTGATTGTTCAGGTTCTTCATTCTGCTTGGAATTCCCTGCCCTGCAGAAATCAGGCTGGCCAGCCTCTGGATCTTGGAAGGCTGAACTCAATCATCCCTCTACAAAGAAATCTCCCCTTACTGCTTCATTGTTGCTTCTGTTACACTTAGTGCATCAAGCACTTCATTCATTTTGCCTTTTACTCAACAAATGTTATGTTGATTAATGTAATCTATGCAGGACCTGTATGTATGATTGTGAATAACATGCAAGTATATGCAAGGAACTGTATGTATGATTGTGAATAATATAGAGATGCTTCTATGAATATGCTTAGCCAAGGCTCCCACAACTTTGGGCTGCTTCTTTTTTTTTTTTTTTTAAGATTTATTTATTTATTTATTCGACACAGAGAAAGAGAGAGATCACAGGTAGGCAGAGAGGCAGGCAGAGAGAGAAGGGGAAGCAGGCTCCCCGCTGAGCAGAGAGCCCGATGTGGTGCTGGATCCCAGGACCCTGAGATCATGATCTGAGCCGGAGGCAGAGGCTTTAACCCACTGAGCCACCCAGGCACCCCTACTTCTGTTAAATATTCGCAACTATAGTACAGGGTTTTATTTACTTCTGTCTCTTATATTAAAATACAAGCTCTTTGGAAAACTGATTAGAGCATATGTTTATTTGTATTCTGAGGATTTAGCATAGGGCCTGATATAATGTAGGTGTGTAAAGCTTTTTAGTGGGACTCAATTGATTTAATAACACATTGGGATAGGAGCCCTTAATTGTATTTATTTTCTTCAACCCAGTTATCCATGCCTAGATTACAACCTTACATGACTTACAATACAGGCTCTATAGTGGGTCATGGGAGGAAAATGTGAGGAGGCAGGACTACTGTTGTGACTGACAGACCCTAATGTTAACACCAAGAGTATTTACTGCCAGAAAAGGCACATTTTGTAAATTTGGGTAAAGATATTTGAATCTTCTTTTAGAAATGTAAATGAGTCTTCTTACTTAAAAGGATGTCTTTAAAATGACTTAAGCAATTATATTTAAGACCTTAGAAGAAACAAGTGATAACTGAAAAATATATAGAATACCCAGAGAAAGATAGTAATAGGAATCTATCAATAAAAGTCAGTGGGAAAAAACTCAACTCACTGCTTCGTATTATCAATATGCTTTCAAAACATAGGAAAAACTCAGACTCTATTTAGAATTAGAATGGAAAGAGAAAAAGAAGGAATCATAGGCAATTCATTATTTTACATGTTTGTAACTAAATATATATTCATAGATTACTTATACAGTTCGGCTTATAAAGATATTCAGCTCTGTCCTTCCTAGGGGCAACATACAGAAAATGAACAAAAGGGCTTTGATTTACATACGTGTGCTGGAGCTCCTTTCCTCAAATTACAAAGTGGCTTGAATAAGCCACCATTTTGTCCCTCTCTTGTGAATATAGAAGATAAACAAAATTCATTACTCTTTCTCTGTCTCTAGCTCTTGCTGTCTCTGTGTCTCTCTCTCTCATCATACACATATTGTCTAATCTAGTTAATAAAATAAGGCCTTTAAAAATATGTTGCTGAGAAATTTCAATTTATAGGATCTGAAGTTGAACATAAGTATCTCCTTCCCATTTTTCCACTTATGGCATTTAAAGTACCTAAAGTACTTTATAGATCAACTTACTAGAACTGGATCTGTCAAAATTCAGACTACTTAATTGTTAACATTAGTAATTAATAAATGATTAGCTTATGCTGTTTTTTATAATTTAAACTTAAGGCATATAAAATAAACCATAGCCATTTAAAACCATTTTTTTTGCAAAAGAGGTTTATTCTTTAATACATTTTATTTATCTTTATTTCAGCATAATTGTTTTTAGTTAATTTGTTAGGAAAAGAGTGCTGATTCAAGACATATGAATGGCCAGAAACAGGGAAATCTGTAAACCATGTCAAAGTAAAAATTGATGATGTTAAACTTGAAATATTTAGTGATTGGCCTGTCAGGTAAAACATTATGAAATGCAAAATGTATCATAAATTACAAAGTGTTAGTTTTATAATTTTCAGTGAACTGGTTATTTGTACTGAAGTCGAGATATCAGACAAAATTGCAATGCTAGGTAGGTAGATAGATATTGGCACAGTTATAGGTAAATGTAAGAACAGGGATAAATACAGTTATGTAGTTATAGATGCACATGTGGATTTAGATATATAGAGGGATATAGGTACATATGTAAAACGTTAATGAGCCTTCTCCACTACACAAAAATCCATGTAATATCATAGGAATATGACTTATTTTCAAGACATGCCTACTATACAATCCCATGGATACATTCAAAATTAACCTACTATGGGATTGCCTCCTAAAATATATGTATGCTTCCGGGGTGTCTGGGTGGTCTAGTTGGTTAAGTGACAGATTCTTGATTTCTGCTCGGCTTGTGATTTCAGGGTGGTGAGATGGAGCCTCACCTCAGGCTTTGTGTTTAGCACGGAGACTGCTTAAGACTCTCTCTCCCCCTCCCCCTAAAATAAATAAATAAATAAATCTTTTTCAAAAATAGCAAGTTTGGGCCAGATGATCTCCAACATCCCTCTAACTGATAACATAAAGTTTTACTTCTCTGTTAGTATAATTGGCTGAATTCATGCATGGCTTTTGATACTTGTGAGGGGGAAGATTTGGGAGGGGGAAGGGTTTGCTTCTTAAATTTTTGAAAATTCATATAAAACTCCACTCTGTAGTTTTCAGTCTCTTTCTATCTCTGTAATACTACACACAGTAGTGACATTTTCCTCTTTCGAATCCCTATGCGACTTCATATTTCCTCCTCTTCTTGCAGCTACCTTTTACCATTGGCATCTCTCTAAAACATTTTTAACCTTTTTTTCTCATTTAAATCCAGGATGACTCTGCATGCCAGGCTTGCGGATACCGACCAAGGCACGTTATACCTGTCGTTGCTATACAATTACCAATATTGGCTCCTTACGCTAGCAAGAGTATCCGGGTTTGAATGATCAATTGCATAATCATTCAATCAATAAGCTTTTTTGTCACTTTAAATAAATTGCCTACATTTTCCAAATCCTGACAAGGTGTTCCTGCCATTTCCTTTGTTTCACAGAAGCCAGCTCCAACTTGAGTAGAGATTTATTTCTGGTACTCTCCTCAGAGGGAAGTGTCTTTCTCTCCCAAGGTTCGACAGACAGGAGGAGAGTTGATACTCTTTACCTCTGAATTGTCACTCTCAGATTGCTCTATTGTTCTATAAATTTCTCTGCTTTAAGGCTCGGGTAAACATCTAAATCTATACCATCATTTTACCTTTCTGTAATGGTATTATCTACTAACACTCTGGTTTCTCCCAATTTTTGAAAGATGGCCCCAAGATGGGATCCATTCTTGCTGACAGACTGACACTGGTCTGGATAGCCCAATTTAGAAACCTAGCCATAAGAATTTGTTATCCTCAAAAGAGTGACATCTTTTTTTCTGTCAACTATTGCAAAAGTATTTCCAACTCACATCTATAATATTATCTCACTCAGTAATATCCCAAGTCTAAAATCTTGAATTGTTATACCTCACATTCTAACCTCAAATACACATCATTTTTATTCCCTGGTATTTATGTTATGTTCATTGAGAGCACAACTGCAATACCCTTCTGTTTCATTTTTATTTTTTCTTCTCTTTTCTTTCTTCCCATGTCTTTTCCATTTCTTCAACCACTGTACATTTCAGTAAGAGACAAATTTGGATACCATCCTCTTCAGGTCATTCAGCTACTATTATAGTCTTCATTTTTAACTCCCCTGCACATACCGTTGTTTGTTCTTTTCAGCATACAAATACTCACACCTCTTCCAAAACAACAAAACAAACAAAAAAACTAGTATTTCATAATCTACTCTAGCTATCTTCCTTCTTCATTCTATTCTCAAATTTCTTAAGAAAAATAACTATCAATGGACCCCTTCTTACCTCTTATTACTCTTCAATATACACCCTGTCACTATAACATCTCACAAAACTTAACTCATCTAAACCACTACTTATCTCTTGATTAATACATTCGGTCTTGCCTCTGGGCTGAGTTTGACATTGTCAGTTGCTTCCTCACTGAAATTCTCTCTTTCTCTTTAATTTGATTATATCACTCCTGCCCATTAGTTCTTAGGTAATTTTATAGAATTTCCTACTTTCTACAACATTTGAAACTCAGCAGTTCCCAAGCTTCTGTTCTCAGTGTCTTCTTTCTTTTCTCACACTCTTCTGTGAAAAAGATGCTTTTTATTCAGAGTAAAAGGCAAAGTCCTTACAAAAATCTACAAGGCTGTAATAAAAGTGGTGACCCAAGTTACCCTTTAGGACTAAAGTAGTAATTTCGCCCACTTCTGTTTTCAGCTTTTCTCTCTTCCCAGAAAGGGCCTCAACTGAAAGGAGGGTAGGCACACTGCACTCCTTATGCCTGGATGCTGAAGTATACCATCCTGCTAGTCCTCTCAAAGGGGAACAACTCTGAAGGGCCATCCCACCTTCATAGCTCCCCTCCCGAGGTCTCCCCACATCTTATCATGCCTCTTAGCTTTCCTATAGCAGATTTTGATCCCAAGACATTTGCTAATAAACTTTCTGTGTGCTAATTTACACGTCAAAGTCTGCTGCCCAAGGAAACGAACCTGTGACATTTAGTACTAGAGTTGTCTTAGAAACAGGTGCTCCAATGGGATTGTGGAGTTGGATCATCCATAATGAGGAATCCTTTTGCGGGCAGCACATACAGCACATATAGCCCCTGAGTAACGTAGCATTACAATTGTTAACACTTTTACAGTGCCAATTTAAAATGCTTTACCAGAGGATAGAAATGTACCAGATGTTGTTTAATATGGGAGAAATAGGAATTATGAAGGTAACTGAATTAAATGATAAGGGGAAAGTGATGCTTTATTTTAAAAAATATTTTATTTATTTGAGAGAGAGAGTGTGCACAGAAGGTGAGTGAGAGGGAGAAGCAGACTCCCCGCTGAGCAGGGAGCCCAGTGTGGGGCTCTATCCCAGAACCCTGAGATCCTGACCTGAGCTGAAGCTAGATGCTTAGCCGACTGAGCCACCCAGGTGTCCTAAAAGTGATGCTTTAGAAACTAAGTATGATTAATAGTTAAATAAAAGCTTAGTGTAAAAGCAAGAGAGCCCCCTTGAGAGCTTGTAGAGAGACTCTAATCTCGTGAATTTAAAAGGCAAAGAAAGCTGAGCTCCAGAGATTAATTCTCAACCAAGACAGATCTGCTATGCCATAGTTAGGTCCCAACTGAGAAACAAATTGGATCTTGGGATATGGGAAAGGCATATGTAGGTTGATATATTTGGGTGGCAGAAATGATCCACTCTTATTAAAGGTTAGCACTTTTACCTTGTTTGAAAATGATTAACAACCTCTGTCCTTCAAGACAATATATGCTTTCTCAGGTTATTACCCACATTGACCTCCTGTACACTTATCAATAACTTGGGTTAAATAATATAGCTAACTGGTTAGATCGGCTAAAGAAGGAAGTTGCTGTAGCATCAGTAGGAGAAGGGAGTATATATGGGGCTGGATGCTGGGGGTGCTGATCAAAGAACGCAGATCACAAAATTGGATATGGAAGACTTGGTTGTTTTAGGTGCAGTCTCCTAGTGCACAGAATTAAATGCACTGGCAATAACTCAAGGAAATGATGTTAATACACTTATAATGGCTATTAAAATTCTCACTAAGAAATATTCATTCAAGAAAATCTATTAAATGTCATTAAGGACAATGAAAGTCTGTGGCACCTTAGTCTGTGATTTGCTCTCTTCTCTCCTACCCCCCAGCTCCATTTTATGGAAGCTCTACAAAACGTTCTCTTTTGCAAGCAGATGTAACTGAATGGGTGAGATTTCCCCTCTACCCTCAACTCCTAATTCAGACTATAATTTTACTCCTGAAGGGGGAGGCCACCAGTAGTATTTCCATCCCCTTTCTCTTGCTTCATATTGCAGAAACTTTATTCCAGACTGACATGGCCCTGTTCAACCCCCAATCATAGAATGGGAGCTCTTCTCCAGGTGTCTTAGACCAAGAATACCAGGGATATGATCATCTTAACACAAACTTGCTTGTAAGGTAGACATTCCGTGTCAGGAAGAGTAAGCCAATTACATAAGGTCTGCAAGTCCATTCATTGCTTACTTGTAGGTTAAGGTAACACTCTGGAAAAAAAGTCTCCACTCCCCAACACTGATATAGTGGTGAAGCGATTCTTCCCAGAGGAAAAGGCAGGCCATAAACATGAATAGATATGTGGTTCTGGGTAAGGGAACTGATTTATTTGGAACAGAGCTTGAAGACTACTTGCCTGAGAATATTATTAAAAAGACAATGGTAGATCATGGTGGAGAGTAATTAAGAGAAGGCTGGTAGTCCCAAGATACAAAGAAAATAGTAGAGCAGCCATAACTTCAGTAGCGTTATTAGGAAAAGAGACCTTCAAGAAGAGTCCTCTCAGGATCACACTCAAATCCAGGGGTCAGGAAGGCTTGCATATATGCTAAGCTGCACCCACTCAGGAGCAGTTAGACCAGGGCATGGGGCAGACCTGAAAGTATTCCCACATCTCACTCAGATCCATCAACTCAGAAGGAAGCTTCACTCATTTCATTTGAAGTGAATCATTTCATCATCACTTCATTCATTTGAAGTGAATACACTGGGTCTACACTTATCACCAGATTAGGTATCTGATCTCCAAAGCCATAAGTGGAATGGCACAATTCCCACATGAGTTCCTTGGCTTGGGGCAGGGGAGGTAGTAAGAAAATTTACAGTAAGAAAAGCCATCTGGAAACTTCTGAAACTGTTCTCTCTTCCTCTCCCAACTTGGCCAGTATATGAAAATGAAAGACTACTACCACACTAAAAACCTAAAAGATGCAGAGGTGGTGATACCCATATTTTCATTTCACTCATCATTTTGGCCTGTATAAAAACTTGACAGATGCTGGAGAATTACTATAAACTACCACAAAGTGAACCAAGTAGTAGTCCTAACATCAACTGCTCAGCCAGTTGTAATATCTTAGTTACAGTGGATTAATATGGCTTGGGATACATGATATGTGGCTATTAATCTGACAAATATATTCTTTTTCATTCCTATCAGAAATGTGGATCAAAAGGAATACAAAGTATGTGTCTATATGGCTACCAATGAACATGGATACTTTGGGCACCGTGTACCAATGGATCAGCAGAAAAGAAGAAAAAATGTGCCTCCCAGTAGGGATAATTGACACTAATCATCATTATAAGGTAAGGCTGATGTTACACAGTGAGGCATGGAAGGATATGACTCAATCTTAAGTCATTCACTTAGGTGCCTATTGGTATTCCCTTGCTCAGTTTGATGACGAGTGGACAAGTTCAGGAGTCATGTTTTAAGAACCAGAAGAATCAAGGTCTTAGACCCTTTAAGGGATAGGACTCTGGGTCACTCTAGCATGTACGCATGTATGACTTTTAATAAATACTACATTTATGTAATTATTGTATTTATTATTTTTGTTTCTGCTCTAAAATTATAAGCTCAACTACCTGTCGAAATTATCACCAGGATCACTTTTCCAAACATGCATCTCCTTTCATACTTCTTACATATTAATAATGTACTAATCTCTCTAGAAAGTCAGTAGCTATCCTGAGGCATATTTATTTATGTCAACTACCTTTCCAAATTATCCCCAAATTATCTTCAACTCCATAGTTATTTTCTTAACATTAGTTCTCACATTTTTCATGGATTAAATGTGTTCTAGATATTCCCTTTGATCTCAAATTCAAACCTTCACTAATTCTTTCTCTATAAAAAAACCCGTCCAAATTGACTCTTACCATTCTCCTGCTTAAATTCATGTCAATCCAAATTTCTTATCTTACTAAATCATCTGTTTTTTTCCCTGAAAAAAGTACATGCTCTTATTGTGTATTAGTTAAGATATTTTTGGTTGTAAGAAACAGACTGATAGCCAAATGTAGATTAAAAGGCATCTGATTATCTCTCATAATAAAAATTTGGAGATGATCAATTCCTAGTTCAGCCATTCAAAAATATCAACAATGATCCAGGTGTTCTCCAGCTTCCTTCTTTATTATCCTTAGTAGGTAACTTTTTGTTCTTAGGTTTCAATCTCCATGCAAGGAAAGGAATCACCATAACGCCATGAAAATAACCCATGGGAAAGATGAGAGCATCATTAATATGAATCTGCACTCATTTTATCAAGAAAAGGAGTCTTTGGGCACCTGGGTGGCTCAGTTGGTTGGGCAACTGCCTTTGGCTCAGGTCATGATCCCAGGGTCCTGGGATCAAGTCCCGCGTCGGGCTCCCAGCTCCTCGGGGAGTCTGCTTCTCTCTCTGACCTTCTCTCCTCTCATGCTCTCTCTCACTTTCTCTGTCTCTCTCAAATAAAGAAACAAATTCTTTAAAAAAAAAAAAGAAAAGGAGTCTTTGCTAATAGACATGTGTAGCTTCTTCCTCACATTTCATGACATGCCTGCTTTGAGATAAATCATGTGCAAGGGAGATCAGGTTTGATAAAATTTGCTTAAAACGAGACTTTCAAAAAACTTTCTTTCTTTCTTTATTTATAACATTTATCTATCTATATTTATTTTAAAAGAAAATTTATTTTTATTATGATCTTGATGAAGAAATACCTTAGTATTATTCATGCATCTGAGAGATTCTGTGATATATAATATGTTATAATATTAATGCAGAATATCAATATCATATACATATTATTGGTTCAATATTATAACAGATATAATCTATATTAATATACGTGATATAATGCTTAAAATATATAATTATTTATATGGAATTCTATTTTATATATTCTATCTTATCTAGTTTTGTTAAATGGCAATGATGATCTAATCAAATGTTTTAACAACTAACTGAGTAAACACTTGTGCTTTTACTTAACAGTGGGAAAGAACCAAACTGAATTATTTCTATGAGGGTTAGAGCAGAAGAGTAACTTCTTAATGCATGCTGTCATGCACTTTGTTGCTTGAGTGGTTTCTGAACAAAACCGAGGTTTTTTGAACAATGAAGAAGGGGGATATTGACTGTTAGGTAATGGAATATACAGCATGAGCTATTATTTGCATATTCATAACCTGTGTTTTTGGTTTTTCTTGGCTTAATTACTAAAATCACGTCAAGGTCTAGAAGCGCCCCTTTCTGTTTAAGTTGTATTTGATTACCACAAAATGGATTAACTGTCTTTCTTGTGGTCTCTCACAGTAAATTTTCTTTACCTTGATAATGTCTTGTTCGAACCTTCAGTGTAATTGTTAGTCGAAGGTCATACTTCCTTTTTTTGTTCTTTTTTTTTTATACCAAACTCTGAGCTTCCTATAGCTTTTGTTATTATTTACTCATTTCTATTCACTCACCTCCTAATAGAGTACCTGGCATCTATATTTAATGTTTTCTGAACAATGGAATTAATATATTTTGGGTAAACCTTCAGTTTATATGAAGTTTCTAAATGTTTCCTAATTTTACTGTATGGTCATAATGGACACTTTATCATATATAGTTTCAAATATTGATATACTACAAAGTGGATTGGGCATAGCAGTTCCCACTAAAAACCTTCTGATGTGTAAAATGAATTAGCTATAACTTTTGTGGTCTCTTGTGCTACATTTTTCTTACTTTGATCATGGCCTGTTTGTATGGCAAGCACTATAGGGAAGGGAGAGTAGGAAGTTATTTTTACATAAGATATTTATATATTATGAAGAATGAAGGACAGAGATCTCTGGAAATGCTCAAAATCAAGCTTTGTTTTATCAGATAGATCACAATTTCATATTCACAAACACCTTGCAATCTGCATGTATCGCAATTCCAATACATATTGGTGGGATTTGCTTTTGTGTTTTTTTGTTGTAATCAAAACCTGAACAAATGTATCAGTTCTTGTATTCTGAAACCCAATATTTTTCTCGAAATTTTAGAATAGCTTCACTTTTTGGAATAATTTATATTTGATTTGTAATAGAAGTTTAATACACACATACACACATTTATACAGAATTTTGTGCATTGAAAATAATACGCACTTATGTGGTGTAAATAAGTACAGTTAATTAACTGGCATTTTGTGGCTGAAGCTACAGAAATGAAGCAGATATCTCTGCCTTCGAAATGTCTGAGACAATTGTTTTATTATTTAAATTAGTTAAATCAGAATTAACTAGAAAAATTAAAATAACTGAGTACATGTAATTACTTAAGCACTCTGGTGAGTTGGGGTAGATGCTGAAGAAAATAATAATCTTCATTATATTCCGAATTCTTTAAAAAGAATCAGTTCTTAATGGTAGCTCTGTTTTGTTCAAAAATAGAAATTGAAATATTTATTGGATGTTTTTTTCTCCAGTGGATTTTTTCTTACCACAAAGGGAAAATGGACTAAAATAAACCTTTTTTTAAAGAGTTAGTATTTGTTTTCTCTGTTTGACATATTTGTATATGTCTATTTTTTA
>CM052798.1:122869729-122983397 GCA_028533885.1 Nasua narica | reverse complement strand
GAGCTAGTCATCAGCTAATGAGAAATAAAACACCAGCATAAAACCTGCCAATATCATATGATTGATCTTTTATTTTTTGGTGTTGCTAAGTACATCGAATATGCTAAATATACATACATTATGTGTCGAACATGATTTTGGAGATTGTTCTCTATGGTTATTAGGTAGCATATACATAGCTGTGTTGGTAATCCAGTTCACCTGTTGCTGTCATTCTTCCCAATGGCCTTGTGACACTACCAAGAGCTCTTCATAAAAACTCAGCTTGGGAGTTATGATCATATTTGTTGATTCTTCTATTATGTCACTTAATTTTACAAAAATTCCTTTTACTGTTGTTCCTTGTAGCAGTTGGATTTTCAGTGTATGAGGGGCTTCTTTCTCCAAAGTTCACAAGGTACTTATTCTGAGTATTTAATAAGAAGTTTGGTAACCACTTCATGAAGTAGTTCTCCAATGATAGCTGAAAAGCATAACTTCTTGGGGGAATATATCAAACTGTGCAGCTCTTCATTATCATTTTATGTTTACAAAGATTATGCATATTAAGATTTCTAAAATAAATTAATTTCCCCATTAATAACTTCCATGCTCCATTGAAACACATTATTTGTGACTAGTGTTTTCTCAGTGTTACCTGAAATATTTATTGTGAAACATATGAAAATAGCTTTACTCTTGGGAGAGCTTTGTTGTTTTTTTGAAAGTATATGTCCTGTAACTCTCCTCCTCAGGATTAACATTCACTCACTTTACCTTAGAATGTTGGTAGTGCAACAGGATATTTCCCTGGAAAATTCCACTCATTATCTTCTGGAGAAAATGTAACCTAATTCTTAAATGATACTAAGCAGATTACTCAGGTCAGAAGAGACAGGAGAGCAAACTTTTCTGAGAGATTATGAAAAAAGGTTTAACTCAACTAATAAACTGTACATCTTAAAAAGTTCTTAAATTTAATACATTAAAAATACAGATTATCAAAATTGAGGGAAAAAGAGTTCCTCTTCTTTGAATTTATTCCTTTTAAATTTTGCAACCAGAGCCAAGTCATTTGTAGTCATTTCTCTCTCTCTCTCTCCCTGGGTCTTTGTCTTCATCTTTGTTTCTCTTCCTCTCTTTCTCTCTCTCTGTTCTCTGTTGTCTTCACTGCTTGTTTTTCTTGTTTTTTGTTTGTTTCTTTGTTTTGTTGTTGTCGTTGCTGTTGACTGGTTGGTTTTTAACCTCAGGAACAGAGAGTTGTTAATCACACTACTTAACTCATGGTAGATTGTTCAATTAGTCCATTATTCTGTTTAAAGACTTTCACAGTTTTCATTAATTGTTTATTCTCTCTTAACTGAATTCTTCATCTCCTTTCCCAGGCCCATCTGCAACATCCTAATTGGGGAGTCTGCTGTCTGGGTTCACGAAACACCGACTTACTTTTATTCATTTACTTTTTAAAGAAAATTAGCATACAGAGAAGTGCACATAGTCATCATACCCACTTCACCTGCTCCCAGATCAAGAAATATAATATTACTGAAGGCTAGAATCTCCCATCATTCCCATTTCAGCCAATATCCCCCAAAAGTAAGCACAATACTGAAGTGTATTGGCACAAATTAGTTTAGCTTATTTTGGAACTTCACATAAATAGAATCAAACAATGCATACATTTTGTGGTTGGCTTCTTTCACTCCTCTTCAGTTCCTAAGATGTGTATTTGTAGTTCATTAATTCTCATTGATGTACAAAATTTCACCACATAATATAACAAAATTTACCCATGGGCATGTTGGTTGTTTTCAACTTTTAGCTATTACAAATGCTTCTGAGAACAATATTGCATTACATATGTTGGTCTCAACATAGATGTATTTTTGGAGGTTATTCCTAAGTAGAATTGCTGAATGATAATATACATATATAATCAGCTTAAGTAAATAATGAAAAATAATTAGCCAAAGTTGATGTACCAATTTACCTGCCCTTGAGGAGCACATGAGAGGTTCGATTTCTCCTAATCTACAAGAACACCTACTATGATATGCCTTTTTATTTTGGTTTCTGTGGTGGGTGTATATTTATATATACAAAGCATATAGACATACACACACACACACACACAGATATGGATGTAGTTAGCTTTTTGGTTTGAGAAGTTATTTACATTTCCAATTCATTCAATTCAGGAGTTAAATCAGCAGCTGGAAACTGACAGTACTACAATGTCCCAGAACCAAGCCAGCCACAGATTATAACACACATAATTACACAGTCTGCAGACGATCCTGAAGTGGAATTAAAGTTTGTATTAATTGGAAAAAAATAAACCAACAAGCTATAATTCACATTCAAAAATAAATGTGTTACATTTTAAAGAAGTTATATTACTGTTATGCTCTTTATTTTTTAGTTATCTGTTATATTGTAATGCACATGCACAAATAATTTAAGCATATGATTCAATGAGTACTGAAAACTGAATAAAACCATGCATTCTTCATTCCAATCAAGATATAAAACATTTCAATAGCAATAGAAAGTTTCGCTTCACCCATTTTGGTCAGTCCCCATCCCTCAAGAGGAAAACATTGTTTTGACTTTCATTACCATGGATTAGATGGGTCGACTCTAGAATTTCATATACATGAAATTACATAGTACATACTGTATACTTTCTTATATTTGCCCCCTTCGCTCAACATATGCTTTTGAAAATCATCCATGTTTTTGAATGTATCTCTTGTTTTCTTAAATTGCCAGGTAGCTTTTCAGTATTCTGTTATACAAACAGAATATTCTCCTCTGGATAGATATTTACATTGTTTCTGGTTTGGGACTATGATTAATAAAGCCTATATGAAAATTCTTTTACAAGTCATGTTTTTTTTTTTCAGTCCCTTTTTTACCTAGGGATAAAATTGCTAGGTCCTGGAATATATGTTTATCTTATAAGAAACAACTAAGCTTCCAAGAGGACACTAACATATTTGCACTCCTGCCAGCAATGCATGGCAGTTGTGGTTGCTCCAGATATCCTACAAAAATAATACATGTATTTAGGCACACAGTACCTAACATGACACAGTAACAAAAAATCATGTATATACACATATATATGTACATTCACATGGTACATACATACACATGTATAGATGATAAATTAAAAATAAATTAGACGGGCACCTGCATGACTCAGTCATTAAGCATGTGCCTTTGGCTCAGGTCATGATCCCAGAGTCCTGGGATTGAGCCCCTTCTGGGGCTCCCTGCTCAGCAGGAAGCCTGTTTCTCCCTTCCCAAACCCCCTGCTTGTGTTCCTTCTCTCACTGTCTCTCTGTCAAATAAATATTTAAAATAATAATAATAATAAATTAGACATTTCACTGGTTACATTTTCTGATAATAATTGAAGACAGAAAATAATAGGAAAAATACCAAAAAACTTTATTTCTTAGCACTTATGTAATAGTGTTCTATGTAGGGGTGCCTGGGTGGCTCAGACGGTTAAGCGTCTGCCTTTGGCTCAGGTCATGGTCTCCAGGTCCATGGGATTGAGCCTCATGTGGGGCTCCCTGATAAGCAGGGTGTCTGCTTCTCCCTCTCCCTCTGCATATTCCTCTGCTTGTGCTCCTCTGGGTGCCTCTCTCTCTTAAATGGATAAATAAAATCTTAAAAAAAAATGGTGTAACTCTGTAACTTCTGGATCAGAAACTGAAATTAAAAATTATCTACTAATTAAGAACATTACCATGCATCTAATGATAATATTAACCAAAAAGTTGGTAGATAGCATTTAGAAATATAATCAGAATATGATTCGTAGCTTTTATCTTCTGAATTGATTCATTCATTTTTTAATGCTATTCCTATTGAAAAGCACTGAAAAATCATTATCTGTTCACTTTAAGAGATAAAAGAAGAAACAAAGAACACAAAAGTATAAGAAATTATCATCAAAGCTAACGGATTTGATGTTAATATTAAAATAAAGGAATATTAAACCAAAGCTAAGTTTTTGAAAGATCTAGATAGATGAATGCTTAGCAAGCTTGCTCAATAAGCTTACATAAATCCCCTTTGGGAATGTGAGGCCTTTTTATTAATAATCTACAAATATCTCAGGAAAGTTTAAATACCTAAATCTGCTGACCTACCAATATCACTTTTAGAAATATATTCATAAATATAAAGCATTCATGCTATGGACATATGTACAATGTTGTTTATCACAACATTATATCACACCAATATATGTGGAAGCAGAGAAAAGTGAATTATTGAACATTCATAATGTATCCAACCTACGGAATTTTATGCAGTTATGAATAGAATGTGCTAGCTCTCTATATACATTTTCTTTTAGGAAATCTATTACATAGAGTTAGGTTTAAATACATAATTGCAGACTAATGGGTATATTGTGTTTCTATTTTTGAGAATAATAACTTTGTATGAGTTTCCCACTTGTTTGCATTTTTGTAAATAAGTTTTATAGGGACACATGATGAAAGGTTAAAATACCTCAAATCAGAGCAATAGGATTTAGGGAAGGGGCGAAAGATCATTAACCTTTTAAAGAAAATCTTGCTCTGCCTGGCTTGTTAAACAAGTAGCAGTCATGTGATTTTAAAAACAGTAAGTAAAAGTAAAACAGAGAAAATATTTTTTAAGAGTGGAAGAATAAATAAAACTGACATCCCCAGACTGGAAAAACTGAAATATTATTGGAGGACATAGAGAAAGAAGAACAGATAATCTAGTTTGTTTTTCTATACTGGAAAGATAATTATAATCAAAAGAATATTGAAGCACAGGATAATTAAAAAGGAAATAAAGTAACATGTTTCTATTTTATTTTAGTTTATAGGTCTTTTTTGCAAATACTTTTATATTTTTTTCCTTCCAAATTTTTATTTAAATTCTAGTTAGTTAACATACCATATAATATTAGTTTCAGGTATAGGATTTAGTGATTCATCACTTATCTGAAACATTCAGTGCTCATCACAACAAGTTTCCTCCTTAATACCCATCACCCATTTAACCATCCCCCCGCCCACCTCCTCTCCAGCCACCCTCACTTTGTTTTCTATAGTGGAGAGTCTGTTTTCTGGTTTGCCTCTCTCTTTCTTTCCCCTGCCCTCATGTTCATCTATTATGTTTCTTAAATTTCACATAGTGAGTGAAATCATATGGCATTTGTCTTTCTCTGACTGACTTACTTTGCTTAGCGTAATACTCTCTAGCTCAATCCACATTGGTGCAAATGTCAAGATTTCATTCTTTTTTATGGCTGAGTAATGTTCCATTGTAAATACATACCACCTCTTCTTTATCCATTTATCATTTGGTCTCTTTCCATAATTTGGTCTCTTTCCATTATTTGGTCTCTTTCCATAATTTGGCTATTGTTGATAATGCTGCTATAAACTTTGGGGTGCATGTATCCCTTCCAATCAGTATTTCTGTAGCCTTTGAGTAAAGATCTGGTACTAAAATTTCTGGATAGTAGAGTAGTTCTATTTTTAACTTTTTGTGGAACCTCCATACTGCTGTCCATGTTTAACTTTTTTTTTTTTAAATTTTATTTATTTTTATTAGAGAGAGAAAGTGAGAGAGAGCATGAGAGGAGAGAAGGTTAGAGGAAGAAGCAAGCAGACTCCCCGTGGAGCTGGGAGCCCGATGTGGGACTCGATCCCGGAACTCAAGGATCATGACCTGAGCCGAAGGCAGTTGCTCAACCAACTGAGCCACCCAGGCGCCCCCATGTTTAACTTTTAAATTTTAGTGTTCTCTATCATCCGAAAAACTATATTCCAAGACCCTGAAATATTTTAAAGGTTTTATAGCAACACATTTGATATTTTTAGAGAGTAAAATATGACAGCCCAAGTATTTGCCCAAAATAGTCTCCTTTGTCCTAAATAACTTCTCTAGTGGCACTTTATACAGTGTATCTTAATTTCACCATGTTAGATAGAACAGTCTTTTATAATATCCAAACAAGATGAGATGAAGATGGTATAATGATTAAGTCAAATTGTTGAACAACTATTTACTCATTGGCTTGAAGAGAGATTCCAAGTGGTATATCACAGAGACTGACACTGGTGAGACTCATTTAATGTTTTTAATGAAAACTTGAATAAGAATGTGGGTCTGCATCACCTTATTTTAAATCAAGTTTTGTGTCATTGAAATTCCACATGCTATATTTGCTGGTAGGATTACAGAACATGTGCAATCAAATATATCCAATTTTAAACTCTCTTATAAATGATTGCTCTGCATGTAGTTATTTTTAATTACTTAAAATACATAGTTTTTACTCCAGAATTTACTATATATATTTTAGTGTCAAATCCAGCAAAGGATATGCTTTGTATTGTTCCTATGTGTACGTTTAATTTGACTGAACTTTTCAAGCCTATACAGTGAAATTTGGAGTGATTTTTAATGAAGATGAAAGAGGCTGTTTTCAATATATTTAGATTACATCATCTTAGATGAATAAGATAATAGTACTTTTTGGAAAATTGAAACTGAACTGAAAACTTTGATTTTGATTAAATAAAACTATGAATTTGATTAAATAAAACTTAAATGGTTACATTATATAAAGAGATTTATGGGGTGAAAACACCATACAAACTTGAGAGGACCTTACTATCTAAAAGATAGAACTTAATTCATTATGGATTCCAGTATAAAGTATAGTCCTAGAAGTATAATTTATAATATATTAAAATAACAACTGAAAACAACCTTTATGACAATAAATAAATTGTGCATATGAATTATGACACCAGAATGCAATATATAGCATTATTAAAACTCATGGTGTAGCTCTATATGTGTTCCTGCTAAAAAAATCTCTAAAATATACCTTGAATGGAAAAGAAAAACCAAGGTACACAACAATTTATATACTCTATGACTTTTTTTGCTACAAATAATGATTAAACATGGTATTCACACACATATACACTCATATATGTATATGCCCATATATATAGTTGCACATTTGTATATTTCTGGAATCCTGAATATGTTAAATAACAAACTATTGACAATGTTCATTTCTGGAGAATAGACTTGATATAGGGTAGACAGGATACTCAGTTCCCATTGTATATCATCTTATATTGCTTGAATATTTTATAACAGCATGTGTTGTTATTAAATACAAGATAAAATGAAAAGTATATACAAAGTACGTATAAAAATTACCCCTCAGATCTAATGTATTTATAAAGGTACTGACTATAGTCAAGTTATACAGTTAAAGGTGTCTTATTGTACTCCAAAAATACAATTTTTTATTTATATTCATCTTATAACCAATCTTATTATTCACTGTAGTTTCCATAAGCTTCAGTTTTTATATAATTCTACAATTTAATGAATATAGATTGATTATGAAACTTTTCAATTTTACTAATGACTTATAAATGACTTTTTTTTAAGATTTTTAAGGTTTCAATTTTTTTAGGTTCTCTAATAAAAGGTCACTTTGATTTATGTTTTACATCTCTCAAACTATCAAAAACACATGTGTCTTCAAGATACTCATAATGTTACTAGTCTTCTTTCTATATTTTCTCACAGTAATTTTTATATTTATAGTATTTATATTAATATTTATATTTTGAACAATGTCTAAGAACTAATCTTCATAAACCTATGTGATATATTTATGAATATTTCTGCATCTAGTACTTCATACTAAACTGTAGCTTACATTGCATATTTATCCTAAGTTGTATCTCTGACATCATTTATCTTGAATAGCTCAAGGAAACCCAGACCATATTCTAGGGGATTAAGTGAAAAATACATCAGCTATTTAAATAGTTGTTTTTTAAAAAGAATGACAGTGATCTTTATATCATTTACTATATATACAATGTATCAAACACTTTATTTATGTTAGAGAATGTCCCATTTCTAAAAGCTAGCAATATATTTTCCCTCAACTTTGAGTAGCATATTTTGAAGCAAATTTAAGATTTAAGACATAAGACCATTGTTTTATTCTTAGCCGTTTTTAAAGCCACGATATGCATAGCTTTGTTATCAGGAACCTAGAAAATATGAACAAAATTATTAAAAGCAATTACATAAAAACAGAGAAGTAATAAAATTTACACTTTTTGTAGAAAGTAACCAGAACATGAAGAATAAATTAAATAAATTCAGAAAATGAAGCTAATCTCTGGCCTAAGGATATGCCCAAAGGCATTATTTCACTTATTCATTCATTCAACAAATGTTTATTGAAAGTGTACGATGTGCCAATTTCTCTTCTAGGAACTTAGGATTCAGCAGTGAACAAAAGCAATTAGAAATCATGGTCTCAAAGGAACTTACATCCAATTGAGGAGAATGGACAAAACACATAATGAGTACAATACACAGTACTTCAGAGGTGCAATTTTAAATGAGTAGCTTCACTAGAAATTGCACTAGAGGTGCAATTTTAAATGAATAGCTTCACTTTTAGAAAAATAAAAAAAAAGCTTCACGAGAAAGGTGACATTCTTACAAAGAACTGAAGAAGTTGAGGGGATTGATGGAATTTCTCCCATACACATCGGGAGAAAGACTATTCCTATTCCTGGAAGAGGAAATTGAAAATGTAAAAGTTTTAAATTAAAAGTGTGGCTAGACTTGAATGTTTGAGAAACAACCAGAAGGCTGATTGGGCTTGAATTTGGCAAGCCAGAAAGGCAGGCATAGAGGTAACTACTGTAAGGATTTGGGCTTTACTCCAAAAGAGATAGGAAGTCATCTGCAGAGCTTTGAGCAGAGGAGCTACGTATCTATTTCACTAAAACCCAGAGCACTGTGGATGCTATATGGAGAGTAAGGAGGGATTAGGCAAGGGGCAGGGGAATCACGGGGCTATTAGAACATGGTAAATCCAGAGACTATTGTGGTTTGAACCAGTGCAGTAGAGAAGAGGCAGTGGGAAGTGAATACATTCTATATATATATTCAGAAGGCAGACTGTCTGAATTTATTGACAGATTAAATATGGGATAGGAAGGAAATAAAGCAGACAAGAGTGACTCCAAGACTTTCGGTCTAAATGACTGCAGGGATAGAGCTGCCTTTTCCTGGAATGGGAAGACTGACATGCTGAATATTTTGAGGGTTTGAACAGGTGTTTGCTGTCTGGCATGTTAAGATATGCAAATGGAGATACTGAATAAGTAGTCTGATATAGCGGGAGTTCAGGGTGAGGTCCGGATGGAGGTAATAATCTAGTTAGATATTGTTCAAAGTTCATGACACTGGATGAGATTGTCAAGGAAATGGATATAGACAGCAAAAGGAAGGAAAGACAAAAAACCAAAAATACCTTGGGATATTTCAAGGATTAAAAGTTAGCAAGATGAAAAAGATATAGGAAAGAGACTGGTAGGAGCACATCCTTAGGTAGGAGAGTTCCCTGTGAGCCAAGGAAACAAAATATTTCATCAAATAGAGTGGTTAGCTGGGTCTAATTTGCTTATGAATCAAGAAAGATGAAGAATAATATGAAGCATATATATGTATATATATATATATATATATTTGTGAAGACAGGATATTTTAAAATCCTCTAGGGTTACAAACATTACAATTTTGAAAAACTAAAAAGTAGATTGGCCATCGATCATTTAACTCACACATATACTGAATATTGATAATCACAGTAGTTTGGATGTACAAGATGAAGTAGATATAGTTCTACTATATAGTTTTACTTTGCTTATAAATAAATGCAGTAAATCATACATCTGAATATCTTATCCCAGGTGTCAATAATTTGGCAGATACACAATTCAAAATCAGAGTTCTAAGAATAGGAAGAGAAGTGGACCATTCATAGAGATATTTTCTAAATGTCCTAAGCTTTCTCAGAGCCTGCTTTGAATAAAATCTTCATAAATATTTTATGTAGAATGTTTATAGTTCTTCCAAGGATGAATAAAGTCAAGCATGACCTCAATCCTTTTATAGTAGAGTTGAAAGAGCAATTTTATTTCCTTCTAAGAAAAATCATAGACATGGTAAGTATATTAAACTAATGTTCAGAAGCAAGAATAAATTTTTGATCTTATCAGAAATGAGTTGAGACAGATTTTTTAAAGCATCAATAATGTAATTCTGTCAACTAGACTGTGTTGTATTGAGTATATCAGGAAAATAGAACAATAAATTTGAGCATCACTTCCATAATAACACCTGAAGCCATAATGCTGAATATTATTAGTCATGTGTAGAGTATGGATAGTAAAACAAATGGTGCTAATAATTGAGATCCAGGATGGGATTCAGGGGATATCATTTTTTGTAGTGCAAGAATAATTGGAAGAATTTACAAAATCACACTTTTAACAAAGTCATTGTGTAAAATAATTCTTCTGGATTTTTTTAAAGATTTTGTTTATTTATTTGACACACAGAGAGAGATCACAGGTAGGCAGAGAGGCAGGCAGAGAGAGGGGGAAGCAGGCTCCCAGCTGAGCAGAGAGCCCAATGTGGGGCTCGATCCCAGGACCCTGAGATCATGACCTGAGCCGAAGGCAGAGGCTTAACCCACTGAGCCACCCAGGTGCCCCTCATCTGTGTTATTTTAATATAAGCCACAGAGCAATGTTGAAGTCCTATGGAATAGGTATAATAAAGACTCTGGGATAAGAAGCTAGATGTCTTAATTTTAGTCACACACTTTAAAAAATCAAACATATGCTTGCAATAATTAATCAGAAATGATTTCTTGAAAGCTATTTGGTCAAAATACAACACATCACTAAGGAACGATGTGTTTAAAGTAATTCTTTCACAGATACGACTTAATTTGCAAACAGTTCTACCATTTATTTCAACATACATGAAATAAACAATCCGTGACTAGAATAGTTTCTTACAAAAATTCCAAAATATTATATTTCATAAAGATAGATTTGATAGATCTGCACCTCCAGGTACATTTACTCCAAAAACGTTCCTAGTTTCTTGAGGAGACAATTAGTATCTGGACAAGACAGTCACTCCCACTGAATATAAATGAAGGCATGTATGGGGTTAGTAGAGAGGCTTAACCTTTATGTCATAGACTCGCGTAACACCCAATACAATTTTTGTGAGAGGAACATTTTTTCCCTGTTAATAAAGAGGCTAAAGGGATGTATTAATCATCACTCTTCCCTGAAAAAAAAAATAAAAATACAAAACATTAAGATCTCAAATTAGAACTGTAAAAACAAACAACTGTCTCATGCAACAACAACAAAAAATACAGAAGGTAAAAATATAAATTCAGAAAGAGTAGACTGACGACCCCAATCCCTCAATAGCGCCTTCTATGACTTGGTCTACTCAGATTCTCCAAGCCCTAATTTCCATAACTATAAGATGGAAATACACTCTTCAGAAATATTAGGGGACTTTGATTTTGAACCTCTGTGGGATTCTATGGGACTTGTGAGGTTGATGCTGTTGCTGTTACCTCCCCTAATAATGAATGAGAAACAGAAAAATAAATCTGATTTGTGAATTATCTCCCAGGATTGGGAGTTTCCTTTTCTGTTCCTTGTGCAGAACTAGAGGGCTTCTGGAGCTCTCTGTTCATGCTCATGTCCTACTGCATTTGACACCGTGTGGCATCAGGCAGAGGGATACTGGAAAAGAAAGCCAGGCCGTGGTAGAGGGAGTAAACTCACTGGCTGGTTTGTTGGTGCTTACTTGTTTACTGAGTGCCTACCACAGTTTTCTAGGTATTAGCAATTCAGATTTTATAAAATTTTGCCTTGTCTCATTGAGAATGAATCCACAGATTATAGGCTATGCAAGTAAGGAAATTCCAGTATTTTGTAGAGAGTACTAAATATTATGTTTATCTATTTATCCACACATTTGAACTATTATAATTCATAGAAATTTTTAGTAGTAAAATAATGTGCTAATAAAATAAATTTTCGATAAGTTGAAAAACAAAACTAAAAAAAAACAACCAAAGACAAAAAAAACCCAAAACTCAGCTAATTAAATAATCTTTATAGGATAATCACATAAAAACTAGATACAAAAGTGTTAAAAATAGAAGCATGGGTGAAATATGCTTGGCAAAATAGGAAAATAGAAAAACTAAGGGAGCAGAGAGTAATTTTACTGTCATAATTGTATTTATGAGCAAAATTAAATGGGAAAAATACTTTTTAAGAAATAACACCTCCTGTATGTACACTGCTTTTTCACTGCCCACTTGCTTAGAAAAATTATCAGAATGAAATTAGTAGTGATGTAAATCAAGATGCAATTACTTTTAAATGTACTTCCATATTAAATATTTCCAGATTTGCATGGCACATGGATTCCAAAGAGCTCAAAGCATTCTGCAGCAATTTCTATGTAATGTTTTTAGAGCAAAGGAGCAGCCATTGCTCCGAAGGTCTGTTGGTTTCTGGGAGCAGGCAAGAATGTTTTTACATGGATAACTCTGTTTAACAAATATGATAAAATTAAGACTTAGCAATCCCCTTTGAAACTTGAAAAATGAAAGAAAACTTGAAGGGCTGCCTGGAAGCCCTTCCATAACCGGAAGAAAAGTCATGATTTTAACAATGCACTCCCCCCGCTTCCCTACCACTGTCCTCCAGCCAAAGGAAAATAGAACCCTGTTTCTTATTCCTGTGTAATTGCAAATCCTATCATTAGAAAACTGTTTCTTCTATATCTGTAAATCAATTAAATTTCAGTTTAATTGAAACTGTTATTCCATTCTATATTGGAACAGACGGCTGACATTTTCTGTGACATGTAGGACTTGAAGAGAGTTGAAAGCTATGACTTGCAGGGAGGAAAGATCATTTTTTTCTCTACCTTTCTAGGTTCTTAACTGAGAATCCCCTGAAATAAAAGACAGATCAAGAGGAGAAACACAGGGATGCTGGGGTGGCTTAGTAGAGTAAGCATCTGCCTTTCGCTCAGATTATGATCCCAGGGTCCTGGGATTGAGTCCCACATCGGCGTCCTTGCTCATCTGGGAGCCTGCTTCTTCCTCTGCCCCTCACCCCACTCATGCTCTCTTTCTCTTTCTGACATATATATATATATATATATATATATATATATATATTTTTTTTTTTTTTTTTTTTTTTGACAGGGAGAGAGACAGTGAGAGAGGGAACACAAGCAGGGGGAGTGGGAGAGGGAGAAGCAAGCCTCCCACTGAGCAGTGAGCCTGATGTAGGGTTTGATCCCAGGACCCTGGGATCATGACCCAAGCCGAAGGCAGATGCTTAATGACTGAGCCACCCAGGTGCCTCTGAATAAAATCTTAAAAAAAAAAAAAGAGAGAGAGAGAGAGGAAAAACACAAACAGAAATTTAGTAACATGTATACCTACTGTATACACGGGAGATATCCAGGAAATTTATCTCCCAAAACGGCCCAAGCCACCACCTTAAATGCCATCTCCACCTAAAGATGAAAGATACTACAGATGATAAGCCAGTTGTGGGACACTATCAGGAAAAGCACAGCAAGCAAGGGTAAGGCTGTTCTACAAATGTACTGCCTTGCCTTCCCTATTGATGAGGGTTTCTAGAGCTTTAGTCATCTTTCTTCTTGGTACAGTGAAGGAGACACCATTACAAGTGGAGTTTTCCTTACAAATGTAAATGTCTCTCTCTCTTTTTTTTAAAGATTTTATTTGTTTATTTGACAGAGAGAGAGACAGCAAGAGAGGGAACACAAGCAGGAGGAGTGGGAGAGGGAGAAGCAGGCTTCCCGCCTATCAGGGAGCCTGAGGCCGGGCTTGATCCCAGGACCCTGGGATCATGATGTGAGCCTAAGGAAGACGCTTAATGACTGAGCTACCCAGGCACCCCACAAATGTAAGTGTCTCTTACAAAAGGGTTACTTCTATTCACTTTGCAGAGCTTTTCCTGTCTGCTGTTTCTTAAAAATAATCAGCCTAAAATAAGCCTTACACCAGAGACATATTTTGGGGTTGCAAATTCTGCTCCCCTTTGGACTACAGCTACATACACATTCAAAATATTTTTTTCTTTAAATAAATTTAAGAACACATTCTGACCAAACATAAGTTCTTATTTTTAAGTCATTTCTGGCATGAGGTTTTATTTCAACTGGAAAAGCTCTGAGAATAATTCTGGAAGTTAAAAATAACATATTTTAAAACAAAGTCCAAATTGTTCCTGAACAAGCCACATGGAACTATTCTATTACTTAAAATGTCACCTGCTACAGTTCTTCCTTCATATGACCCCCTCATATCCTTACCCAATATCAATATACATTAATTCAGTTAAATTCTCTCTCATAGGCACACATAAACACATAAAAATTAGTGAAATTCTTCAAGTCTTCTATGAAAAACATGTTTTTATAGCAAAAGTTATAAATTCAATATTAAATATAAAATTGAAAAGTGCATATATTACCTAAGCCAAAAGCATTCATGTAGTAAGGAAAACCAAAATAAATAATATATGAAGACATAAACACAATAATAACCATCACCAGAATATTGAGAAAGCATATGGCACATGAAAATCTTAATTAAATGGTGTGTTACCTAATAATATTTGAAGTAGCTATGGTACATACAGGAATTTATACTAATAACTGTAAGAATGAAATGACTTTTTCCAAAATTATATATCATAATAGGAGCCCCAAATATCAAAGGAAAAGTGAGTAAAGAAAATATAATACATTGACACTACTGGGGAACAAGACTTACTGCTCTCTCAAAGTCCTTCTAGCTGGACTAAGAATCAAAACAGATTAACTTAAAAAAATTAACAGGAGAAAATCAAATTTAATAGGTGTATGTCCAGGGAATCCACATAGACATGGAAATTCCAGAGACAGTTAGGGAAAATGAGGTATTTCTGTCATTCTGAATTAAGAAGGCTAAGTAGAGGTCCAGGATTTCAAAGGAAAAGAATGCATTTCACGGGACAGTAAGAAGAGCAGATGTTTGGTAATTAGATGTTTGCCCTACCAGACAGTTGAGTCACTCAGATGTAATTTATCTCTGTTAATAATCCTTATTCTGGGAAAGACCCTCAATTTAGATTCTCCTGCGTCGTTAAGGGAAGACCAAGATTTCTCTTGAGCCCACAAGGTCTCAAGTGCCTTTAGCTCTAAATAATCCACATGCCAAAGTGGCACATTCTTGGGGGCCTATCCTGAACCCCTTCGATACAAAGGATATTCATGCAATTAATTAGTGTTGTAAAATTTTTAATAGCCTAAGAAAACATTTATATTGTACTATTAAATTCAAAAGAAGGCCGACAATTGTTATGTGGTTTAACCTTAAAGAGTAAAAATACGTTTCCATCTGGATCATGTACAGTTAACCCTTGAACAATGTGAGGTTTTTGGGGGCACCAACCCCCCCATGCAGTTGAAAATCTGTGTATTACTTTTGACTCCCTGAAAACTTAACTACTAATAGCCTACTGTTGACCAGAAGCTTTAATGATAACATAAATAGTTGATTAACACATATTTTGTATGTTATATATTATATACTGTATTCTTATAACAATGTAAGCAAAAGTAAGAAAATGCTATTAGGAAATAAAAAAAAGAGGGGTTTGTGGGTGGCTCAGTCAGTTGAATGCCCAACTCTTGATCTCAGAGTTGTGAGTTCAGGCCCACATTGGGCTGGCTCCACGCTGAATGGAGAGCCTACTCAAAAAAAAAGGTGGGGGGATACCTGGGTGACTCAGTCAGTTAAATGTCTACCTTTGGCTCAGTCATGATCCCAGTGTCTTGGGATTGAGCCCCACACTGGGTTCCCTCCTCAGTGGGGAGCCTGCTTCTCCCTCGCCCTCTATGTGCTCGCTCTCTCTCTCTCTCATAAATGAATAAATCTAAAAAACAAAAAGAGGGAAAGTACATTTACAGTGCTGTACGTATTTATTTTTAAAAATTCATGTGTAAGTGAAACTGCACAGTTCAAACCTATGTTTTTCTAGGGTCAACTGTACATCTATAAATATGCATACATATGTTTGTAAATAACTATAATAAAATATGAAAGCATATATTTTGTTTTATTTTCTCTATAGTAGTAGTATTAGTGCAATGTTTTAAATTATTAAACTAAAGAATCTTGAGGATATCAGCTCATGGATAGAAAGGATCTCATGGCATTTCCTCCTATAATGTGTATACTGGTACAATTCTATTCATGATTCTATAAGTCTTTATTTAAATCATATCATAATTTGAGTTTATTTTAACAATGTCTGTGAATAAAATCCCTTGGTTGAGGACACACATACACACACACAGAGCAGTTTATAAAATGATCCCTCCAAGTGCTATCCATCTAAAGTACCTTAAGATGTGAAAATGCATATAGAACTCAGCAAAAGCTTCCCCCTTAAGAAGGTGGGAAAAGCAAAATTTGAATATTTAGAATGTTTCACTTAGTTTCTGAAATGCATACATATTTTTATATAAAGTATCCAAGGGATAAACCTAATATAGATGGTTTGTCCAGAGAGAGAAGTCTTTAAATTCATACTGTCACAGTACTTTTCACACAGTTAGTACAAAATTAATGTTGAATAAATCAGTATTTGGCTCCTCCCTCCTGCCATTTTCAATAGGTTATCTAAACATTATCTATTTGTGAAGAGCACATTAATGAAAAATTTGAATTTTCCTTCCATATCCCCCCTCCTAAATTGGGATGTTTCATAAACAGTATGCATTTGAATGAGAATAAAATTGGGAGTCAGGATGTCTGGGTTCCTGCCTCTAACCTCTATATCTTACCACCTGTACTCATCTGAGAAAGTCATTTAAATATTTCTGAATCTCCATTGCTAATCTTAAAATAATCTTAAAATATACCAGAAACAACAACAACACACACACAAACACACACACACAACAGAAACAGTTTAAAAATAACATGTGTAAAATGGATTTTTAAAAATATTGTAAAGTATTTCATCTCCTTTGCTGACTCTTTAGCTTTAACTCTTCATTATTTTAACTGATGCTTTAAACTTTATGACATGTATTCTTATTTATCATAATCTCTTTAGAATTAATATTGGACCATTTCATTTACTTTACTTCAAACTTCACAATTCAAGAATCTTAAGAGAGTCTAATTCCATTTCCTTCAACTCATTTGCTCTGTCATATATATTACTTCTATGTATGTTATAAATCCCACCAGTGATATTATATTTCCTATAAACAGTTTTGTGTTTGTTAAGAAATGTTTAAAAAGTAAAATCTAATACTTTTGATCTACCCAAATAATTTATGGTTGCTGCTGTTCTTCAATCCATGTTTTCACTTGGTTTAATTTCTCTGGTGTGAAAAATTTCCTTTAGTATTTCTTATAGAGAAAGTCTGCTGGTACTGAATTCTTTCAGCTTAAGTTTAACAACCAACAACTACCTCGTATATAAAGAATATTTTCAATGTGTATGAAAACATAGGTAACAACATTTCTGGGGGAGTTAACTGAGTGTCAGTTAATGATAATGACCCCCAGACTGATGGTGGAGTATGTGAAACTCCTGGATCAGGGACATGAGTATCTGACTCACGGAAATAGCAGTAATATCACCATTTTGGGTGCTGATCCTCTGAACTCTGAACCTTTGAACTTTTGGGTGCTAATTCAATTCTTAGAGAATGAAGAGAGCCAAAAATACACCAAAACATGTAGGGATTCGTATTGTAGAAGAGTAATCCAGAAAAAGGAAGGTTGAAGCTTTGATAAAAGCAGTAAGCATGCCTGCTCTTTGCTTCAGAAGGAGACTGTATTTTTATCTTCAAAGAATGTTTCTTAACAAAACGTCCTTCAAAAGATGATCTAGAACAAAGAGCAGTAAGCACTTTGGTTTGCAAGACATGTACAAACAAAAATTATGTCACAACAGTGGCAAAGTGTCAGACCATCGTTACTAGTTTGAGTTAATTGTGGCAAGGGGACAGAAGTTATACTCACAACATTAAACAAGGTATTTGTCTACACAGCCATTAGCCCGCAGGCTAGTAGCATCAGCATTCAAAGTACCTGTGCCAACACCAACTGTGCCAACTCCCCTCCTTATCCAGAGCACACTCTTGCCTGTGGAATATTTGATGATCAGAGTTGTCACATTCTGATGGCAGGGGGATTAGCTAGCAAATGCCAAAAAGTTCCCCCAGTAGTGTTCACCTCAAACTACCCTAGTTTGGATTCTAGCAAAGACATCACCCATCTTCCAGGGTAGAACACAGAGGAAGCAGTCAATCACAGGCCCTGGAATGGCATATGAACCAACCCATTAAAAGGTGGAGTTTGGTCCCTGAAGTTTCCTGCAACGTGGGATATTAACTTTTCCGTTGCTGAATCTTATAAAGTTGTGGGATCTGAGGAAATGGGACTGATCCACAGCTATTTAAATATTTGAAGATCTTGGTGTTCATTCTAGTATGTATTCATAAAATATGTCTATTTGGGCGATGAGAAGAAAATCATGGGGCTAGACAGCATCAGCAAAATCTTCAATATAAAAACATTAAGAAAATGTAGTAGAGTTGTTTACATTTTATTGTAACAGAGGGTTTTTTTTCAGAAACATAGAATAAAATAGTAAAAAGATATATTGAATGAAAAGATATATTGAAAGAAATTATTGAAAACAGATTTCTGCAAACTTTTAGTCCAGAGATAATAATGCATTAATTGAAGACTTTTAGATATAAAATAGTAATCAAAACACTAAAGTTTTAGAAAATTATTACAGAAGTTGGATATAATGAGCCAGAAATTATTATTGCTGTTGCCATTAGTAATAGCAGTAATAGTCTTAGTAACACTACTTTTAGAATTAGAAGAGATGGAGAGTTATCTGAGGGCAGTGTTCAAGCTTTAGAATAAACAAGAATGTGGTATTGGTTAACTGTAGGTGATTCATACTCACAAAGAAGGAAAAAACTAGAAAAGTGTGTTAGACATGTGACTGAAAGCAACAGTGAAACCATAATTCACTGGAAGCTTTAGAAAATATCTACCTATTGATCTGTTGATTGATATATAGATGTAAATATAGGTATTGGTAAAGATACACTAATACCCAGATCCCATCTCAGATATAATGGATGCAAGTTATGGGTATCAGACCCAGAAGCCTGCTTTTATTTTTATTTTATTTTATTATTTTTCTAACTAAAAATTTAGGTAGTTAACAGACAGTACAATATTGGTTTCTAGAGCAGAATCCAGTACTCCATCACTTACATACGACACCCTGTTCTCATCATAACAAGCCCGCCTTAATACCCATCAACCATCTAGCCCATTCCTCCCCACCTCCCCCCAACAACCCTCAGTTTGTCCTCTATTGTTAAAAAGTCTTTTATGGCTTGTTTCCCTCTCTCCTTCTTTTCTTTTCCCCGTTTCCATATGTTCTTCTGTTTTCTTTCTTAAATCCCACATATAAGTAAAATCATATGGTATTTGTGTTTCTTGCACTGACTTATATTACTTAGCTTAATACACTCTAGCTCCATCCATGTCATTGCAAATGGCAAGATTTCATTCTTTTTGTTCTTTTTGAGAGTAATATTCCATGTATTTGTATGTATAGGTGTGTGTGTGTGTGTGTGTGTGAGAGAGAGAGAGAGAGAGAGAGAGAGAGACCACATAGTCTTTATCCATTCATCAGCTGATGGTCATTTTGGCTCTCTTCATAGTTAGGCTACTGTTAATAATGCTTCTATAAACAGGGTGCATATATCCCTTTGATTTGTATTTTTGTATCCTTTGGGTAAATATCTAGTAGTGCAATTGCTAGATACTAGGAAACTCTGTATTGTTTTCCAGAGTACCTGCACCAGTTTGCATTCTCACCAACAGTGTAAGAAGACTCCCTTTTCTCCGCATGCTTACCAACACCTGTTGCTTCTTGTGTTGTTAATTTTAGTCATCCTGACAGGTGTGAGATGGTAACTTTGTGGTTTTGATTTGTATTTCCCTGCTGGTAAGTGATGCTGAGCATCTTTTTATGTACCTGTAGCCATCTAGATGTCTTTTCTGAAAAAGTGTCTACTCATGTCTTCCGTCCATTTCTTAACAGGGTTATTTGTTTTTGGGGTGTTGAGTTTGATAAGTTCTTTGTAGATTTTCGATACCAATCCTTTATCAGATATGTCATTAGCAAATATCTTCTCCTGTTTCATAGGTTAGGCTGCCTTTTAGTTTTGTTGTTTCCTTTGTCGTGCAGAAGCTCTTTATCTTGATGAAAAAGTCTGCTTTTAAAATCATTGTCCAGACAACTCAGCCTTAGCTCAGAAACACAATTCTAGATGATTAGGTGATGCCTAAACTTCACAGGACAAAATTAAATGAAACTCAATTTAAGATAAGAGCCATACAAATTCTTGTAATGCCTTTATTATTCAATTATTTTAAGTCATTTTATGTCAATTTTATGTGAATAATAAATGGGACATTTTAAGGATATTATAACTTATTTTACCTATTATTTTTGCATCAGTAAAATTAAGTTTAAGTATGATTTTCTCTACCTTACTATATACTTTTTTAAAAGAATGATAGGATCCTATATAAAAAATGGAAATATATTGAAATAGGAATTATAATTACACCTTTTACAAAATTATTAACTTCAATAGTACTATGAAATCAATTATATTTTTCATGCTGAAAAATTAGTTTGTATTCTTCATAGTTTTAAATCCTTCTTGTGCTTGTGAAAATATTTGTGATAAAATACAATATATATTTTCAATTCATATTTTTTATGATGCAGTCATTTGACTTGAAATTTTAGAAACTTTACATCTTGACATAGGGAAATTGTTAATTTTATATGGACGGCTAGCCCATCATAATGTCTTATTTCCACACTAATGTTATAAATGAAATACTGGTATAAAGGGGTGAAATAAAAGTAGTCTTATTTTAATAACTGATGCAAGAGCTCTACTTAAAAAAAAGAGAACTGCAAAGCTGCTGATGGTGCTATTGTTTTAAGAGAAAATTAGATATCTATTGATGAAAATTTGATGATATTATCTGTAGGGACACTCTAAAATACAGTTACACTGATCAGGAAAGAACTTCAGTAAAGGCTCTGCATGGCAAAGTAAAAACAGAATAGACTAACCAACATGCTGAGAAACTGGAACATGAAGGAAATGGAATAAGACTATTGAAAAATCCTTGGTAGCAGGAAGCAGATAGAGAATCGAGATTCACACAGGATTATTTTACTTATTCATATATGAATGGTATCATTCCTTCATTCCAATTCAGTGGTGTAAACCTCTCAATAAATTTCTAATATCCATAGGCACCATTTGGAATAGGAAGGAACTCCAGTGTCTAACATAGACATATAAGACAAAAAAAGTGAGAAAAAAGTGAGGAAAAAAAAAGAACAAGCATAAAGTGAGATGATCCATAAATAGAACTTACAGCAAAATAAGAGATCAGAGCCAGGAGACATATAAGCCTTACAGCAAGTTTCCCTCAGAGAGAGAGATCAGTTGTGGCATGCCACACAGAATGGTATTTCAAACCAAATTTAATATAAATATGAAAGCATGGGATGATTTGTGTTGACATCAGAGCTTTATATGCTGTTAGTTCACTGGTTATAAAGAAAGATTCTTCTCAGATAATTTCATTTAAATTCACTCTACACATTATTGTATGTTTTCTCTGTATACACTATGTTAAAATTGTCTCCTAAAGTGGTAGTATTTTACATTTTGCTACTTTTAAATTGAATTATATCCTACTCTATTGAGAAGCTAAATTTGAACACATTTTTGTTTGTTTTTTACATCTAAGATATGTAATTTTCCTATTTTTATAGTACCCTATTTCTGTCGACCGCATTTCCTAGTTTGTGGTGGTATAGTTCTTACCTCTGATAATTGAAACTCTCTGTAAATCAGCTGTTATATCCTCTTGATAATTCTTATTCACCCATCATTTCATCTCAAAATCTTGCTTTTGTTTTGTAATTTAAAAAAACTTAGCATTTCTTTTGTCTTTAATTTCACCAATATTTATTTATTTTAATAAAACTTTATGTTTTTTCCTTTAAGGATTGCTTTGTATACAAAAATTAGTCAGAGTTTAAGAAAAGGTAAATGATTTCAAAATATGTCAGTTATCAACCACCTCAATAAAATAATGGCAACATGTGTGCATATCATATAATGAATTTTTAAAGGAAAATATTTTATCTAACTTAGGAATACAATGAATTTTGGCTTTTGCCTTGATATTTGACCAAATTTTTTCACATGGATTTCCAATTCAGCCTCCTGAGACCTCAGGACAAAATGCTTATTTCAAAGTCTTTTATAATGAAGTGGTTTCAGAATAGGCTTTTTCTCTAAAATTGAGTTGTGAGCTCTGGTGTGACCACCCTAAAACTCAGCACTTTGCCATTTTCCATGTCTTGGTTACTCAGTACATAATGTCAGTGTCCATGATCAGACGCAATACAAAATTCACAGGTTCTAGGAAACTACACTGATCCATATTAAAAATTTCTGCAACAAATGAGAAATACAAAAGAATCAAATATAGAGGTTAAATAGGCATTCAAATTGAACGGACATTTTTGCAGAGGAGAAAACACATCAGAGCAGTAAACATATAAGAGATTACTAATCTTAGTAATGATTAGAAAATTAAGGTAAATCAAATGATATACCATTTTTGATCAATTTTATTGACAAAATAATAACTTTTTGACAATATCAGATATTGAAGAAAATATACATCATTAGAATCTCTTGTAATTGCTAATGTTGGGACGACTGGTTTTAAAAAGTTTGACTTCTTGGGGCACCTGGGTGGCTCAGTTGGTTAAGCATCTGCCTTTGGCTCAGGTCATGATCCCAGGGTCCTGGGATCAACTCCTGTATTGGGCTTCCTGCTCAGCGGGGAACCTGCTTCTTCCTCCTCGCCCCCACCCCTGGCCCTCCTCCTTGCTTGTGCTCTCACTTGCTCTATCTCTCTCAAATGAATAAATAAAAAATCTTTAAAAGAAAAAAAAATAAAAAGTTTAACTCCTTTAGTGAACTTGAAACCTCACTTATGATCAACCAATTAGCTCCTAGGTATATATCCAACAGAATTCTTCATATCTCTACAATGTAAGATAATGTAGAAGGTTCTATGTTATGGGATCTGATTACAATCCAGATGTTCGATATAGGACAGAGCACAAATAAACATCAGTAAATTCAGAGGATGACCTACCACATAGTAGTCAGAATGACTGAACCACACACAAAAGAAAAACTGGTGAATCCTAACAATATACAATTAAGTGAAAAGATTGTGCCACAAAAGATATGTGGCATAATTCCAGTTTTATAAAGTTAAAACCCTTAAAACACACGGTCATATTATTTAGGAATACATGGTGACGAGAGTGAACTATTTAAAGCATAAATCTAGGAAATGAAAATCAAAGGATTCAGGATGATGTTGAATTAGAAGCAGAGTTGAAATTTTTTCATAACTAGAGGTACACATATGCATGTGTGTGTTCATAATAATAACTACGCATGGAACATATATCTCTCAGTGTGACTCATGACAATTGAATACTGTTAATTTGTTATATTGGATTAAAAAATTAAGTAGACAGGGGCACCTGGGTGGCTCAGTGGGTTAAAGCCTCTGCCTTCGGCTCAGGTCATGATCTCAGGGTCCTGGGATCGAGCCCCACATCGGGCTCTCTGCTTCCCCCTCTCTCTCTGCCTGCCTCTCTGCCTACTTGTGATCTCTCTGTTAAATAAATAAATTAAATTAAAAAAAGTTAAACAGACAAACAGGGCCAAAATATATACCACAAGAATTATAGTTAACCCAATTCTGTACAATTAATATCCAAAAATAAAATTCTATTTTATAATTTTAAAATATTTATGTAGTACTAAGAAATGTCATTAATTCTACTTAAACAAAAAAACCATCTGCAATAGCTTAAGTCACTTTTATCTGTTGACAGACACAGCAATAAAAATATTTACGGGTGGCAAGTTTAATGAATTGCTATTACTTTTCACTTTGAAAATAAGATAAGTATAAATTTAAACAAATTTGAAAGATTTTTAAATAAGTGTTTATAAATTAAAGAAAAACAATGGATTACCCATCAAACCATTGCAGAGAAATAGAGGTTAACAGTCTATATAGCCAAAAAGAAAAGGTAAAAGAAACAAAAACATAAGACAAGATGAATGAAGAAAATAACACTAAAAGATACCCACATTTCTGACTGATGGATATATCTATACACAAATGGTCTTGTTCATATCTATATTTAGAAGTCCAAGTCAGGAGGTGGTGAACTGCCCTGTGCTCTCTTTGGGATAGATACTTTGGGATAGTATCTATAGGTATAGAAAGCAGGTGGAGTGAAATACTGCCACCATTAGTGCAATCTGCAAATGAAATTATATAATTGCGATTTATTATCTATTATTTTTGTAATTCAATAACATTTGGTAAACATTTACTAAACAGATAGCAGGAAAGGAGTGTGGGGTAGTCATAGAGTAGCACCATTAAGCTGCTAGATGGAAACATATAGAAATCAGGGGAGAGCCAGTTCATGTTTTATGTGTCCTGATAAATACCAGCTAGGTTTCCAGGAAGGATGAGAAACAAAGGGAAAAGTAAAGAAATCAGGATGGAAAAATAAGTAAGATCTGAGAAAAATAGGACTGGGAATTCAGTATCCATATTCACTGTGTGAGAAAGCCAGAGTTTTCAAGAAAGAGATAAAATATGTGTCCTCTTCAAGGTTAACAAAAAAAAAAGGCAGAAATAGTTGGCATCAAAATTCTGTCTCTGTCCAAAAATTTGAATTTTGGCTTTAATTTGCTTGTGAATATAAATGGTTAAGAAGAATAATATTTTATTTGCATTATTATAAATATTGAGTGCTAATATTATTGTGGTCTAAATATTAGAACTTTCAGAAGTTTTATTTTATTTTTATTTTTTATAAAGATTTTTTTTTTAATTTTATTTCTTTATTTGACAGAGGGAGAGATCACAAGTAGGCAGAGAGGCAGGCAGAGAGAGAGGGGGGAAGCAGGCTCCCCGCTGAGCAGAAAGCCTGATGCGCCTGATGCGGGGCTCAATCCCAGGACCCTGAGATCATGACCTAAGCCAAAGACGGAGGCTTTAACCCACTGAGCCACCCAGGTGCCCCAAAAGTTATGACTTCTTAGAGAATTAACTCATTTATCATTCTGGAATGCGCCTCTTTGTCCCTGATGATTTTCTTTTTTTTGAAGTGTGTTTTATCGGAAAATGATATAGCTACCCCAGCTTTCTTTTAGTTCATTTTTTAAATTTTATTTGAATGGCATCTTTTTCTTCATCTCTTTACTTTTAATCTATGTCTTTACATTTAAAAGCAGTTTCTAGTACACAACATATAGTTGCTTTTTTAAGCATTCTAAATACCTTTTCCTTTTCATTTATGTATTCACATCATTGATCTTTGCAGTGATTATTGACATAATGGGTTTAATATCTACCGTGTTTGCTTTATATTCATTGCACTTGTTTCTGTTTATTTTATTTTATTTTGTGTTCTAACTTTTCTGGTTTTAACTGAGCACTTTATGTGATTCTGATTTATCTTTTCTCTCTCAACATGTTATGTTTTCTTTAAAAAATTTGGTGGTTTCACTGTATTTTGCAATATACATTTACAATTAAACCTACATCCACTCTCAAATAACACAGGAAATGCAAAAAACCTGTTAATGAGTATTCCCAGTTCTTCCTTCCTATCCCCTACACTCTTACAATCACTCATTCCACTTACTCATATGCTATAATTATACAATATATTATTGTTCTTATTACTTTGAATAACTATATCAGGCTAAGAATGATAAAATAAAATATTTTATTTTATATTTATTTTTTTCTTCTCTGATGTCTTACCTTTTATGTAGATTGTTATTAGAATGTATCACCTCTAATATTTTCCGTACCCCATGAAATTCTGCAATATTTCACTGGATATAGAATTCTAGGTTGAGGGGCGCCTGAGTGGCGCAGTTGGTTGAGCAACTGCCTTCGGCTCAGGTCATGATCCCGGAGTCCCGGGATCGAGTCCCACATCGGACTCCCAGCTCCATGGGGAGTCCGCTTCTCACTCTGACCTTCACCCTTCTCATGCTCTCTCTCACTCTCTCTCTTTCCTAATGAATAAATAAATAAAATATTAAAAAAAAAAAGAATTCTAGGTTGATTTTTCTTTCCACATTTTATTTATTTTTATTTTTTTAAAGATTTTATTTATTTACCATAAAAAGAGAGAGGGAACACAAGCAGAGGGAGTGGAAGGCAGAAGAAGTAGGGTCCTACTGAGCAGGGAGCCAGATGTAGAACTCGATCCCAGGACACTGGGATCATGAACTGAGCTGAAGGCAGAGGCTTAACCGACTGAGCAAATCAGGCATCCCTCTTTCCACATTTTAAATGTTTTATTTTATGCTCATCTTGCGTGCATGTTTTCTGGCAAGAAATTCAGTATAATTCTTATTTTTATTTCTCTACAACCCAGGTATATTTTTCCCCTCTAGCTGTTTTCAAGATTTTCTCTTTGTCTTTGGTTTTCTGAATTTGAATATGATACATTAAGTGTAGAAGTTTTTTTTAGTATTTATTCTACTTGGTGCTCTCTTCCATTGCTGAAACTGTGGTTTGAGGTGTTTCATTAATTTTGGAAAATTCTCAGCCATCATTACTTCGAATAATTCTTACAGAGTTATCTCTGCCTTCTTCTGGTATTTTGATAACACATATATTATACCTTTTGAATTGTTATTGATTTTTTCAGTTACAGTAACTTATAGTTAACTTACAGTTATTGATTTTTTCATTCTTTTTTCTCTTTGCATTTAAGTTTGGGAATTTCCTATTGGCACATCTTCAAACTCACTGATTCTTTCCTCAACCATGTTCAGTCTGTTGATGAGCCCATCAAAATCATTCTTTCCTTCTGTTACAGTTTTTTTTTTTAATTTCTAGCATTTCCTTTTATTAGAATTTCATCTCTCTGCTTACTTTATACCTTTGTTCTTAAACGTAATCTGCTTTTTTCATTAGATCCCTTCACATTAATCACAGTTATTTCATATTCCTGGTCTGATAACTATAAAACCTCTGCCATATCTGCATATGGTTTTGATGCTTGATTTATCTCTCATGTCTGTTTCTTGACTTTTAACATGTCTTGTAAAATGTTGGAAGTCTAACATGATGTGTTGAGTCATAGGAACTCTGCTAATGAGGTGGTGTGTGAGCGTGTTTGTGTGTGTGTGTGTGTGTGTGTGTGTGTGTGTATGGAAGGGGAGCAAGTATTTTCTAATCCTTTTATTAAGTCTCAGTCATTAGTGGCCTGTGTCCCTCAGCTATGACCTTTATAATTGTATGCCATCTTTTATTTCCCCCTTTTGTTGAGCCAGGAATGCTAGAAGTATCTGGACTTGGGTATTTCCTTTCTCCCACATATGGTTAGGCTCTAGTAAACCTTTTCCATTGCTGAGGAGGCTTTTCTTATAAAGAATACAGGGTATATTGAAAAATAATTACTTTTCCCTTTTTCCTGGCAGAAACACAAGAGATGTTCTTGGCTCGTCACCATAAGAACCTACTGGGGTTGCTGGAGGCAAAACCCCTAAAAATGTAGGGGCTCTCTAAGACCCTAGTACCCAGGAGTTTATCTATCACTGTTCTATACTGCAGCCTTTGGACTAGACGCTAGCAACTGGTCAAGTTACCATTTAATTTTTCCTACCAGTTTATGGCTCCTGTAATTTTTTCTTCCAGTAAACTGATATGGCTTGTGATTTCTTGTATTTGCTCATCCATCCAAATTTGAGAGCAGTGATTTTCCCTGTGGCTTTAATTCTCTGAATAAGAAATGCCATTGATTTTCAGTTAATTCAGTATTTTTCTCATTATAAGGAGGAAGTAATGATTTCTAAGACTTATACATATGGGAGCTGAAACTGGAAATATTCAGGTTATTTCTTAATAGTCTGACTTTGACTTAATCTCTTACCAAGGTAGTGTTTCAATATGATAACCTTTGACCAGAAAATGCAAGTTCTATATTCTCTATATTTCATGTATATTCTAATTGCAAGCAAGCAAGTTCTTTCCAAAGCTTGTCTATTTCATGGAGAACCAAAGAGTAGCAAAATCAAGCTTTCCATATTCTGCCTGGACACCATCTTGCCTAAGTCCATTATTAATTAAATTCAATATTTGTATTATAAGTCCTTTCAGATGACAGTTTTACCAATGTTCTATGTAAGTTTTCTCACAATTTTTCCAGACATTTGTCACCAACCTCAACCATACTGCTATAGGTTTTAGATTTTTGTTATACATGTGCTCCACTTCTAGGTCTTAACTTATGCATTTGTTGGCTCCTGTGGCAAAACAAAAACCTCAAAATCTCAGTAGCATAACACAAAAAAGCATGTATATGTTCATTAATCTCATTCTAGAGCTCACTTAGGGAAACTCCTTCAGTCCAATTTGGGGCGTGGGGCAGATGGGTAACTGATTTGTTATATTCCAAATGGGACGATTCTGGGGCCCACGGAGGTGGAACAACATTTACCAAGGAAAGTATTTTCATGCAATAATATTTTGGGAAAGGTACGGAGAAATAGATTCCATGTTTTGTGCAGGGTCTGAAAAGTTATATGACTGTGTGGATATAGGAGAGGCAAAAAATTCTGGCCACAAACTCCATCTTAAAAAAGTAGGACAGTCATTGTATCAATCTCTTAAGTTTATTGTGAGTTAATATATGCAAGATGCCTTGGGCAGTTTCTGGCATTTGATAAATGAAAATTCATCAGCTATTATTATTTTAAGAGGTCATTTTAAAATGCTAGTATAAAGTAGTCATGGAAACCAAAGTGACTATGTTTTTATTCATTTATTGTGCTAAGCTAATGAATTTCAAACATCTAGCTTCCTTTAGGGTTTTTTTAAGACTATATATTGACTTAAAATAAATGGATATTGGATTTATATTTGGATAAGAAGCATGCAACTCCTACATATATGCCTTATGAATATTTTAGTTTAAAGCAACCTCTGGAATGGGAGAAAATATTTGCAAAGTATATATCTAATAAAGGGTTATCCTCCAAAATATACAAAGAATCCTTACAACTTATTAGTAAAACAAACAAAAAAATAAAAAGCTAACCCTGATTGAAAAACGGACTAAGGACTTAAATAGACATTTCTACAAAAAGGCATTCAAATGACCAAAAGGGTATTTTGAGAAAGTTCCATGTCACTAATCATCAAGGAAATGCAAATCAAAACCACGAGATGTCACCCACATCTGTCAGGGTGGCTATAAATGAATAAACAAAAGACAACAATTGTTGGTGAGGGTGTGGAGAAATTGGAACCCTTAAATATTGGTAATGGAAATGAAAAATGGTGAAGCTGTTATGAAAAACACTATGAGTTCTTCAAAAAAAATTAAAAATAGAACTGCCATATGATTCAGCAATCTTACTTCTGGTTATTCACCTAAAATAATTGAAATCAGGACCTCAAAGAGATATTAGCATTTCTATATTTATTGCAGTATTATTCACAACAGGTTAAGACTTTTCCTTAACTTCTCACCTTTTTTTTTTTTTGTCCTACTTGATCTTAGTACATATTATGAGCAGAGATTTGGTGATATACTCTCAGGTCCTCCTGGCAAATCCGACACCAGAATCAAATCAGTCAGGTATTCTATTTCTCTCTCCTTGTTAATGGCAATTTTATTTATTGTTCTAAAAGCTGAGACTGTGCCTTTTTTTAGGATCCCAATTTTATGAGTCTTATCTCCAATTTCCATCCTCACACTGGCCGGAAGCTTGTTTTCTACTCCTCAGGAGACATTTCTTTTTTAGTAATGGTGGTGGAGTCTATTGCAGGCCAACCAATTTGATATACTGGACAAAAATTCAAGAATATCTACTTGAAAGCTTCTGAGAGCTACCAAGGCAGCTAGGACTTAAATGTTAAGATCTAAGAGAGAAGGGAAATGTATCAGCTTTTTCAAAGAAGATCATGTTATTTTGCAATTGAGTATACTAAAATTTTTTTTAAGCTTTAGTGTTTTAAGCTAAAAGTTTTTAAAGCTTAAAGTTTTTTAAGCTTTAACAATAAAAAAAGCTAAGGTGAGATAAAAATTATTTCAATTGAAGTAGATGCCACTAAATGTGAATAAGGTCAATTACAGTGAATTAGATTAAAAATGTCTACTGGGGGGAAGAGATGATTTCGGTTTATATCAAGGCAGGTTTCTTAAGGAAAAATAAAAAAGAGAAATAGTGTAATAAGCCCTTGAGACAGAAATAATCTCTCGAGAGGTATACATGTTCACCACATGATTGTTTGGCTTCCTTGTGGCAATGCATAAATCTGATGATACTTGGTGATTGAAAATAGTTATTCACCCTGACACTTCTAAACCAAAAGTAAGGAAAGACTTAAACCAAAAACAAAAGAAAAACAAAAAACAGAAACAAAACAGAACAAAATCACTGTAGCATCTACATAATTCCAAAATATACTATTTTTGCTTTTGGTTTGATTGCTTTTAAAACATTTAAAATACTTCAATGAACATCTTATTACTGACAGAAAGCTCTATTTAGCAGAAAATTATTCTTACTCATAGAAATGACATTTTAGTTTCAGGCTGCGAAAGTGAGTTTTATTAGTATGTCGTTAATCATTGCCTTGAGGGTGACACCTGGGAAGAATGATTTAGTGGAGATTAGAGCACTCACATATAACACTGAAAATACCCAACTTATTTCCATCAGAGTCAGTGAAATATATTTCAGTAAATAATGACACTGTTAAGTATTTTACCTAGAGATTACACTCATTTTTCCTTAAAAATGCAATTAGCTTTATTTTGCTTATTAAATAAAATAGTCAACTGGTACATTGTTAAATACAATTTTTAAAATGTGAAATTATTGATTATCATGTAATACTAAGTTTATAAAAATACTGCTTATATTTAATTACTTTTTATTCTTTTTTTTTAAAAGGTTTTTATTTATTTATTAGAGAGCGAGAGACTGAGAATGAGAGAAGGTCAGAGGGAGAAGCAGACTTCCCGCAGAGCCGGGAGTCCGATATGGGACTCGATCCCGGGACTCTGGGATCATGACCTGAGCCGAAGGCAGTTGCTCAACCAACTGAGCCACCCAAGCGCCCAATTACTTTTTATTCTTAAACTTTCTTTTTCTCTTCTTTTACTAGAGAAATTTATTATAAAACTCAATTTTTCAAAGAGAATGTATTTAAATAATTTAAAAATAAATATTTAAATAAATTTTAAAAATTATATTTAAAATATAATTTTTAAATTGTGCCTCACTGTCGTTATTATAGTGTATTTTTAAATTTTTATGATTATTTATTACTCGTTTTATTACCAACATTTTATATATCAACAATTACTTACTAATTTTTTAGTATATACCAAGCTATTTGGCTTGGTAATAAAATGTGGAATAAAACAAACAAAAAATCCTTATTCATATAAAGTTTACAGACTTCTGGGAGAAATACTATTAGTCAAGTACTCTCCCAAACAAATCTAAATACAACTATTATGTAGTAGACAAGCATAAACTAATGCTAGTCACTAATAAGGGATTTATCTTTTATTCTGACATTGCATTAACATTTATTGTGAAATGGGTTAATGTCTTTTTTGAAGTAAATATTGATGCAGATGTTAATTTTTAAGAGTTCTAGTTACAAAAAAGAAAGAAAGAAAGAAAAAAGATAGTTATCCTATGTTGACTCCTTACTCTATCCATACACCAGGAAATCCAAGTTTGGGAATTAATAACCATGTTAACACCTATAATCACCATATTCTTTTTCAATATCATCATCATCAGAATATGACTTACTAAGTAGTAATTGTTCTATGTCCCATATTCTTAAGTGCTTCAGACACAATATATGTCAACCTATAAAACATGAGGTCAATATTTAACCACATTACATTATGAGGAAATAGAAATTTAGAAATTTTACATTTACTGATCAATACTGCAAAGTAAATGTCTAAGCCTAGATTTTATCTTTTACTAAATATAGTATTTATGATTTTTAATTGCTATTTATCATTATTATAATAATGCATTGGAATAATTTAATTTACATTAATGATTATGTTATTCATATTAATTATAATTAATTTATAAAAATTAATGAATGTATTTAAATTCACAGTACTAGGTGGAATAATGTTGGGACAAGAGGAGTTCCTGGCACTGATTACCTATCTATTGATCAATCCATCTATCATCTATATACCTATCTATCATCTTTCTCTTTCTATATCTATAACTATAAAACTCTGGTTGTCCCAGATAAATTTAATTGTAGTTTCTTAAGGAAACATAGCCATAAAGAAGTCACTTTAAACTGACATAATGTGCAGAAAATAAGGGATAGATTAGGAATCATTTACTTAATGAGAATCAGCTTTCCTTATCTGAACAGTTGTAGCTACGTCTTCAAAGAAGAGTGCCTAATATGTGCATGCCTCCTAATCGTTCTGCTTGGCACAATTTGTCACTTCCCATTTCTTACTCTTTCCTAATTGGACAGGAATATCAGGAGCAGTGGGAAGGATAAGTATAGAAAATAATTGTGGTACTGGCAAAGTTTACCCAAAACACAAATTCTGTTCCCTAAAATATGAATATTTCACTGGTCATATAATAAACTGGCTCTGTAATGGTCATGAGGAAGAAAAATGCCCTAAGTAAGTGTAGATTTCACCTTGGAAAATAATTATGCTAGGAGTCATTCAATTTGAGTAAGTATTTCAGCTGTTTTTAGCTCAGGGAATTTAAAATACAGGATATATTTGCCGAGATTCTCAAAAGATTAAGAAGAAGGAGGGGAGAAAAGGACTTGATTATGTTTCTACAAAACGTAATACAAGTACTTGAGGTTTTGAAGCTTGTTCTCTTCGATTTAACAATGAAAACTATATTAAATACCACATGCACCAGTAAAACATATTACATATACTTTGAAAATAATACAAAATATTTTTGTATTACAAAATATATTTGTAATGTGGGATAGGTTGAATTAAAAATTCAGCTTAAATAGGATTCCAAATCATAACTATTAGTATCTCATGTTTAATTTCTATATAAAAGAAACCCTAAATATATTTATCTTTTTTCTAAGTGATATACAAATGTAACATTTATCTATGTAACACACATATTTCTTTTGTCAGTATATGTACCTATAGCTAGGATTGTATCTATATCTACATTTGTCACTTAAAATGTTTTAAACCAGAATATGTCGATAACAAGGAATGTTAATAATATCACAAAGCAATTCCTTAGAAATTGTGTAGTATATATTTTCAGAATGCCTAAATTATATTTTGTACATACATTTCCCCAAACTTGCTCCCTCCACCACAAACACACATTAATCCAAATACTAATTCATTGAGATGTCAGCAAAGCAAATTCCGACGGTCTTGGTAGTTTTTTTAGATCTAATTTTTAAGTCATTTAAAAAATAATTTAGACTTAACGCAACACATTTGAGGAATGTGGCATTCTAATGGATTCAGATAAGAGGACATATAAGTAAACTGTGTGAGGTAATATAGTCAAATGAATATCCAGAATTTAATAACTTCCAACTCAATTAATCAAGAGAATATTAAGTACTGAACATGTTAAGATTTAACTGAATCCGTTTTGCTTGTGATAAAGGTCAGAGAGTCATTTACAGCAGCATTACCTCTCAAATATGAAACTTTACACAGATAGACTCTGCTCTAAGACAGCTGCTGAATGTTGCTACAGCAACCAGAAAGGTTGCAAACAAGGATCAATGCAGTCAAAAGTAGGACAGCTAAAGTTAAACCATGTTTGGGGAATAGGTTTGCTCTTCTTATTGCAAGAAATATGAATTGGCCTGCTAATTTTTTCAAATAAAACATGCACTTACTCCTTCAAATAAAAAGATCAATTTTATGATTCATTACTCATTTACTTAGATACAATTTAATGTATTTTATAATTGTTATTTTCAACATGAAATTAAATTAATTCAGTTGTGTCTGAATGACTTCGTATTACTAAGCTAAATCTCTACCACCACATGTTTTGATCAATAAGCTGGTGAGTATATGGAATAAAAACTAAGACTTTCCTCATCTCCCAGTAATTAAAAATTAATTAGGCATTAAATATATACTGAATGAATTCTGACTGTTGGATGTTATAATAGTAATATGGCATTTACTTCATATTTAAAACTCGTACTCAATAACTTCATTCCGTGCTTAGTTAGAATTAGATAATCAGAGGCACTTGGGTAGCTCAGTGGTTTAAAGCCTCTGCCTTCGGCACAGGTCATGATCTCAGGGTCCTGGGATCAAGCCCCACATCAGGCTCTCTGCTCAGCGGGCAGCCTGCTTCCCCCTCTCTGTCTGCCTCTCTGCCTACTTGTGATCCTAATCTCTCTGTCAAATAAATAAATAAAATCCTTAAAAAAAAGAAAAGAATTAGATAATCATAGAAAGACAGATGTACAATAGCTCAGATATTCTCCTTAAGGTTCTGGCATCAGTCAGTGCCATTTAGAAACAGCATGCTGGTGTTCCGAGTCACATTTTTTTCATAAAGCGTTATTGGCAAAATTTCAAGATTGACAAATTTTGTTTTAAACTTGTATGTGTTACCTGTGCTTATGAATTATTTATAATCACATGATTTCCCCAAGCTGTCTTTATGTTTTTAAGTAGACATATAAATATTTTTTCTGACTGGCTCCAGAAATCTGTCACCTCTTACTATACTTATAACCAGTTTTCTCCAGTATACCTGATATATAATCATATGCAAATGTGTAAAGTATACATCTGTAAATCTACAGTAAACCTGTCACTATAATCATACAAATTAACATGTTTATCACCTGAAAAAGTTCCGCAGTGACCTTTTGTAATTCTTTCTTCACGTCCCTTTTCAGATCCTACTACCCCTATCCTTAGGGGTGATAATATCAGAATTATACACTATGTACTTATTTTGGTCTGGATTTTTAAACTTACAATATTTTGGCTGTCAGCCATACTGATGAATGTATCAGGAGTTCATTCACTTTTTTGCTGATTAGTATTCCATGATATGGCTATATTATAAAGTTTATCCATTTGTCTATTGAGGAACATCTGGATGGTTTCCAGATCCTGCCTATTGCAAGTTGATATGAACAATCATATGCCAGTTTACATATGGACATATGCTTTCATTTCTTGTGAGTAAATAGGTAGAAGTACAGTGATTAAGTGATATGATAGTTGTATATTTTAACTTTTTAAGTAACTGCCAAACTGAATAGGGAGCCCAGAAATAAACTTATGCATATATGGTCAAATATTTTTCAACAAAGGAGCTAAGAATATACAATGGGGGAAAGGACAGTCTCTTGAATAAACGAAGTTGGGAAAACTGGATGGGCACATACAAAAGAATGGAACTGAACCATTATCTTATATCATATACAGAAGTCAACTCAGAATAGATTAAAAACTTAAACAAAAGAGCTGAAAACATAAAACTCCTACAAGAAAACATAGAGGATAACCTCTTTGACACTGGCCTTGGCAATGGTTTTTTTGGGCTTGATGCCAAAAACAAGCAACGAAAGCAAAAATAAACAATGGGACTACATCAAACTACAAAGCTAGACTACAAAGGAGACCATCAAGGAAATGAAAAGGCAGTCTATGAACTGGGAGAAAATGTTTGTAAACCACATATTCGGTAAGGGGTTCATACCCAAAATATATAAGGAAATCATACAACTCAATAGCAAGAAAACAATGCAACATAAAAATGGGTTAAGGACCTAAACAGTCATTTTTCCAAAGAAGACATACGAGTCGTTTACTGGTACATGAAAATGGGCAAAGTGCCACTAATCATCAAGGAAGTGCAAATCTACCCACACTGAGGTATCACTTCACACCTGTTAGATGGCTATTAGCAAAAAGTAAGACATAAGTGACAGCAAGTATTCAATAAAGAAGAATAATTGTAGAGCATTTGTGGGGATGTGAAGTGAGCAGTCACTGTGGAAAACTGCATGAAGGAAAGTTCCTTACAAATTGAAAACAGAACTACGATGTGAGTCAGTAGTCCCACTGCTGAGTATATGGCCCAAGAAAACAAAATCATCGTTTTGAAGTGATCTGTATGCCCTCATGTTCCTAACAGTCAAGATATAAAAGCAGCCTAAGTGTCCATTGATATGTGAATGGATAAAGATGACATGCTGTATAAGTACAATGGAATCATATTATAGTTCCTGTAAAAATTTTTTTAGGGGCGCCTGAGTGGCTCAGTAGGTTAAAGCCTCTGCCTTCGGCTCAGGTCATGATCTCAGGGTCCTGGGATCCAGCCCCGCATCGGGCTCTCTGCTCAGCGGGGAACCTGCTTCCCCCATCTCTCTGCCTGCCTCTCTGCCTACTTGTGATCTCTCCCTCTGTCAAATAAGTAAAATCTTTAAAAAAAATTCTTTTTTTTATAAGAAAAAAAGTTTTTTTCTTATTTATTTTATTTTACAATAAAGTAAGATTTTATTTATTTATTTGAGATAGAGAGTGCAAGAGAGAGCATGATCTGGAGGAGAGGCAGATGGAGAGGGAGAGGCAGACTCCCTGCTGAGAAGGGAGCCCTATGAGAGGCTCAATCCCAGGACCCTGGGATCATGACCGGAGCTGGAGGTAGACGCTTAACTGACTGAGCTACCCAGGTGCCCATAGTTCCTGTGGACTTTTTAAGAAAGAAAGAAGTCCTGTGTTCTGTGACCACTTAGATGTAACTGGAGAGCATTATGCTAAGTGAGATAAGCCAGACAAAATTTAAATACTGCATGGCATCACTTACACGTGGAATCTGAAAATGAAAAAGCCAAGTGCAGAGAAACATTGATGAGAAAACTGGATGTCAGAGGCTGGAGGATGTGGCAAATTGGGAGGGGTTGATAAAAGGGTACCAACTGTCACAATGTATATATCCAAGTTTTCTTGTGTCTCTTTTTTGAAAATTATTTTGTTTTTTAATAGTAAGAACATTTAACATGAGACCTACTCTCATAACAAAATTTTAAGCACACAATACAGTATCATTAACTATAAGCCTACTTTGTATAGCACATCTCTAGAACTTAGCCATTTTGTGTAAATCGTCACATTGCACACTAAGCATCCCACAATTTTATCAATTATACCTGAATAAGTTGGGGAAAAAAAGAAACTGCCAACTGTATTCTGAAGTTTTTGTGCCATTATATCTTCCTCCTAGCAGTGTATGAGAGGACATAAAAGTCTGTGCATTTTTACTTGTTATTGGCTCAAACTTTATATTCCTCTGACTTTTAATGAAAAGATTACGATCAGCCAATTTGTTGAACTTTTCTCAAGCATGGATGAATGAAGCTTATTTTCTAGTGGATTCTTCCAGAAAGTGCAGAATTAGTTGATTTATTTTTTCAAATGCTTTGCCACAGCCTAAGTATATGAAGAAAAGCTTGGTTAGCTACAAAAATTTTGGCTCAAGTTTTATTTCTCCGAGTTTTTTAAAATGTTGTATTAGTGTTATCTTTGTGCTCTTGGAAAGTCTCTTGCTAACCCAATTTTTCTTTCTATTGCAAATGATTTGGTCTTTTCAATTGGAGGCTCTGTGGAATATTCCTCTTTACTTTTAAGGAGAACAGTTTTTTTAATATATCTGATATTTGAGCCTTTTTAAAATGTAGATTTGGTCTTCTTATAGTTCTAGAAACATTTTAAAATTATAGCTTAAAATCAGTTATTCATCTCCTGGGACTGTAGTTTTACTGTGTTGAATTTCTCTTCCCTATCTTCCACATTATCCATTTTTTTTTCTGTTAATGTTTCTTTATTTTATTGTTCTTTTCTTGACTATTTTATTCTTTTCTTCAATACCTTGAATTACCTTTTTCAGTTAAGTCTATCCTGTCTTGGCATCTTGTGATGTTTATCTTTACTTCTAAAGAAATTATTTTTAATTATTTTCCTTCCTAAGTTTTGTTAAGTTTTTTATACTTTTCATTTTGAAATAGTTTTAAATATATAGAAAGTTGAAAAAATAGCTCAGAGAGTTCCTGTATACTCCTCACTCAGCTTCCTCTAATGTCCTAATTTTACTAAACTATGGTAACATTTAATTTAATTTAATTTAATTATTTAATTTAAGAAGTTAACATTGGGGGGCGCACATGGGTGGTTCAGTCAGTTAGGCCTGATTTCGGCTCAGATCATGATCTCAGGGTTGTGAGATCAAACATTGGGCTCTGTGCTGGGTATAGAGCCTGCTTCTCTCTCTCCCTCTCCCACTGCCCCTCTCCAACTGCCCCTCCCCCCTCTAAAAAAGTAATTAACATTGGAATTATACTATTAAATAAACTGCACACTTTATTGGAATTGCTTTTTTTCCCACTAATAACTTTTTTCTGTTCCAGTGTCCAGTACAGCATTACCCCTTAGCTTTCTCTAATATGTGACCATTTATTTGTTTTTATATGAGACATCTTTATTGAGCTTTAAAACTCTGCATATTTAACATATATAATTGACAAGTTTGGACATAATGAATACACTCATAAAACCACCACAACAAGTAAGGAAAAAGACATATTCACTACTTGAAAAAGTTTCCTTGTGTCTTTTTCTTTTTAATTTTGCTTGGCTTTTTAATGATAAGAACATTTAACATGAGATTTACCTTTTAAACAAAATTTTGAAGTGCACAAAACAGTATTTTTTAACTATGGGTACTACGTTGTACAGCAGATCTCTAGAAGTTATCCATCTTTCATAACTGAAACTTTATACCAATTGAGCAAACACTCCTAATTTCTACCTCTTTTCTGTGTCTGGCAATTACCATTCTGTTTTCTGTTTCTATGAATTTAACCATTTTAGATACTTGATATAAGTGGAATCATGCAGTATTTTCCTTCTATGACTGGGTCATTTTGTTTATCCTTATGTCCTCCAGGTTCATTCATATTGTCATAAGTAGAAGAATTTCCTTCTTTTCAAAGACTGAATAATATTTCATTGCATATATGCCATATTTTCTTTATCCATTCATATGTCAATGGACATTGGGTTGTTTTCATATCTTGGCTGTGGTTAATAATGTTGCAATGAACATAGGAGTGCAGTTATCTCTTTGAGATCCTCATTTCAATTACTTTGAATAAACACCCCAGAAATGGGGTTGCGAGATCATATGCCAGTATTACTTTCACATTTTTAAGGAACCACCATACCATTCTCCATAGAGGCTGAACCATAGCACACTCATTAACCTCAACACTTTGAAGCATATTTGGTGTTTCGTAAAATGTCTCTCACTTTGGCTTTGCCTGATATGTTTTCATTACTAAATTGGTGTTATAGACTTTAGAATAATACAAGAGATAATATATTTCATTACATTATATCAAGGGGTAAATAATATTAACATGAATTACCACTGGTGATGTTACCCTTGTTAATTTAAAGCGGAATCTGCCAGTTTCTCCAATGTGAAGTTTGCCATTTATTTGCATTAAGTTTTGTCACTTTTTTTAAATAGCTTTTATTTATTTGAGAGAGAAATAACAAGATTCAGGGGGAGGAACAAAAGGGGAGGGACAAGCAGACTCTGCTGAGTGTACAGCCTGTCTTGGGGGTCGATCCCAGGACCCTGAGATCATGACCTGAGCCTAAGCCAAGAGTCAGATGCTCAATATACTGAGCTGCAGAGGCACCCCGAATTTTGTCTATTTTTGTTTTAACTCTTGTATTTCTAATTCAAGATATCTTTAATATCTTGAATTAGAAATATCTATAAATGATTGTTTTTAATATCTATAAATGATTGTTTTAATGATAGTTAATCATGTTAGGGAATTATATGTATTTCATGTTTGGTTATGGGCAGAATTTTTACTATCTGAAATATTTCAATTTTCAATTTTTATTTTATCCATATACAATATTTATATAGCTACTATTTTCTTCTATTTGAAATATTACATTTTTGTGGGCCTTCAAAGATAATCCTATTCAGGCAGCCATGAGTGTTGAAGTAACTTAACTACTAGTACTCGGGTGAAAGTTTCTCTTTTTTTTTGGTACAATCGATGTTATTCTTGTTTGGCTATAATATGCTATAGACCTTTTAATTTTCTTGTCTTCTTTCCTTCTCTCTATTTCCTACACAGTTTCCACTGGTCTACTCCCTCTCATAAATTATCCCACTTTCCCCAAAAATGATCCTCTTCCACTATCTTTGAGAGTTTTCGCTTTCTCTTTATTAAAGAGATGCTATAGTCCCATCTGATTCTCAGTTTATTGGAAATGGCTTGCTAAATTTGGGTTTATTTTCTTACTCACAGGTAATCTGAAACTTTTAATATTCTTAGTCTTGTTATGCTTAAAGTGTGTGTGATCCTATATGTTTTCCTTATTGTTTTATGTTGTTTTAGCATAAAATGTGTGACAAGTTTCAGATTTATGTGATTGTTTTGTGTGAACTCCTGATTTCTCATCATTCTTTTCTCTAACAGCAGAAATTCTTTTGAATATAAAAGAACTATTATATTAAAAATAATCATAATACCTTCCAGATGTTTCATAATGTGATTATAAAGACTATGCTTTCAACATAGGCTTTAAGGAGCTATTCTGGAGGGAAAAATAGATGACATTTCCAGTCTGAGTTTATCATGACAGGTTTTCACATTTCACACATAAAACATTAATACAGTGTATTGATGCATTTTAATTACTTTACTAATCATTATCCTTAATGTTTCCTGCCAGGATAAAGAAAAGTGACTAAAATTTCAAATAAAAATTGTATAGTTTTGTTTTATAGTTCATTGCATCAACAAATACTCTTTTAATTGAGTGATCTTATAGGATTTTCATCTTTATCTGTACCTACTCCACATACCATTTAAACTTGCTTCTTCTGAGGGACAGTTAAATCAGCAGAAAATATTATTTGGATAAAACTATCTTCTGCTTTATTTAGCAGGTGCTTGTCTTTAGTCTACAAACCTATAAGTGTAGATTAGTCAATAGCTACCAAAAAGTCTCAGAATAATTTTATGGCTTTAAGACCCTTGATAACAGATATTGAGGGGTACCTGGGTGGCTCAGTGGGTTAAGGGTCTACCTTCAGCTCAAGTCATGGTCTGGGGTCCTGGGATTGAGACCCACATTGGGCTCCCTGCTCAGTGGGGAGTCTGCTTCTTCCTCTCCCTCTTCCTGCTGTTCCCCTTGCTTGTGTGCTCTTTGTGTGTGTGTCAAATAAAATAAAATAAAATAAAATAAAATAAAATAAAATAAAATAAAATAAAATAAAATAAAATAAAATATATCAAATCTGATTTCCAGGATGTAGAGTGAAATATTTCAAGGGAGAGAAAACTGAATGGGAAGAAATCAGAGAGGGAGAGTAACCATGAGAAACTCTGGACCCTGGGAAACAAACTGATGGTTACAGAAGAGAGGGGGTAGGGAGATGGGGTAACTGGGTGATGGGCATTAAGGAGGGCATGTATTGTGATGAGCACTGGGTGTTACACACAACTAATGAATCGTTGAACACTACATCAAAAACTAATGATGTACTGTATATTGACTAACTGAACATAATAACAATAAAAAGAAATATTTTAATATCATTTTTTATTTATAGTAACTACGGTAGGTCATGATACTATTTATATTCTCAAAAGCACTGTCTAAATGTGTTAGAGAATGTAAGGTTATAGTTCATTGTTAATTACATTAAATTTCCATTGTAAGTGTCCAAACCAGGTTTGTTGTTATTAATTCCTCTATAACTTCACACACACAAAAATTAACTCAGCATATACTGTACTTGGTTTGGAAAATAAAAATGAGTAAGGTATAGTCCCAGGATCTAGGGCAGGAGTGAATGCAATATGCCAATGTAGGAGGGACTCAGAGAAGCAATCTGGTTGAATAGGAAAGAAAGGAGGCTTGTCTAGAAGCATAATTTACCTGATATTCACCTATTTTTATTTAGGCTATATGTTTATTTGCAGTAAACTGGGGTACATGGATAGAAATTAGGATCAGACTATCTGACTTACCAATTTCCACCAATATGCCACATAACCATTACATCAAGGATCTGCAATGCAAGGAATGAATAGAACAGAAGAAGGAAGTTGCAATTCAATGATCTAATAAGACATAAGTATTGCAGAAGGTACTAAGAAGAGTATCTTTCTCTTCTGGGAAAATAAGTTATCAAATTTGGGATATGACACACAGAAAACAGTTGTCCAGGCATCCTATGTAGAAGAGAATAATAGCATTCCTGGTAGAAGGAATAAAAGTAATCCAGAAATGAGACCTTTTTGGAAAAGGGGTATTAAGTATATCTTGTATACAATGTGTGGGAGAAAACTGGGAAGGTAAAGAAGTGAAAAATACCATAGGGCTTATGGGCCATAATAGTATGGCTATCATGAGAGCAAGCAGGGTTTTAAGCAACAGAACATTAATTATATTCATGTTAGAGAAGAACCACTTAGGCTAAACTATACAAAATGAATGAGAATACAGACAAAGATTCAGAAAGTGAAATCTATATAACAATCCAGAGAATGATAATGCCATGCATTATGTAAGATAATAACATTATATAATGTTGGAATAAAGTATTAGAAAAAGTAGGAACACTGCATATCAAGGCTGTAGAACTTTTAAGCATTATTTTAAATAGCATGCTCAATTTAGTTTTCAATGTAATTTTAGCAAAAGCGAGAGACATGGCTTAAAGCAGAGGGTATGAGTAGGAAAAGGCCCTTGTAGAGTGGGTCTCATTGATGCATACTTCTCAGATAGAACTGCGCCAAAACCAAAATCAATATGTTGAATGATTTTGTACTAATTGTATTGTATATGGTTCACAAAGTAAGTTTTATGATCATCAAAACCTTACTTACATCAACAGCCATATTTTTGTTTTACAGCCAAGGAAATAATCAGCTAAACCAAAGTAACACAATGAGGATGGCTCACTTGAGTAATTACCAATGAACAGTGTCATAGAGAAGTCATTTGAGATAATCACTACTATCTGTTTACCTCCAAAGAATGAATAAATGAAGTAAACAGTATGCATGTAGAACAAATGCATTTATACATAGAAGAAATCTCTTGAGCAGCATGAAGCATATATTTATATTAGAGATTCATTTTGTTCTGTTTAGTGGTATTTTTCTCTTTCCCCTAGTTCTATTTTAAAGATCTCAAAAATAATTTTGTCATGTAATTTATGACTAAGTGTACCTAATTCATTGGCCTTTGAAAACTGTTTTCTTTCTTACCTCTCACCTTCTATCTCTATTCCCTTGACATGTTAGCTTTCACCAGCCTCCTAAAGTAGGGCATTTGTTTCCCCTAGAGCTTCCAATACAATATAAAATGAAAGGAAGATTGACATAAAAGAATACCTGTGCAGTAATGAGATAAAAGCAGATAGTCTGAATGAATAAAAACATAGACATATGGCCCCTCTTGTGTCCTTAGATTTTCAGAGAAAAATAATATATTAACTGGCTTGGTAAATAACAATCCTCACAGAGAATAAATACCCTTTTATTATTCTTATTCTTTGAGACACTTCTCTGAAAGGGAATATGACAATAGAGTACAATGAAGATTTTATAAGAAAGAGAATCTCTCATCTTGTAACCTCTGTTCTTTCTCTGTCATCAAGAATATGGCAAATAAAGACTAGTAGTAAGATTAAACGATATTACCTGAATTCTTGGAATAGGACCTAAGTCTTGGTTATACTGGCTTTAATGATGAACTTTTGTGAATGAAGTAAATAAAACTGTATAGCACTAATACAGGACCTTGTTTCTGAAAGCTGACATCTGTAAGGTTTTAGATGCACTAAGACTTGTAGAGCGATTTATGTATGTAATGGACTTGACATTTTAGAATGAACCATAATGATAGTTTTAGTTGTCCATAGGAAATTGTCCATTTTTCCACAGGTAAGGGACATGTGATTTTGTGAACTATCTACATCATTCTGAAAGAGCCACACTGAGGGCATTTGTATGCAGTGTGTTTCTTCTTTTAACTCAGGTGTTAAGTAATTTGCTTTTCATGTGTTCCACTTGTTATAGAAAAGGGAGATGGATTAAACTTTTATAGTTTAAACACAACTCTCCACAGAGGAAAAGAAAAGAACATATTATCTACCAGACTTATTTTCAGTCAAGTGATCCGACTCTCTTTTCAAGCACAGGAAAGTGTATCTCATGGGGCCTGTCTACATACCAGTCTATCAATCGTCCTATATCAAATAGGAAGAGATGATCATTGCTTTCATGTGTGAACAATTTTTTTAACTTCTTTGTCTATTTAGATGTTGCTATCTAGTGTAATTATCTGGTATAATTCACCTGAGAGTATGCTCACTAAAGATGTGACACACGAACTGCCTTTCCCTCTTATGTGCTCTAAGTATTAATCAATCTATGGCCCAATAAACTTAGATAAGACATTAGAAATTTCATCAGCACCGCACTCTGTGCAGTCACAAATTATCAGTCAGTTTTAGTACTCAAGATGAAACAACTTCTCTGGTATAATGTTATTAAACAGCTGATGAGAAAAGCTTCAAGATAAACTAAGTTGAGCCCCACTGGACTTATTAAAACATCATCATTCCTTGAACCAAAAAACTGCTAATAGTATCCTTGCTTAGCCATGGGACATTATAAGAATAGGCTCAGCTATTTTTACTTTGTTCATTTCTGGATTACACATGAAAATTTCATTATGTTTGAAGAGTTAAATAACATAAAATGTAAAAAAAAAATTAAAAATCATACATCTGTGATTTCATTACACTCTTGGTTCATTTGTTAAAACCAGTTCATGTTTATAAATTGATATTCTTTTTTCAGCACTTCCATTATCCCCATTAGACATATATTAAGTCAGACAAAGGAAGTCTGCCCTGGCTTGACATGTAATTAAGCTACATTAAAGCTTTTATACTTGTTTATGTGCTTGTATCTAAATTAGTTAAAAGAGCTAATCAGAACTGGGGGCACATCAAAACATTTAGAGAAGTAGAATTTACATGTAAGATTAATTTGATTTGGCAAATAAGAGAATAACTAAAGGAATGGAAGCCATCATATATAATACAAGAATAAAATAAGTTACAAAATGTCCTGCATTAAGGAATTTGAAAATAAGACAAAGTTCCATGGAACAGAAATAGGCTGCAAAAATATAAGAGGAACTATAACCATAAAAGAGACAGAAATTAAATCTATAATTAAATGTGCTTATCTATGCTGGTTGCTCACTTAAATAAAGGAATATCCCATTTGATCTTCATGTTAAAAAGGACAAATGACCTTAAAACCGATCCCTCCATGAAAATGAAGCAAACTTGCTAGCCAATTTAATGATCTATATAATGAAGCCAAAAAGTTATAATCTCTCATTAGATGTCACCTATTGATTTCTGGCTCTCATGATGACAATAATAGAGCTAAAAGAGGTTAAAAGACAAAAGTTTTGATTTAAAGAAAATGAACACTTCAAAAGTATCATCACTATAAGATCTTGGGGAATAAAAATGATATTGAGCTGGTCAATTAATGTTGGCATTTATTTTCTCCCATAAAATGAGAAGGATGAATAGATGGATACTATTCATTGCATGTTCCTAATGAAACCCATGGAAATCTCATATTTTCCTATTTTTGTACTATCTTTGCTCCTTATATTCCACTTCCAAATTTAATGAGTTCAATAGTAGATTGTATTCAAAGGCAGCAACCAAAATTAGGCAACATTCTCTATGTCTTTCTTAGAAATTTTAGAGATCTACACAAAATCATTTTCTTTAAAAATGTTGATATAAGTTCATGTTTTACAAATAAAGGATGATTAAAAAAAACAATAAAATCTGAAAATGGGCAAAAAAATCTGAACAGGCATTTCACCAGATAAGATGTACAGATGGAAATAAGCATGTAGGAATATACTCAATATTTTATGTTATTAAGGAGTTTCAATTTAAAGCAATAATGATGGGCCCTTGGGTGGCTTAGTTAGTTGAGTGACTGTCTTCAGCTGTGATCATGATCCTGGAGTCTCAGGATCGAGTCCTGCATTTGGCTTCCTGCTCAATGTGGAGTCTGCTTCTGACCCTCTGACCCTCCCCACTCCATGCTCTCTCTCTCTTTCATTCTCTCTGTTAAATAAATAAAAAAAATCTTAAACAAATAAAACAATAATGAGCTATCCCTATTAGAATGGCTAAAATTCAAAACAATGACAACGCCAGATGCTGACAAGGATGTAGAGCAACAAGACCTCTTTGACATTGCTGGCAGGAATGAAAAATGGTACGATCCCTTTAGGACAGTTTGCCAGTTTCTTGCAAAACTAAACATACTGCTAAGATAGGACAAACCATAAAAAACTCTTAATTATAGGAAACCAAATGAAGGTTGCTGGAGGGAGGAGGGTGGAGGGATGGGGAAACTGGGTGATGGACATTGGGGAGGGTATGTGTTGTAATGAGGTATTATATAAGACTGGGTATTATATAAGACTGGTGAATCACTGACCTCTACCTCTGAAAATAATGATACATTATATATCACTTAATTGAATTTAAATTTTAAAAAGTAAAAAAAAAATAAGATCTAACAATCATGCTTTTTTTTTTAAAGATTTTATTTATTTGTTTGACAGAGAGATCGATCACAGGCAGACAGAGAGACAGGCAGAGAAAGAGGGAGAAGCAGGCTCCCTGTTGAGCAGAGAGCCCGATGTGGGGCTCAATCCCAGGACCCTGAGATCATGACCTGAGCCGAAGGCAGAGGCTTTAACCCACTGAGTCACCCAGGCGCCCCAACAATCATGCTTCTTGGTATTTACACAAATAAGTTGAAAGCTTATGTCCACATGAAACCTCATATGCACATGTTCCAAGAAGCATGATTGCCTAAACTTGGAAGCAACTAAGATGTCCTTCAGTAGTACGTTAATGCATAAATGGAAGAATTCCTTCACAGTGGAATATTATTTAGCAATAAAAAGACATGAGCTACCAAGTCACAAAAAAAGTATGAAAGAATCATAAATGCATATTGCTAAGTGAAAGAAGCCAATTTGAAAGTGGTATATACTGAATGGGACTGGGTATATGAAATCTGGAAAAGAAAAAAATAGAAACATGAAAAAAATCAGTAGTTGCCAGAGACTGGGGTGGGGGAGGGAAGAAGAGATGAATATATAGAACGCAGAGGGATTTTAGAACAAGGAAACTATTCTGTATAGTACTTTAATAGTGGTTATGTGTAATTATACATTTGACAAAAATCACAGAATGTACAATACAATGAATGAACCCTAGTGTAATCTTCAGTCAATGTAATCTTAGTGTAGACTTCAATGATGATATATTAATATTGACTTATCAATTATAACTAATACAAGCTGTTAGTAAAAGGAGAAACCATGAAGGGAGAAAGGTCGGGCGCCTGGGTGCCTCAGTTGGTTGAGCAACTGCCTTCGGCTCAGGTCATGATCCCGGAGTCCTGGGATCGAGTCCCATATCAGACTCCCAGCTCTGCGGGAAGTCTGCTTCTCCCTCTGACCTTCTCCCCTCTCATTCTCAGTCTCTCTCTCTAATAAATAAATAAAAATCTTAAAAAAAAAAAGGGAGAAAGGTCATAAGTGAGAGAGAGTATAAGTGGGATTGTCTAAACCTTCCACTCAATTTTTCTGAACACTTAAAATTACGCTACAAAGTAAGACTATTAATTAAAATGATAGTGATTATGGTGATGGTAAGAATTCTTTCTACAATCTGTAGCTCACAGGGGCATTTTTTTCCCAGTCTTCTGGCCAGGAGCTCTATCAAGAGTTTTTGCTGCCTTTAAGGGCTACTACTACTTTGCAAGGGGTTCACCCTGGGATCCATGCCAGAAGAGGATGCACAATATAAATAAATAAAACAAAGAGGATGTTTTCCCCAGTATGAATCAATTATTTCAAGTTTTCCCCTCCTCCCTCCTATCCAACAACTTTGCTTTATTTTTAAAGTCTTCTAATAGTTGACTTTTAAATTTCTTAATTTTAGAGAGTTGTTTTTGGCAGAGGTAGGCTATAGTGGCTTATGTCATCTTGGTAAACATCAGAAATTCCCACTGCATTCATTTTAAATATATTACTTAAATGCTCACTCATTAATTCATTATTTTTCAATAACAAAAAAAATATGAGTGGGCTAAATTCTGACAAAAACATAACAGAGATGTCTTTGAACTTGGCTCACTGGGGGGGAACATACATTTAAATAATACACTAAAGAGTCATTTTGATGGTAGATGTATCTATAGACTATTAAAGCAGCATATAAAATGGCATTATTTATCACAATTTCAGTTTTATATTTTCATACATAGACTCAGATTTAAATTATTATATTACTATATCATTGATTTCATTTTCATTTTGATCAGTGAATCTTTATTACTAAGAAAAGTATATTTAAACTTCTGACTTTCAAGACTGTTTCTTCTGAAAAGGAAAATACCTAAATAGATCATTATATTCTTTTGTGGTAAACAGGACCCTGGATATTGATAGACTTGTATTATGAAAATGTGAATTTTTGCACCAGATGACTTAATCTATTACATAATTTTATAGTATTGTAAAATGTCCGTATGTCTACAATATACTCAGTTTAAACAATGTTCATTTCCAGTAAGTATAAGAAATTACATAAAATTTATGAGCTGATTTAATTTTAAATAAATTCAAGATAGTAAGGATTCCTTATGTTGTATTCCATATAAAACTGATTTCTATTTACTTTTTTAAAGATTTTATTTATTCATTTGAGACAGAGAGATACAGAGAGAGAAAGAGCATGAGCAGGTGGAGAGGCAGAAGGAGAGGGAGAAGCAGACTCTCCACTGAGCCAGGAACCAGATATGGGGCTCCATCCCAGGACCCTGGGATCATGACCTGAGCCGAAGGCAGATTCTTAGCCATCTGAGCCACCTAGGAGCCCCAAGATGTCTACTTATTTTTAAAACTTATTGTTTTTAAAAGATTTTTAAAATAAGCAACTTACATAATGCCATATTATGTAATTTCAAACCAATGGCTCCCATCAATTCTTTTTAGTTATTCATGTGTTCCTTTATGTAAAATGTTTTTTGACACTTATTATGTTCTATATGCTGTGTGTAAGAACTAACACAATATAAGTCCTCTCAAAATGATTACCGTTTAGATTAGGAATATAAGGGAATATATGAGAAATGCTGAATGAGTGTTCTAAAGACCAAGTGTTCATACTCAATTATTATGTGGAAGATATAAGTGGATTTGACAAATTGGATAATTTAGCAATAATGTAAAGTCATGAAAAATAAGTAGAGAATGCTATATGTGTAGGTAGTAAGGGCAGAGATAATACTGGGAAATTCATAAGTAAACAGACTTAGAGGTGGGATCTACATAAACATACTTGGCCACAGTTCAGATATTGTGCCAGTGGATATATTTGGGAGCCCAGAGCAACCAGAACAATAAGGCTTTTTTTTTTTTTTTGCAACTCAGCAGCTTGAAAGTAACCTCCATATGATGGGGACTGTCTAAGAGTAGGCACGGAGTGTCTTGAAAACGTAATGTTTATTTTAACAAAAAAATTTGAGATGGTTTAACATTTATTTATTTTTATTTCAACGTGTTTAACACTGCCCAAGAGGGCAGGAGGGGGAAGGTTCCCTACAAAACTGAGAAGTAGGAGCTGTTATCTCACTTCTAGCTACAAATGAGAAACCTGCAGCTCAGAGAGACAGCATAGCACGGAAGTTAAACATTTGATTCTGGAACCAAGTGCCTATGTTCAAATACCAGCTCTGACAATATGTGTACGCTCTCTGCATGTTCTGCTTGTGCCCTGGTTCCTGGCCACCCTGGAGGAGCAGCACTCTGCAGGGTAAACCCAAAGATAGTGCATGTCCCAGGTGCCTTGCAGTTGCCAGTGTCCTGAGATTTTTTTTTTAAGTTAAGTTAGTTTAACTAACTTAACTTAAAAAAACTTAATTAGTTTAGTTAAATTATTAAATTATTAGTTTCAGAGGTAGAATACAGTGATTCATCAATTGTATATAACACACAGGGCTCATTACATTGAGATTGAAGATCATAATGATCATCTGCTAACTTCCTCAAATTTCAGATTCCCCAGGTCCTTTTTGTGACTTTGATAGTGGTGATCTGGGGAGCGACTCAGGAATACATTTTTCAAAAGTTTCACAAATAAGTCTCTGATGGAGAAAACCTGGACAATTCATGTGTAAATGATGGTTTTCAAGATCCAAAGCTAAGGATCATAGACAGTAACTTTTTCTATGTGCTAACAAGAATATTAGGGTGAGTACGTGTAAGATGAAAATTCATAATTATAAAATCTGAGGTTATAATGTTGTTAAACTATTTGTATGAGTCTGAACATTTCTTCTTAAATATTTATTAAAATTCAGTTTGTGGAGTATAATTTAAATGTGTTGAAGGTAAAAGGCACATTTTTCACATGAAGCTGAGATTGTATTCTGCTCCATCTGTGTAATGTGGCACATCAATATCTTAAGCAATGTAGAACTTTTACATTTAATGTCTTCACTAGGTAATAAAATGGAATATAGAAATATTTCTGCAGGTTTTGAGTCTCTTTTTTTTCAGCCAGTACAAAGTGGAGATGCTGCACAAACATATTACTGCAGCTCTATCACAGCACATAATAAATGAAATCGTATAAGGATAGATAAAAATACCTCTTGATAGTTTCCTCTGTCAGCATGTTAAGAGATTATTGATGGCAGAAATCTAAAGGAAGCTTAAGAACAGCTAAGGAACCAAAAGAGACAACTTAAATGAAAAAGAAAGCTGTTCCAATTTACTTCCCACAATCCGATGAGCAACTAACACTCTGTCAAAGTAAGGTTAAACCAAGAAAGTAATGCCAGAATTAAAAAAGGTAGTACTTATAAACTAATAAATATTCTTCCCATACCTATCCTTCATAATAAATGAATAGATATATGACAATAGATTGCTAGATAGATTCAGCTCTTCTATAATAATCAAATTTTGCTATATAAAATTGAGGGCTAGAAATTTTGATATGCAATTAGGAAATAAAACATACAGACATTAGGCAGTTGAAGTTTTGTGATGAAAAGAATATGCATAAAGGAAACAGAATGGAGCAATATTTTCTCTGAAGTAATAAAGAAGTTACAAAGTGGTGATTTTAAGACTTTTAAAGTAACTGATAAAATGTGACTAATGGATATGTTTAAAACTTCATCCTTTTATCCTATTTTAATAATATGACTTCTCGTTATATTCATTTCATCACAATCGTTGGAGAAAATCAACTTGATAAAACTTCAACCTACACTATATATTATAAATGGGTAATATGTTCATCCTGAGAATATACAACTCTAAGAAGTTGAACTCTATTTTTAAAAGTGTGTATACTTGTGAAGATATTTTTTAAAAAGAGTATATATACCAAAGAAGATAAAATTTGGTTCTGAAACTGGAAATTAACAAAAATGTGCTCTGAATTGTTTTTAAAATCCTCAAATGAATCAAGTTGCTATTAGGAGAGACTAATAAATACAGATGACTTGTGCCTGCTATTTGAGTCTTCAAAGGAAATTATTGCAAATGGTTCCACTGCATTCAGGAGTGAACAAAGGAAATGTAGCAGTTATTTGGTCTAAAGAGCTTGGAGAACCCAAAGAAATGACTTTCCTTTGAGGTTTGTATTTAAGATTAGGCAGTGTACTTTAGCATCTAGATAAAGGACATCCAGATAAAAAGCATATAAAGAAAAAAAGAACATTGAATATATGGAAGAGATTAGAGTAGAAAATGCATTTAAAACAATTATATTTTCTGACTAACTTATTTCATTAGCATAATACACTCTAACTCCATCCTCATCATTGCAAATGGCAAGACTTCATCCTTTTCTATAGCTGAGTAATATTCCATTGTGTGTGTGTGTGTGTGTGTGTGTGTGTGTGTATACAGACATACCACCTCTACTTTATCCACTCTCAGTCAATTATTTTACCCATTCATCAGTCAATGGACATTTGGGCTCTTTCCATAATTTGACTGTTGTTGATAATGTTGCTATAAACATCAGGGTGCATACATCCCTTTGACTCAGTATTTCGGGTAAATAACCAAGCAGTGCAAATGCTGGATCATAGAGTACTTCTATTTTTAACTTTTTGAGGAATCTCCATACTGTTTTCCAGAGTGGCTGCACCAGTTTGAATTCCTACCAATAGTGTAAGAGAGTTCCCCTTTCTCAGTAGGCTTGCCAACATAAAAAAATGAAACAGATGAACAGGGGGGAAAAAGAGAGAGGGAAACCATAAAACAGACTCTTAATTACATAGAACAAACTGAGGGTTGATGGAGGGAGGTGGGTGCAGGATGGATTAAATGGGTGATGAGCACTTTTGATGAGCACTGGGTGTACATATAAGTGATGAATTAGTAGATTAGACTCCTGAAACTAATATTACACTATATGTTAACTAACTGGAATTTAAATAAAAACTTGAAATAAACAAACAAACTAAAACAAAAGGCCTAATGGTAAATATATATATATATTTATATGTATATATATATATATGTTTTTTATATTAATTATTATTTTTCCTTGAGGGAGGGTGAAAGTCTGGGCTGTTGTGGTTTGTCCCTGCATATTCAAACTCAGGAAAGCAAAAATAGAGTTAAATGATGATTATTTACTCAAAGATAATTCACTCAAAGATAACCTTTGCATCAAAGTCTCACATAGAAGTGACAATGTTGTAGATATTTCTAATAATTACATAGTAATAACAGTAGATTGCCAGAGTTATCACCTGGAAAGCACTTTCCTGCAGTAGCACTGGAATTTGTTGAGGAGTGCATCTGGAAACACACAACAGTTTTGCAATCGATATAATTAGGAGTCTTAGATTGAATAAGCCACACAAATCTGACAGCTTCAAAAATGTTTGTTGTGTGTACAATGAAGTTCAGAGCAGTTACAGTATTCTTTTGGAGACTTTGTGTTCTTTGTGAGAGCTGATCTTTTGAAACAGTATGTTTGTAGATTTTTCTTCTAGCATAAAAGGCAAAAGCCCTTATTAGTAAATATGGTTGGATTAAATACAGTATCCTTTCAGGAACCAATAAATAAATCACAGCAGCAAGAGCTTCCTTTGTAATTTCTACCTATTCACAAAGAGTCAGGATTGGGTGTTAGTATTTGACCTAATCTCTCTCCTTCAGATCAGGTGGATTGTTTTTTTCTTGTTTATAGGTATGCTAAAAGGAAAAGTAATCATCCCAACCAGTGGATGTTTAGATAAGAAGTAGACTCTCTTAGGGTCACCTAGGTGTTGTAGTTGGTTAACTGTCTGACTCTTGGTTTCAGCTCAGGTCCTGATGTCAAAGTCATGATTTCACGGTGGTGAGATTGATCCCCATGTCAGGCTCCACAGTTAAGGTGGAGTCTGCTTAAGACTCTCTGTCTCCTTCTCCCTCTGTCCTCCTCTAAAATAAATAAATAAATCCTAAAAAAAAAGTTGACATCTCTTAAATCAGAGATACAATAACTATTACATGGACGAGCCAAAGATTCATATTCATTTCTTGGTAAAATATTTGGAGCTTCTAAAGCAACCCCACCATTATCAGAATGATCATTGTTGATCTCATATTTGCAATGTAAAATGGAGAAAAAAAAGAAAGCAATGAGAGGCAGATGTTTTGTGTTCTGAGTTGGTGTTCAGGTAGGGAAAAAATAATTTATATTCTTTTTTTTTAAATTTTTTTGAAGATTTTATTTGTTTATTTTACAGAGAGAGAGAAACAGCGATAGAGGGAACACAAGCAAGGAGAGCAGCAGAGGGAGAGGGAGAAGCAGGCCTCCTGGAAGAGCAGGGAGCCCGACGTGGGACTTGATCCCAGGACCCTGGGACCATGACCCGAGCTGAAGGCGGACGGACGCTCAACGACTGAGCCAATAAGGCGCCCCAAAAAAATTTATATTCTTGATGTAGGTTTATTTCAACCTAGTTATTTTATTTAAAACAAAATCATTTGTTTAGTATATGCCATTTTATAGTCTCCTCAGAATTAGGAAATTGCTGTTAAAAACGGTGTTTGGCCAATTATCTATCAGTCTGTCTAGGGGAAGTAATTGTTTCTTTAATTATTAGCAGGTCAGAAAGGGCCCGTGAAGCTTCCAGTTGCTAGCTTTCCTACACCTGGGAACTACTGCTGCCATTAAACATTAATAATCTTCTGCTAAAAAGGAACCAGGAAGACATCATTCCTTGTAATTACAATTATCACCCAATGGGCAAAGTATTCTAAGGAAACAATCGATATCCTTCTCTCTCTCATATTTTAAAATTCTTCTGCTAATTTGTCAAAGATTAGTTAACTGTAGAGTTGAGGGTCTATTTCTGGAGTCTCTATTCTGTTCTATTCATCTATGTGCCTGTTTTTGTGCCAACACTATGCTATATTGGTGAGTACAGCTTTGTAATATAGCTTCTAGTCAGGCAATGTGATACCCCCAGCTTCGTTTTTCTTTTTCATCCTTTCCTTAGTGATTCGGGGTCTTTTCTGGTTCCATACAAATTTTTAGGATTTTTTGTTCAATAGCCAATGGAAAAAAGACAGTCTCTTCAATAAGTGGTCCTGGGAAAATTGGACAGCTACATATAGAATGAAACTGGACCATTCACTTACACCATACACAAAGAAAGACTCAAAATGGATGAAAGATCTCAATGTGAGACAGGAATCCATCAAAATCCTAGAGGAGAACATAGACAGTTACCTCTTCTACATAGACCATGGTAACTTCTTTCAAGACACATCTCCAAAGGCAAGTGAAACAAAAGCAAAAATGAACTTTTGGGACTTCATCAAAATAAAAATCTTCTGCACAGCAAAATAAACAGTCAACAAAACTAAGAGGCTGTCGTCCATGGGAGAAGATATTCACAAATGACATTACAGATAAAGCACTGATATCCAAGATCTATAAAGAACTTCTCAAACTCAGCACTCAAAAAACTAATAACCCAGTCAAAAAATGAGCTGAAGACATGAACAGACACTTCTCTAAAAAAGACATACAAATGGCCAACAGACACATGAAAAAATGTTCAACATCACTAGCCATCAGAGAAATACAAATCAAAACCACAATGAGATACCATCTTATACCAGTTAGAATGACAAAAATTAACAGAACAGGAAACAACAAATGTTGACAAGGATGTGATGAAAGGGGAACCCTCTTGCTCTTTTGGTGGGAATGTAAGTTGGTAGAGCCACTCTGGAAAACAGTACAGAGGTTCCTCAAGATATTAAGAATAGAGCTACCCTACAACTTAGCAATTGCACTACTGGGTATTTACCCCAAAGATACATATGTAGTGAAAAGAAGGGGCACATGCACCTCAATATTCATAGCAGCAATGTCCACAATAGCCAAACTGTGGAAGGAGCCAAGATGCCCTTCAACAGATGAGTGGATAAAGAAGATGTTGTACATATACACAATGGAATATTATTCAGCCATCAGAAACAATGATTACCCATCATTTGCATTGACATGGATGAAACTGGAGGGGATTATGTTAAGTGAAGTAAGTCAAACAGACAAAGACAATTATCAAATGGTTTTACTCATATGTGGAACATAAGCAAGAGCACAGAGGACCATAGCAAAAGGGAGGAAAATCCAAAGGGGGAGAAATCAAAGAGGGAGATGAACCATGAGGAACTATGGACCCCAAGAAACAATCTGGGGCGTTTCAGAGGGGAGAAGGGTGGAGGGAGGGGATAATAGGGTGATGGTTATTGAGGAGGGCATGTGCTGTGATGAGCACTGGTTGTTATACTTAACTAATGAATCACTCATTGAACACTGCATCAAGGACTAATTATGTACTATACAGTGGCTAACTGAACATTAAAGAAAAAAAAAAAAAGAAAAGAAAAAGAAAACATACAGATGGTTACCAGAGGGGAGGTGGGTGGGGGATAGGTGAAATAGGTGATGGGGATTAAGGAGTACACTTGTTCTGAGGAGCACTGGGTGATATGCGGAAGTATTGAATCACTATATTGTGCACCTGAAACTAATAACTGGAATTTAAATAAAAATTTTAAAAAATTAAAAAAAAGAAGGGAACAAACTCATTCACAGTAGTAAGGGAGATAAAATAACATACCTAATGTATATGTTTTTTCTTGCTGCATAACAAATGAAAATAAACTTAGAGGCTTAAAACAAAATAAAACAAAATTATGGGGACAGATGGATGCATTTTGAGCACAAAATGTTTGAAAAGAAAGAAAACATTAAGTGGAAGAAGTGACCTGCTCTTAAATAAAAATCACGTGCTACTATCATCATTAACAATGACTTGTAAATCATTTTGTTTGGAATACAAATAATAAACATTGGTATACAAGGGTGATGTATGAATATAAAAATGCCTTGTGTTTTATCATAAAAAGAAATAAAATTATTTTGCTAAGTCAATGCCCCAAGATATCCTCCTTTATGTTTATTTTGAAATTACTAATTCTCTAAAATTGATAAAAGAAAAGGTGCCTGTGGAGGAGGTCACCAAGAGGGTGTGACCACACTAAGAGGGTGTGACCACCAGTGAACCTATGACCTGGACGAGGGCAATCAGAGGCTCCTTGCCCCATCTCCTGTCCTCCGTATGTACATCTTTCCCAAGACTCCCATAATAGCATATTATGCTATTATGAAACATAGATGTTTCAAAGATGAAGATTGAGAGGGTAATATGCTGTTGAAAGTATCTGTACTAAATGCGTATCTGAACCCAGGTGAAATCTCTACATACACTTTTAAGATTCTGGCAGTGGATGCAGAGATCTATTCATCTCGTGGGCACCCAGCATAAGACTTCTATGCACGTTCACTTGTTTTATCAAATCTGCTATTTACCAGTCTGAAGTGGTCCACTTCTTTTTTCTGTTTCTTCTAGACCTCAGTATATGGGGCCAGTTTAAAATTCACTCAGGGAATTCCCAAGGTTGCAAACCAATAGTACCCTTTTCTAAACCACAACTATTTCCCTCTTACAAGGCAATTTGCACCCTTTCTTCCTTAAGGATAACCACCATTGTCAGTTTAGTATGTATTTTTCAGGCATTTTTATTTCAACATGTTTATGTATATATCATCTATGCATATTTGTGTGTATGTATATACATATGCACATATATATTTATATATGTGTAGAGCAAACATATACTCATATATGTTTATATAATCTTTCATTACATATTTGCATTATTTTTTATGAATAGGATCAAGTCATATGAATCATTCCAAAACCTTCTTATCATGCAAAAATATGCCATAGGGATCATTCCAAGTCCATCCATGTATTACTTTCTAGTCACTATATAATATTTCGTACAATGGATACAACACATTTAGCAATTCTTCTATTGGTGATCATTAGGTTATTTCCAGTTACTTATTAATAAACACCAGGCTGTAACAGGCATTTTGCTAGGTAGTTATTGTGTATCTGATCACATATTTCTTCAGAATGGGGATTCATCGTGAAATTGCTGAGTTCAGGAATATATATACAGAAGATGAAATATACTGAGGTATTTTAAACAGTTTCTATAAATTCTAGCTTCTACTAGAGTGTATGGGATTACCCATCTCTTCACATTCTCACCGTCCTTCAATGTGATAGATACAATTTATTTTAAATTTCTAACAATTTGAGGGTGACAAATATTTCTTTGTTGATTTGATTTAACTTTCCAAATGACTATGGGAATTAGAAACATTTGTAATTTCTTTTTTTTTTTTTTAAGATTTTATTTATTTATTTGACAGTGAGAGAACAAGTAAGCAGAGAGGCAGGCAGAGAGAGAGGGGGAAGCAGGCTCCCTGCTGAGCAAAGAGCCAGATGCGGGGCTGGATCCCAGGACCCTGAGATCATGACCTGAGCCGAAGACAGAGCCACCCAGGCGCCCCCATTGGTATCTTCTTATTAGGTACTTATGGTTCTCTCTTTTTAAATTGTCTACTCAGACACTTTGCCCATTTCGTCTTTGTAATTTGGACGGGTTTTTTTTTTTTGCATCTTTGTAAATGAATGTTGTTTATATATTGAATAGATTCTGGGCTTTTACTAGATATACTCTGTGATCTGAAATATGACTAAATTTTCTTATGGCTCGTGTATACTTGAAAAGAAAGATTGTTTAGTGTTTAAGGGAAATAAGTCTATCTCTTTAAATAACTATGTTCTGCTAATTGAAGTTTACAGCCACACTATATATATTCTTCCACCAAGTAAGACCAAAGGTAGTCTTTCAGGGAATTGTTGAAGTTAAAACTCTGGGAGAATAGTGAAATTTAGAAACTGCTGTAGGAAATGACAGAAGAAACAATGAGGAACTAGATTTGGCTTGAAGCGGATCTGATAGCTGACTATACCCTCATGACTGTGCAATGTTGGAGATCCATAATCAAAGTCCTGGCCAAAGAATGCATGTAGAAGAATGTGGGGGGGGGGGCAGGAGAACTCAGCAATATTAGAATTGTTAACATATTTAATGGCAATGACCCACCTACTGAAAAACTGCAACCTAGTAATTGTGATTGGATCAACGCAAGAAGCACATAAATGTGAAACAGTATGTTCTGAGATAGGGAATCTCCACACACTTGTAGGACAAATCAGAGCAAGTGGTGATTTATTGCTGATTTGTATACTAATCCTAATACATTTTCACCATCAGATAAAAGAGCCTAACTGAAAAAAACTGTGAGGAAAATGAGGTCCACATGATTAAATAAGCTTAGCTATAGGGAGCTGTGAATTGTTTTCTTGTGCATCTTTATGATAAAGGGATTGAGATTCTCGGAAAGGGCCTCTCTTGGGGCAGATAGGAATTTCATAACTCCAAAAAAAAACAAAAGTTACACCCATGCTTCCAGTAGCCCTGTGGGCTTTTGTTAAGTAATAAGACAGTGACTTTGTTTAAACAATGGTAGTAATACTGGTTTGGTAAACTTTTTCCCTCCTGATACAAGTTTTGTTCCATTGTGTCAGCAACTAAGGTATATACTCTCTTGAGTTTATGATTATGGTCTTCTTGGTATATTCTCAGAATGCCCTAGCCAAAGAATCATAAAAGGCAAATTTTAGTACTGCTAGAAACTGAAACATCCATATTTACTGAAAGTATGGGGTTGCTCTAACTAAAGTATTTCTGTGTTTTAGGTAAAAATGCAAGATAGAGGGAGGAATGGAAAAAAACATTTAAAAAAGCCTCTCAAAATGTGTAATAAAAATGTTAAAAATTCATTGCAGAATCCAACCAATGATTATTATAAACATTCAATCAAAAGTCAAATTATTTATTTTATTCACCAGAATTCTTTTAAAAAAATAGTTCAATTACCATGGGGGAGTGTTTGTCAGTGAATTTTCTGAAGATTTTAACCTCTGCCAATGAAAATTGAAAACTGGCTCTAATAGTTAATGAATTCTCACAAGAGCCAACAAAGTATCTTTTTTACATAAGATTGCATTTGTATCTTACAAATCTTGGACTAAATTATAGCTATCATTTCTCTTAAACCTCATCCAAAAATAGATTTAAATTGCCTCAGGTCTTTTTATTGTAAGTACAAAATACACATTTATTTTTCTCCACATCTTGCAGAGGGGTAGAGGTCAATGGGAAAAGAAAAAAGATATATGTATTCAAAGATACTTGAATAAACTTGCTCGTATCTCTATCTATTTATACTGCACTTGAACTGATGAAATTTCACAGTATAGAGATTTAAATAGCTAGATAATTATGCAAATAAGTTGTCACATTCAGGTACGCTATCTTTCCAGATTTTTTGAAGATTGTGTTCATTGATAAACCTAAAGAATGCATAATGGCGAGCATTGTCTTCTCTCTGTCAAAATGCATGTTTTAAGAGGAGTAACCAGTTGCATATAATCAATTCAGTGCTGGGAGCAGCTGTAGTATGCCTTTATGGAACACCATAAATTCAAATTAATTAATCCAAAATGAATTACAAATTATTTTTGTAAACTACACATTGATCCTTAAGGGTTATTTAAACAGCTGAACTTGATGTCATTTGCCCCATCTGCCACAACAGATGCTTTATTCCAATATGAATATTAAATGAATTTTGAAGGCAATTTCCATAATTGCAAGAAACATTTACAAAATGAAGAAAAGATGATAGTTTTTCTGATGATTGGAATACTTTTTAATATATTTTACCATGAAAGGTATGAAAAATATAAAGCATAACACAAATCTAAGTTTAACTGCAGAATAGAAGGACGAAAAGTACACTTCATAAACATAATTTTAGCTTCACCTTTTTCCCATGGATTATTTCACCACTTTGATACCACACATTATTCTTACAATATTTTGATTGAATTTACTACTTTCTTTCCAAATGACCCATTTCAAGCTTATCTACCATGTGTTTCTTTTGGACTCATATTTTTCTTTCAATTTTGATAAAACTGTTGGAGAAAATCAGATTTGGCATACAGTTACTCAAAATCTCTTTTCAGTGAGAAAATCCTCAAAGTCTCATATTATTACCATATTGGTTTCCAAGGATTGATTACAAACTGAGAGATTTAAGACACAGAGTGAACAAAAGCTGTAGATTGAAGGATATAAGGTAAAGGGATTGAAGAAATACATGGGAAGAATGATTTCTATGTGAGAATAGATTAAGGATGAAGGAACAATTGTGGAACAAGTAAACAAAGAGCTCTTAATTGTAGCACTGATTTTGGTGGTAGTGATTTGGTGGCAGGTCTTGTCTATCACTAAGAAAAATAAATGATAGCTATAATGTGGTAGATGAGCACTAGGCTGGGCTAATTAGTCCTCACAACTGAGGCAAGACCCTTTTGTGTATCTCATTTTGGAATTTTCCAGTCTTGCTGCTAGGACCAGGCACTATTTATGGTCTTGTGGTAGTTCCAAGTACTGCTATGTTTAATCCTTTTGAGTGATTCTTTCTCAGGCACTGAGTAGTTTTCTCATGTGCATTTGCTGATGAGTACTCGCCTGAATTCCCAAGAGGCACCCTCTATAGTCCTCTGGGGTTCTTTCTTTACGCAGCTCTCTCCAATCTGATGTTCTGGCTTACAAACTCTACCCACCTTGGTCCCTTTGGATTCTCAGCTCTGTATGTTCAACTTGGAGAGTCTGATCCACTTGGATCCCTCCCCTCTGCACCGCCCCCCACTATACCGCCAAGGGAAACTCTCTTAAGGAAGCAACCGTGAGCAATCATAAGGCTCACCTGATTTGTTCCCAGTTTTTCAAGGGTCACTATACTTTGTTGCCTGATATATTGTGTTTAGACAAGTATTAATTCAAATGTGTTTTCTGCTTTTTTAGGTTGCTTCAGATGAGAGGATAACATGGAGTCCATGTTATTCCATCTTGCCCAAAAGTAGAAAATTTCCAGCTATAAAGTTTATAAGCTTTCCAGAAACTTTCCAGTATTCAGATCCTAAGGGTTTTTAAAGGGAAAATCTTGATGTCACTCTCTAAATATTTGAAGCCAGCAGTGAATTGAATCTAACTAAAAGTCAATAAACCCTAGAAACACTTCCACCAAAGATTAGATGAACACATCCCCCAACACTAGTGACCTGACAAAAAAAAAAATATGTCTACTAAAAAAGTAAGACCATGTCTATATGGTCAACAGATCAAATAGTCCATAGGAACATATAAAGAAACTAGCCAGATTTTGTCATTTAAATTGTGGAAGAATTTAAACCTACTTTAAAATAACAATGATAATTATACTTTAAATAATCTGGTGAAGAGAGAATAAAATGCAGGCACAGATAGGAATTTCAGAAAAGTGATGAAAATTCTAAAATTTACATCGTAATGGAAGGTATAAAGAATAGCAAAAACAATGCTGAATGATTAAAACAAAACTGGGGGACTTAAATGCCTCATTTAAGGATTGCTATAATGCCACAATTATCAAGACAGGGATATAGGGATAAGCACAGAAATCAAAGGAACACATTGAGAGTCAAGGAATAGCCCTGCAGGTACATAGCCAAGAAAACTTTTCAACTAAGGCACTAGTTCAATTCATGGAAAATGGAAAGATTTTATCAATGAAACACCTGGATATCAATATGGAAAATTTCTAATTACACTTGCTAGTCACCCATATACAAATATTACTTTGAGATGGACCATATACCTAAAAATAAAAGTTAGAACCATAAACTTAACATAAAAACCAAAATTATAACATTTTTAGAGGAAAAGATAAGGGGGCATCTGCACAGCTTTGGGGATGGGCAAAGTTTTCTTTAAACAGGACATTTAAAGCCCTCATAAAAGACAACAAATGAAAAATAAGACCTACTTCCAATAAGAATTTTCCTACTAAAAATATACCTTTTGAAAATGAATAGGCAAGTTACAGACTGGTAAGATATGCATAATACATATTCCTATGCACAATATATAAAAGACTCCCTTAAAAATAAAAGAAAATCTATTTAAACATGTGCAAAACAAACAACAAAGGAATACAGAAAATACACCAATGTCTAATAAGTACATGAACTATGCTTAACATTATTAGCAATTAGAGAAATGCATTTTACTTATTTATTTTTAAATTTTAATTATTTATTTTTAGTGTTCAACTATTCATTAGTTGCATACAACACCCAGTGCTCATCATCACACGTGTCCTCCTTAATACTGATATATTGAGAAATGCATTTTAAAACATTGAAATAGGGGCACCTGGGTGGCTCCGTTGGTTGAGCCTTGACTCATAGTTTCAGCTCAGATTATGATTTCCTGGATGGCGGGATCTAGCCCCTCATTCAGTTTGTGCTCAGTGAGAAGTCCGCTTGAAGACCATCTTCCTCTGCCCCTCCTCCAACTAGCTCTCTCTCTTGCTCTCTCTCTCTCTCTTTCTCAAACAAATAAATGAATAATTCTTAAAAAAAAAAACACCAAAACCCAAAATGCTTTCTAACACCATCTAACATGGCCAAAAAGTACACATGTACACACACAATACAAAATGGTATAGTATTGGAGCAACTAGACTCTCACACATTCCTGGTCTATAAATAATAAAATGATGCATTCATAATGAGTTTATTATAATTCTAAAAATAGTTATCCTATGATACCATATTCCTGCATCTGAGTATTCTAAGCATAGTGAAACTATATGTTTATAAAAAACTTGCACAAGAACATTCATAGGAGCTGATTCATAATATCCCCAAACTGGAAACAACCCAAATGTGCATCAATTTAAGAATACATAAGAAAAATTAGAGCACATTCACATAAGGATACCGTAAACAGTATAAAAAGAAAAAAATATACTGATACACACAATGACATGGATACATCTCAAAAACATTACTTTAAATGATCATGCCCTGTAAGTAAGTAGATGATGATGAAAGATGATAGATGATGATGATGATTGATAGATATCATCAAAGTGAACACTTAAGATCTTTGCTTTACTCACGTTGTGCCATCTTTCTTACATTCAAACCCACACTAAACTTCATGTAACCTAATATTCCTCCATTCTATGAAACTTTAAAATTCCCCCTGAAATTTCAGCAATTTTTTGAAACAGAATTAATTAACGCTATTTGTTCTTGGGTTCATCAGCTACTTTCATTTCAAAGTCCCACACGTTGTTGCTGTTTGAACAAACTGGAAAGATATGGAGGGACCTTCAAGTGGAATACTACTTATTACTCTGTCATTCCATAGAAAAGCCATATCAGGGGCGCCTGGGTGGCTCAGTCGTTAAGCGTCTGCCTTTGGCTCAGGAATGATCCCAGAGTCCTGGGATCGAGCCCCGCATCGGGCTCCTTGCTCAGCAGGGAGCCTACTTCTCCTTCTCCCACCCCACTCCCCCTGCTTGTGTTCCCTCTCTCGCTGTATCTCTGTCAAATAAATAAATAAAATATTAAAAAAAAAGAAAAGCCATCTCAAAAGGGAGTACATTAGAGTAAAAAAAGTTTAAGATAAAAAAATAACCTGCAAATAATTTTCCAGTAAAAGGTAGTGTTGGCTGGAAAACTGGTCCCCATACACAGAGGGCAAGGAGAGACTGCAGGGAGAGGCAGATGCCAGATTGTAGGTGGCAGTTTTAATAAACAAAGGAACTTACATACACGGCTGGTTTTGGGGCAGCCTCAAGACCAGTAGATCTCGCTCACCTGCCTTAGGTGAACCTTAGAAGTTCACCTAGAGGCCTTATCCCGTCATATATACTGTCCAGATAGTCTCAACAACACATTGCTCTCTCATACTCAGGTATGAGAGTATCTCATACAAAGATACTCAGGTATCTTTGAAAATGGTTCCCTTGAAAATAGCTCCCACCATGGGAATGGTGGACAGAACATGCATTTCAAGAATGAGAGGTAATGAGTAGCCTCCAGGTCTAGCTGTCCAGGTCTAGCTTGACGGTTAACCAGAGGCCATGTCTTCTCCAGGATCCCCAACAGGTAGGTTTGCGTGGCTTAGAGAGTGGTTGTGGCAGACGGGGAGGCTGTCCACTAAGATTTACTTTCTCTTTTTTCCATACTAATACATTTACATACTAATACACTAATACATACTAATACATATTATTTTTTTCTTTTTTCTTCCTTTTCTTTTTTTCCCTTCATTAACATGTGATTTATTTACTTATTTTTTTAAATTACGTTTAAACTGGGATTTAGAGCTCCTAGCTGGAAGCTGCCTTTTCCTGGTCCCATTGTAGTATGAGTTCCCACTGACTATGTCATCTTTAATGGAAATAAGAGGAAATCATGTATATCACTGCACTGAGGATCCTTTAGAGAACAGGCGAGAATTCCTGACTCTATCATTCTCCCTGCCTACTTGTAGGAACCTGGATTTGAGAGCAACTTACCCGTATGATGGAAATCTTGGAATCTTAGAAATGACACTTTTTGAAGATTCACTCTTTATTTTCATAAATAAATAAACTGAATAGCAAATAAATGAATAAATAAATACATAAATAAATAACTTCCTGCATTATAAGGGGAAATGGGGCAACTTAGAAAAATAAAAATTTCCCGTTTGAATCTGTGATTGCACCTATGTATAGTAGGTTACTGTGGAATTACAAAATTGTAAATTCAAATCTCAATCCAAGAAACAAATAGATTTTTTATTATTTTAACTTCTCTCAACCTCTATTTCCTAATTAGTAAAGTCAAGATAATAGTACAATATCATAAAAGTTAGCTTTGAGATTTAAAAGACCATCACGTGGTAGGTCATCAAACATTACAATTCTCTAGTATTCTTTATTATTCTGTGAATGGTTGACATATTTATCCTATTGATATTGAATATATACCCTGAAGAATCAAATACATGCTCATTCTAGAGTGTTACAAATGGAAGTGACTGTCAAATAGTTGTGTGCTGCATTAAATAGCATGCAGGGGGTCAACAATTTGAGGCTGTGTTCTTACTACCCCTTCATTACCTAGGCCTAAAGTGCTTGCTAACTTCCCACTGTTGCAAAGAACTAAGCAGAATGACTCCCTGCTGTTCAGTAATTTAAACTTTACAAAGGGGACCAATCAGAGGATGCTGCTGCTTACCCGAGGCAGTTACAGCAGCTTCAGGACTACAGTTTTAAAGGCTTCTTTCAGTAATCGTTACATTTGAAACTTGCTTTATCTCACTTCAAAGTCACTCCTTGCCTGAATGAAACCCCATCTAAGTACCACATCATTCATTTTAAAATAGGTATTGTCAAATTTATAGAAAGTAGAACCGAAGAAAATGTAGCAAACTGAAAATATTAGTCAGCTCTAAATTTATAAATAAAAACAACAAAATAAAAACACCTTTTTATTATGATGTATGTAACATTGTCAGGTATGCTTGAAGCATTTTTAAGAATAAAAATATTTGCCTGATGATGGAGATTAAAGAGTGCGTTTATTGTGATGAGCACGGGTGTTGTACGGCAGTGTTGAATCACTGTACTGTACAGCTGAAACTAATATCACATTAACTTACTGAAATTTAAATAAAAACTTAAAAAAGATTTGTCTTCAAGATCATTAGACCACATAAAAATATGGAGAAATTCTTATATTCTCTCAAAAAATGTATTTTTGCTGAGCAGTTACAATATGTAAACATTTCTCTTTCACCCCCTGACTTGAGTGAACAAACATAAAATTTACTGAAAATAGCTCAGTGTGACTCAGTTCTTCTTTGGAAAAGAAATTCAATTGACTTCTTGGCTATTATCAAGATGAATGCCTCAGCTTTGAGCTTCGCTACCCAGTTTAGATTTTGGTAAATGTAAGGTCATTCATTTTTTGAGCATTTAACTATAGCGAGTTAAAGGCTGTGCTATTCAGATTAAAGATACATATTACCTGTAAACCGAAATGTCATGCAGCAATTAAAGTGAAAAGAAACCTTTTATGTATTGGCAATCTATTTCTATTACCGCTTTAGCTATCTGATTTTTCTAAGGAACTGCACAGAGCAAGATAGAACATACTTATGCGACAAGAATATTAATGTTGCTTTCCAGGTATTGTGAAATATGTTTAAATCCATGTTCATAAATAAGTTATTTATTAATGACTTTTTAAAATACTATATATTAAGAATGTGAGTATTTTAATTCCTTTTGCCATGATTATTTCTTGGAAATTAGTGAAATGAAAGGTGACAAGACTCTAAGTGAGACTTTACCTGTTCAACATCAAAAGAAATTTGTAAGATCAACTTCTAAGAAGTCCTAATAATATGCTATATCAAATTATATTAAGGGAGAGAATATAACAAAAATATGTGGTATTTCTTGAAAGCCTACCTCATGGGGATCTTAGTGCTGTTTCCTTAAGCATCTCCTTGAAGCCTCACCATCTTTGTTAAGAATTTCTGCCACAAATCTACATCTAAGCAACTTGATCTTACATTATTACATTATACAAGATCTTACAATCTTACATTATTAGTTACCTTCCCAGAGTCATGCAGACCATAAAACATCCCAACATGATCTAGAACCCTCTGTGATTTCACTGCCCATTACCACGTATGTTGCACAGAACCTGATTTAGTACTGAAAAGAAAGTTTTAATTTTTGTGGTGACTGATGGCCAAAATTTTCTATAATATATTGCGAGGCCACTTTTTCCCTTAACCTTTCTTTCTCAGCAAATATGTGTCATTTACCAAATTTCATTTTTTAGAACTTCATGCTGATTCTTTGGTCCTCCTAGAGCATTCCATAGAATTTTATTTCTATTAAGACTTTTTTTAGGGGCGCCTGGGTGGCTCAGTGGATTAAGGCCTCTGCCTTTGGCTCAGGTCATGATCTCAGGGTCCTGAGATTAAGCCCCGCATTGGGCTCTCTGCTCAGAAGGAAGCCTGCTTCCCTCCTCTTTCTGCCTGCCTCTCTGCTCAGCAGGGAGACCAATGTGGGGCTCGATCCCAGGACCCACTGAGCCACCCAGGCGTCCCCCCAAAAGACTATTTTTTAGAGCAGTTAATGTTCACTGCAAACGTGAAGGGAAGGTACAGAGATTTCCCATATATCTCCACATGCGTAGTCCACCCCAATATCAACATTCTCCCTCACTAGAGCAATATATTTGTTACAAATATTGTTTTCCTTTTTACTTATATTTATAAATATTTTTAATTATTCTTGAGATTTCTTCTCTGACCCATGTTTTATTTAGAAGTGCACTGTTTAATCTTCACATATTTTGGGATTTTCCAGTTGTCTTTGTGTTATGAAAGTCTAATGTTGCACTGCGGTCTGAGAACAATCACTCTATGACTTCTTTTAAATTTGTTACAGTGTGTTTTATGGCTCAGAATGATGTCTACTTCGGTGAGTGTTCTATGCTGAGCTTGAGAAGAATGTGTATTCTGCTGTTGTTCAGAGAAGTAGTCTATAGATGTACTTTATACCCAGTCAATTGATGGTGATGCTGAGTTCAGCTCCATCCTCACTGACTTTTGTCTGCTGGATCTGTCCATTTCTAAGAAAGGGGTGTCGAAGTCTCCACCTATGATAGTATATTCATCTTTCCTCTTGCAGTTCCAACAGTTTTTGTCTTACATAGTTTGAGGCTCTGTTGTCAGAGACATACATGTTAAGGAGTGTTACATCTTCTTGGAGAATCGACCCCTTTATCATTTTGTAATGCTTTTCTTTATCCCTGATACTTTTCCTTTCTTTGAAGTCTGTTCAGTCTGTAATTTAAAAAGCTACTCTTGCTTTTTTTGATCAGTGTTAGCATGGTATGTTTTTCTCTATCCATTTGCTTTTAATCTGTATGTTTCTTATATTTATAGTGGGTTTCTTATAGACAACCTATCTTTTGATTCACTCGATGTGCATGATTCACTCTGACTAAATATATGTCATCTATTTGGTACATTTAGACCACTGATGTTCAAAGTGATTACTGATATAGTTGGATTAATCTCCACATTTATTACTGTTCCTATTTGTTGCCTTTGTTCTTTGTTCCTATTTTTGTCTTCCGCTCTTTTTCTGTCTTCTGTGGTTTTCATTAAGTATTTTATGATTCCATTTATCTCTCCTTTCCTAAAGTATTTTTTTTAAGATTTTATTTATTTATTTGACAGAGAGATAGAGAGAGACCACAAATAAGCTGAGCAGCAGGCAGAAGGAGAGAGAGAAGCAGGCTCTCCACTGAGCAGGGAGCCTGATGCAGGGCTCAATCCCAGGACCCTGGAATCATGACCTGAGCTGAAGGCAGCCACTTAACCAACTGAGCCACCCATGCTCCCCTCCTTTCCTAAAGTATTAGTTATAATTATTTTTAAGCTTTTTTGTATAGTTACTTTAGATTTTACAATATACATTTATAGTTAGTCAAATTCCAATTTCGAATAACACTATGCCACTTCATGTGTAGTATGAGTATATTATAATAACAAAATAATCTTCATTCCTTCTACTTATCCCTCATATTATGGCTGCCATTCAATTCACTTATGCATATGTAAATATATATATACACATAAGATGTATATATGATTATATGTAATTAAATATATTGTTATTGTGATATTAATATTATGATTTTTGATTTTTAGGTACTTATACTAATTTTTGTCATAATTTCTGTTTTCTTAGGTCATATGTTTAGAAAAGGAACTACTGGTAGTTAAGTTCATTAAGACGATCCATATGGCAAAAATAATTTTAGAAAGATTGCTACAATTAAGTTGCCTTTGCCTTATGTGACTGCAAATTTTTTAAAAAAGATTTACTTATTTGAGAGACTGAGAGAGAGAGAGCATGAGCTGGTAGAGGGGCAGAGGAAGAAGGAGAGGGAGAAGCAGACTCCTTGTAGAGCACAGAGCCTGAGTTGGCTTGATCCCAGGACCCCAAGATCATGACCTGAACCAAAGTCAGACGCTTAACCACTTAACTGACTGAGCCACCCAAGTGCCCCTATAATTGCAAATTTAACCATATACTTGCCAGGATTAACTCAATTTTCCAATTTGTAGACAAATGAATTTCATCTTTTAAAAAAATAAAGAACATTTTCACAGGTTTTTTAGTATTTAGTTTTGTTGAGTGAATTATATGCTCATGTATTTCTCTTTTTTTCTTTGTTTAATGTTTCTCACGTACAAGTGAATATCCACATCTGAGGATATGACGGCACATTATATTATCATCAGTCCAATTGAAGTCTCTATCATTTAAAATTTTATTTTCATTCTTATTAATACTATTCCCTACTTTTTTTTCCTAGTCCTTCTCACAAACAACATGATAGTGTTTGGGTATGTTTCTTTGTATTTGTTGACATCCTTAGATATTATAAGTATTTTTTTAGTACTTGTATATGTAATTTACATAAATAGCATTGTGCTGTGCAACTAATTCCTTTTTCTACTTTTCCCCCTTTTACACTATAAGCAAACTCTTTTAAAGGTATATTTCTCATTTACTCTCTTGGATTTTGTCTTTTTCTAATTTGCTTGTGTGGCTTTTAAAAACAAAGATATTAACTACTGTGGAGTAATATTAGAAATAATTAGAAATAATTTTAGGATAAGAAATACTTTTCTGATTTTTACTTTTAACCTGTAATACTTGGGTAATACAGTTATCGATGATTGATATTCAGAAAATCAAACAAATGTGTACCTGTTATGAACTGAATGTTTCTGTTCCTTCCAAATTCACACGCTGAAACCTTAACAGCTAGTGTGGTTGTATGTGGACACGGGACCTCTAAGGGAGTAATTTAGGGTAAATGAGGTAGTAAATGTAGGGTCCTGCTCACATAGGATTAGGGTCTTATTAGAAGGGATATCAGAGAGCTTGTCTTCCTCCGTTGCACAGAGAAGAGGTGATGTGAACATGCATCAACATCACAGCTGTCTCCAAGCCAAGAGAAGAGGCATTAGCATGATCCTGGACTTCCCAGACTCTGGAATTTAGATAAATAAATTTCCGTTGTTTAAGGTACTCATTCTGTAATGGCAGTGAACAGGATAATAGGATTTTTTAAATGTCAATATCTTGCTTAACTAGGTGTCACAAATCACATTCTTCCACATCCAAACTTATCCTCATCCTAAACACTTTGGGGGCCATATCAAAATCTACTGAAAAGGATTTTCAAATTTTCTCATTTTCCCTCAGGATTCATATAAGTGAGGTTCTTTTATCTTGGAATTGCTTATACCTCATACATATTGATGCTATAAAAAAAAAGTGTAGTCTTCCCTGAACAATACTTTCTTAATTTTGATTTTAAATTATCCCTTTAATTTCATCTTTTGAGAGGCATGGGTTGAGGATCACCTGTAGCAAACACACCTGGGATGCTGTGGAAAATTTAACATTGCTTGTCCATACCAACATCAGATAAACTGAATCAATAGTGCTTTGGTAAGGGGATGAGAATACAGGTTCATAAGTTTTCCAAGGTATTCTTACACATCTTAGACTTCTTGGAGTTTAATTATCATATAGTCAAACTATTGGTAAATATGTGAATGAGAATATATAAAATCTGCATACATTGAATTGTGGTTTACCTTTTAATAGTTCATTTTCCTAGCAAATGCATCCCCAATTTTATATATTTGGTGCTACTTTTTCATAGTCTGAAAGAAAATATTTCCCAATTTCAGAGATGATAATCAGAACTACTTAAGAAGGAATGATAAATGTTTTGAAGAATCAACTCTTTGTGATTAGTAATATAATTCCCAGAAAGCATCTTTTATTATTTATGCTTCTAGTATAATCTTTGAAAGGAAACAGAAATGCAAATTTTTTAACGAGGCAGGATAGACACAAAGGAAACACTAAATATTGTATATAAATAAAAAGAATATAACAAGGTGGTGAAGACACACACACACACACACACACACACACACACACACACAATGTGGTATTTAGAAATCAAATAACAAAGTGCATTTATCTAGTGTACAAAGTTTTCCTAATCCAAACTTTGAATATTGTTATATTAGTTAAGTTACTAAATAGCTGAGTCTTCCTAAACTATAATTCATCATCTTATTTTTTTTTTATTATAGAGCTTTTGGAATGGCAGGAAGTTGTGTTTCTAAACCATATAATACAAGAAGGATGTAGGTTCTTTACATTGTTTCCTAGATGAATTACTTTGCTCTATTTTTAGCAGCCAACCCTGAATGAGCTACTGATGGGCTTCATATTCCAAACCCATTGTTGTTTGGAATAATGGAATTAGGTCCACGTTTTTGTAATGGGTTGACTGTCAGTCAAAGCTTGGTTTCTTAAAAATTTTTGTGTAGGAAGGTGGGAATGTCTGTACCAGGAAACGAGAGTCAGATGGCATTGTGTGATAAATGTCAATTTCATTCACTATTTCTATTATGAGTTATTTGGGCCATAATGTATTTTAAGTGACCCCTACATCTTCAAATGCTCAGCAAACTTTCATGTGAAATCTGCACTCTTATAGATGAGTATCAACAGATAAAATGCAGGTCATTCTGGTTATTGCCAAAATGAGTTCTAGCAATCAAAACTCACCAATTCTCACTTGATGTAGCTTTTGTCCACTAATTTACATGTCAGATAATAATTGTTTATGAAACTATAATGACTATTGATTTTTTATCCTGTAAGAAACATAGATTAGATCACCTACAAAAAAATCATTATTGTATTTGTTAGAATTGTATCCAATTGCAGTAAAATGCATCTAGACAGTGGCTTACCTGAAATAGGGATTTAAAATCTCTCACCTAACAAAAAATTTGGAAATAGGCATCCCAAGATTAATATGGCAGTTCCATTGTGCCATGAGATACTCCTAGGTGGTTACTTTACCTCTTACATCATTGTTTGAGTTTTAGGAAGAATAAGAGTAAGAGGCACTTGGTAAGGAGTCTGCCCCAGTGGTGTGTTAGGGAGCCATTTCTAGGGAGTAGAATGGGGGTAGGATGAGAAAAGTCCTTGATTTGCAGTAGTTTTTAATTTCTGTGACATAAATCCCAGCATGGTTAAATTCAAGCTACTAGCATGATTATCACTAAATGGGGACTGTGAAGAGATGGGCACAATCTGTTCTTGCAAGGCAGTGAAGTAATTGGTTATACCACAAACCCTTCTTTTAAAGAGCTTTCTTGGGAACCACCACACTAAGCAATTCCTATTTATGTCTGATTGTTCAGAACCTTTCTTTAGTCACCTCTGACTAAAGAGGAGGCTAGAAAATATTATGGCTCCAAAACCAGAGAAGGGGAGGGAAGAGCTGTTAAGGCCAACAGTGTCTGCTGTACTTGGCCATGACAAATAATAAACTAACATTAGAAATATTTCTGAGGAAGAAAAATGAGAATTCAGGAAAAATGAATCAGGTTATTTCTGTAAAGCAGCCGAGGCAGGCAATATTGAAAAAGTGCACACAACAGGTGTATGATTCAAATTTCATAAGAAAGTAATTAAATTTGAGTATGTAAATATGTTAAGAATGAAAGTCAAGTTCCTGTAAAATGTTTGTATCTGTAAAATATTTGAATAACAGAAAACATTCTTCTTGCGTATAGTTTCATTATAGCTATATGTGTCTACTTCTAAGAAGCATATATAGAAAATCTTTAACATAAATTTATTAATTTCTAATAATCTGTAAAATGTAAATTAGTGACAATGCTAGTGAATGGGTTTTATCTATTAAATTAGGGTCGATTTGTTCTCAATAAAATTAGGGAAGAAAACGTATATATATTTCAAATAGAAAAAAATATATTTCTATTTATTCTCTTCCATTAGAATTCCAAGCAATAAGTACAAGATAAATATTCCTTGACTCTAAGAAAGGTTCAAGAAGATTCATAAATCTGATTTGTCTGGAGCACCGTTTTCATCCTTTCTAAACCTTTCATCCTTTCTAAAAAATAAAATGTATTTTATTATTAATTCACTAATTATAATCTATTGTGTGTTAAGAAATTGTCAGGACAACTCATAATATCTATGGGAAGATAGCCAATAAAAAATCATTTAAATATGGAATCCTACCGGGGCACCTGGGTGTCTCAGTGGGTTGAAGCCTCTGCCTTCGGCTCTGATCATGATCTCAGGGTCCTGGGATCGAGCCCCACATCGGGCTCTTTGCTCAGCAAGGAGTTTGCTTCCCCCTCTCTCTCTACCTTCCTCTGCCTACTTGTGATCTCTCTGTCTCTGTCAAATAAATAAATAAAATCTTTAAAAAAAATATGGAATCCCACCAACTTCCGTTGCAAAAAAACTAGAGGACCCTATTGCTCATAAACTAATTTGGCAATCATTAAAGGCTTAAATATAAATTCTCAGTTAATACCCATATTACAAATAGTTTTCTTTCAAAATAAAATCATAGAAGTATTTAAAATCCTAAAGAAAATATAATATAGAAGTATAAAAATCATAGAAGAAAATGAACTACACAGTTCTAATTACATCATTCCTCCCATAATCTTCTTTGTATGTCTATAGTCAAATACATCTATAATAAGTAATGTTAAAGCAAAGTTGTCAATAATCCTGTTTCTATGTTATTATCACATTTCCCTCATATTTCTAACAATTTTGATTTTTATGACAAGACTGAGAGACTATGTCTTTTTAAAGGTATAGCCCCAGTATCTATAACATTTCTGAAATTAATAACTAAATGATAGTGAATGATGAACAAATGAATGAAAAACTGAGAGAATTGATTGATGAAAGCTACTGAAGTTCTGGATTGATAAAAGGCAAAGTGAGCTGGCAAGCAACTGATAGCCCAAGAAAGAGCTTTTTAATAACTAATAAAGGGAAGAGACACTGACTGTAGTATGATTTTGGACTCACGCAATCCATATTTCTCATTATATATCTAGTAAAGAATCAATTATTTATGCTAATGGACTCTGTGGATAATATAAAATAATATATTAGTAAAGCAATGAGTACATTTTTGTAGTTATCAAAGAATATGATGGGCCCATGTGCTAGGAATTCACAATTCATCAAAATATTGAAATACACCTTGACAACCTGACTTGAGAGAAGCTGGAAATTTATTTATTTATTTATTTATTATTTTATTTATTTATTTGACAGAGAGAGGTTACAAGGAGACAGAGAGGCAGCCAGAGAGAGAGGAGGTTCCTCTCTCTCTGTGGGGCTCTGCGGGGCTAGATCCCAGGACCCTGAGATCATGACCTGAGCTGAAAGCAGAGACTTTAACCCACTGAGCCATGCAGGCACCCCTATATATCTATATTTACTTAGATATATACTTATATACACACACAAATATCTATTGATGTATACTTTCCTATTCCCCACCTATACAGATCTTTTCTTTTTTTTTATTCCTTAATCTCAAAAGGACAGACATATTTTCATTACTGAATAACAATGCCAAACTGAGCTGTCTTAAATCTTTCATATTTTCTTCTGAATCTTTTAAGAAGGAGCTCATTAAAGCTACTGGCCTTTTCTTGGTAAATAGTAGCTATTTTAGCTAATTCTTAATTCAATTAGGAAACATCTTTAACTACGTACTAAGGACTGAACTGGGCATTAGATAACTTCTAAGAGAAACTATCTTACATTTTAAAGAGCTAATAATTTCAGGGGTACCTGGGTGGTTCAGTTGGTTGAACATCCAACTTTTGGTTTCAGCTCTGGTCATGATCTAATGATCATGGGACCGACCCATGTCAGGCTCTATGCTTGGTACGGAATCTACCTGGGATTCTCTCCCTCCCTCTACTCCTCCTCTTGCTCATGTTCTCTCTTTAAATCAATCAATAAAATCTTAAAAAGAATAAAGAGCTAATAATTTCAGTAACAAGGACACCTTTACAAACACATGAGGACATTGCAAGTTCAGAAGAGCCACCAGGAGGTATATAGACATACATGAGAAGAGTACATGAATTTTAGAATAGGCATCTTCACTTGGTTTTGGATATTAAGTTTGATAGAGAAAATAGCACTTTATTAGTTTTTTAAAGAATGAGAGCAGGCAGATTAGATAAAGAATTTTCCAAGCATACTATTTTAGGATGAATTCCCTAAGAACTGATTCTAAGGAGACACTTGCCTATAGAATATTTACTGAAGAGTACTCCTGAAATAGTCTTATAAGGAAGTAAGAAAGGCAAGATTGGGAAGAGGGAGAAGCTGACTCTCAATGTAATGGCCGCCGAAATTTCAACCAATCCAATATGGAGTGCTAGAGCTTAGATGGTCATTTAAACTTGCCTCCAATTGCATTTTTGCACCAGTCATACCACAGACCCCTCCCTAGCAGAGAGTATGATTTCTTGAAGCAGTTATTTATGACTGGAGCAATTCCTACTGAAAAAAAGTAGTTATAATATTCCCAGAGCATGGGGGTGGTCATGTTGGCAATGAAAAGAGGAACTAGGCAGAGTGCCTTGTGATATAGCACAGTCTATCTCTTATACCACTGAGATCCACTTACTTATAAATTTATGTGAATGGACAACCATTTTCCCAAGATTCTGAATAGAGTTATTCCCTGGGTAATGTTAAAAGGGAAAGACTTTGACTATAGTTTATATCCAGGCTATGACTCATGCTTATCATTATTTCCACATTTAGTTAGCCTTTCCACTGCTTTGCATGATTTGCCCAGGTTAAATAAGAACCTTCATCTCTGACCTTCTGGCTACCTTCCACTTCTCAGGACATCACTGCTATACTTGTCCATAACAGCATTAAAATGGGACATGGACAGGTACATTAGGGATCACTAAGCACTAAAGATATTCTTTCTTGCCCCCAATGTATAGTAGCAGCCCCACCTCCTCTCAATAAATATTTTAATTAACTTGACAGTATAGTGCTATTCCTTTACCTGTTTGTGTGCCTGGGCAAAAATCTGGGCAAGATTTTTTTTTTAATCTTTTTTTAAAGATTTTGTTTATTTGACACAGAGAGAGAGAGATCACAAGTAGTCAGAGAGGCAGGCAGAGGGAGAGAGGGAAGCAGGCTCCCTGCTGAGCAGAAAGCCCAATGCGGGGCTCAATCCCAGGACCCCAGGATCATGACCTGAGATGAAGGCAGAGGCTTTAACCCACTGAGCCACCCAGGTGCCCCATAGCTTAAATTTCAGAAGCAGTTTCTTGGGTCTCCCATTGGAACTGTGCCCTCTCAAGGGAAGGGCAATCCTATGGAATATGTGTCAGTTTGGGTCAAGATGAATTGCAGTCTCTTTCAAGATACAAGGGACCTATGCTAACCAACTGGTCAACAAGTAGCTTATGTCCTTGAGGGATGGTTCCATATTGGTGGAACACTGGTCTCTGTGGCTAGAAGGCTAGACATTCAACAGCAAAAATAGCTAGATCAGATTCCATGAGTGGAGTCCATACTATTAGTTCCACACGCATTTTTCATTCCTTTTAGCATTGCTACTCCATCCATGAACACTTTGTGCCACATCAGAGTTATTAGTAACAGAGGTTGGCCAACATTACCTGACCTAGTATTTCTGTCTACTGTTTTATTATGGTATCTCTCCTGGTGCTTGCTCTCTAAGCAGCGTTAATATGTAATCAAAAATCTTCAGAATTTGTACTTACTTCTATAAGTCAATCTACATTTATCCACTCCAGACCTCCTTGTCCCAAATCTTGAAATATTTCTCCTTTCAGGTCTTGAAAAAAAAACAAAAAACCACAAGACCCGGGCCAGGACTCAGTTTATTACTTGGTTCTCACTTGCCCCAGTCAAACAGGGGAACACCGTGGTGTTTTGGTTTCAATTTCTATAGCTTTCAATGTCAATCCTAGCCCTATATTAAACAATCCAGGAAAGGTCTCCTAATGCTTAGCAATTTAAATAAATATTCTTGAGTCTGCCTGGGGAAAGACTGGATAGTTAATATTGAATACACTTGCCATGGTGGTTTCAGAGTTTTCCATATGGGATTCTGTCCTCTCCTTTAGTCAATGTGTTCTGAGCCTAAAAACAGGCTCAATTCTAAAAAAAATAGGTAAAGAATAAAATATATCCAACTCTCTGTATATCACCTATCATCTATAAATAATGCCCTCATGTCCTTGACCACACATCCTTGAGTTCTTTTGATTGTATAAATTAAGCAATGCCATTGTTGGCTACCTATTATCTTGCCTCTAGAAATACCATGTTCTATCAACCACTTAACCACTCTCTGCAAACTAGGTCCCTTCTGACAATCACCTTGCTCTTAACAATCACTGTGGTAAACAAATTCACCTTCCTTCTGCCATTTCCATACTACCTGTCTCTGACTGAAATCTTACTGCCTTTGCTTCCAAGTTCTGTATAGCTTTTTATGTTTGAAATTTTAGCCTAAAGAGGAAGGTTATCACTGAATTTCTTCATGTTTCTCATACCTTTTTTTTAACCAGTGCATTCCTAATTACTTCAGTAAATAGAAGATCTTCTGCCTCTGTCCATGGAACATAGTCATGTTCTCATCTTACATGGTATAACCACAGTAGTATGTCCACTTGTCTTCCATTAAGGCTTCAGAACTGCTAGTTCACCTAATGTGGGTCACTGCCCTTATTAAGAACCAACTTAGGGGCGCCTGAGTGGCTCAGTGGGTTGAAGCCTCTGCCTCGGCTCAGGTCATGATCTCAGGGTCCTGGGATCGAGCCCCGCATCCGGCCATCTGCTCAGCAGGGAGCCTGCTTCCTCCTCTTTCTCTGCCTGCCTCTCTGCCTACTTGTGATCTCTCTCCCTCTGTCAAATAAATAAATAAAATCTTAAAAAAAAAAAAGAACCAACTTAGAGGCATATTGGCAATGTCTCCTGGACTCCTTTCTAGGCTGTTAAACTCTATATTCTCTATCACTGGAAAGTATTCTTATTAACTATGGACCACCCCTTACCCAAATTCGTTATCCTCTTCATATTCAATCTCCAGATCTTGTCATATGTTTATTCTTCCATCTGCTCTAATGCTTGTGAATCATATTCTGCAGTTTCTTTGGCATATAATCTCTCTCTCTTTCTTAGCAGGTCTAGAATCTCCTCATTCTGTATGTGTTAGAATTTAACTTTTGTTTTTGGCCAAATGTTTTCTCTTCAAAAGGGCGAGTTGTCTACATTTCAGCCCAAGTAGATTCGGCAGAATCTGAGAGTTAAAATTTCTCAATGGTATTTACTCAGATTATTGTCAACCTAAATCTTAATGTCCTTCTTTTTCCCTGTCAATCCCCTTCCCTTAGTATAAGAAACCTGCAGAAAGTGAGAATTCAATTTTCTCTGGAGAAGTGCTACTTCTCTGTTACTTCCCAAGTCTGGGCTTTTCTTCTGTCTGCCGTCTTCCTGCAGGAGGCTAAATTTTTCTAATAGCTACCAAGGAAACACTCTGGCTTTAACATTTTGCCTTGGACTTGTGACTAAGTATGGTTAGTTTGTCATTTTCTCTCATTATTGAATCAATGACACTCAGAAATAATCATCCAATTCTGATGTCCTTAGACTTTACCATTTCCTGTACCTCCTAGGGATCAAAAATATTGTGTCCACCAGTGTTTTTAACTCCACCAATAAAAATTTTAACAACTGCTCTGCTATAGCTTGACAAAGACTATATCAGTGGTCTATCCCTAAATGATGATAAGACCCTCATTTCCAGCTATCAAATGCCCCATTTCAGATATTGTAAAATCCCATTGTAGAGTCTGCTTCCCAGGATCACTTTTGGTAGTGGCAGTCTGATTGAGTTCCCTGGGCAACAGAAAGAGAGTTGCATGCAAAAGGTTTATTGGGGAGATCTTTGGGAAGTTACATCTGTACAGAAGTGCAGAAAGTAGAGCTGGACAGAGGAGAAAGCTAACCCACAGTGTTGTTGGACCTACACCACCGTATATCCTACTGAAGGCTCTGAAGCTCAAATGACCCCTCAAAATTGTTCAAAATTAAAGCAGAGTCTGCGAGTTTTTATCTCTCATTAGCCAGTCTTTGGCTGTAGGCACTCTCTTGGGATGAGTGAAATCTTAGTTGAAACAGTTCCCTGAAAGCCCAAATAGTGCCTAATGAGGAGCTCAGCCTTGACTAATCACCAATTGACATTCCCAGCGGCTAGCAGATGGGTACATTGGCCAATAACAGGGGATCTGGATGGAGTGCCACTTTATCTAAAACACAGAAAAAACTTCATTCCAGCTCCTATGGAGTCATAAGAACTGAATTAGCAAGAGGGAATATGACATAGAATCAAAGAAATACATTTAATAAAAACACACAGGGGTGCCTGGGTGGCTCAGTGGGTTAAAGCCTCTGCCTTTGGATCAGGTCATGATCTCAGAGTCCTGGGATCAAACTCCGCACCGGGCTGTCTGCTCAGCAGTGAGCCTGCTTCCCCCTCTCTCTCTGCCTACATGTGATCTCTCTGTCAAATAAATAAATAAAATCTTTAAAAAAAATAAAAAATAAAAACACACAGTTGTAAACTGCCACAGATGTAAAGTACTATTAAATCAATGAAGTAAGCTGTATTGTGAACCAATTGAAGTAAAACTTGTTGATGATTTATTTCTAGGTTTTCTATGCATATCTTTTATATAGCTCTTATAAAGTTGTAATTTTCCAGCAATGGTAATGATTCCCCATTTTTCTCAATAACAATTTTTATTTCTAATTAAAATGAGCACTAAGTACTGGTTATAAAAAGACCAGTCTAATATTTTACAACTCTTTATAAAATTTATTTTGAGTAAAAGTCGAAGTGAGACAAATCTGTTCTTCACCTCTTTCATCATTAGATATCTCACAATACACTAAGTAAGGGGCTTACCTGATCAGAGCAACCTTCTGGTAGGAAGAATGTATGTAACAAACTAATTCATACTGATATTAATGTTTATGCCTTCTTAAATATTTACTTTTTTAAATAAAATAATGTATATAGCAGATTCTGTAATTTCTAACACATAAATCAGAATGGAAGGGATTTTTATACAGAGAATCTTCCTCAAGTACTTACAGCTTACAAAGTATGAGATGAATGAAAATAAAATAATGTTCCTAATTATTTTCTAGAAATTGACCAAAAATATGAAGATCAAAGAAAAATATAGGCACGCCATAATCATTACTAAAGTACATTTGACAATATGAGGGAATTTTACTAAACATGGTAAGCGAACCCTAATTGAAGAATGTCATTAAGGGCCAACTCACACCACCTTTTTCGTATGCAGAAAGTTTCAAAGCTAGGGGTAAGGATGGTCATAGTGTATCTTGTTTGTAGCCTATAGTGTGTACATATATATGTATGTCTCACTGGCATTCAAATACAAATACTGAAGAGGCAGTCCTCCACATTAGTGCAACAAAGCTCTCAGGATTGGTTAACACAAAGGAACCCTGTGTACCTAAAAAAGACACTTGATAAAACATACAATGAAAAAAATTGGCCATTTAGTCACTTTAATAAGCATAGAAAAAATAATGTAAACAAAGATGTAACCACCAAAAAAACCCTGCAAATTAAAAAAATAGAATAATAACAAATTTTAAGATGTGATAGCATAGATCTTTGGAAAATGTATATGTAGTACATGTATATATGAGATACATGTATATGAGATAGAAATAGAAAAGAGAGATAGAAAATGTATATGTATATATACATACATGTACATGTATATGAGAGATAGAAAGAGATAGAGATAAAATGTATATGTATATAAGACGATTATTTTAAAAATCATAAAATATAAATACTATAAATATTTTATTATTAATATTATTAAATATATTTATTATTTATTTTATTATCTTTAAACCTCAATATGAATCCTATTGTTTTAAAGTTAGTTCTTAGAGTTACAATTTTGCAAATGTTATTCTTTTATGTTTATTAGTTACTTTACCATCTACCTTTCTGGAGTACATGAATACCATATATAAGAAAAAGTGTTACTTAACTGTTTGGAAAAATAAACTATATATAAAATATATATACGGGAGCGCCTGGGTAGCTCAGTTGGTTAAGCATCTGACTCTTGATTTTAGTTCAGGTTGTGATCTCAGGGTCATGGGATCAAGACCTGTGTCAGGCTCTGCACTCAGTCTGAACCTCAGTCTGCTTGAGGATTCTCTCTCTCCCTCTGCTCCTCCCCCCACCTGCACTCTCTCCAAAATACACAAAAAATAGTTAAAAAATAAAGTATGTATATGGAAACAGTATCAGGGTTTTTTTTAAAGATTTTATTTATTTATTTAACAGAGAGAAAGAGACCACAAGTAGGCAGAGAGGCAGGCAGAGAGAGAGGGGGAAGCAGGCTCCTTGCTGAGCAGAGAACCTGATGCTGGGCTCGATCCCAGGACCTGAAATCATGACCTGAACCGAAGGCAGAGGCTTTAACCCACTGAGCCACCCAGGTGCCCCAGTATTAGGTTTTCTATTTTAAAGTTGAAAAACATGCTTCGTTTTCAGAAGAAAATGGTTTGAAATTGTTTATTTTATTTATTCTAAATAGAATCTTATTTTTATGGATTTATTATTGATTTTTTTAAATTTTTACTTAAATTCTAGTCAGTTAACATACTATTATACTAATAGTATAATATTATTTTCAGGTGTACGATACAGTGATTCAACATTTTCATCCAATACCCAGTGCCCATCACAACCAGTACAGCAAGTGCACTTCTTAATCCCATCACCTGTTTCAGCCATCTCTCCCCCATCACCCCTCTGGTCATCATCAATTTGTTCTCTATAGTTAAGATCTGTTTCCTGGTTTGCCTCTCTCTCTCTTTTTCTTCCCTTTGCTCAATTGTTTTGTTTCTTAAATTCAACATATGAATGAAATCACTTGGTATTTGTCTTTCTCTGACTTATTTTGCTTAGCATAATACTCTCTAGCTCCATCCATGTTACTGCAAATGGTAAGTCTTCATTCTTTTTATGTTTGAGTAATATTCCAGTATATATATATATATATATATATATATATATATATATCTATCTCACCTCTTCTTTATCCATTCTTCAGTCAATTGACATTTGAGCTGTTTCCATAATTTGGCTATTATAGATAATGCTCCTATAAACATCAGGGGACATGGTTCCCTTCAAATTAATATTTTTGTATTTTATTTGGGTAAATACCTAGTAGTGTAATTGCTGAATTGTAGGGTAGTTCTACTTTTATCTTTCTGAGGAACCTCCATACTGTTTTCCAGAGTGGCTGTACCAGTTTGCATTCCCATGAATGCTGTAAGAGGGTTTCCCTTTCTCCACAACCCTATCCACACCTCTTTTTCCTTGTGCTGTTAATTTTAGCCATTCTGACTGGTGTGAGGTGATAACTCATTGTAGTTGTGATTTGTATTTCCCCTGATGCTGAGTGATATTAAGCATCTTTTCCTGTGCCTGTTGACCATCTGTATGTCTGAAAAAACGTCTATTCATTTCTTCTGGCTGTTTTATAACTGGATTATTTGGGTTTTGGGTGTTGGGTGTTGAGTTTGATAAGTTCTTTATATGTATAACCCTTTACCGGATATGTCATTTGCAAATATTTCCTCTCATTCCATAGGTTGCCTTTTAGTCTTGTTGATTGTTTCCTTTGCTGTGCAGAAGCTTTTTATTTTGATGTAGTCCCAATAGTTTATTTTCATTTTTGTTTTCCTTGCCTCAGGAGACATATCTAGTAAGAGTAACATATCTGTTCTCTAGGATTTTGATGACTTCCTATCTCACATGTGGGTCTTTCATTGATTTTGAAATTATTTTTTGTGTGTGATGTAAGAAAGTGGTCCGATTTCATTCTTCTGAATAATGCTGTCCAGTTTTCCCAACACTGTTTGTTGGAGACCGTCTTTTTTCCAGTGGATATTCTTTCCTGAATTCTTGAAGATTAGTTGACCATATAGTTGTGGGTTTGTGGGTTTTGTGGTTTTAGTTGTTATTTCTTCTCTCTCATTCATGATTTTATTTATTTGAGTCCTTTCTCTTTTCTTTTTGTAAGTCTGGCTATTTATCAATTTTATCGATTTATTCAGATCATTCCTTCCTAAAACAGCAGGAAGCACATTCTTTTCAAGCACACATGGAATATTCTCCAGAATAGATTACATATTAGCTCACAAAACCGGCCTTAACAAACACAAAAAGATTGAAATCATACCATGCACCTTTTATAACCACAATGCTATGAAACTGGAAGTCAACCACAAGAAAAATTTAGAAAGACCACAGATAATGTGGAAGTTAAACAACATGCTATTACACAATAAGTCAACCAGGAAATCAGGGAAGAAATAAAAAATACATGTACACACATGAAAATGAAAACACAACTATCCATTCTATTTCTTTATCATGTGCAGTAATCAAACCAGATTGAAAAAACAAGTCCTAAGAACTGTCCTACTTCCATGTCTTGTTACTAGGAAAAAAGGCATGAATGATATAAACTGAATAACTTTCACTATTATTCTGATATCTGCCTTCAAAATCATAAGGCTTCAATAATTGAAAAAGGCTAACGAGAAGTTACTGCAAAAGGAAGTGAGACTTTGAGACTCACTGAATGATTTATTTGAAAGACTATATCAAATACCAAAAGATTGTACTATTGTAATTGTTTTCCCTTTGAAATCTATTTCTATCCTGTTACAGAAAAACGATGATAAAGCAAAAAAACAAAAACAAAAAACAAAACCCCCCAAAACGCAAGATAAAACAAAACAAAATGATACAGAATATCAGTGAAGTTGATAATACAGGTATTTGGTGGTTTTCTTCATGATTTATATCAAAAGCACAGTTTGAATGATTTTCTCCTTGTTCATTAATGAGTCTTTTTTGCTTTGCTATTCTTCCACTGTATGAATAATTTTTCACCATGGAATCCATTTAGGCAAATGTTTACATGAGCATAATCTTAATATGAAATGCTGTAGTATGTCTCAAGAATTCACACTGTGTATTAAAAGTCCCTTTAATTACTTTTCAGTAATTATTAAGCAAGCACCATGTAAAGTAAATTAATAATACTTGTGTTATATGTGAAGAAACAGAGATTCTAGGAAGATAAGCAAACATTAAATGCCTGCACAAAGAATATATGGGTTACTGAGCCAAACTGTCAGTCTTACTCAACTTTCCATTGGCTTTACACTCTGAGAATTACTATCAAAACATGGTATAATAGAAAGAAGATATTCTCTGTGATCATAAAGACCCAAAGTTAAACATTGGCTCTAATAATTCCTAGCTAAATAGAGTTGCTGAATTTCTTTAACATTTGGGAATATAGGTTTGTTTTTTTCCTAAAATATTGAAATAATAATAATTCTATCTTGCATTATGTTTTGAGGATTCAGTAAATTTTCCATACAAAGTGCTTAATCTAATGCATTCCAAGTACCAGATGCTTAATGCAGGTTACTATCATAATGCCATGGTTAGGATCTCAAATTCAAAGGGAGCTAGACATATTATTCAATGAAAACCAGTTAAGTAGAGGTCAAATATTGTTTCAAGTTTCAGAGTTTAAAAAGATATGGATATGATTATCTATTCAAATACATACTTACATAGTATATATAGTATAGTATAGTATATACACTATACTTGTATGTAGTATATACATATAGTATATACACTATACTTATATACATAGTGTATCTGTGTGTATATATATACTAAACAACTTTATACTTAGTATATAGATATTTTATTTTAAATATATAGTATATACATACACTTTTTATTTAGTTTATAATATATACAGTGTGTATGTATCATATGATATCTATATTATACTCATATATATGTACATATATATATCTACATATGATACCTATGTATATACTAAATACAAAGTTGTTTAGTACATATAGTTAATATATGTTCTATTGTATGGTGTGTGGTGTGTGTCTGTGTGTATGTGTTATTCAAAGGGGAAAAAAGGAAAACTGGTTTGGTCCCTGCTATCGAAACATCTTAGAAATAGGCAGCTTCCAACAACCGAAATATTAAAAAGAAAAATCCTCCAGTTAGCACAATTTAAGACAGAAAAATTCCAAGATTCCTCTCTTCTTTGACCTAAGCTCTGAATAGCAGAAGCTAAATATCTTAACACTTAGTGCAGTCCTATCTAATTTTTCTCATGTGTGACAGTACACTTTTCCCTTTTCCTGGTCTATAGCTAACAGCTTCTGGCCATGCTATGACAATGGCAAAATGAGTTTAACCTTTTTTCTCTGTAGTGCTACCATAGAGTGTCCATTGACAGTTGGATATCACAACTTCTGTGCAACTAAAAACTATAAAACATCTTCAAAATATATAGTACCTTGAGTTGAAAAACATTTCACATGAGCATTCACTAAATGAGTATTTGTTCTTTGTTCAGAAACTATTAAATAAAAAGTTAATATAATCACTGCACATGAAATTCCAATTATAAATTTACATTTCAGTAAGGACATTCTGTCTATCCCAGTAGCTGTTAAAAAAAAAAGTCAGACAATATCTGCTTTCACAAAGCTGTCCCATAAAATGCTATTGGATATGTAAAGAAAATATATTACCCTTGGTGTTTTTCTCTGGATGGAAAATTTTTCTCGTTACTGGAAGCAATTCCTTTAAGATTTTCTTCCAAAAATTACCTCTGAGGACTTGCACAGATTGTGTTGCAGGCGATTAAGTCTCTGAGAATATAAACATATTTTGAAATATTGCAAAACAAGGCGAACTCTAAACAACTATAAAACACCACAGTTAAGAAATGTACTGACTTATGGCCTTTGGACTGGAAAGACAGATTTTATACCATGCTCTAAAGATTATAAAGTTAAATCCTGATGACTTCTGGGTATCACTTCAGTGAGATGAAAGTTTAAGTAGATGCAAGTTTAAGATAACACAAACGTTGTCATCCAATTCATAATAATACACGGACCGTATTTTCAGAAGGCTTAATTGCAGAAAAGATAAAGGAAGTAACTTAAATTATATACTATAATAAAAACTAAACTGCTTGTAACTATAAATGCCTATGGCTACCGAATCAATGATTACTTTGTGTGACCAGGACTTACGGGTGTCTAAAATGGTACCAACCCTATGGAAATATATCTTGCCGTCCAGGATAGCCAGTGACATTCCCAAAACTCTTAACACCCACTTTCTTTTAAAATTTTACAAACATGTTCTTATATCTCTCTTCCATTTTAGATTTGATAGTTATTACATTGATATTTATAACTATTTGGTAGTTATCTATATTATTTACATTTGTGAAGTGTATATTTGTTATTAGTATTGATTTTTTTTGAAAGATGATTTTACATGAAAAGTACTGATAAGGGAATTTTGTTGTTTCCAGCTGTCAAAAGCAGTTTTCTAGCACCGAGATGACAGGATTGCTATTCAGAACGAATCAGCTTTCTTAACTTCTCCGAAATATGTCACTATAAAGCTCGGTTTTGTTGTTAACTTTCAAGCCCCTCTAATATTTTTTACTGATTGTTTATAATGGAAGCTTTGCTAAAGCTGAACCTAACGCTTCTGATCTCAGCAGTTCCATCCATTTCTAAATTGCAATAATTGGATCACTGTTTTAAGCCAAAGAACCCTTTCATTTGCCAACAGTTTTTGTTTTTGTTTTTCTCTGTTATCAGAATATTAAGGACCAGATTCTGAAACCATGAGAAAATAAGAGTTTCTGTCATCAGGGAAACAGTCCAAAAAAGCTCCCGGTGAACCGCAAATTCAACCAATGCAATCGGCTATCAGAAATGGTAATCATGCTCGAAGAAGGTGTATAGGTCAGTTACAGTACAGTAATCTCAGAGATGAAAGAGGACAGAGTAAGGTACTGAAGCTTTGGTAACGCAAGATGGGTGCTCATTACATACCAGACATGAGGGGTGATGTCCTTAGTGAATTCTAGGCTTCTAGATAGCAAGAGAAAGGGACCCATTTCTCTCTTTAAAGGGACTGTACAGCAGAGGGAAAAGGAAAACAACAGCTCCATATTTATCCCTTCGGACATAGTATCAAGACAGCTGAAAACATTCCTATCTCTATGCTGTAACTAAAGGAAAGCAGGTAGGGTTAAGAAGTGTCATCATATTTTAAAATCAGATATAGATATAGATACACAGGCATATATTCACAAGTTTTTCTTCAAAGCATTTTCACAAGTATTATCTCTTTGACCTTAACAACGAGTGCAATTATTTTTCTGTTTTTAGACATAGGAAACAGGGATTCAAAGAGGCTAAGTTTGCTCCAGTTCACAGAGGGATTTCAATAGAATTTATGTGTTCCAAAATCTGAAACTTAATGCTCTTTTCATCATATCTCCCTGGATGCTAGGCAGTTCCTGCACACTCACTAATGATAAGTATTATATTCCCCAAAGAAGAGTTTCCAAAGAAAAATATTCTACAAAATTAGAAGTTAGATTCCTGTACAAGCTTCTATATCCCCTCTTGTCATTTTGATTAATTCTCATGAGTTAGGATGAGCAAAATTGCATGCACAAATTGAATAACTACCACAAATCTTTTAGATACCCATTAGGCTTAATAGAGAGCACCCTTATTATTCTTCCTCCCTATTCTTGATTTTTTTCCCTTATAATTTTTTTTTCTATTTTTTTAAAAAAATTCCTTTTTCTGTCTTTGGCTTCACTTAAAAAACAATCAGATGATGTATAAAGGTAAAAACAACAGAAAAAGGAAAAAGAATATTAATATTTATTTGGTATATAGGATGGTGTATAAAGGTATATAAGGAAGAGAAGACTTCATACAATAGGCATTAGGAAAAACATAATTAAATTAGCACAATCGAAGCATTAAAAAAATACTAAGTTTAGTACTTCATTCAACAAATTTAACTATGTGCTCATTATTTGCTTGGCATTTGACTAGGATCTTGGTAAACAGAAATGGAAAGACTGCTTCTGACTACTAGTAGCTTGCTATCTATTCAGCATGACATTTAAAACAAAAGCAAAAAAATAATTTTAAGATTTGTTTATCTTAGAGATGGAGATAGAGAGGGATAGAAAGAGAGAGAGTGTGTGTGTGAGGAGGGAGGGAGAGCAGAGGAAGAGGGAGAGGGGAAGCAGACTCCCCGCTGAGCAGGGAGCCCATTGGGGACTCCATCTCCTGGCAAGGAGATCATGACCTGGGGGAAATCAAGAGTTAGATGCCCAACTGACTGAGCCACTCAGGTACCTCAAGCAAATGTTTTCCAAGGAATGGTTAGGTATGATATACTATCATATTAGTCCGTGGGAGTATCAGTCATTTTTAGTAAACATTTTATAAAATATTGAAACTGGCAAATTGAGTTGAGAAAATAACTTATTTTGGAGGGAATAACACTATTTAGAAAAATTTTCAAAATGGCTTGAGTCACATTTAGTTAAAACATGATCTAATTAAGTAAAGATTTTATAAGCTGAAACAGTAATATATAATTAATATTAATTTATTTTTATTTTAATGTGATTTATTTTTTATAAACATGTCTTTACTAGCAGAATTAATAACAAGATGTGGTCTGGTGGTGGTTAAGGAATTCCTGAAGTGTCTCTAGTGGAGAACCAACGTAAGAAAGTAGAGAAGTGGGTGGGGAGAGGAACAGTCTAAGATTGATTATTCGAAACAAAGTACTGTTTAAAATAAATCATAGGTGGGATACAAAGAATGATCCTTGGTTCTCTCTCTCTTTTTAAGAAGTTTACTTTTTTATTATTCAGGTAATTGACATATACCAGTATATTAGTTTAAAATAAATCATAGGTGGGATATGAAGAATGATCCTTGGTTCTCTCTCTCTTTTTAAGAAGTTTACTTTTTTATTATTGAGGTAATTGACATATACCAGTATATTAGTTTCAGGTATATAACATAAGGTTTGGTATTTGTATACATACAAAATGATTACTGAAATAAATCTAGTTTCCTCCATCACCGTAGCAAATTACATAATATGCAATATGATATTGACTGTAGTGACCATGCCATACATCCCCATAACTGACTTATTTTATCACTGGAAATTTGTACCAGTGACAATCATTGTTTCACTCTGACATCATCTTGATGTAGCATTTTACACTGTAACCCTTTAGTCTCTCTGAAAGGAGTCTCTCGGAATCTGTAACATCAGTCATTCCTGATTTTCTTTCTGTGTTTCTGAACATTATCTTATTCCATTTCACCGATGATTCCACTCTCTTTGATTCTGGCCACCTTCTTTGCTCAGAGGCTAAACCTTCTTGAGTGTTGCAAACTTTTCTGGTTTATACTTGAGTCACAAATTTTCAAACTAGGATAAATTCTATGCTGGAAATAAAGTGTGTCTGCTTTATCCTTTCTTTTTGATCAAGGAAATAATCCCAGATGAAGAGAAGAGTAGGGAAGAGATCAAATCAAATTAAACGTAAGTGATTAGAAAAAGTTTTGAGGGGCGCCTCGGTGACTCAGTTGGGTAAGACTCTGTCTTTGGCTCAGGTCATGATGTCAGGGTCCTGGATGAGCCCCACGGCTCCTTGCAGGGAGCCTACTTCTCCCTCTCCCTCTGACACTCCCCCTACTTGTGCTCTCTCTCTCTCTCTCCTTCTCTCTGTCAAATACATAAATAAAACCTTAAAAAATCTTTTTGAGGTAGAATTTGTTTATTAGCTATAACCATTTAACAGCAATCTCTATTCTAGCTGAATATTAAATATAAAAAATTAAAACAGAAGTTTAATTTTTACCTTTATACCAGATAAACTTGCTCCACTCTGTATTGATACGGCTCACATAACACAAGTGATACACAAAACAAACACAGAAAAATACATAATTCAGTTTTTTTTAGATTTATTTATTTATTTATTTGAGATAGAGACAGTGAGAGAGAGCATGAGAGGGGAGAAGGTCAGAGGGAGAAGCAGACTCCCCGTGGAGCCGGGAGCCCGATGTGGGACTCGATACCAGTAGTCTGGGATCATGACCTGAGCCGAAGGCAGTTGCTTAACCAACTGAGCCACCCAGGCGCCCTCATAATTCAGTATTTGTGTACACAGACTTAGTTTTGAGATTTTATCATGCTGACAAAGCCAGATTGTACTGACAGTAAAGTGTTTAGGAGAGAATGAACACATAAGGGTAAACAGTAAGGAGGGATTTACTTTAGGCTCTCTCTAAAATTACAGGCCAACTTATCAGAGAACTTTCATATTAAGCTATCTGATCTCTTCCCTTTTCCCCCCAAACAGCTGGGTCATTCTATTCAAAAATAATTAATTTGAGAATACCTTGATGCATACTGGCCAGTTCGTCTAACCACAGCACCTTCTGATCTAAGTATTTCATTAATATTTTTTAAATAGTTACTCAGCAGATCTCACATCTCCCTCTTATATGCCCTAGCCTTCCTTGTCCCCGTTCTCAGAATCTGCTCTCTTCTTTAGCTGCTGCCTCACTATTACCTTCACATCTATCCTTACAGTAACCATGGCTGAGCTAACCAAGATGAAATGGTGATGAGTGTCTGTAAAATACTGCCTGGAAAAATAATATATATATATTCTATCTTTTTAACTCTTGTTTGTTAATTTTATACAGTTTTATTTTGGGAAAAAAATGACATAAAACAAAGCAAGCAAACAAAAACTAAAAACGCACTCCCTCAAAGCATAGACGAGCCTGAACCACAGAAGTGAATTTTTTTTTATATAGAATTTTTTTTTAAGATTTTATTTATTTATTTATTAGAGAGAGAGGCTGAGAGTGAGAGGAGAGAAGGTCAGAGGGAGAAGCAGACTTCCCGCAGAGCCGGGAGTCCGATATGGGACCCGATCCCGGGACTCCGAGATCATGACCTGAGGCGAAGGCAGTCGCTTAACCAACTGAGCCACCCAGGCACCTCAGAAGTGAATTTTAATTAAAAAAATTTTTTTGAATGAAATGGTAACACTTACAAAATTGAAATACATTATAACAAGGATTTCAAGGGGATTTGATCAATGTTATTTGTGTCATTATAAGTACAACTTAATTTAACAGAGTCCAGAAAAGTTCATGATGTCAAACCAACAGGCAGATGTCAACTTAAGTCTTAAATATGATTAAAAAAAAAAAAAAAAGCCTTCCCAGGCTACACGACAGGTGTTCTACATGTCAACTCAAATTTAGTACAATATGGAGTGTGTTGCTTGTGGCATCTTAACAAATAATTTTCTGTGGTTAAAGACACAATGATGATAAGTGGAGATCATTTCTATTTTAGGAAATTACCTGATATTCCAATGGCCAAATGATTATATTCCAAATTAATGTGTACAAAAGAATAGTTTAGAAAGCCCAGTGGAACATACACTTGTTTCACTTGGAATGTTTAAAATACACATATTTAGCTACAAATTTGGCAATTTATTACTCTTATGTTCCTTTATCTAATTTATATTCCCTTAAAAACAAAATTCTTTGGCAAATTGCCACATTGGGCCACTACACAGTGACTCAGAAATTCTTTAGATCACAAAGAAATATCCTTTGGCCAGTTCATATCCTTCTCCATTGTGGTTTTCTAAGAATTTATTCCTCAATTGCTCTTCCATAATGCACAGGATGTATCCATAAACTGGAAATTACTCAACCGAAAGAACCACTTCTGTTTGATTGGTCTTTATAAAATTCAAGAGGTCATCATAAAATAAATAAATCAATAAAAGAAATCCATAACTCACATTTGTGACCTTATAAAAAATTCCAAATATATAATCACTTAATGAAAAAGCAATGAATCTTTGGGAATTAAATCTATGTGTTGAAATTCATTCAGCGGACTTTTCTGCTTCCGAAGTCCTACTGCAAGTTCCTGACACAACTCTGTTCATCAAAGACACCTCAAAAAATAATGCAGTTTGATATAAATAACATATGTATGACCTACTATATTATCATCATTCAGATTCAGGTGGCCACAATATTTTATAGGTTTGTATGGGAATATATTAAATTCTTAATCTTGTGATACTTTATTTAGAAATGTTAGGTAATACATACATATTTATAGGATGAAATGCTATGATTAATTAATTATTCAAATGGAAAGACCTGTTACAAATACCATTTCTGAGTTAACCATCCTTAAAAAATTACATTACGGGGGCGCCTGGGTGGCTCAGTTGGTTGAGCACCTGCCTTCGGCTCAGGTCATGATCCGTGAGTTCTGGGATCGAGTCCCACATCGGGCTCCCAGCTCCACGGGGAGTCTGCTTCTTCCTCTAATCTTCTCTCCTCTCATGCTCTCTCTCATTTTCTCTTTCTCTCAAATAAATAAATAAATAAATAAAATCTTTTAAAAAATTACATTACAAAGATTTCAGGTAGATTATCAACATATATTTTTAATTACAATTAGAAGTACATATTTGAGCCTGTCAAATAATGGGTTATAGGTGACGATGAGATATAAGTAATAAATTTTTTAAATTGTTATACCATATCATATACAAATTTGTATTGCATAGCCTTGAACAGGTGGTAGAGTTGAAGTGAAATCTAACATGGAGATAAAAAAAAAGACATGTTTGGTTCAAATTATCACAATCATGAATATATTTCTATTATGTAAAAAGATAGCAGATTAATGGTTACCTGGGCAGGAGTGGGGGTGAGTAAGTGGGAAGGAAGAGGTGGGGAATAACTACCAAAAGGATACAGAGTGTCTTCTAGGCATGATGAAAGGGTTTCAGAACCAGACAGAGGTGCTGGTTGCACAACATTGTGAAAGTACTAAATGCCATCGAATTGTTATTTAAAATCGGTGTTTATGTTATGTGAATTTCTCCTCAATTAAAAACCAATTTCTAGTGTTAATAAATAAGTAAATTTAAATGTATAATTTAATGCAGATTTGTACACCCATCATTATCATATTTAAATAAAGCTTTTATAATAGTAAATTGCAGAAGTCCTATTCGCAATTCACCATTTGATAGTACTTAACAGTTTACCTTTGCTATACATGGAAGTTATTATGGTGTTTGTCTATTAGTAATAGTATCTAAGGATGAATGCTAAGAATGCACTTTCGGTGTAAGACACTTTAAATACATACCACATAAAAGTAATCAAAACAGTTTCTGTTCTTAAGGAGCTTTACAAGTTCCATTATTTTAGAATGACTGCCTGAGATAATCTCCCAGAATAATGCCTCCACTGCAATATTTTTTATTAAAAATAAAGCAAACATTGGGGTACTGGGTGGCTCAGTAGGTTAACATCTGCCTTTGGCTCAGGTCGTGATCCTGGAGTCCCAGGATTGAGCCCTGCATCCTAGAAGAATTCAAAGGATTCACCACATAGCTACAATTTATTACAGTGATATTTTAAGGCTACACATCCAAATCATAAGAGAAAAAGACATAGGTGAAGTGTGGAGAAATCCATGTGAAAGCTAGCTTCCTTATGTTTCTTCTATCCCATGAGGATTTACAGAGAGCATACTTTTCTTCCAGCAACAAAAATGCAGCAATATGTGTACAATAGCTACACTCATGGAAGCCCATTAGAGATTCAGCTGCCAAGGTTTTTGCCAGGGTCTGGTACACAGGCACCCTCTGTCTAGCAGGTGCCAAAATTCAAGATTCCCAGAGGAAAGCAGGTGTTCAGCATAAACCTTATGTTCACCATTAACCATATTGTTTACCCTGTCTCGGCGGAGTGAGCCACTTTTGTCAGTTAAACGTTGCCTGGGAACACTCCAAGAGCTCAGTTCCCAAATGCCAGACACAGGCCAACCTTGCAAGCAGGCCTTTGCAAAGGAAACCAGGGAGTCTTGAGTCTGCTTCCTCTTTTTTGTGCACCCACAAATTTTAGATTAAATATATGAGTCCAGACACATCTTGATTTTTTTCAATTTAGACGTTTTCACTCTACTTTGACTAACATATATTAGAGCTAAGCAGTCCTAGTTTCCTGGGGCTGCTGTACAACCACAAATGGGTACTTAAAAAACCAGAATTCACTCCTTCACAGTCTTAGAGGCTAGATGTCTAAAAACAAGGACATGATCTCTCTCGAGTCCCTAAGGGAGGAACTGTTTTATGCCTTTCTCTTAGCTTCTGGTGTTGCTGGCAATCATCAAGAACATCCTTGGCTTGTAGACACGTCACTTCACCTGGCATTCTGCACGTATGACTGCATGGTCATGTCTCTTTTCCTCTTACTTGGGCATCGGTCATAGCGGATTGGAGCCCACCCTATTTCCAAACGAGGTCACATTCACAGGTCCTGGGAGTTAGAAATTTCAACTTATTGTTGTTGGAGGGGACTAAATATTCTGAACATTCTGAAGGTCTGTTTTACTATCAACCAACTATAAAACATACCGTTTAATTCATTGCTAGGCACTAAATGAAAGAAAACCAAACAAAGTGAGAGTCAAAACAAGCTTGAGAGAGAAAGATTGCTGAAACCCCAATAATGTACTGAAATAGATGTGAGAGGGGAGGCTCCCCTGAGGACAACTAGTGTTTTAATTTCATGAGTCTGAGCAGGTAGCAAAGTGAAGGAAATACAAACATTGATACATTATATATATATATATATATATATATATATAATGTATATTATATATATATAATGTATATATACAGTGTATGTATATAATGTATATATAATGTATATAATGTACATTATATATATATATTTTCAGAACAGATTATCTTTTTTATTCCCATAAATCTGTCTATATCATATGATTTGATTTTATATTTATTTATGCTTAAGACGTCTTTCTGTCTAAATCTGAGACTTGATTCCTTCATCCTACATTATTGCAACCTGATAGGTACACAACTCACAGAGTTGTTAAAATGACAAGGAATCACTGTGGTTTCTACACACCAAAAAATCAATAGCCAGCTCTTTGTTAACATCTCAAAAGTTCTTACAATTAGATCAGAAAAATCGGGGCACCTGGGTGGCTCAGTCAGTTGAGTAGCATCAGACTCTTGATTTTGACTCAGGTCATGATCTCATGGGTCCTAAGATGGAGCCCCACCTCAGGATCAGTGGGAAGTCAGCTTGAAGATTCTCTTCCTCTATTTTTACCCCCACTGGCAGACACAGGTGTTCTTTCTCTCTCTTTCAAATAAATCAATAAATCTTAAAAAAAAAAAGGGGGGAAAGAAACAGAAAGACTTAGTCCCTGCTTTTACTGAGCTTAATGGAAAAGACAAAGGGGAGGAAAAGACAAAAAGGAAGAGGAGAAAGGAGGAAAGACAAGAGGAAGAGGAGGAGGAAGTAGAAAAGGACGAAGAGAGACAACAGCAAGAGATGAAGGAACTGGTCGACAAAATAAATATGATTTTATTTATAAAAATAAAGAGACCACATTGAGATGGGAAAGGACTATTCTACCCTTGAGAAATGTTTTTTTTTATTTTTTAATGTAATTGCCTATTTTTTGAGATTGGATGCAAGTCTTCCTGCTAGCAGAAATCATACCAACAAAACGTACCACTATTCCTAGTAAGGAATAGGCATTCTTCAGAGATGTTTTGCTAAAGTAAATGCTGTGCTGGATGGAAAAGAATAAACAATAAGTGCAGGTAATTGGCCAAAAAACCTCACGAGGAATAAAGGAATAGTATTTATTAAAATGCTTTGTAAAGTTTTACATTCAATACAATGGAAAATTATATTATTAAGTGTTACAGATTTCACATATCTAGCAAGGTTTCCTTTGTGTTTTTCATGTAAAATATTTAATTCCCACTATAAGAAGATTTAAAGGCAGTATAAAGAACATCTATTTTAAATCAACTTAGTTGTAAATAAAATTCTGATTAGTATATTTGGAATTTTTAAAGTTGAGAAAAAAATTACAATAAAAGTTATGAATGGACCAGATTCCACATGATCTATAAAAAATTATACTCTTAAAAATTATACTATGAAAATTAATACTGTATGTTTTTTACTTTGCTTGGTTCAGATGCATTTCTCTGGCTTCAGAATCTGAGAAATGACTTTTCCTTTTAGTGACCAAGTATCTTTTAGTATCCTTTCCACCAAATCCCATTTTATCTCTCTTTTATTTACTCTTTTTCACAATAACATCAGTTCTCGTCATGGCCAAGTGTATTTTTCAAACTCACTGGTGGCTGAAGCCACTATTTTCCCTTTCCACCTATGTGTCAGGAGTTGAAGAATGGCAGTAGATTTCCTCCTTAATTTTCTGGTACTTCTTTCCGTACTGTTGGATCATATTATAAGGGAGCAGCAGACAAGACTTGGGCTACACTGAGGAGGGAAATCATTAGCTGAAATACTTTTCTAGACTACCAGTTTCTAGGAGCATTAAAAAAAAAAATAGTTCTTTGTCTCTCTTGCTAAGAAGTTTATGAGAAAATCTGATAATATTGAAAAACATAAATTTCAGCAGGATTTTTAAATTTCAAATTAGTTTACTAAAGTACTTGTGTCTTTAAGTAATATTCCAAAATCCTAATCATTCAATTTCTCAATCTAGAGACTGATTCTTTAAAGAATGGAGGCTTAGAACAACAAAAAAGTCTGAGTAAGGATGTAAGATGTGTATTTAAAATATATTCCTATATTTTTTTCTATACTCACGGAAGTGTAATTTTCTGGATTTCTTTTAAATTCAGTGATAAAAATACATATAAGAAGATATCTACTCAAAATGTAGAAATATTGCTTCAGAGGATAAAAGAAATGACCTTATATTATTTGACATATTTTATTGCCATCATTTTTTTGAAGCATGAATGCCATTACTTTCTAAATAACACTTACAGAAATTTAATTGTCTTTAATTGTATTTTCCCCAATTGTATTGGGGGAAATATAAAGATATTATAAGAATTCATAATTTTTACAAAATATGTAATTCTTCTAACATACTTTTTGTTTTCCTTATAAACATAGTCTGTCAGGTTGCACTTTAAGATTTCAAATATATTAATTAGAATTTAATTTACAAAGTCGTCTCAAAATTTATACTTTATTAGAGAAAATGAGATAAAGATCCATCGAAATGAAAGCTATGATATTTTGCACAAGTTATTTGTATGAATTAAGGGAAATGTAAAGTTTGAGTATTCTTTTTTTTTTTTGAGAAGTTTGAATATTCTTACAATCCATTTTTCCTATTTGATGTGTAAAGGAAAGTAGAAGGCTAACTGGCAGAGTGCTAATATTTCCTGTCCATAGTAGAAGAGGAAATTTTGATTACAGCACCATCAAATTTTCCTTTTCCCTTGATAGCCAGAAGCAATTTATATTGTCCATCTCAGATTTTTTATAGATATTTCTTTGCAATGGTCATGCAGTTTGGAGGAAAGCTTTATTACTGACTTGATGTTTTTTCTTTCTTTTTTTTCCCCACTTTTTCTTGAAGAGTTTAAAATCTGAAGGTTCTCATCAATTTTATTTTATTATTTTTTTAAAGATTTTATTTATTTATTTGAGAGACAGAGAAAGTGAGAGAGAGCATGAGAGGAGAGAAGGTTAGAGGCAGAAGCAGACTCCCCATGGAGCTGGGAGCCCGATGTGGGACTCGATCACGGAACTCAAGGATCATGACCTGGGCCAGAGGCAGTTGCTCAACCAACTGAGCTACCCAGGTGCCCTCATCAATTTTAAATACATTGGTTTCTGTCCAAGGAAAAACTTTCTATCTCTCATCTCCAGATGTATGCTTATTGTCATGGACTAGGATAGTAAACTAAACATTTGTATATCTCAATTTGGGTAGTTAAGAAAAAAGTTACAAAAAATTTGAAGTTACATCACAACACATATTTTTATGTCAATGAATGCCTCATTTTGACTTACATCAAGGCATCAGCATTTTCTCTCTTTCGTAATTCAAGTACAGAAAAGACATTAAAAATCGAGCCAATTTTCCATGGTAATGTAAGGAACTTTGTTATATACAATTTATATCATATTATATATATGTATAAATATAACTGTGTTATTATATACTGTACTTTTTCCTCTGTCCTTTTGATTAGAATGTGTCCTTCAACAATTTTTTATTTAAATTTTCACTTCTTCTGCATACATATACTGATAAAAGTGAATACCTGAAAGCATTAAGATTGTAAAAAAATTAGAAAAAATATTAGCATGAATCCTATTACAGTGGCAAATAACTGACGTGGAAATATAAATAGCTATTCTATTTTTTACTGATAGAAGGCTCCTTTGATAAAACATTTGCTTAGAAAAACTTTATATGGCTTGGTGCTAGGGAAAATGTGGAATCGATACATGAAATATATTAAGAAAAATGTGGAGAATTGAAATGGATAATTTGATAGAAAAATAATAAAACTTATTGAGGTAGGAATAAAAGTTTATGCAGAAATCATTTTATTTTTTAGTATAGTAATCATAATGCTCTATCCATGCTGACATGTGCCTAAGTTCATAATCACTGAGTTTCTGGTTAACAACCTTGACAAAATTGCCCTAGCTGGAAAAAAGGAAGAGCACTCCAATTTACACTCAGAAATTCTGCAGGAACTTCTATCTTCACTGGACTTAGCTTGGGTTGGAGGTAGGCTTATTACATCAGCATTCCCTTTATAAAAATATACTTTCAACATTGTTAAGATACCTCCATCATTTCTAACATAAATTATTAGAAATTCCTGGTATTTTGTCACTTAGCCTTGGTTTCAGGTTCTTTAAAACCACAGCCTGAGGCACGGATTTGATATTGGTAATTTATCAGGGAGCTGATTCTAGGAATCACAAGTGAGGAAATAGAGAAAAAGACAGGGTGAGGAGAAAGACCAATGAAGGGTGCAATGACGAACAGGTTTCCCCTGTAGACAATGGGGGGCTCAATCCAGCTAGGGGACGTGAAGTAGAATGTACATCTTTGTGTTATGGATTCAGAAGGTGGATTCATTATTCTCTAGCTTTGGTGCCTGGTGATGTTCAACCCTTAGGCTGAGCAAGTTCCCATGGCAACAGAGAAGCCTTACGTTGAGTTCATATTAAGTTTATTTGTTTTTGTATATAAGATTATTTGTTTTTTTATATATTTTATTGCTACACATATCAGACTTCACTTACAATATACAAATGAACTGATCGGCCAAACTAACCAATTAAATAATTGACAAATTATAAAAATATGATGCCAAAATTTTCAAAATGCTCTATTTTGAAAGTTTTACAACTGAAAGTAGTACAAGGAATACTCATATACTCTTTATCTTGAATTACCAATGGTTAACCATCTGTCTCACTTCCATTATTTCTTACCACAATATTATTGCAACCCAGAAATTTAACATGATAATCTGTAACAGTATAATCTATTTTAAAGTCCATAATTTTAATTTATCCAAATATTCCCAAAAGCTGTATTGGGGGATATTTTTGACTGAGGACCCAATCAAATATCACCAGCAACATTTGGTTGACATCTATTTTTAATCTCCTTTACTGTTAAAGATTCCCCAACGTTTTTTTAATCACACTGATATTTTTGTTAAAAATTTTATTTATTGGGCGCCTGGGTGGCTCAGTTGGTTAAGCGACTGCCTTCGCCTCAGGTCATGATCCCGGAGTCCAGGGATCGAGTCCCATATTGGACTCCCGGCTCTGCGGGAAGTCTGCTTCTCCCTCTGGCCTTCTCCCCTCTCATTCTCAGTCTCTCTCTCTCTCTCTAATAAATAAATAAAAAATCTTTTAAAAAATATATATTTATTTATTTATTTGAGAGAGAAAAAGAGAGAGTGGAGGGGGAGCTGAGGAAGAGGGAGAAGCAGGCTCCCTGTTGAGCAGGAAGCCAGATGCAGGGCTCAATCCCAGGACCCCTGTCTGAGGCAGATGTTTAAGCAACTGAACCACCCAAGTGCCCCTTAATCACACTAATATTTTTGAAGGACCCAAACCAAGTCTCTTGTACAGTATGTCAAAATGTCAAATAGGTCAAATTTCCCTGACTGTTAGCTCATAAGATTCAGGTTAAATGTTTCTGGAAATAATATAACAGGTTATCTGTGTACTTTCTATTGAATCTCAGCAGAAGTTTTACAATATTATTTTGTTAACTAATTAGTGACCCTAAGCTTGATCATTTGGATAAGGTAGCATTGCAACATCTCTCCATTAGAAATACATTTTTCCCCTATTTGTGATAAAGAGATGAGAAATCTTGTAATTTCTTCTCGTGTTAATGAGCATGAAATATTCTTTTCCCTAACAAATTTCTACTCGATGATTTCAGCATCCACTGGTTACCTTTGCTGCTGAAAACAGTTGACTACTTGGACAATTGCAAAATAGTGATTTTCTAGTTTTGTCATTACTTTTAGATTCATTATGCAAATTTTCCTAAGCAAAGAAGTGCCCCTTCCCTACTTTTTGGGTGTCACTGAGTACTCATGAATTGTTCAGTATCCTGTTAAGAACTGTGTAGGGTCCAAAATTTAATAGATGCTGGGGAGGGGGAAAAAAAAAAAAGGATCTCAATCCCTCTCTCTTTCTCTCTCTCTCTCTCTCCTTCTTCCCCTCCTTCTCCTCCTCTCCCCCACACCTCTCATCTTTCTTTCTAACACCTTTGTGCTTTCTTGCACATTAAGGTATTGTACTTTATACTTTTCCTTCTCTAAACCCAGAGTTGGCTATTTCTTTAAAGAAGGCTTGATTCTTTTTGGTAGAAATGGTATTCCAAAGCAAAATACTAGATGTTAGATTGTTTCATGCCTCTGGAATTATTCACTGACAAACTCATATGTTCATACTGAATCTTACAATTTAAATTCAACGCCATACAGTTCTTCTACATCTCCCAGATTCTATATTTTTATATCCTTTCTCCTCTACTGAAGAATCTCTTTCCCATAATGCCAAAACATGTTTACTCTATCCTAGAACACAAATAGAAAATTTCAGAATTACTACCCCAATATCATAACAAACAGGTCTGCTAAGAATTTTTCAAGGTTCCCTTGCAGGTTTTTTGTCCTTCCATGTAGGAAGAGACACCCGTGAAAGAATTTACTATTAAAAAAAGGAGGAGGGCACCAGGGTGACAAAATTGGTTGTGACCAACTCTTGGTTTTTGCTCAGGTCATGATCTCTCTCTCTGTCATGGGATCAAGCCCTGAGTCTGGTTCTGGGCTGAGTGCAGAATCATTCTCTCTCCTTCTTCTTCCCTCCTCGTCTACCACCCCTGCACACACACGCAGTCTCTCTCTCCCTCTGAAATAAACAAATAAAATCTTAAAAGAAAAAAAAAAAGGCTACATCCAGGATGTATAAAAAGACGTCAGAGTAACACCTAACTCCTATACCCCACTATAATGCAATCTATAACTTTTTTCTTCAGTTTCTGCTTTAGACTTTCTGGTATTTCTTTTGTAAAATAATCATACAGCTATATACTAATACTGCAGGAGAGTTTTCCTTAAGTGGGTATCCTAGAAATCTCTTTGTCAGGTGAGAGAAACCTTCCTATTATTTTTTTCTATTTTTTAATTTTTCATTGAAATTTCATTTAAATTTAACTAACAGTTAACATACAGTGTAATATTAGTTTCAGGTGTACAACACAGTGATTCAACACTTCCATACAACACCCTGTGCTCACCACAATAAGTGCCCTACTTAATCCCCATCACCTATTTAACCCACCTCCCCACCTGCCTCCCTTCTGGTAACCATCAGTTTGTTCTCTATACTTAAGAATCTGTTTCTTGGTTCCCGCCCCACATTTTTCCCCTTTGCTCATTTGCTTTTTTTCTTAAATTCCACATATGAGTGAAATCATGTTATTCATCTTTCTCTGACTTATTTCACTTAGCATAATACTCTTTAGCTCTATCCATGTCCTTCCTAACTCCGAATTTTTTTTTAATATAAAGGGGAGAAAAAGAATGGCAGTGTAGTTGTCATTATTGCTATGCATTAAATATTTGTTACTTTTAGACTTTGAATTGATTCTGCAGGACTGTGGTTAGGTAGGGCCATTTGATCAGTTCTTCCCAGTGGGTTGAGTTTTTAAAACTTTTATTCTATTTATTTAAACTAAAAATAAATCCCCAATTTCTCCTATCCCTACCCCTTGCCTCTTGCAACCACCAATCTGTTCTCTGTATCTACAAACTTATTATTACTATTATTTGTAGATTCTACATACAAGAGATGTGATATAGTATTTGTCTGTCTCTTTGTGACTTATTTCACTTAGCATAATGCCTTTGTGGTCCATCCATGTCTCACATCTTCTTTATCCATTCATTCATCAGTGCAAACTTACATTGGTTCCATCTTTTGATATTGTAAACAATGCTGCAATGAGCATAGGAGTGCATATATCTTTTTGAATTAGTGGAGTTTTTTTTCAGATAAATACCCAGAAATGGAATTGCTGAATCATAAGGTAGTTCTATTTTTAATTTTTGAGGAACCTTCATACTATTTTCCATAGTGATTACACCAATCACACACTGTTGGTGTGATTGTAACTTGGTGTAACCACTATGGAAAATAGTATGGAGGACACAAATATTCATTTTTCTTAATAATCTCATCAGCATTTATTTCCTGTCTTTTTGATATTAAGCATTCTGATGGCTGTGAGATGATATCTCATTATGGTTTTGATTAACAATTTCCTCATATTAATAATGTAGAGAATCTTTTCATGTACCTGTTGGTCATCTGTACATCTTTTTTGGAAAAAAATGTCTGTTCAGAACTTCTGCCCACTTTTAATCGGATTGTTGGGGGATTTTTTGTAGTTCAGTTCTGTAAATTCTTTATGTATTTTTACTATTAGCCCTTTATCAAATATATGATTTGCAAATATTTTCTCCTACTCAGTAGGTTGTCTTTCAACTTTGTTGATGATTTCCTTTGCTGTGCAGAGGCTTGCTAGTTTTAAATTATTATTATTATTATTATTACTATTATTATTATTATTTGTTTTTGGTGTTAGATTCAAAAAAGCATCGCTAAGAGTTATGCCAAAGAGCTTACCATCTGTTTTCTTCTACGAGTTTTGTGGTTTTAGGTCTTACATTCAAGTCTTTAATCCATTTTGAGTTAGTTTTTTTGTATGGTGGAAAAAAAGGGGTCCAGGGTCATTCTTTTGCATGTAGCTAGTTGTCCAGTTTTCCCAACATAATTGATTTAAGAGACAATATTTTCTCCATTATAGATTTGTGGTTCCTTTGTTACAAATTAACTAATCATATGTGTGTGGGTTTACTTCTGGGAATTGGGTGATAGAGATCTTCCTAAATTTTAACTGCTTAATAGAATTCCACTTAGCTAAGACACCTGGGTGGCTCAGTCAGTTAAACATCTGACTCTTGATTTCAGCTTAGGTCATGATCTCAGGGGTGTGAGATCAAGCCCCACATCAGGCTCCACTCTGGACATAGAGCCTGCTTAAGATTCTCTCTCTCCCCTTGCCTCTCCTTTCTCTCCCTCTTAAAAAAAAAAGTTCCATTGAGCAGATAAATAATATTTTTCTATTTTTAAATGTGTTTTGTTTTACCAGAGCCTTGTGAGTAGACTAGTGGTTTTTGATATTCTATTTCAGATAATACTGTGTAAATACCATGTCTATGTTTTATTTTATGTGTGTTGAGGTGTACTTTCAGGGTAAATTCCTCAAAACAGGATAACTAGGTCAAAGAGTCAATGCATATATAGCTTGATTAGACATTACTAAATTTTTCTCTATAACGTGATTTTTAATGATCACTAAATAATATATTGTGTATGATCATAAGAAACAAAATGTAATAAGTAGATGATGTATCAGTATAGTTAATAAGCAGGGAAAATAAATGACCATAACATTTTTTAACAAAAAGTAATAGTTGTACTTTAAAGGTCCAACCAATATATATGTGTGTTTGTGTACGTAAAAATGTTTTATAAGAAGGTATGAGGATTGGAGGAACTCAAAGGCAATTTGGATGTTAAGAGACACATAACTGTTTGCTTTAATGTATAATGTCTTTTGGGAATTAAGCTTTGAAGTGTGTGCCTATTAAAATATGATAAATAGTCTGAAGCTTTAAGAGGGTACTTTATATATATATATCATATAATAGTCAATATACTTTTTAGAGCATTCATTTAAATTATCATTAAAATCTAAACCCAACTAATAATCATCTGCTTACCTGCTTATTAATAAGTATGGTAGCTGCATTTTATCACAAATTGTGATTATACTCTATAGGTTCTTATTTAGCTAGTACAGTGAGATATCTTTAAGTATAATAAGGTTAAGTATAACCTTAATTATGAAGGCAATTTTACCTAGACTTCAGTTAATTCAGACTTCAGTATAAAAGAGGTATCTTATATATACTTTTGATGAGGGCAAGTAGAATTTGCAAGGAAAAACCATTATTATATAATATAAAATTTATCCAAAAGTTAAAAATCCTGTGAATTGGGCTTTATTTGCCTTTTTAAAAAATTTTCTGCAAAAAAGTTCGTAATTCACATTTTCCAGAATCATATACATATAGTTATGTATACACAGTGGGCAAAATAGAAAATTATTTAGAAGATATAAAACTTTTAAATTTTAACTGATGTTAAAGTCTTATTAATAATAGGTGTATATCTTTAATGCAATTTTTATTTACAAAAACTGAAAATCATTCATGCAATTCAGTTGTAGGTATTAACTACTAAAAGATTACTAATAATGTTTTATATTATTACAGCATTTTACAATTTACAAAGCAACTTCTCAAGCATTACTTCATTTATGCCTCTCAAAAAGCCTATGAGAATATACAATTGCATTTTGGTTGTGTGGGTTTCATTTATGAATAAGTTTGATTTCTGTATATGTGTAATCAAAATGTGGTACTTGACAATTTCATTCTTATGTTATTCAAAATCTATGATAATCTGACAAAATTTAAGTTGCATCACTACTTAGGTAACTGATTCTTTTGCAAACAAAAGGGAATTTGGTCTCAAATCTGCATTGATAGGGTTCTCTTCCCGTTTTAGAAGGTTAGTGGTAAAAAGCCCCTAGCATCTTAATTTGCTTCAGATTACATTTTGAGGTAATCCAAAATATGATCTTAAGAAATTGAGAATGAATAAATTATTTCTTACATCTCCTAAAATACAGCACAGTTTTAGTACCAGGGCATTAAAATGAAGTACCCTAAAGCTATTACACATCAAAAGAAGGCACTTTCTAATGAGGTTAAAATTGCTGTGTATTAAATCTTGAGGTATGAAATAAAATCAATCTCTATTTCATCATTAGTAGAATGGTAGTTGAATAGCAATCATTACATTCAAATGCTGATGATTATATTATGTAATATTTCCACATAACACTCTAATTTTCACCTGTATGAAGCCAAATTATCAGAAGAATGAAAATAATTCATCCTAAAGGCAGATTCAAGGAAATCCTAATCTGGTATATACTTACTTCCCAATTACAATTATAATATCAAAAAGTGAAAACATTTTTTTTTGTGAGACAAGTCATAGAGGGGCTTACATTCACAGAAACGTATAATTAATGACATTCTTTTTTCTGTTTCACTTTCAGATTTAATATTCAATAGAAAACTTATACAATTTTGGACGTGATAAGAAATATTTTTATCTTACCTCAAAATAGAACACAAGGTTACCTTGCTAAGGCCAAATGACTATCTGCTTTGGGATAAAATTTCATTGCTTTTTGCCACATGTAATGATTAACCACTACTATCTTAATTTTTCTAATATAATGAGATGTATACAACTTACTGTCTTTTATTTTTCTCATTCATTATGATAAAATGATAAAGCCAAAATGCAATGTAACATGCAAATATTTTACTTGAATATTTTAGTAAATTTATCTTTAGTAAGATTTTTTAAATGTTAAAAGCATTTTAATGGATACATCTAAATAATGATCAGTATCCAATGACTTGGAAAAGCAGAGGAAGAAATAATTATTTAAAGTCTTAGAGTGTCTGGGTAGGGGAAGAATGACAATGTAATTTTCATATTCACAAAATTAATGAATCACTGGGTATAATGAAAGATGGAACTAAATTATTCAGCTTGAATTCATTAATACTCATCAATATTTTTGAGAACTTGGGCTGGAATTGAAAGTTGCTGATTGGGAACTAAAGGCATGGCTTTGCAAGTGGAAAAAATATTGTGTGTTTTTAATTTTTTTGATAAAGAAGATCTAAATATATTTGTAAATAGAGATGAAATGGCCAATCAGAGGGGCACCTGGATGGCTCCATCAGTTAAGCATCTGCCTTTGGCTCAAGTCATGGTCCTGGGGTCCTGGGATCAGGCTCCCTGCTCAGCAGGAAGTCTGCTTTTCCCTCTCCCTCTGCTCCTCCACCACATTCATGCTTTCTCTCTCTCAGATAAATAAAATCTTTAAAAGGAAAAGAAATGGTAAATCATAGAAGAAAATAAGTTTATAAAAGGAACACAGTCCCAAGGAACACAGCTTCATAATATCAAGATAGCGCCAGTGTTAAAAGTGGGGACATGAAGATCATATGTCATGGCATATCCTGGGAAAACACTGAGGAATAAAATGAGATAATAATATAGAAAAGAAAGACTGGAACTCAACGCATCAACAATGAGAAGGCAGGCAACAAGTGACAGATTCATCTACATATATTTGAAAGAATCCAGTTTGGAAGCCACAATATGGCAGCAAAACATCAGTCTTTAGTTTTGAGAGACACTGTTCACTATGTTAACTTTTCCTATTTATTTGCTGGAGGACAAGAATGAGAAGATGAGAAATGAACAAAGTAGGTTGTTGAACAACGGAAACAGGAATTCTAGAATAAAAAAGAATAAAGCAATAAGTAATCCAAGAAGTACTGGTACACCAGAGAGTTGAGAAATTCAAGTAGTGAGACTCAGTTACCAAGAGAGTAATCTTATTTCAAGAACTGAAGAATGAGCTAGATCAGAGGTAGACAAAATATGGCCTTTGATTGGGACTTCATCAAGATCAAAAGCTTTTTCACAGAAAAGGAAACAGTCAACAAAACCATGAGATGACCAACAGAATGGGAAAAGATATTCGCAAATGACATGTCAGATAAAGGGCTAGTATCCAAAATCTATAGAGAACTTATCAAACTCAACACTCAAAGAACACATAATCTAATCAAGAAATGGGCAGAAGACATGAACAGATATTTCTGCAAAGAGGACATCCAAATGGCTAAGAGACACCTGAAAAAATGCTCAACATCACCGGGCATCAGAAAAATACAAATCAAAACCACAGTGAGATACCACCTCACACCAGTCAGAATGGCTAAAATTAGCAAGTCAGGGAACGACAGATGTTGGCGAGGATGCGGAGAAAGGGGAACCCTCCTACACTGTTGGTGGGAATGCAAGCTGGTACAACCACTCTGGAAAACAGTATGGAGGTTTCTCAAAAAGTTGAAAATAGAGCTACCCTATGACCCAGCAATTACATTACTGGGTATTTACCCTAAAGGTACAAATGTAGTGATCTGAAGGGGCACGTGCACCCTATTATGTCTACAATAGCCAAAGTAAAGAAAGAACCTAAATGTCCATCAACAGATGAATGGATAAAGAAGAGTGGGATATATATATAATGGAATACCAGGCAGCCATCAAGAGAAATGAAATCTTGCCATTTGCAACGATGTGGATGGAACTAGCGGGTATTATGCTAAACGAAATAAATCAATCAGAGAAAGATTATTATATGATCTCTCTGATATGAAGAATTTGAGAGGCAGGGTGGGGGGAAATGAAACAAGATAGGATCAGGAGGAAGACAAACCATAGGAGACTCCTAAACTCATGAAACAAACTGAAGATTGCTGGGGAGTAGAGGGGTAGGGATAGGGTGGCTGGGATATGGATATTGGGGAGGGTATGTGCTATGGTAAGTGCTGTGAAATGTGCAAGCCTGATAATTCACAGACATGTACCCCTGGGGCAAATAATACATTATATGTTAATAAAAAAAAATGGCCTTTGGGCCAAATCTAGTTTGTAGCTTCTTTTTGTATGCACTTTTTGTATGTATGTATGTTAAGAGTAACTTATAATTGCAGATTGTAAACATGCTTCCCCAACTTACTCACACATGCACACACACAAATCCATAAAAAACACTATCTAAAAGAGGCTTTATTTGCCCATAAAGTCATTTTCATATTGCTAACAGCAAACACTTACAAAATGTCCACTTTGTGCTGTAGACAATGAATCATAGGAACCCTAACAGTTATATTACAGAAGTCAAAGGGTTAAGTTTCAAAGCATCACCTCCACAGGTAACATATTCAATAATGTATTTCTCTCCCCTGACCTTTTTTTTTCCCTTTCCTGACCTTCTTGACTCAGCCCTATTATAGGCTTCCAGACACTACCCTGTACTCTATGCATAAATCCATAAGGAAGGGCTTCTACCTCATTAACATGTTCTTCTCAAAGCTGTTTAATCAGAAGTTAATCTTGCTTATAATTGGCTTATTTCTCCCTCAGGATCATTCAGAGTCAGGCATTCAGTCCATCAGCTATTCAGCAAATATTTTTAAAGTATTATCATATACTAGGCACAGTTCTAGACGCTGAGAGTCAAATGGCGAATAGGATAGAGTTCCTTTTCTCAATTAGGTTCCAATCCATGGGTGTAAACCAAAGTAGTAGGAAGGAAGGAGGGAGGGAAAGACAGTATCTGTGAAGAAGATAAAACCAGGTGATGAGAGAAAGTAGAGAAAGTAGTGAGTTATTTTAGCTTAAAATGATCAGGGAATTTTTCTCCAAGCTGATATTTCAATTAAGACATAAATAATCGGAAGGAAACACCCCTAGGAAGAGTATTCTAAATAGAAAGGCTACTGAGTGCAAAGACCCAGAGTGAGAAATATGCTTTGCTGTTTAGAAAGAGGTTGAGGGGGCTACCCCAACATGAGCATGGGAATAGTTAAGGGAAAGACAATAGGGAATAGACAAAGCCAAAGAGACTTCCCCATTACTGACTAAAATGTTTCAATCTGCGACAGAGACAAAAAAAAAAGATTGAAGCAGAAATTCAAACTTATTTTGTAATCAATTCATACAATCACTAAAAAAATATATCAATTACACAAAAGTTTGGTGTAAAATAGTCTCAGCATAATTATATTCAGCAAATTATTCTTTTCTCCTTTTAAAGGCAGAGACAAATCTCATACTATTCTGAAGAAAATTTTCCAAAGAGCTATGTTGCATTTAAGTTTATGCGTAAGTATCTCAGAAATTTATTTGCCATATTGTTATAGAATTACTAAGGATAAAAGATCACTCTAGACTAGGGTCATCTGAAGGAGGTGACCTGAAAAAAATGTTCTTGGGGAGTCTTGAAGAAATGGTTGAAATTCGAACAGCAGAGGAACAGGGTGGTGAAAGCCACAGCCTGGGGGAATTCTTTCCCTAAAGAATGAAATAGAACGGCCTGACATATTACAGTGTTTACACGGAAACAGAAGATATATCTGGAAAAATCCTTAGAGCAACTGACTATGAGCCTGTTAAAAAAAATGCCTACCAATTTAAAAAGCAGAATTTTTAGGGATGGGGAATTTTGATACTCACTCATCCAACCACAATATATTAAATAAAGCAAACACTTATTATCAAGCAGTATAAAAAAGACAGTGTTGGAGGTTTTTAAACCAAAAGGGAAGTGACACTACCTACGTCAACCACCCACTCCAACCGTAGAGATCAGGGTGTTCTTTCTATACAGATGCTTGTGACTAATGTCTCAGATGGTGTTTATGACTGCTGTGTATCATTGCAAATGCTTTCAACTTTCTTTCCCAGGGAGAGCTCAAGAAGTACTTTCGGCTTTCTCAGAGCATTGTAAAAGTAGGAGAGATTTGATACACCTGCTGCAATGTCGTATGCGGTCCCTCCCTCACATAACATCAGAGCAGAGCCTCAGTTCTACTAGTCGTTTCCCTCCAAGTTGTTATGACAGCAGTAGAAAGCATAGCTTTCCTGGTTTATTTGAAAGACCAAACCACTCTACAGTGGTATTTAGCACAAGAACAATGTCTGAATTATGAAAACAAAATGTACAATTATTTTCTTCAATGCATTTTTGGCCAGCCAGAAATTCCTAAGATAGTTAACACTGATTAAGCATTATCAAGTCAATACGTACTCATTATCTCCGTATTAATATAGTCATTGTAACTCTGAGTTGATCCACACAAATGTCTGCAAAGCCCCATACACAGGTAGCCACTGCCCCTCTTCTTCTTATCTTAAGAGAGCTAATAATAAAAATGAAAATGTTATTAAATGCCTTTTATCAGTAGTGATATACCAAGTTAAATTATATCAGAATTAATATTTACTGAAGATCATGCATATGCTTCCAAAGGACAGAGTATAAAAATGGGAGAACTCAAAATCCTGAGGCTGAATAATGAAAACCCCAATTTTAAGGGCATAGAATTTGGGTATAATGAGCAAAATTGAATTACAAATCATAAAATTCAAAAATAAAACAGAACAAATACTATGGATTTCTGGGGGAAAGGGCATTTGAGGAAAAGGTTACGGATAGTATCTACACTCACAGAGTAAGGACCTAAAAAAAGTTTTAATATCTCTGGTATTTTTTATTTAAATTGATTGAGGTGGCATTCACATAACATAAAATTAATCATTTTAAAGTGAGTGTTTCAGTGGTATTGTATCCAGTTTTATGCCAACAAGAAATCCTTAGCTACGTTATGTAATAAACTACATTAAGCTTCTCCTTGAATATTTCCTGGGGGTTCTAGTATTTACTTTTCTAAACACCAGTGATTCCCTCGAGGTCAAGTTTGCTAAGATTTCACTTTTCTAAAAAGAACCCCTTGATAGGACATAGTTTGGTGAACATAACTGCCTTCTTTAAGAATGTTCCAACACAGGGGCACCTGGGTGGCTCAATTGTTAAGCCTCTGCCTTCAGCTTAGGTCATGATCCCAGGGTCCTGGGATTGAGCCCTGCATCGGGCTCCCTGGTCTGCTGAAAGCCTGCTTCTTCTGCTCCCACTCCTCCTGCTTGTGTTTGCTCTCTCGCTGTGTCTCTCTCTGTCAAATAAATAAAACCTTAAAAAAAATGTTCCAACATAGAAAATCTACCCACAGGAGAGCTATACATCAGATCAAGCCTTAAATCTTATGCCAGTAACCCATTATGTTGTCTCCTGTCAAGCGCCCAGTTTCTCCATCACCACCTATCTACCTTTTTAAAAAAATTATTATGTTAAGTTAGCCACCATAAAGTACATCATTAGTTTTTGATGTAATGTTCATTGACCATTAGTTGCTTATAACACCCAGTGCTTTCTACGTCTTAAATAAGGTTTCCCAGATAAAATACAGGAAACCCATTTAAATCTGAATTTCACATTTTATTTATTTTTTTAAATCAGTTTCCTTTATTTTGTTTATTTATTTATTTACTTACTTACTTACTTACTTACTTATAGTAATCTCTACCCCCAACATGAGACTCAGACTCACAAATCCGAGATCAAAAGTTGCCTGCATTTCCAGCTGAGCCAGCCAGGTAACCCTAAATTTAAATTTCACATTTTAAAAACTACTTTTAAAATAAGTATGTCCCAAATACTGCATGAAATATAGTGGTCTCCTACCCCGTATCCTTGGGGATTATGTTCCAAGAACCCCAGTGGATGCCTGAAACTATGGATAGTACCATATCCTTTATATACTTTGTTTTTTTCCTACATACATGTAGCTATGATAAGTTTAATTTATAAGTTAGGCACAATAAGAGATTAATAATAACTAATAATAAAATAGAAAAATTATAATAATATACCATAATAAAAGCTTTATGAATGTGGTCTGTCTCTCTCAAAATACTGTATTGCACTGTATTCACCCTTCTTGTGATGATGTGAGATAATAAAGTGTCCACGTGACGAGATGAAGGGAGGTGACTGACATCGGCATGGTGATTGATGTTAGCCTACTATGTTCATTTTTCGACTATATGTCAGAAGCAGGATTATCTGTTTCCACGCTGCAGTTGACTGTGGCTAACTGAAACCCCTGAAGCAGATATTATATACACCGAATAATGTATTTGTTGTTTGAACTTTAAATTTAATTGGGTATCATGTATTCTGTGTGCTAAATCTGGCGACTTTAATTAAAACTGAACATATAACTGGACCCGTTTTTTTTTTTTTCTTTCCCCCATTCTCTTTACAGAGGAGATTCTTCTCCTGACGGCCCTTTCTGTTGCCTTTTTAGGAGAACTGATAGGGGCTTCTGATAGGAGACATCCTTTTTCCCTAATAGCTTTTGTACCCTGGCACATAAATTAAGTGTACCCTCCATTTCTAAGTACAAGAAATAAAAGTTTCTCCCTACCCCAAGAAAATCTCTGATTTCTGAATTTAATAGGAAGAGCTAAGCATTTTTCAGTTGAGTTCTTTCTAGGATTTCTTTTTTCCAGGGGTAGTTGTCAGGTAGACATACAGATTCTTTATGTGCAAAATGATGTAAATTGATGCCTTCCACACTTAGAAAGTCTTTCTTTCCTGTGACCA
>CM052798.1:122812094-122869229 GCA_028533885.1 Nasua narica | reverse complement strand
GCAGTTAAATTTATTTCAATGAAAGTATTAAGGAATCTAAGTGTGGACTCATCCAGGTTTCATTTTCCAAACAGTTTTATTTGCAAGTACTTGGCATTTAAATATTACTTATGATTCTTAAGTTTTATTTCTCTATAAGTTTTAAAACCACAGAAGAGAGAGGTGTGAATAATTATTGGTGCTAAAAGCCAAACCTCATACCAACAACTCCCTCTCCCACCTGTCTACAAATTCTATTATTAATTTATGCTGATGCAGTCCAAAGGTTCTGAACCTAGAGTTTGTTGGTGAATTTCATAGGATCTGTGATCCCTTTGGCAGTGTGTAAAATTTAAAAATGCAGGGCTATGAGTATAAGTCTGAATGGGAATATATAAGGTCATCACATTTTCAAATCATTCAGAGAACCACATATTTACTTCCTTCTTTTTCCTGCCAGTCTCCATTCACACTCTACTCAGAATTAGTAAAACACCTTCTATTGCTCTTCTTTGCATATTCTTCGGGTCACCATTCACATCAATAGAGTTTTAAAAAACATATTTGTTTTTCGCATTGTCCAAAGATACACTACAAATCACTGAAAATATAGCGTAAGCCCTTCATGTAGTAAACAAAGATCTTTATGATTTTGTTGCTATTTAATCTATCTTATTTTAAAATTCTTCTCGTTTAGTTTAATTTCTAAGTCTAGATTAGATTAGACTAGATTAGATTAGATTAGACTAGGTTCGATCTTAAAAATTGAGTGTAATGAAATATGTGCTATTTTTTTTTTAGTTTAGTTAACACACAGTATTCATTAGTTTCAGGTGTACAACATAATCATTCAAAAACTCTATCCCTACTGCTGTGCTCAGCACTAGTGTAGCTGCCATCCATCACCACACAATGCTATCACAATACCATTGACTATATGCCCTATTGTGTAACTTTTAGTCCTATGACTTATTTATTCCATAACTGGAAGCCTGTATCTCCCACTCCACTTAACTCATTTTTCCCATCCTCCTACAACCTTCCCCTCTAGCAACCATTAATTTATTCTCTGTAGTTATAGATCTGATTCTGGTTTTTTTTTTTTTTTTTTGCTTGTTTACTCATTTGTTTTTTAGAACCCACATATAAGAGAAACATGGTATGTACTATTCTTGAATTCATATATATCACTCTTTGAGAAACAGATTCTAATAGTTAGTCCACAAATTATGTCTGCTTTACCAGGGTCATAATACAATATCAAAATTGGTATCAGGCATTTTCATCGTATTTGTCTTATATACTTCTCCTTTAAGAAGTATTCGGACAAGTTCTCATTATAAATGTACAAGAGTGGGGGGCGCCTGGGTGGTTCAGTGGGTTAAAGCCTCTGTCTTCAGCTCAGGTCATGATCCCAGAGTCCTGGGATCGAGCCCCACATTGGGCTCCCTGCTCAGCAGGGAGCCTGCTTCCCTCTCTCTCTCTGCCTGCCTCTCTGCCTACTTGTGATCTCTCTCTCTCTCTGGCAAATAAATAAATAAAATCTTTAAAAAAAAAAAAAAGAAACTGCTTCTTTTCACTGGGAATGTAAAGGTGAATAAATTCCATTGCAGCACTCTAGCTTCCAAACTTCACTTATAGAGAACTAAAAAAGATAATTGTTTAAGAAGAATTTTGGTTGGGGCGCCTGGGTGGCTCAGTGAGTTAAGCCTCTGCCTTCGGCTCAGGTCATGATCTCAGGGTCCTGGGATTGAGCCCCGCATTGGGCTCTCTGCTCAGCAGGGAGCCTGCTTTCCCCTCTATCTCTGCCTGCCTCTCTGCCTGCTTGGGATCTCTCTCTTTCTCTCTCTCTCTCTCTCTCTCGCTGTCAACAATAAATAAAATCTTAAAAAAAATAAATGTACAAGAATGTATATATTATTATTTATAACTGCCTAAATCTGAAAATAACCCAATTGTACATTAACAGTAGAAAGGATAAATAAACTAGGATGTTGATTCGGTGGAATATTATATATCAGTGCAAACTAAGAACTTGTTACACACAAGGACATGGATAAATCCCAATCCACAATATTGAGCAAAAGTATCTAATTTCAAAGGATATATGCTTTATGGTTTCACTTATATAAATTTCAACACCAGATCAAAAGGAATAAAACTAATCTACAGTGTTAGCTACCAGGAGAGTTTTGCATCTGGGGATCTTTGGGGTTGCTCAAAAACACAGTCTGGTCAAAGTTAAGTGTCAAATATATAAAGTCCAAGGACCTTTTTACCTATAAATTCCATTCTTTTCTTTGAGTTTTCCCATGTGCTGCTAATCTAAGAGGAATGCTTTTCCATATAGTTAGTCCTACATGTCTCTAGAACTTGCTTTCTTCAAGCAGATTTTTTGTTTCTTTTAGTCTAGTTTGATGTCCTTCTTCAGACTTCTATGGCATCCTGTATTATCTTCTATCATAACATTTATTTAGTGCATTGTAATAGCATATTTTTAGATTCATGACTTTTATATAAACTTAAGAATAAATTTACTTGGGTTTCTAGTCCTCTTCTGCCCATGCTTGACATAGCCTGTCTCAAGTTTCAAAGACCATATATGTACATACATATGGCTTTGGGTATGGATTTATAAGAAATAGAATACTTCCTAGATCAGGTAATAAAATTAAGATGACTCTAAATTGAAAGTGGGTATTTACCATATCGCTAAAATGATTCTCATTTTCATCTTTTCAAACTGTTGAATAAATTTCACAAGTTATTTTACAAATTATCTTTGCTAAAAACACATAGGTCCTTTTCTATTCAACATTTTCCATAATTTTGCCTTAATAGAAAACTTTGAATATTTGTTTTAAGCTTCTTTACAATTTAAAATAAATATGTAGTGCCTGAATGACAGGATTTTACTATATGTCTTGTCATTTGGATTCATGATAATTCTCTTGTGGTAACTGAAAATCAAAGATTTATCTAAAATATCATCACATTATCCCTATGTCAAATAATCTTTTTACAGAAAAAAAAACAGAATTGTAAGTGTGCTAATTGTTACCAATTTCTAGTTGCTTTTACTTTTGAGTAAAAGCAAAATTTTACTCAAAAGTAAAATTACTCAACTTTCTTGGAGCATTCAATCTTTAAAACTCATCCTTTCATCCTTCTATTTGAAACCAGGCACCAATTGTCCTTGTCTAAAAAAACAAAAAATGAAAACCCTGCTTTGTCTCACTTTGTTACTCATTCAGAATGAAAATGATTTGACACTGTGTTTCATTTGAGAAAAATCACATTTTTAGAGTATAAATCAAACATAAGATACAAAAAAAAAGCATTTCTGTTAGGGATACATTTAAAAATCAAGTTGGCTCATTTAAAACAGTTTTATTTGTTTTTTATTAATGGCACAGTGATCTCTGTAAATGCATATATTTGACCCAATAAAAACTACCTCCATGTTAATGACATAGGAAGCTTTAAAGGCTGCTTTTCAATATCCTCCAACTCTACACTAAGAGTTCTCATTTAATGACTGAGATGGGGTCAAGTTACAAGGCCATTTTATATTTACCTTGGTTCCTCCATGTATGTTATTTTATGCTTCCAAATTTGAAAATCAAAAACCCAGTATGAATGTCAAAGCCATTATTCAGAGCACAAAATCACATAATATATATCAGCGTGCCCACACAGCTACCTAGATATAGTTTGTGGAAGTTATCAATTATGGTTTGTTTGAGATGAAGTTCATGTGATGAGTAGAATTGAATTTATGTGAAATAATCATTGAACAATATTGAAAAAAACATACCATGTATGAAATCTCCTCCTTAAGCCTGGATTTCTATCTCTTCAGCATCCTGTTTTCCTAGTATTTAATCTTCACAAATGCATTGTTCTTCTTCATGGAATTACATTTGAATGCTGTCTCACACTTTTCTGCTCACTCCGTATGCTAGTCAGGGTGTTAGATGCGTAGGTAAGTGAGAACAGTGTATTGTTTTATAATCCTAATGAGGTGGAGTAGGGTGGATTGTTAGTAAATTTATACAACAGCTAAAACTTTTTATTGCTAACTTAAACCCTGTCAAATTTCTGAGACTGTTAAAACTTTAATCCTGTAAACTGCATGTTTTTGGTTATAGAGTTAGATTTAGTATTTATATTTTAACATTTAACTGCAAATTTTTATTTATACCCTATTAGACATAATCTATGAAGTGTTAAATTATCAAAATATTAAATGAAGGCTATTTTATATTTTCCTATTTCCTGCTATATGGTCTTGTCCTTATTTATTTAGAAGAAGTCACTGATTTGTGAAAGATTAAGAATGATAAACATTTAAAGAAAAACAGTCAATGCTCAGTTTTTCAAGTTCCAAATAGACTTGAGAAATCCAAGATTAAAATATTAGTGCATTAGTTTGTTAGGGGGACCATAACAAATTGGGTGGCTTTACCAGCAGAATTTGTTTTTTCACAGTTCTGGAGTATAAAATTCCAAGATCAAGGTGCTGGTAGATTTGGTTTCTCTTGAGGGCTTTTTTCTTGGCTTGTAGATGACCACCTTCTCATGGTATCCTCACATGGCCTCTCCTTTCTGCTTGTCCATTCCTGCTGTCTCTGTGTTTCTAAATTCCTCCACTCACAGGGCTCCAGTCAGATTGGACTGGGCTTACCCATATGACCTCAATTAACTTCAAGTGCCTTTTAAAGCACTACCTCCAAAAACAGTCACATGCTGAGTTACAGAGGATTAAGATTTCAACATATATATTTGGAGAGAAGAAAATTCAGCCCATAGCAATGTGAAAGCACTTTGTGAGTATTCATGAGTATAGTCCTGGCCTAAACAATAAAGTGGAATAAGGTAAAATCCTCCATTCCTGACATTCTGTAGTCCAGGAAAGAACATGGGCTCCTCGGGATAGGGGGGGGAGAGGGAGACCAATAAAAGAATTGCTAGGAAGATTCATAGTTTTGCATACCTGAGAAGGGGCTCTTTGATTGTCCCTGGGGAGGGTATTGGGCAGTAAATTTTGGGAAACATTAAAGGAGAGGGGTTTGGACCTGTTGCCCAAAAGAAGATCCAGGGAATAATAAGCCCATCGATGAAACCATGGACCATTGTTCCAGAACACTCACAATACAATGACTTACATGAGTTATCTATGCAGAGAGGCTGGAGGTGTTTTACAGGAAGTTCTGCTCCTAAGCTGTTGATTAGTCATTTTCTTTTGCCCCAAATAAAAGCAAAGAAGTGAGCTAGAGAAAGTGTTCCATGGTGTGACGGGATGACCCAGTAGCAAATGGAACATGGGAGCTGGATGTCACATGAGGCAAGACTACTTAAACAGATGACAATATATCAAGATTCTGACTCTTGCAAGTTCCAACATGAGCATATGCTGATGGAAAGTAGCCAGAGGAGAAGATTGTACATTTGGCAGGTGTTAGCAAAACGTGGCCAGGGACCAGGTGCTTTTCTAATAAACAGTGGCAGAGAAATCTTCATATGACTGAAATGACTAGAAAGTCACTACACTCTGACATAATTTCTTTTCAATAGCGGAAAGACTGAGTAATTCACAACTAGACAAAATGGTAACTTCAAGAAAAGACTGAGACACACACACACACACACACACACACACACGAAATGTTTTCTGCATACATACTTTCTTGGACTCTGAATTTTTATCTGGTATCTGGAAGACATTTGTTTTTTAAAAGCTAATTAAGGTATGTATATTTGTACATTACCTGGGTGGGGTACACTTTTACAATAGTTTCTATTTGTTTTTCCTCACAGCAGGGCAAATGAATTGCTACTATGTTACAAACTTTAGACTAGGCAAAGTTTCAAACTATCTGTTTTGCAGGACATGACTTTTTTTTTTTTAAAAGAATCTGAACACTCAAAGTTGCTTAAATAAACAATATGAAAGACATAAACATACTGTGAGGAGGCAGGCAAATACTTTGTGTATCATGTTTTCAGTGAACAGGTAACAGGAGGAGACTAAGGATCTAGGCTCTTTCTTGTCAGTAGAATAATGCAGATTTGATAGCATCTGATGGGTAGATTCAAGGTTAGGAGAGGATCCAGATAACCTTGATCTCAGAACAAAGCCAACAGTGAAAAAGAAAGTGCATCTTGAATTCTTCCACTACCTTTCTGCCTTGCTTAGACACTTTCCTCCCAAATGCACAGATCATAAAAACTGTCAGCAGTACGTACCTGAATAATGCATCAGGAGATTGGAAGTTACTAAAAGGAAAGAAAAAATCCCAAACTGCTGAAACAGCAATACTACCTACCATTACTGAGAGTGGCAGTTTATGACAGAGTTAATGGGTAGTTTCTGCTACTTATGTGGAATAGTTCATAATTCATAAGGAACCATTCTTGCTTATTTGTCCCACACAATAAAAAGAACTTAATCTTAGCACAGGGCCAGGGGCTAATGCGGTCTGCTTCATAATCTTAGACAGATTTAATATTATTAGCCTCAGTATTCTCATCTGTAAAATAGGAAACATGTTATTTTCAAGAGTTGTACTGTTGAAATTAAGAATTTAATTTTCCTTAACAATATACTTTGTTTCTTAATTATAACAACATTTATGAATTTGGGGGCCAATATTTCTGGTAAGGTTTTAATATTACAAAAAGTTTTTTTAAAGGGAAAATTTTTGTGGCTAGAGTTAGTTTGTACTTTGAAGTTCTTAGGTACATTTTTCATTTATAAGTAAGAGCTGAATATATTCTGGACAAGGAAGCTGACTTAAGGGATAAGATCTAAATATATAAATTTACATTAATGTATTGTTTTCAATAAACTGTCTTGATTAGGCAGAATACCTAAGAACATGTGCTTATTCTCCTCCAAGAATTTCTTATTATGTTCCAAATATAAATTCCTAGGCTAAAAAGGAGGAAAAAAGAAAAGGTGGATAGAATGCTATAGGCACCTGAATAAAACTGAATATTAAGTTTTCAGAAATAAAAGAGGTTATTGAATTAAACAACCTGGTTTTCCTTTGTTTTCAAATCTTAATTACTTGGGGACTTCCCTATGAAATAGACTTATGTAATATTAACTTGCCCTGTAATGAGTTTTCATTGAACAGTGCTACTTTAATGAACAAAATGATTTCACCTATAAACTAAGAAAAATATTGTCCAAATCTATTCAGTGGTATTGTATTCCGAATAGAATTTGAGTCCCTAGAAACCAGGGACTTACGCCTAATTAATAGACTTAAGGAGAATCTATTACTTGACCATCAAATTTCTTGAATACTCATATTTAAGTAAACATTTTTGATTTGTGTTAACAATTAAATTAGAATGAAATCCAATTAAAGTTCAATTAGCAATTTAAAGATTCAGATTTGCAGAATGTATGGTGAATTGTAATCTTCTTTCAGTGACTGATGTGCATGTTCAGAATATTAAGCTCTTACATGTTCTTAAGAGCATTTTCATTTGCACATGCAGTGCACATGCTGAGTTAGTCAAGGCTTTCTAATAAGTTGTATTCTAATAAGGCAACCTGGAACTCATAATTGATGTTACTATCAACAAACAAAATAAATCAATCTAAGTGAATCTCACAATTCTCTTTTTTCTTCACTTAATATAATTATGATAAAATATTCTGATGTGCTTCACAAAGCAATCTCACTGTGTGTGAGCTGCTTTCTCTATGACTACAGTGAATATTAATAGAATATTTTGTAGAAATAACAAGATTTTTTTTAATTTAGCAATGTATTTTTACATAAGGGAAGACTCAAACCAAAGAAAAAGCAGAGAGATCTAGTTGAAGGTGAAAAAAATGAAAATTCATTATTTATATGACAAATAACCTAAGACTGACAGGATATGGGCTTCAAAAATGTGCTCTCAGCAAAATTCTCCTTAAGGGTGGCCAATGTTTATTGTACTATATGAATATATTGCAAATATATTTTCAAATCAATCAAATAGACTGATACATGACCATATACAAAATATTTGAAATCATGACTAGATCAAAGTTCAGATGATGTGGTTAATGCAGATTAGAATATAGCATTATGTGGTCTATGTATGGAGGCAGAACAGTGGATGGCATAGTGGATTCTGTGCTATCAGACCCCAAATGCCCATTTTGAGGGCAACTTGAGGGTTACAGTGATTCCCCTGGCAACAAGTGCTTCCATCGGTGGGTGCAATGAAAATACTTCTAAGTATCTGATATTAGGAGCCATGCCTTATGACACAAGGCAGTCCTTCACTCAGGGAAGAAAATCTAGGAACAGGTGCTGCTCAGGTCAGCACTGAGGGCCTCTGCATCAGGAAATCAGTTAGCATGATCTCAGTACTCAACCAGGAACCACAAGGAGAAATCCAGGACCAGGAAAGGAAAGCATGGTCTCAGTTTCAGGGAGGTAAGCAAAGGCAAAAACAGATTAGGAGATTAAGGTGGTTATTGATTTCAAAAGCTAAAGGCAAGTAAAATAGAAAGGAATATCCCTCTTGACAGAGTATTTTATTTCTGGACAATTCTACAATCATTCTGCAATTTTAGCTATCAGTAGTCCCTAGGGCTCTATACCGTTGGTAAGGCATGGAGTATGTTTATTAAGAACATAAACTCTGGGGATGCCTGGGTGGCTTAGTCGTTTAAGCATCTGCCTTTGGCTCAGGTCATGATCCCAGGGTACTGGGACTGAGCCTGGCATGAGGCTCTTTGCTCAGCAGGGAGTCTGCTTCTCCCTGTCCCTCTTCCTGCCACCCTCCCCATTTGTGTTCTCTCTCTCTGTCTCTCTCCATGACAAATAAATAAATAAAATCTCAAAAAAAAAAAAAATCCATAAACTCTGGGATCACATTGCTTGACCTTAAATCCCACCTCTCTCACTTTCTAGCTCTGTGATGTAGGCAATATACTTAACCTCTCAGTGACTCAATTTTGTCATCTGTGAAAAGGACATTATAATAGTATATCTAAATCATAGAGGTATATAATGATTATGTGTGTTAATACAGATAGCCTGTACAGAACAATACATACCATATATAAAGCTCTATATACGTTTTTGATAGGAATGATTTCTTCACCAAAGTGGAGAAAATCACAGACTATTTTTTTTCACCGAAATTTTAGGTTCTTAGAAAATTGGAGTAATTATTGGTTAATGAAATATTCTAAAATAAATCTTATGTGATCTTTAAAGTACATACAAAGTAGAGGAAAGTTTGAAAGTATAAAAGAAGAAGGTAAAAATCATCTCTGAATTTGACCATACCCAAATCACTATCCTGGATTTGAAGACTGACCACAATGGCAACTTGGAATTGATTTAGATTCTTTTTACTTTGTTTTATTACCAAATCATAATATAAGCTGTGTAAAGGACATATTCACAAACAAACATGCACGTGAGTGAAAGCAGTCTTTCCATACATCCAGTATTTCTTAATGAGCCACAGCCAAAGGTCAGGGGCCAATAAAGCCGATGAGGAGTGAGATATCCTCAAGGCCAGAGGAATTAAGGATGATGGGCACACTGTCCTCCATAAGGCTAGGTTGTTGAAGGCCATGTTAGCACTCAGAGATTTATTCTATTATGTGAGGAGGGTTTTACTTTCCATACATCTGTACTTTATTTCCTCCTAAAGCTTTAGCCCTATATACCAGGTTATAAAATGGTTGTAGAATTAACCAATATTAGCATGTTAACTCTCAGAGCATTTTGTTCTACCTGTAATAATGGACAACTATGCTAAGTTAAAGTCTAGTAGTATCTGTAGATTGATCGTATCCTTGACTTTTCATGAAGATTCATAAGATCTCCATAGGAATATGAGGAGAAGAGAACTAATTTGTATTGACAGAATTTAGTGGGATCTAGGATAAGAATTTAGAAATATGATCTTAGAGAAAAGGCCTAAAGATTTTTTTAAAAAAAACAAAGATTCTATTTATTTATTTGAGAGAGAGAGAGAGAGAGGGAGGTAGGGAGGGAGAGAGAGACGGAGAGCATAGAGGGAAAGCAGACTCCTTGCTGAACAGAAAGCACGATATGTGGCTCAATCCCAGGACCCTGAGATCATGACCTGAGCCAAAGGCAGATGCTGAATCTATTTAGCCACCCAGGTGCCCCAAGAAAAGGCCTAAAGATTTCTCATTTGACTTTCATCTTAAAGTACTCTGAATGAAAAATAAAACTTAAGTGACTAAACATGAGTATAGGGTCTGGACTTGATTATCATTGTGAAATTTCATATTGCTATTAATAATGACTTTATTAGATATTAATCAGTTCATTTTAAATTGTGAAGATAACTGCAAATAAAAGTATAAATTTATGAAAATAAAATATAAAATTATCAAATATGAGGAAAATCTTCTAGGGTACTATGGAAACTTGTAATGTCAATGTAATGGAATGGAAACTCAAAACTTGTAATGTCAATATCCCATTACTTGGGATTTTATGAATATTTTCCAAACTCACTTTTACACCATGAAAGTTAAAGCTCTTTATATATATATACAAAATATAAAGGATCTTATATTTATATTTGTGAATGCAGTGGTTATTATGATAAGGAATAAGCCGGGATATGTTTTAATTGGAATAAAGTGGCTAATATTTGACTTGTAATTATTCAACTTCAGTGTGTACTGTTCTAACTGTTTTACAGCATGGCTAACTTTTATGTGGAAAAAAAATGAGTTGATGCACACTAACGAATTTCTGATTTGTTTAATATTAGGAAGTATTAAGAATAGAGCTAACTGGGCGCCTGGGTGGCTCAGTTGGTTAAGCGACTGCCTTCGGCTCAGGTCATGATCCCGGAGTCCTGGGATCGAGTCCCATATCGGACTCCCGGCTCTGCGGGAAGTCTGCTTCTCCCTCTGACCTTCTCTCCTCTCATTCTCAGTCTCTCTAATAAATAAATAAAAAAAAACTTTAAAAAAAAAAAAGAAAAAAAGAATAGAGCTAACTATATGGGAAAACACAGAACTGATTATTTTTTAAAAAGGCTTTGGCTTTATTTTTTACAGCTGACCACATAGAATACTAGTGTAATGTACAAAGTTCTATCTTCTCTTTTCCTGTCATTGGTAATGTTTCGTACAGCTATAATTGTGAATTTTTTTTAATTGGGATGTTTTAATAATGCAAACCTGACAGTAAGAATGGACTGTGTCGCTATGTTAACAAAGACTTTTTGTAGAATTTGAAAGATAACATGCTCAGAAATTCTGAAATACTGCGGATTCTGCAACAACTTGGGCAGGAAGTGAAATAGCCTCGGACCAGACCGGTACAATGTGGGTCTCAACGCTACAAGGCACCTTGCTGTTCTGTTCATCCACTTGTCATAGAGGATGCCATTTTCCTTACAAGTTAATTGTTGATGTCCCCAAGGCTCTTTTCTAAAGACAGTACTGTATTTCTTTCCCCTAAGAAAATATCTACAAATAGAACCATACATCAGAGTGTGTTCTACCTTTGTCATGGGACATCATGATCATTTCTAGACATCAGGAAAATTTCCACTCCAGTTCATTGTCTGTTTAAAGGATAAAATTGATAGGCTCCTAAGATTATGAAAAATAATCTAGGGCTACTGATTTTTATTTTCAATAATTTAAACCACTTAAGGAAACGTCATTCAAGATAGATGAGAAAATTTTAAATGAGAATCTGATATTCAAATATTTCCAGTGAGGAAGAAAATATATTCTCTCCTAAGCAAGCAAATACACCCACACTGAGAAATCTCTAATTTTAAAATTTTTTTAAAGATTTTTATTTATTTGACACAGAGAGAGAAACACAGCAAGAGAGGGAACACAAGCAGGGGGAGTGGGAGAGGGAGAAGCAGGCTCCCTACTGAGCAGGGAGCCCAATGCAGGGCTCGATCCCAGCACCTGGGATCATGACCTGAGCCAAAAGCAGACGCTTAATGACTGAGCCACCCAGGCACCCCAGAAATCTCTAATTTTAAATGAAATGTTCAAAAGTTGGAGAAAGGACACCCAGCAGGGAACAAAATATAAGAAATAACCTGAATCTATAAATATAAAAAAGATCTGGACTCATGCAAAATGGTAAGGATCACAAAACTATGTCTGGGAATTTTTCACCTATATTTTACGTACAATTGGAAAAGTAATACATACATGGTTTTTAATAATACTGAATAAGACAGACACTAACCGTTGGAATAAGAAATGCAATTCCTCCTCTGCCACAACTCTTCCAGACTTCTTTACCCAAGGCAAAACAAAGCTCCTTCTTGCCTGGGTGCCCTTCCTGCTTCTGATCTCAGCTGCTGTTTCCTTCCCTACCCCACTGAGATTCAACTGCCTCCATCTCTTCAGGGCTGTTCACAGTTCTGAAGTAAGTTTCTCAGCTCCATCAATCTTGGCTCCAACCATCCTCTTGTTTCTATTATTACCTTTGACTTGGATTTGAGGAAAAGAGCCACTGATATGTGATAAATCACTATTTTGTCATGAAAGCCAGAGGGTCTTTTATTCAATATATTGATCAATATAAGGACAAACTACTGTTTCATAATATCTTATGAAATATCATAATATCTTTAGTAACTGGCTATGTTTTTGCATTTATTTATTTTTTTTTTTTTCTGAAGAACTTTAAAGCTTTCCCTCCCCCAAATTGCTTCACAGTTTTCATTCAATTTTATTGCTAGGTCTTTATGCTTTCAAAATTATTTTAAATATTTATCTCACTATGTTTCCCAAATCGTTATCGTGTGTGCATAATATATTTTTTCCATGGAAATTTAATAATGAGTGTTTGAATAAGATGGAAATACAAATAAAAAAAAAAGTATGTGAAGCCAGGGCCAGATTTATAAACAAACAAATAATAAAGATATAAACAAAGTTGGTTTGATACAGAATCCCAGAGGGATTCCCCAAAGCTAAATACTTCCACCTAAGAACCAGAATATCCTTATGCAACTGTTTAAACTCAACCTATGGATGGTGCTAAAACTATATGGAGAGGAAACCTTTAGGACGCTGGCCATAAAATGTTTCTATGACACAAACAAATAGCAAACACATTTTATTTGGATGTTTGGTTATAATCCTACAGAATTTTTAAAAAGATTTATTTAATTATTTGAGAGAGAGAGAGAGCAAGAGAGAGCACAAGCAGGAGGGATGGGCAGAGGACTGGGAAAAGCAGACTCCCTGCTGAGCAGGGAGCCTGATGCAGGACTCAATCCCAGGGCCCTGGGATCATGACCTGAGCAGATGCTTACCCGAATGAGCACCCTAGGCCCAGGCTCCTATTTGTGGAAATATTTTAAATTGCTAATCAATTCCTCTCCTTTTAAAAGCCTATGCAGATTTTCAATTCGTTTTTAATTAGTTTTAGTAATTTGTATCTTTCTAGGAATTTTTCTACTTTGGTTAAATCATCTACTTGATATAAATTTGCTCATAATCTTCCCTTATAAATATTTTAATTACTATAAATTAGCTAGTGATGTTCTCTCCTTCCATGTTTTTCAAATATGTGTCACTCCTTTTTTTTTTTTCTTGATCATTCTAGCTAAAGGATTATTGATTTTGTTGATTGTTTCAAAAACAAAAGCTTAGTTTCATTGTGGTTTATTATTTTTCTGGGTTTTAGTTTTTTAACTCATTATTTTCTTCTGTCTGCTTGCTTTGGTTTTACTTTGCACTTCTCTTCACAGTTCTTAAGGAGGATGTTTGTTTATTGATTTGAGGATTTCTTCTTTTTTAATAGATTCATTTTATTAAAGCTTTGTGTTTCCTCTGGGCATTTCCTTTACATTTGATCAATTTGGATGTTTCATTTTCCTGCAGTTAAAAATACTGTTATGACTAACTTTTGACCTGTAAATTAATTAGAAGTTTGTTCAAGGTTATTAATCCTTAAACCATCTAATCCACTGTTAATCCTACCCAGCGTACGCTTTACCATACACATTGTAGTTTTTAGATGTAAACATGACTTGCACTTTTTGCTCTCTTCCATGTTTCTTTCTTTTCTTTTTTCTTTAAAGATTTTATTTATTTGGTAGAGAGAGAGAGAGAAAGATCACAAGAAGACAAAGAGGCAGGTAGAGAGAGGGGGGAAGCAGGGTCCCTGCTGAGCAGAGAGCCCAATTTGGGACTCAATCCCAGGACCCTGAGATCATGACCTGAGCTGAAGGCAGAGGCTTTAACCCACTGAGCCGCCCAGGCACCCCACTCTCTTCCATGTTTCTACTAAAATTTACAAACATATAAAATATAGTGATAACAATTATTTTAATGCTCTTTTCTGTTAAGTCTAAATTCTGTGTCAATTCTGGGTAGCTGCTGGATTGATTAAATTTGTTCCTTGTTATGAATTTTATTTTCCCTTTTCTTTGCAAGTCTTGCCATTTTTTTCCATTAGATTTCAGAGTTTGTGAATTTTACCCTTTTTGTTATCTTTTTTTTTAATTCCTTCTAAATAATCTTGAATTTTCATTGGAATATTTTTAAGTTACTTAGAAACAGGTTTATCCTTCTGTGTCTTCATTTTAAAATTTGTTGGGTGGGGGGTGGAGTTGGTAGAGGCAGGACTAGGTAGTCTTCAGCCTAGGGCTCACTATTTTCATTCTGCATGCTCCAGATAATGCTCTGTGAAACATGAGATTTTCCAGTCTGGTTGGTGGGAAGAAGCGATTTTCCAACCCAGTGTGAGCACTAAGCATCCTTTTAGGTATGTTTTCCCCAGCCTTCTATAATTTCCTCACACGATTTGGAAGGAGATGGGCAGCTTCGTAGACATCAGAGTTTTCTCTGCTTGTTTTCTCCTAACCCATAGCATATCCTGTGAAGTCTAGCTAGGTTAATCTCTTCAGACTTTCTGCCCTGTCTCCTCAACTCAGGGAGTTGGCCATGCTCTACCTGGTTTGACCTCCCTTGTCATGGACTGGAGCCCCTCTCAAGGCAGTAAGGTGTGACAGTCATAGTGATACTCTTACTTGTTTTCTATCTTTTGGGAATTACTGACTTTCAATCATTCCAATGCCTTGAAAAACATTGTTTCATATATTTTGCGTCTTGGCTGTTTTAGACAAGAGGGTATATCCAGTCCTTATTAATCCATCTTAGCCAGAAGCAAGAGTCCATTATTTCTTCTTAAGGATATGGATAATTCTGAGGTGAAACAAGAGATAAGGATCATTGCAATTTTAACATTTCATCTTCCAGCTTTCAGGAGATTAGATTGATGGAGGGCCTAAATTTAAATTAGATTGATATATATATAAAAATATGCTTGGATGTTGATACATGTGCTGCTTTTTTATGTGAGATAAGTTATTAGATGCTTGTGAGTGTATGGATGTTTTACCATAAGGGAGTTCCTCAGCTCTTAACCATGTATTCAGAAAGAAGACAACAATAATGATATTGCTCATACATGATCCTTGACTAAGAATACCAAAGTAAATACTCCTTACTTGGATCTGTTTTGCCATATAATTTGGGAGGAGGTGACAGCCCAATCATTGTGTTAGGTGTTTTACATAGATTATCTCATTTAATTATTATAACAATCAAAGAGGTAATTTCTATTAGCTCCATTTTATAGATGAAGAAGTTAAGGTTTACGGCGGTCATGTGGACACAGTATATATAGAACTTTATTTCAAACTTAGATCTGGCTGATTCCAAAATTTATTCTCCCCCTAATTATAGTATGTTCCTCCTATTCATAGATCAGAAAAGCACAAAGAATTTTATTTATTTTCATTTGTATTCTAAAATCATCTGTCTCACAAATATATATCACTATAGGACTTTCACACAAGAGTGCAAATATTTTTACAAGACGAGAAACTCAAAACCAACAAAAATGTTTGTATTAGATGTATGACTTTTTTAATAGATAAAATCTGATAAAATAACAAATACATAGACAATATCAATAGAACCAAAAGTATGTTTCTGGAATTAATTATTCTTTAATATTTTGCAAAGGAGAACACTTACTATTCCTGGCACCACATTCAATCCATTTTAGTTTTGAATAATAGATAACACAGTGCATATTACAGATTAATGTAATTTGTAATTAGTATTACTAATTTAATGTACATTTTATGCATGCATTTTTATTTTTTTATGCATGCATTTTTAAATTAAATTTCAAGATTCAGCAGTAGTGAAATTTTATATTGGAAAATATAATTTTATTTAAGACTATTAGATAAATAAAATAATCCCCTTGGAATTTAATATTCCAAACATATTATGGCAGACATTGTGGTAGATCTTCCTAATACCTACTTCCTTCTCCTGACATACAACAGAATAAAAAACTGCAGTGTGTAGTTGGACACATTTATATTAGCTAGAAATAATACTTTCCATACTCCCTTGTGTTAGGTGTAGACATACACAGATATAAAAATAGAAATGGGATTGTGTTGGGAAAAGTCATAAAATGGAGGAGCTCTTGTCCTTCCCCATCATCCATTTGGCTATTTGGCTGTACATAAAATAGTAAAATTTGACAATCATCAAGAGAATGATAGAGGTTAAATTGGTTCAACTATCCTTAACACAAATCTCCAAAAAAAGAGTAATTTAAGCAGAGTATTTCTCTTTCACATCAATTTTCTAGAGGCAGAGTTCCAGGGAACAAGATATTCAATTTAGCAGACTAGATCCTGCTGGCAATCACTTTCATCCTCCATAATCAGTAGCTTAGAAAATTAGAGAGGCACCTGGATGGCTCAGTCAGTTTAGCTTCTGACACTTGATTTTGGTTCAGGTCATGATCTCAGGGTTGTGAGTTTGAGCTCCTCAACAGGCTTCACACTCAGCAGAGTCTGCTTATCCCTCTCCTTTTCCCCACTTGCACTCTCTCCCTTTCTCTTTAAAATAAATATACAGTCTTTAAAAAAAAAGTAAATAGAAAAAATATAGATCATAGTACAAAATTATTGAGAGATAGAATTATGCAAGGAAAAATGAGGGTATTGAAGATAGATCTAACAGACCTAATATTAAAATAATAATGCCCAAAAAAACTAAAATGGCAGATAGAAGATAGTGAATAAATTATTAAAAAATATTATTTGTGAGCTGAAGCAAAGCATTAGCATAAATTTAAAAAGACTTAACCTGTTCTAATAGGAATTGTTGTTTAAAAAAATCCACTTAAAATAAACAAATAAATAAATCCACTTAAAACTATAGAATGCTTATGAAAAAAATTGAAGAGGACACAAAGAAACAGAAAAGCATCCCATGCTCATGGATTGGAAGAACAAACATTGTTAAAATTGTCTATCATACCCCAAGAAATCTACACATTTAATGCAATTCCTATCAAAATACTACCAGTATTTTTCACAAAGCTAGAACAAACAATCCCAAAATTTGTATGGCACCACAAAAGACCTGGAATAACCAAAGCAATTGTGAAAAAGAAAGACAAAACTGGAGACATCATGATTCCAGATTTCAAGCCATATTACAAAGTTATAGTCATCAAAACAGTATGGTGCTGGCACAAAAACAGACACATAGATCAATAAAACAGAACAGAAAATCCAGAAATGGATCCAAAAGTGTAAGGTCAACTAATCTTTGACAAAGCAGGAAAGAATAGCCAATGGAAAAAAGACAGTTTCTTCAACAAACAGTGTTGGGAAAATTGGACAGCCACATGCGGAAGAATGAAACCAGACCATTTCTTTACACCATATGCAAAAATAACTTCAAAATGGATGAAAGACCTACATGTGAGACAGGAAACCATGAAAATCCTGGAGGAGAACATAGGCAGTAACCTCTTTGACCTCAGCTGCAGCAAATTCTTACTAGACACATTGTGAGAAGCAAGGGAACAAAACCAAAAATGAACTACTGGGACTTCATAAAGATAAAAAGCTTCTGCACAGAGAAAGAAACAATCAACAAAACTAAAAGGCAGCCTACGGAACGGGAGAAGATATTTGCAAGTAACTTTTCTGATAAAGGGTTAGTATCCAAAATCTATAAAGAACTTATAAGACCGAACACCCCCCAATAAATAAATAAATAAATAAATAACCCAGTCAAGAAATGGGCAGAAGACGTGAATAGACACTTTTCCAAAAAAGACATCCAGATGGCTAACAGACACAGGAAAAGATGCTCCACATCACTCATCACCAGGGAAATACAAATCAAAACCACAATGAGGTATCACCTCACACCAGTCAGAGCGGCTAAAATGAACAACATGGGAAAGAACAGATGTTGGTGAGGCTGCAGAGAAAGGTAAACTCTCTTACACTGTTGGTGGGAATGCAGACTGGTACATCCACTCTGGAAAACAGTATAGAGGTTCCTCAAAAAGTTAAAAATGGAACTACCCTACAACCGAGCAATTGAACGTGGCATTTTACATCACTGGTATGTTTCTCACTCACTACCAGCATCTGTGCATCAGGTTCATTCTCCAGAGCCATTACCCTTCATGTGTTACTACTGCATCAAAGGTTGCTTAATTATTTGGAACCTCCATATTAACACGCACTTCCACCATCACTAGGACAGGAGAGCAGCAGGTAGATAGTAGAGAACTTGAGCTCCTGGGTAGCTCATTCGGCTAAGCATTTACCTTCCACTCAGGTCATGATCTCAGGGTCCTGGCGTTGAGCCGCATCATGCTCTCTGTTCATCCGGGAGTCTGCTTCTCCCTCTCCCTCTGCCCATTCCCCTACTTGCACATGAGTATGTACTCTCTCAAAAAAATAAAATCTTAAAAAAAAGATGGTAGAGAACTTGAAATTAAATGTTTATACTATGAAGTGAGAGGCATTATGTCTGCTTATATTTCATTGTCTTGAAAAAACTACAACCACACCAAAATTTTGAGGAACAGAGAATTTCAGATCTCCATAAACATAGACACAGAAGAAAAGGAGAACCAGCATATGCATGAACATTGACTTCTTTTTCATAGAATGTATTTTTTCTATTTTATTTTAAATGTGGAAAACTAATCATGATATATCTATGTGGATTTTTAAAATATTTTATTTAAGGGGTGCCTGGGTAGTAAATTAGTTAAACGTCCAACTCTTGGCTTTGGCTCAGGTCATGATCTCATGGTGTTGAGATAGAGCCCTGTGGCAGGCTCTGGCTCATTACAGAGTCTGCTTGAGATCCTCTCTTCTTCTCCATCTGCCCCTGCTGCTCTTTCTCTCCCTCTCACTAAAATAAATAAGTAAATGTTTTAAAATTTTTATTTAAGTTTTAGGTAGCATACAGTGCAATATTGGCTTCAGGAATAGAATTCAGTGATCCATCACTTACATACAACACCCAGTGCTCATCAAAAGTGCCCTCTTTAATACTCATTACCCATTTAGACCATCCCCCACCCACCTCCCTCCATCAGTCCTCAGTTTTTTCTCTACCATTAAGAATGTCTTACAGTTTGTTTCTCTTTTTTTATCCCCCTTCCCAAATGTTCATCAGTTTTGTTTCTTAAATTCTACAAATGAGTGAAATCATAGGGTATCTGTCTTTCTCTGATTAACTTATTTCACTTAGCATAATACACTCTCGCTCCATCCATGTCATTGCAAATGGCGAGATTTCATTCTTTTTTATGGCTAAGTAATATTTCACTGTATAAATACCATCTCTTCTTTATCTATTCATCAGTTGATGTATTTAGGCTCTCTTCATAGTTTGGCTATTGTTGATAATGCTTATAAACATTGTGGTGCATGTATCCCTTTGAATCTCTATTTGGCATGAACTCCATTTACCATTATTTTTTTAAGTGCATATACACCAAGGCAATTACGAATTTGGATCAAGTACATGTTCTTGATTGTACTTTGTTCTGGTTTCTGGTTCACTTTCTTCAGTATCATTGGAGTGCTTCCAAGTGTGATTGCTTCTTATTTTTATTCTTCAAGATTTGTCTTTCACAAATCTCATTTAAGACTTTGAGCAACACTAAATATATTGTCCTTATCTTTTGAATCTTGCTCAGTTCTAATCTTTCTATTCTTGTCTATCTTCTGAAATACTATTAGTCATAATTAATCTAATTTCATTTTATACAATCTCTTAACATCTTTTTTTGATTCTTTTTTTTTTAAACATGATTGCTTTTTGAGGTCACATATTTTTTTTTAAGATTTTATTTATTTACTTGACAGAGAGAGATCACAAGTAGGCAGAGAAGCAGGCAGAGAGAGAGGGGGAAGCAGGCTCCCCACTGAGCAGAGAGCCCGATGCGGGGCTCGATCCCAGGACCCCGAGATCATGACCAGAGCTGAAGGCGCAGGCTTTAACCCACTGAGCCACCTAGGCACCCCATTTTTTTGATTATTTTCTATCTCCTTATTTTCCTATGATCAGTTCTGGATATTTTCTTCAACTTTATCATTTAGAATATATAGTCTCTCTTTAGCCTACTCTAAATTTCAATTTACAGCATCTGTGGTGGTATCTCAAATTTCAATGAGGTGGTCTTTATTTCCAAATAATTTATTTAGCTCTTTTTAAAAAATAGAACACTTTTTAAGAATAAAATATTATTTATTGGAGTTTCATTTTACTTATGTTTTTAGTTATAAATACAAACACAGAGTGTTTGTATGTGTATGTGTTCAAATGAGTGGAAGAAACCAGTGAAGTGTGAGAACCCAGAAGTTTCACTTCTACCCAGCTGTGACAAGGAGCCCATCCCCTTAGGTGTGAACACAGAATGGAAAATATTAATTTCCATCCCTCCTGGTTTACTAGATATGGATAACAATGACTAAAAATGCTATAACTCAAAGTAGATCATTGACTTAAATATGAAACATAAAACTATAAATGTTTTAAAAAGGAAACAGAAAAAATAAAGAAAATCTTTGGAATCCAGAGCCTGGTAAGGAATTTATATTTGACACCAAAAGCATGATCTATAAAAGATAAGAAAGTTGATAAATTGAATTTCATAGTATTAAAAAGTTTTGCTCTGTGAAAGACCCTATTAAGAGGATGAAAAGAAAAATTAAACAGTGGAAGAAGGAAATTTTTGCAAAACACTTATCTGACACAGGATGAGTCCTGAGAACATATAAAAACTCTACAAACTCAGATGGTATCTACACTTTGAGGAGCATAACATAACATATGGAGAAGCTAAATCCATATGTTTTACACCTGAAACTAATGTAATGCTGTGTGTCAACTATATTTAAAAAAATCTGAAAAGAAGGAAAAGAGAAAAGAAAAAAGAAAAAAATTCCTTTAAGATGGACAAAAGACATGAAGACATTTCACTGAAGACATCCAGATGGAAAATTATGTACATGAAAAGAGATTAAACATGCAAATTAAAACCATAATGAACCGTCACTGCACACCTATCCAGATGGCTAATATAAAGAAATAGTGATAATAGCAAATGACCACAAATATGCAAAGAAACTAGATTACTAACCTATCTCTGGTATGTGTATGAAACACGGTGCAGCCACTCTGGACAAACAGCTTAGCAATGTCTATCTTTCTTTTTATCCCCAGCTTTATTGAGGTATAATTGCTTTATAAAAACAAAATAAAACCAAACAAAAAACCAAAAAAAAAAAAAAAAACCAAACCCGCTACTTCTGACATATTGCACTTAGCATAATTCTCTCTAGGTCTATTCATGTTTTCTCAAATGGTTTAATGTTGTCCTTTTTAAAGGCAGTGTAATACTCCATTATGTATATATACCACATCTTACCTGCCCACTCATGTACTGACGGACACTTAGGTTGATTCCATGTCTTGGCTGTTGTAAAAAATGTTGCAAAAATATACAGGTGGGTACATCTTTTTGAGTTAGGGTTTTGGTTTTGTCTGCATAAATACTCAATAATGGCATTATTGGGTCAAGTGGTATAAATGGATTATTTTTGGGTCAAGTGGTAATTCTATTTTCCACAGTGGCTGTACCACTTGACATTCCCACCAGCAGTGGAAGAAGGTTCCTTTTTCTCCACAACCTCACCAACTTGTTGCTTTTTTGTCTTTTTGACTTTGCCATTCTAGAATTTAATAGTGCTATTTCATTGTGGTTTTGATTACACTTCCCTGATGATTAATAATGTAGAACATCTGTTCAGGTACTTGTTGGCCATCTCCCATGTCTTTTTTGGGAAAAATTGGTTCAGATATTCTACCTTTTTTTTTTTTTGAGGAGGCAGGGAGGGAGGGGCCAAAAGAAAAAGAGAGAGAGAATCCTAAGCAGTCTCCATGCCCAATATGGGGTTTGATCTCACAACCTTGAGATCACTGAGATCATGCAATTTTCCAGTTTCCCCAGCACCATTTATTGAAAAGACTGTCTTCTTTTCATCATATATCTTGTTACTTCTGTTGTAGATTGACCATACAGTCTTGGGTTTATGTCTAAGATTTCTATTCTATTCCATTGATCTGAGTTATTTTTGTGCCAGTACCATACTGTTTTGATTACCACTTTGTAGTCAGACTGAGAAAGACAAATACCATATGATTCCACTCATTAACAGAATCAAAAAAAATTAAAGAAAGAATAAACAAGCAAAAAGGAGAAATCAGACCTGTAGATACAGAGAACAAACTGATGGCTGCCAGAAAAGAGAGGGGTAGGGGATGAACAAAATGAGTGAAGGAGAGTGGGAGATATAGGTCTCCAGTTATGTGGAATGAGAGAATCTTGGGAACAAAAGGAAGTATAAAGAATACAGTCAATGACTGTAATAGTGATGTAATGAGACAGATAGTAACTATACTTGTGGTGAACATAGCATAATTTATAAACTTGTCAAATCACTAGGTGTATACCTGAAACTAATGTAACATTGTGTGTCAACTATATTAAAACAAAACAAACAAAATGCACATAATTAATATAAACAGCTCATCGAATTTGGGCGTGTGTATGCACTCTTATTACCATCATCACTCCAAAAGTTTCCTTATATCCCTTTGGGGTTTTGTCTGTTTGGGCTTTTTTTGTAGTAAGAACATTTAACATAAGATCTACCCTTAAAAAAAAAATTATTTATTTATTTGTGTGAGAGAGAGAATATTGATGTGTGAGTAGGGCCAGAGGGACTCTTCAAATAGACTCCCCACTGAGCGCAGAGGCTGATGGGGATCTCCCATGACCCATGAGATCATGACCTGAGCCAAAACCGAGATTCAGACACTCAACTGAATGAGCCACTCACGCACACCAAATCTACCCTCTTAACAAGTTTTTAAATGCATAGTACTTTATTGTTAACTATAGTCATTTTCTTATGAAACTAAACATACAACCACTACACGATCCAATAGTTACACTATTAGTCATTTTTCCTGGGCAATTAAAAATGTAGGCTCACCCAACTATCTGTACATGAAAGTACATGAACGTTTATAGCCACTTTATTCATAATAACAAAAAACTAAAAGCAGTGCAACTGTCTTTTAATAGGATAATGATTTAACAAACTACGATATATTATACCATAGCATACTCTTTGACAATAAAAATGAATAAGCTATTGATACATGCAGTAAACTGGATGAGTCTACAAAGAATTAAGTAAAATAAAATCAAATAAAATAGTAAAATAAAAGGCAATCTCAAAGGGATAAAAACCATATCATTCAATTTATGTAAGAGTCAGTCTTCAAATGACAAAATTATAGAAATGGATTACAATTTAGTGGTAACATCTTAAAGGATGTGTGGTAGTAGGGTAGAAGAGACTTGGTGAATTAAATGACAACATGAGGGATCCTTATGGTAATGGATATTCTCTGCCTTGACTGTATAAGTGCAATATCTTGGTTCTGACATTGTACATTGCATGTGAATTCACAATTATCTCAAAATTTAAAAAAAATTAAAAACTACAAATTTATGTGCATGACTATGAAAATATGTATCTTGTGCAATGAGTATAGATGACATTTTTCTTCTTCCCAAACCCATATCCAATCTAGCCACAGGTTCAAACAAAGTGCCTGCTTGTCTAGTTGTCAGATCTTTCTTCTTTCTGAGACAAGCAGCTTTATCTCATATTTTCTGAGTTCAGCTATGCATTTAAAATAGTTTTTGTTCTATTTTATTCAGCATGTTTGAGATGTCTGTAATGAGATTTTTTCCACATTATCATAGCCAATGGATTGCTGGATTTGGGGGACTATGAATACATTTTTTACTTGAGTTATTTCTTATAGAACTACATTTAAAGAAAAAATAAACTTTCCAATGAAATGAGGTGACTATGTTTTTTCATTTTTCTCAGTTTTACTTGGAAATGGTATTTTATTATTGATACACATTTATGATAGGATTATATCATAAAAGGTTTTCAATTTCCCATTCAAAGTTTCTAAAAGCTCATGTCAGACTCCTGATAAATATTTCCATCATGAAAGGTTAAAATATTCATTTGTGAGTTTCAGGAAGTATTTCTCTTTGAGTGGATATCAGTAAAATGAGGCTTGATGTTGGAAAATTGAATTAACCAGTTTTTCAAAATGTAAATGGGAAAAATAAACAGAAATGAGGAAAAAAGTAATTTTGTGTGTACTGAATTGAAAATTCGAACTCCATTTAAGAATATTTAAATATAAAGATGCTTTTTAAAAACATTCTTAATTAATATAATATAATAATGGCATAGAAAATGTGAAACTTGTACCTTATACTTCCCTAATCTAACACATACCAATTTCAGCAACGTTTCATTTTGAAACACCCATGAGGATTATTACATGTTTCCATTACTACTCTAGAATAGTAGTAGGATAAAACATGGGATAAATGTTCTAATCTTACGGCAGGCTTTATCCTAGAAGCCGTAGAGGCATTAAAAGATGCAAAAGACCTGCTTGAAAAAGAGGCATGATACCTATATAAAAACAGATACTAACCCTGCAATATATCTGATTAATTAGCAGATGATATTAATGTATGATTCAACTATAATGTTGATAAGATGCTTCAGTGTGTTCTTTGGAATCTTGACATACATATTTGTAAAATGTCCACTTTGTATTATTTATATAACAATTATAAAGATAGCATGATGAACTTGTTTCAACAGGTTTACTCTCTATCCTTTGAACTTTTAAGCATCCCACTTAAACCAAAGCAGATCCCAATTAGAGGTGTGACTTTGAACAGCAAGATAATATATTGATTTCTTGTTGTGTACTAGACAAAGGTTAGACCTCCAAGCAAAAAACAAAACAAAACAACAACAAAAAACCCATGGTTTTCTGTCTCCTTAAGGAGTTTGGAACACTTTTTTCAACTTTCTTCTACTGTATATCACTCAGGATCCTGGTTGGTATACAATAAAAATTGTTGTTTTAGGGAAAGTTTAAGAAAATGAAGATTAACACAAGTTTGCTCAAGGTAGAGAGAATCTATAAGAGGTAAAGCAGTAAAAAGAGGAAGTCATTAACCCACTGGGCTTCAAGCCAGGTGTATGGTCTGTGCTAGTTTGTGCAAACACACCCTGATGCCCCTGTTAGTCACTGTCTTGAGAATGTAGAGATCTCGTCCTCCCTCTATACTCCCATCAGCAGGATATGTGGAGAAATGTGTTCTGTGTCTACGGTCAGGGGCTCTAGGGGTGGCCGACTTGGTGCATCTCCTTTGTAATGAAGAGTGTCCAGGGATGCCTGGGTGGCTCAATCAGTTAAGTGTCCGCCTTGGGCTCAGGTCACGATCTCAGGGTCCTGGAATCAAGCCCTGCATCGGGCTCTCTGCTCAGCCGGGAGTCTGCGTCACCCACTTATTCTCCCTCTGTGTGCGCTCTCTCTTTCTTAAATAAATAAAATCTTAAAAAAAAAAAAAAAGAATGCCCAGATGGCAGGCCTTGATCTCCTGGTTATGCTGGCCCTGCAAGGAGGGGAAGGGCCACAAAGAGTTGCTAGGCTAAGTTGCTAGGTTGTAAGAACTTGCTGCATGCAGATTCCAGCAGGGAACGCTTGGTCAGTTGGCTGCTCCTGGGCTTCCTGTAGGGAAGGGGCCCATAAACCTAAGTCTTGATCGCGGTCTACCAGTCTTTCCTTAGGCCTCACTGGACCATCCCCCACTCTCAGCGTAGAGTCTGCTGGGCTTCAGTGACACACTGGGGTAATGAGAGAAAACAGTGACTGGAACGCACAATTGGAGGTCGCTGTGTGGAGAGGACTGCATGGTTGAAGCTCTGCCCTCTCCCTAGGGGCCTCAGCCAGACCCCTGTCTGTGTGCGAGGAGTGGAGGAATACGTTTCCAGACCTCACTCTCCTTTATCCTCCTAAAGCTCTCGGTTGAACCCAGTGAAAAGCCAGAGGGAAAAGAAGTTCACTCATGTAAACCATATACAGATCAACCTCTCATAACGCAAAGCAGGGAGAGGAAAGGTGGAGGGTGGATCTGGAGGTGTAAGGAAAGACAGTACTCGCTGGGATGCACTAATGATCTTATTATGCTTCTGTTAGTAAAGATAGCTCTGGGTGGTTGGCTTCCAAGGTAAGAGTAGTTTTACTGGTGTTTGGGATTCTCCCTATGTTCTTATTTCCTTCTCCTTAACCAGGCTTCAACATTTCACTATATACAAAACCAGATTTAGGATTACTAGTCTAAACTAAAATAATTTAATTTCACTTCCCTTATTTTTAAAATTGAGACAAAAATGATATCTGGTTTTTATTTTAAAGGTCAAAAACAAATGAGGTATGTGTAATATGTTCACAGTATCATTTGCCTCACCCAATTCTGCTATCACAGTGCTAAAGGAATACAGTCTAATTTTAATAAATGATGGCACCATTAAGAATTAAGTAAATTAATCTATCAGCAAGTATACCAAAGATAGATGACCTTTGAATTAAATTTTCTTCCCTTTCTATACAGAGATAATATGCAGTTTGCTCAGTCATTTTGTCTGGTTGATATATTTCTGTACCTCAATGTCAAGTTCATTTACAAATATTTTATCTTAACGGAAGTTAATAAATTTATAGTAGGATACAATTGAAACCAAAAGATGAATGACATTTTGTTGTTGAAAAAGAAACAATGAATGGGGGATTGGAATCCTTGGGTAAAGTCCTTGTTTGGTATGAAATAGCTTCAAGACCTTACGTGAATAACTCATAATTATAACTTGTCATAAATCTAAATTTAGAAGGCCAAAATGGGTTATTGTGGCAAAAAAAATACTATTAAAATTTTTTTTCTGGATTCAATGAAGTCAATACACTAGAATTTTGCTTTTAATGTGAATGCAATGGTTTAAGGCAGGCTAGTTTTATGAAATATAGATATAAGGAGCCAGTACACACACACACACACACACACACACATGCACGCACACACGCACACGCACACACACATCCTTAATAATATTTGGGTTGAGGAATGTTAGTAAGTTTTTTTCAAATTAAATGGCAAAATTAGTACAGAGTCAAGAGACTAAACATGTTTGCAAGTTGAAAATCTCAATTCATTTTCATGTAAAATATAGAAATTACTATATGTCAGGGCTTGTAAAATATAGAAATTACTATGTCATTTAAACATTTTCAGAAATAAATAATTGGTTTCCATTTTAGTTTTTCTGAAATGCATTTGGGTAGTTGAGTATTTCAATTATTTCTGACATGTTACATGCCAACTAATATCTTGCAAAACTTGCCTGGAATATTATATTTTTCCTTAGGCTTTTTCATTTGGTTTTCTTATTCATTTTCATTCCCCAAAATATTTGACATCTGAAGTCCTATAACTGTAATTTAAAAGGAATCCATTTGTGACAATAATAATAAATTTTTGGATTAGGACAGGATTTTATAACTTTAAAAGAATTTTCATCTCAAATAAATATTTTATCCTCATATATTTATAATGAAATATTTTTTATGTATCATAATTTTTCTTCATGCACAAATAATTCTAATAGAACCAGGAGTCTCTAATGTTATTGGTTTCAGTTCAATTATTTCATTCTTCCTTTTATGAAATTTAATCTCTTCTAAAGACAGTTTCTGGTCTTTTTTAAATACAGGTAGGTTCTTCAACATTTCTACCTTTTCAGGGAAACATTATCCTTAAGATTATGCTCCTCCTTCCCCCTTTCCTCTTGATTATGTGTAAGACACTATTTTTTAAACTACAGAGCACCTACTATCTTCCTTTCTGTAATTTTTTTTTATAGATCCAAAACATTGTTATTTCCAATCAGAAGACAGTGTTTTCTTCCTCAGTCCCCTCCTCTCCATATACATCTCTTGTATAGACATTGCATCTCTGACTTGAAATTGCAGTTATTTATATTTAAAAATATAGCGCGTTTCTAGTTTTTTTTTTTTAATATCTTCTGGTCACTTGAAGATGATCTCAATATACTCCTTCTCTAGGCAATCAATTCCAACTCTTTAAGCGTACTTTTCAATACTTCTTTAGAAATTTCTTTCCTGTAGTTCCTATTAGATCTTGAGTAGTTGTCTTCTATGTTGTCATTTTCAACATTATGTTTTTCTCAGTTTATATATTCAGTTTTTAAAAGTTCTCTCTAGAGTGAAAGTCTCACCTCCTTGGATCGCAACATAAGCAAAAGAGATATTTGCTATTCCCTAATCATTACATCTTTCTTTTCCCCTATTTTTTTCTCTTGCAATTCAATTGCTTCTAGAATCTTCATCGGCATCGCTGGAGAAATTTGGCAGAAAAGAGATCAAATAATCTATGATACAATTGCAAGTTTGATCAGGGGTTAAGCTGCTAACATTAGTTACAGGTCATTTTCTTGTTCCTTCTGTTTCTACTTCTTTTTGCTAACATTTAGCCCTTCAAACTGCCTTCTAAGATGTCCCTGATTTTATAGTAATGTCTTTTTCATCTGTGTTTTAAATTTTCTAGAGTATATAATTGAGTTGGCTTTTGCTCCACCTTATCTGGCTTTTATGGTACACATCATAAATATTCTCCCCAGCGTTCCTGGTAATTCCAGGGTGATGTTATTTTTAACTCTGAAACTGATAAAAGGTTCTATTTCATTTCCCCATGGTCTGTTCTAAATCTCTTAAATGATTTGCATGATTATTGAATATCTGCTCATGAAAAACTGTGTAAGATTATTTAGGAGGATGATTTCCTCAATTTTTTTATTTAAATCCCTTTGAACCATTGACTGTGAGATACATATTCACATACTGATCAATCTAGTTGAGATATGTTATTGTATGACCTATAACCAAAAGTATAACTTATTTAATCAAATTTTTTTATTCAGATATTTTTTCCATATAGTTTGCAATGTTTCTTAAGTTCACATAAATGATCACTTATGGTCTCTCCTATATCGGCGGTTGTGTAGAGTTTATTAATGTTAAGAATTCCTGCTCCTACTGTTCTTTATGCATTGTTTATTAATAATACTTACATATAACATTTTATCCTAGCACTTATTTTGCCTGTATGACTTCTGTAAAAATCAGAAGAGCTTGAAATTTCTCAGTCTTTCCAAGTATTTTGTGGGATTGAGCAGTGAGGAGAACATATTTTAATGTTTTATTATGTTTGGCTAAAAATCTTCTGTTTTTCATGTTAGATGTTTATCTATTTGTTCTCTACTTGTAATTATCTTTATACTCTTGTTTTCTCACTTTTTTTTCCCAGTAACAAGTACATGACTTACCTTGGGCCTCATTTTTTTTTCTAAAATCCTTATCCACATGGCCAAATAATAAGGTTAACAGATCTTAAAAACTCAAATATTATAAATCAAATTGGTACTTGGAACTACTTAATACTGGGTTTGAATCAAAACAAACTTTGTTATGTATTGTTTTCTTTCATGTTTTTGCTTTGTGTTTTCTTTGCCTATGTTTACCTAATGTTAACATTTCATGCCCCTATTGTTCTTTATCTTTTGTTATTGATTAGTGTTTACTTACATTAAATAATCTATACTGTTTAAAAATAACACTTAAAAATGGCTTTATGAGGAAGTGAGAATTCTGTCATGAGGATACTTGATACAGTAATTATGGGGAAGGATTTTTTTTTTTGGTGCAAATTCCATCTTTATGATTTTTCCAAGATAATTTTTCTGGAATAATCCCAGATGGCATAATGCAAACTACCCCTGAAAATATATTTAGCTAGATGAATGCTATATTACAGCTGTTTGATAGAGAATTTTTTTAATTTCACTGCTGCAAAGGAGAAAGCAATATTCACCTTTGGGAAGGTTTTCTTTACTATGGGGAAGGATCATGTGAATGTTCCTCTTAACTAGGCAAATGTGAAATAAGAATCCTCCATTACAGTATTCGAAGATTGAAACTAAGTCTTCTGTAATGTTATTACAGCTGTCATTCTTCAAGATTCATTGGAACACAGGGAAAAAAGATGATTTGAATAAGGAAAGCAATGGCTTTCTGAGAGAGGAAAGACTAATGATACAACCCTTGTTTTCGGGGCACCTGGGTGGCTCAGTGGGTTAAAGCCTCTGCCTTTGGCTCAGGTCATGATCTCAGGGTCCTGGGATTGAGCCTCGCATCGGGCTCTCTGCTCAGCAGGGAGTCTGCTTCCCCCTCTCTCTCTGCCTGCCTCTCTGCCTGCTTGTGATCTCTCTCTCTTTGTCAAATAAATAAATAAAATCTTTAAAAAAACAAAACAAAACAAAAAAAAACAACCCTTGTTTTCTGGGATTGGAAGTTAAGAAAAATCTTTCATAAGAAGCCTGAGTGTTTATCATCAAATTCTTCTAGAAGGAATGAACACCGTAACTCCAAAGGGTGACTGATCAGGGAAAAGATGTTTTCTGACCTGATGACTTAGATTTGGCACAAGCACCTACAGACTCATTATGAAGGACTGATTTTACCTATTAGGTGGATTATTCCATTCAGGACACAGACATTGTGTTGTTACATCTGACTTTCAAAAACACAAAATTAAGTAGAATCTATAAAACGGTCAGACAACAAAGATATTATTGATAGATTAAGTGATAATGCAATAACGAACAATCACAGAATGTCCGCAGCTTAAAACAAGTCTTATAACTACACAGGCAATACTGGCTGGCAGGGGAGTCTGCTTGCCTTTCCCACTCATAATGTAGGCAGGTAAGTCTCTACATCAACACACGTTGTAATGGTTTCCTCAGCAAAGGAATAAAATGATGGAAAATTATGCATCTCTTACACGCTTTCATCCAGAAGTGACAAGCACACTTATATTTCTCACATTTTACTGGCCAAAGCAAGATATACGGACATGCCTAACTTCAAAGGTGCAGAGAAATTCAAACATATGTGGTAGCTTGAAGTAAGAACACCAGAAGGCTCAGTTAGCGACACTAGTGACTTCTTTAAGCATCACGAGGATGGACAGTTTGTAGACACTGATTCACATTTTGCCTACATTCTATACATAACTGACTAGACAGAATTTAAGTGCCATTACAGCGATATGATTTGGTGGAATTGGAAGAATGACCCAACAATTTAAAAATTCTATTTCCTTTTTAAGTTCTTAATTTCCCACAGTTTCCCTTTTGGCACTAAATTTTATCTCCTGTACACTTAATTCCCTATCATGTGCAGCAGTGACTTATACTAAGTCACTGATAAGTTTTTAAACTGTTGCTTTAAATTAAGCAAATAAAATTATCTTAAAACAATGACTAAGTTCACAAAGACAGGGAAAATAATGATTGACATTGGAAACCTGTTTTTTCAAAGTAGCTAAACTGTTGGCAGTTCCAATATAGATGAATAGATTGGTAATAAAACGCAGCCAGGAGTGGCAGGTTTAACAGGATACAAAAGTAATTATGTAGAGAATCAATATTGGAATCAAAATTATCATTGCCATATCACTGTTAAAAGATACTCAATTATTAGTAACACTCAGATTTTAATCTGCCATATGACCGAAGGGGCCTGAAAGTTGCCCTGGGTTTGACTAACCTTTAGAGTCTTCTTGCTGACTCTCGACCCCTGACTCTCCTTTTCTTAGAGGTTTACCAAATGCCTGTAAATTATTTCTCTGAATCTTTGAAATGTCTTCTGAAAAGCCTCTTGCTAGCTTTATGGCTAAAGAATGTTTTTTAGGGACCTGGGAGCCAACTTTCAAAAGGTAATCTGATAGCTTCCCTATTTCCCGTTCTCGTTGGGAGGGTTGGAGCCTAATTTCACTTACAGCCTTTTCCAACTGGTAAAACTACCTTCTGTCATAACAATAGGAGAAAGCTTACTTTTCCACTGGGTAATACAAATTAGTGGAAATGAGGGGCCAGTGGTCTTCCTCTGAACCCAGAGTTTAAAAATCTCCTTTCAACAGAGGTGAATTCAGACTTCACTCTAGTCCCTCTCCCTTATTGCAATAACCTTGAAATAAATTATTTCTTGCTTGTTAACTTTATCCGGTGCAATTTTTGCCTTGACACCTATGATCTAATTCTCCAGCTCTTTTCTTTCCCTTCCATTGTGAACCTTGTCCACTTTCAAGATTGGATAGAATGATATGTATTTTCTTAAGCTTGTCATTTATGTTTGCAAACAATACATATGCATGTGCCTAAAAACTTAGCAGTGTTCTAGGTATTTTTAAAGAAAAGTTTACTGCTCTTTACTTATGGATTTTTGTGCTCTTCCTCCACAAGTGTAAGAAACCAAACTATATTTCCTAGACATACACTAGATTTTATTTTAAAACAATACCTAAGGTCAACATGGGGTTATCTCAATACATTTTATGTACTGGCTAAAAAATAAACAAGTATTATTCTCAATGTGATAATGTATTAAGAAAATGTTTATTTTAAGTATCTATCTCATATTTGCTTAAGTCAGTAAGACTTTTACCATCTTCCATTGTTTAAAAGCTTAAATAGTATCAACAGTTTAGATGTTTGGGTTTTTAGTTTGTTAAAAAAAACAGTTAATTCTTCAAAATTAATTGTCATAGACAATTCATAATCAATTCATTTCTTTTGTTTAAAGCCTGGTTTTGCTAGACATTCTGTGTGCCTTTCTATCTCTCACATTTAGCACAGTGACCAGGTAAGTTTGGATGCTTAATAAATAAACAAATGAAGGAATAAATAAATCAGCCATCATTTGTACAGTGTGTTGTAACCACATGGTTGCAGAGGTTTTTCGGAAGTTATAATGTTTGAAATAAAGACCATTAAAAAACAAAGCTCTTCTGTCACCCGTGAAGAATGAATGTTAACTATTAGCCAAAGTTAGACTGATTAAATTTTTTTGACCATAGAAAGTCCACTGAAAGCTCATAAATTACTGTCACATCCCGATTCTCAGAATACTACTCCACCGTGCAATGATTTATGTTACAAATATGTTACAGACAATATGACTATGCCTTTATAAAATACCGTTCTCTCTTTTAATACTAATCGGTCTATATCTTTGTTAATAAACTATGTGATTCATAATGGGAAAAAAATTTTTTAAAATTTTATTTATTTATTTGATAGAGAGAGACAGCGAGAGAGGGAACACAAGCAGGGGGAGTGGAAGAGGGAGAAGCAGGCTTCCCGCCAAGCAGGGAGCCATATCTCAAGACCCTGGGTCATGACCTGAGCCAAAGGCAGACACTTAATGACTGAGCCTCCCAGGTGTCTGGGGAAAAAAATTCTTGATGTCATTATTGCAAATATGTGAGCTTTGGGAAGTGAAGAGGTAGCTTAATTTTATAGGTGTTTCCTCACATTACAATGGCTAAAAGTATTGAGATTAAAATCTTCTCTAATAAGGGTACTGAGTGGACCACTAACTAAAATAGAATTTTAGCAAAATTGATTGCAGAAAATTCAAATTTTAGCATGTAATGACTTTATCTTCGAATTCAATTTGGCTTAGTAAATTCAGCTTTACTATTATTCAAGGCTTCAGAAAATTAGCTCTTACCCAATATTAAAGTAAGAAGTTTTATAATATTTTAGAATGACTTTAATTTTTTAGAAGGCATGTCATATTCTATATTATGAAAAACAGTATCAGTAAGCATAAATTGTCAAAAAGTATTTTTATAATTAACATTATCTTATTAGTTTTATTATGCTTGTAATATAATCCTTTCGACTTGAACATTTTAGATTAATTAAATTTGATAAATAAAGCATTTAATTTAAAAGTAAAAAAAAGTTTCGTTTTTATTGCACTGATATTCATGCTCCCTAAGAAGATGATAGAATATTTTTAAACAAATTCTCTTGATCTTGTAGATAAATAGCATCTTACTCTGACCCAAGTATAATGATATATTGTGAGGTCCAATAAATTCCAGAATGATTCTTTCCTTTAATAACAGAAGTGTATCAACTTCATTTATTTTTCTTTGACATATTTGCTAAATTCAAATCTTTTAGTCTCTATAAAGAAGAGATGTTCTGCTTCAGAATATTTATTTAGTCTTTTGGGGTGCCGGGGTGGCTCAGTCCGTTGGGCATCTGACTCTTGGTTTCACCTCAGGTGATGGCTCAGGGTCCTGGGATTAGGGCCCAAGTGGGCCCTGCACTGAGCAGGGAGTCTGTTTGAGATTCTTTCTCTCTCCTTCTCCCTCTTCCTCCTCCCTCCCCCTGCTCTCTCTCTCTCTTTCTCTCTCTCTAAAATGAATGGATAAATCTTAAAAAAAAAAAAATTTGGTCTTTAATTGAAACGAGAGAAAATGATTAGATGAAAGACATCCTCGAACTCTACACTGGCCTGTGTTAAGATCAGTGAATTATTTCATTTTTTCTAATTAGACAGCAAATCTTAACCATTGACTATAATAGAGTCAATTCCTCTATAAACAGTACTTGAAACCCAAAGAGAAAACCAGGATTCACCTCACAAAAACATCTTAAATATTTTTGGCTCTAAAATCATCTCCAAAGATAGGAAAAGGAGGCTTTTGTTTATAATCTGGAATGTACATGTCGATACGAGACAAGAATCGTTTACAAATAAAAGAAAAATTTAGAGTAAGAAAAATCTTCCCAATAATTACGTAAAATAAGATAAAGTGTAATTATAATCATATAGTACACTGTGAAAGTTTTTTGTTACCTATTATAATATTCACTTTAAATTAATTTAGGATGCTTATATTGTGATAATCTCACTTAAACCAATGCAATCTTCCAATCTAGGATTATATAGTTTAAACACCCGAAGAGATTTGAACCCATAAATGCCTTCAGTCACATATCTTATTAATGCCATAAACCCTCTTGATCTTACCCTTGGGGAATTTATGTCAACAAGATAATCTGTTCTACTCCAGTGTCTTCCATAATCATGATAAAGTCCATTAATATACATGGCTACACTATGTCTTTTGAAACCACCCACTTCTAGAACAGAGACCAAATATGGCACTCTGGTTAACCTTTCCCCCCTCCCTTACAGCTGGATGTGGCCAAGTGACGATCCAGCTAACGGGCTGTGGGCAGAAATCATGTGTGTCACTTTTGGGCCAGTGCGTAACTTCCCAACTGTCTCTTCATCTGTTCTGGTGACCAAAAGATCATGTTTTAGATGGTGCATCTACAAAATAGGAAGAACTTCTATCACCAGGAGTATCTGAATGGCCACAAGGAGCAGCACCCTCATACACATGCACTGACAGCTATTATGAGCCATACATAATTTTGGGTTGGGTTCACCAATGGACATTTTCAGGCTTTTCGTTCCTGTAGCATATCCTCGCCTGTCTTACAAATCCTTGCCAGGGCATTGCTGGAACCTCAGAAATAACGTCTAATCATTTTTCCACGTGACACCCATCCATCAGATAATTGGGAACAATGCTCTCCCTAAATGCCTTTTTCTAGTTAAGCATACTTAAAACAATTGTCAAATTTCCTTCGGTTAGGTTGTCGTCACAAACAACGCCCAAATCTCAGTACGTGCAGCTATAAAGATTGATTTCTCTCACACGATACCTGTTGGCTTGGCTGCAGGGTTGCAGTGGCTTTGATATGCAGGTTCTTCACGGTTCTCTCCTCTCTGAGAGAGCAGAGTCTCTAGGGACAGTATGGCTGAAAGAGGAGAGAAAAAAAAAAACAACATTGGAGGAACCACACATGGATTTTACGCTCAGGGGTAGCGCTAGTCATTGGCACAAGGCACTTTCAGAGCCAAATGCCCAATCCTGGAGTAAAGGGAATAGGACATATAATCATTTCACAGGGAGAGGCAAAAAAATAATAATTGGGATCAATAACAAAATATATCACACTTAATTCCTTTCATAGTTTCCCTCCTTGGTACATTGCCTACTGTTGTACCTGGAACATGGTGGTAAATATTTTGAGTCAATGGCTTTTCCTCTCTCAACATTCTGCTAACTCAAATGTTATTGTTCTTCAAAAAATTGTCTCTTAAAAACAAACGTATTTCTGCAGCCATTGTATTCAGAAATCCCCCTGCCAGAGAACAGCAGACTAAGCTTTAAAGTTCACTCCTTCTGGACTATACACTGTCTTTTAATGAAACAAGATCATATTAACTTTTTAATCACCTAAGATCATATTATATTACTGACTCATATATTTCTAAGTTCAACTTAAAAGCTTAATATTTTGTACTCTCCTCAGACCGCTTTTCTGCCTTTAAATTATTAAGACTTAAGAACAGAATGTAACATTTGTCCCTGTTAAATTATATCTAGTTAGATGTAACGCATTTATCCAAATGGTTCAGATCTTTTGGCATTGTGCTTCTGTCAAGGAACATATCCCCCTTAATTATGAATCACAGTCTTTCCATCCATTTCCATGAACCCCAAGTTTGGTAGGAATACGAAACTCAAGACTTGTACAAATTTTATACGAATAGAAAATTGTCATACTTGTACAAATAAAAAATTCTCCAAAAGGTGGCATTGGTCAAATGTTTTTCCAGAATCTTTTAGACATGCTTCCCCCACTACAACTGCTTTTCTATATCCAGAATAGAAGTGAGAAAATGAACAAGAACCTCAAAAATTTGGTTTACTGTTAGCACCAGATGCCCTAGACATAATAGATTTTGTTGTCTTTGTGAAGGATTTTGGATATGTCTCTTTTAGAAACATGCTGGAAAAGAGAGAAATGTAGAGAAAGGAGTTACGGGTTAGAGATACATATGATGTTTTGATGATCACCTCTGCGTATTTTTGGTTATGGAATGAGGTCATAATTTTATGAAATTTTGCATTTGCATAGCCTATTATCTGAGTGTCACCCACAGAATAATCCATGATTTCCCACTGATTTATGATATCTTAATGCTATCTTTGTCATACTGTTTAGGTAGAAGGAAGCACATATTCAGTTTCAGGGATCAAGATGTGGACATCTTGGGCAAGGAGCCACTACTCAGTCAAGCACGCTTTTATAAACCTATTCAATTTTATTCAGATTGCTTTATGCAACTGGTTTTTAAATTAATCAAGAGAACAAAGGTGGAGAAGCATGTGCTCTACATAATTATGTTTATTGGCACTCATTCTGAGGGTGTGTATTTGAATTATTGTCTGGTGCCAATTGTTTCCAGCCTGATGAACTTCCCTTCATATTTCTTGTAAGACAAGTCTGCCAGTAACATTCGCTCAGCTTTTGTTTATCTGGGAAGTTTCTATTTAGTCTTCATTTGCAGATCTCTTTGAGCTTATTCTCCTTTGAATCTGTTGAGCTTCTTGGTTGTGTAAATTACTTTTCAATATCTTTGGGTGGTTTTCAGCAGTAATTTTGTTCGGTATTCTTTCTTCTCCCTTCTCTACTCTCTTTCTGATACTACCATTACATGTATTTTGATACGATAATCGGTATCCCAAATTTTCCTGAGGCTCTTCTCAATTATTTTCACTCTTATTTCCAAACTCTTTTTTGGCTTGCATGCTCGCTATCCATCTATTCTAAGTTCACTTATTATTATTTTTTTCTATCAGTTTACTTATGAACCCTCCTAGTAAAATACTTTTTCCCTCCTTTCAACTCCAGAATTTTCACTGTTCTTTTTTTAGTGGGAGGGAAGGGCAAAGGGGGTGGGAAAGAGAGAATCTCAAGTAGATTCCACCAGCGTGGGGCTTGATCTCAGGACCTCAATATCATGACCTGAGTCAAAATCAAGTCAGACACTTAACTGATTGAGCCACCTAGGCATCCCTCCCATGTTCTTTTTATGACTTCTATTTGTTGATATTCTCTATTTAATGTGACCGTATCATCATACTTTCATTTATTTATTAACTCATGGTTTCCTTTAATTTCGTGAACCCATTTAGAATGGCCATTTTGAAGTTTTGGGTTTTTTGTTGTTGTTTTGTTTTCTGGTAAATCTGGTCATTCTTTTAAGAAGTTTCTGTTGCTTGCTTTTTTCTCAGTATGCCTCATAATTTTTTATTAGAAACTTAACATTTTAAATAATATATTTTAGTAACTCTGGATACTGGTACCCCATTCCTCTGAGTCTTGTCTCTATTTTCTTGTTTATTATTTTAGTGACTCACTGAATTATTTTAGCGACATCTGTTTCCCTCCACACAGAGTTAATCTTCATGTGGTCCTCAGGGGTGCACCATTTTGGGTATACCTACAATCACCTTGAGATAACAGTGGTTAGATGGGGCTCCCTTCCTCTCTTTTTCCAACCACACCCATCTGTTAAACTCCACTAATTTCCCCGTTATTGCTCAACTGTTTCGATAATGCCCTGGGGTGTAGATTTTCTGCCAACTAGTCCAGTCAAATTGTGGCCATTTTGATGGAATGGTTTCTCTGGTCAGTGTCTGATATTTGTTCGGACTTCAGTAGGGTTCCTCCCCATTGTCCCACTCCCACTCTCCTGCACACCAGTAAGCCTACATCTCAAATGTCCTCCCAATTGCATTTCACCACCACAACCTCTAGTTAGGCTTCAAATTACCCCAAACTCTGTTGCAAATGAAGATAGTGCCTTTGAAAGGGATTACAAACTATGCATTTCATGGCCTGCTTCTTTTCCCCTACCCCTGCCCTCACCAAAGGTCTGGAGCTTGGGATGGGTACAATGACAAACTTCTCAGTGAGTGACACCCACACTCTAGGAGCTAAGCACTTGATGGGGGATGGGAAGCCTCTGGGCTTGTTTGGTATGCAATCACTGTTTCCTGAGGTAGGAAGGGGGGGGGTAGGGCAAAGCAGTTAGGGCCTCAGTATTCATAACAGGGAAGTACTTGGTGGTGAAAGATAGGATCTTAATTCCCCGAGGGGACTGCACAGAAGAACTGAACCCCACTTCTCAGTTGTACTCTCTGGGATTTAGCTTCAGGTATAGGCAGGATAATTGAGAACTGGGAGGGTGGGGGGTGGATAGGGAACCCTGTGTTCTTGGATGTAGCAGTCTGGAGTAGATTCTCTGTCTCCCCATACTTTTCCCTCTCCCTCTTTATCTTTTCCTGCTTCTCTTGTATGCAATTTAATTTTTTTTAAAAAAGCAGGTTTCCTCAGTCTTAATATATGTGATTTAGTTAAAAAAAAACTTGTAGGAATTTTGGTACACTTTGTGGATAGAAGAATGTGGTGTGCTCCCTTCTCTTCAGTGGGATTTTATACCACTTTTCTCACTTTGAGGGATTTTTTAAAAATTTTTTTCAATTTTTTTCTTTCCCATAAATTGCCTTAAATAGAAAAAAATTAACTCACAACTTTTTTTTAGCATTTACAGATTTTTCTTTAATCCAGTGATTTACGTTTTTTTCATTCCTGTGTAACTACTCTCCTCACCTTACTCCTCACCTTACTCCTGCACCCGTACCATTAAAATGGCCATTCATTTTTGTCGTTAAACCCTTTTATTGACTTAAGTCAAACAGTCCTCTCCTTTCACACATTAAACTTTTTTCTCTACTTCTAGCATCTATTCATCAGCTATCCTTGGGGTTGTATTCAATAGCTTTTATCGTTCTACTTTTTACAAACAAAGCACAGCGTAATTAACAAAATAATTAACCATTTTATTCAAAATCTGACATGCTCATTATATCTATTATCTATTTTATTTCCACTGACACTATTAAAATAGGAACTTAGATTCTCTTAACTTTTCCTGTTGAACAATCAAGACTGTTTGCCAAAAATATTTCTTCTGTTAAAATCTCTTGCATGGTTTTGATAAAATGGTCTCAGATATAGCCATACAAATCCTAAAAATATTAACTAAGCTTTAAATAAATGCTTTACATGGGTTATTTTTTAAATTCTCCCTGACACCTCACATAATAGGTGGTATTCCTAAAACCATGTTCAAGATGAGGAAGTCAGGCTTACAAAGAATAACTAATTTGCTTAAAATCATAGAGGTTAAATTAATTGTCAAGGTCTTTGAGCATTATTATGTCACATCAACTATAAAGTTTTTCAGCCACAATTAAATTATACTTTGTATAATTTAGTTTGTATTTTTTAATTCTTGATTATATTCTGCCTTACAGTGAAACTATATGTTCACATATATTCATTATTCTTTAAGATTGTGCTATTGATAAGGTTAGAAATTATGTTTTATTTTTTCCACAGTGTCTGCAAAACTGACTTGATGTAGCTAGAGTAACTTAGTAAAAGTTAAATGAGTCTTCAGCATTAAAGACATGTTAAGACTATTGTTAATTAGCAGCTTAACTACTTTCTAGTCTCGTGGTAGTTGACTAACCTTTTTCTTCATTTGGGAAAGACATTAACTTCATCATTTTGGGCTCTTTCTAATTTGTTTAATTACGAACACCCTACCCAAATCTAGCCTGAGGCTTTGGTTAGTTGAATATGTTTTGTAGCTCTCCCTAAAGAACTTTAAAGAGGCATCTTTGAAGTAACCACTATTTAGTGATGGGTAAAGTGATACCCAAGGGCTTATGTCCTTATTCTTGTAATCACTATATGGATTTTTAAAATAATTATAATTAGTAAAATTATCTCACTGCATATTCTATCAATTATCATCCATAGATTTCTCTATGCATCTATCTAGTTATCAATTCTCAATCCATCTACCCATTTAACTTCCCTGACCACCTAACCTCTCATCCATCAATTATCTATATATCTAAGTGATTGACCTATCAATCATCTACCTTTCTAGGAATGGCTGTAAAAGTATATGATTTTATTCAATTATGAAAAATAAATATAATTCTTATTTTTGTCTCCCTTAAAATAGTGGGGATCCCTCATTCCATTCATTATGAAGTCAGCCCCGAAAGTGATTAAAGTTTTCATGAGGTGTTTCCCAGTCTGGTTAGGGCTCTCTTTATATTGTTTCAAAGGTCATTGTTGATAGGCTAACTATATAAGCTTATGCGACCTTAAAAGATAAGCCTCATAGCTAGTGTTCAGAGGAAGTGGGAATTTTTACTGAGACTTGAAGCCCTGGGGACTAGGTTCAAATTTCCACAGTGAAATTCTCCTTTAAAGTGGTTTCTTTCTATAAGATTCTGCATTGGAGTAAGGTTTATGTCACTCATTCCTCAGAATATCCACAAAATTTGCAAATAATTGCAAATTCTTATTGCATACTCAAAAACCAACCCTTTTTCAAGGAAATTTTTGCATTTAGTCTTCCAACCACTTTCTATCATTTCCCAAACTGGGAAATTCTATCTAGTTTTTCTGCAAAGGGCTTAGAAACAATGTTAATATTTCTTTCCTGAGTGAATGTTAGAGTAAGTGAATTGGATGCTTAGATAAATTGGTATTTTTCTTATATAATCATCCTCTCTTATGTCTATACATTTATATATCAATCCATATATTTCAAATTAATTAATATAATTCATCAATGTCTTCTGTGTAGTACGGATATATGAGTGGGTATGTGTGTTATATGCAGCATTTTATGGAGGTTTAGATGGGTTAGACAGAAAGGGACTAAACACTTAGCCAGTGAAGTAAAGAGAGTAAATGTAATATAGATTATTGGATCAATGTGGACAAAGAGAATGAAAGAAGTGATGAAAGTGGTTATTAAGAAGAAGAGGAGCAAGATGGTAAATGTTACAGTGGAGAGGATGGTGGCTAGAATTTTGGTGATGTACATAGCAGTTTATAAAACAGTGGCAATCAAAGCAAAACAACCACACTTATATGATAGCAAAGAAACAGTGATTCTCACCTTGGAGAAATGATTGAGTACTTAGAAGTTGGAGTTTGGGAAACCACCAGAGTTGGGCAAGGATATGGGCATGTGTTCAATAAAAGAAACATTACAAGTAAAATGGATTTAAGAATTTAAGAGTGGGACATTTAAATCAGTCTGAACTGGAAAAAAGAAATAAACTGTAAGGTTCTCAATTTTTAAACCAAATATGTAGGATTTATGTGTGTGTGTGTGTGTGTGTGTGTGTGTGTGTTACATGCCTATGGGTATTTTAAATTCTATTGCTGCATAAACTACCACAAATTTAGCAGCTTACAACCAACACAAATTTATTCTCTCACAATATCTGTAGCTCAGAAGTCCAGTTACAAGGTAACTGGGTCCTTTGCTTGGGGTCTCACAGGTTTAAGTTAAGGTTTTGCCCAGGGCTGCAGTCTCATATTAGCTCATTCAATTAGTTAGCAGAATTCAGTCCTTTACAGTCATAAAACCTGTGGCAACTTCAATCATTCTTTGAATATTTTCCTTTTTAAGGTACCCTACCTGATTAAGTCAGAATATGTCCCTTTTGGTTAATGATTTGTCATCTTAATTATCTACATGAAATCCATTTATCAAGTAACACAGCATAACTATAAAGTGAGACCCATCATATTTATAGATTCTGAGAGCATTCAAACAAGGGGATTATACTAAGCATCCAACACAAGGGATGGGATTCTTGGTGGTCATTTTAGAATACTGCTAACCATACTGACTGCTTCTTGTTGCAGACACTTGCAATGTTCCGCCCATATCCCTCAGTATTCACCATTATTCTAGTACCTGCAGATAGAGTCTTAGAGCAAACACCTTCTCTTCCAGGGCTTATTACCCTTAGGTTCACTTATTGGGTAGATCAGAAGTCCTAGGAGTTAGCACCCTTCACTGCTGCTTCCAGTGAGTAATAAAAGGGGGTTAAAGTACAAATACACCATTTTTTGTGGCCCTCAGATAGAACTAATCATTGTTCGGTACTGTCTTCCAGCGGTTCCTAGATGTGTAGAACTCTAGTTGTCTACAGAGATAATTTTATTATTAACAATACAACCCTTGTAAGTTTTCTTTCTTTCTTTCTTTCTTTCTTTCTTTCTTTCTTTCTTTCTTTCTTTCTTTCTTTCTTTCTTTTTTTTTTTTTGTCTCATTTTCTCACTCTTCTTAAGGGTTTCTTGGGATCACCTTCCAAGCAAACTACTTTGCACTCAAATTCTTATTCAGGGCCTGCATCTGTATATAACCCATCCTACTTCAGTCAATTAATGTTATTTTATTAAAAAGCACATTGACTACTAAAAGAAAAGTATGTATGTTATGTATATAGTGCATGCTGTATTAACACATATCTATCTACATTTACCTACATGTATATACATCTCTCTATATATACATTATCTACATATATATATACTATAGTTATCTATCTACATACATCTATCTACATATATATCCATCTATATAAATACTATCTACATATATATTCATATATGAGCACTGATACATATATACTTATGTAGATACTTAATATGTATATATGTAAGTATATATATATATATATATATATATATATATATACACTTAGGATTTTTCTATAGTACAATTTTTCTTTTATATGTTCCAAACCTGTAATATTTATTCTTTTTTTTAAGATTTTTATTTATTTATTTGACAGAGAGAGAAAGATCACAAATAGGCAGAGAGTCAGGCAGAGAGAGAGGGGGAAGCAGGCTCCCCGCTGAGCAGAGAGCCGGATGTGGGGCTCCATTCCAGGACCCTGAGCTCATGACCTGAGCCGAAGGCAGGTCTACTGAGCCACTCAGTAGCCACAACCTACTGAGACACTCAGTAGCCTACTCAGCAGGTCTACTGAGCCACTCAGTAGCCACAAACTACTGAGACACTCAGGTGCCCCTGCAATATTTATTCTTAATAAAACCTTAAATTTTTTTTACCAGGTTATCAGTATACACATAATTATTAAAATATTTAAGCTACTTACCAAAATTCTGAACAAAATCAATACCCCCATATTAAGTTACTAGCATGTATTTCAACATTTCAATAAGTAGTACATAATGGTATTATAAAGAATATTCTCTCATATATAAATATTTTACTTCACACATATTTTTCTACTAATTTCATCTTCAGCTCCTCATAGACTAGAATTTTAGTATTTCTATGCATTGCACAAAGTAAGATCAATGGCCTAATATTTTCTGCCATCTAAGTATCGTAAATTGACTTTATAATTTTTCAGGACTCTTTTTTTCCAAACAACTCTTAAAATTAGTTGAAAAAATAGAATTAATAAATGTATTAAGCCTTTAAGTATACCCATGTGCTATTGGAATGATAATTTCTAGTTTTGTAATGATTTAGGGGATAATAACAAATCTTGGGGAAAGAGGTAGATTAAATTGAGTATAGTCTTTTTTTTTTTTGAGTATAAAGTCTTGATATATTGTCGAAAAAATGGATTTTCCTACTAAATAACAAAGTGTTAAAACAAACTAAAACCTAGTTTGTACAAAGTGTACACACATAAAATTTTTCTAATATGATCAATAACAATATTTCATTAGTGGTATTTTCTATAGCCATTTAAAGTCAAGTTTAAAGTTTATCATCTCTGTTGCTGAGTTCAGGTTCGGAATATAATTTTTGACTGAACTATAAATAGATAATTAAGAGTAATGGATCTGTTTGTTGACTTTCTAGTTTGCCAAAGCATTGTGTTAAATACTGTACACTATTTTCTTACATTCTAAACTAGATCATTAGGATCTATTCCTATTTCATAGAAAAAGTAAGAGACAGAGAGGTGAAGAAACCCTATATTACACAGTAATCAACAAGGTTGATATTTACACTCAACTAAGTAAAGTTTAAAACCTCTGGTGTTTCCTCTACCAAACACAATACAGTCAAGTTATTTAAAGATGATCATTCGGCTGCTTTCAAGGAGCGATTTGAGGCCATCAAAACAAATAATGTAAAAGCATTTAAGTATACTATAAAATGTTACAAGCTGGGTTTCTCTGTAGCTGACATAGATATTTGAATTAACACATTACTGTCCTTTGCTCATTGTGTTTGACTTGATTTATAGGAATAAGAAAAAAAAGAAAATTTGACATATTTGCTAGTAACTAGGAAAAAGGAAAAAAATCCTTTCTCTAAGTTATTATACTTTTTAAGTAAAATAATTATGAAAGAAATTATGAATGCATAAGTCTGTAAAAGTTTAATAGAACTTCAGGCTCTGACTAACAAACATGAGTATAAAGCAAACCTTTAGGTTCTTTTCTCATATATATGGGCTCCTTGACAATGCACTGCTTGCCAAGGATCATTAATGTAAAATCCATATATATTAACAATTTTTCTATATTTAAAACTCTGATTTGTATGCTTATGTGATCGGGCATATGGATCATTAGACTGAACTTTAAAAAATAATATGCAATATTCACATCTTTTGTGAACAGCTTTTTAATTTTGCGTATTTCATCCTGTTTCTAATATTGTTTTTTCCCAAAATAACAAAATTAATCTATTTCTGATCAAAACCAAAGTCAAACATTTAGCTTAATTAACTAAATAATTAAAGACTATTTTATTCTGGGGTCCATAACATTTCATTTTTAAAAAATAATCTGTTTCATCTCTAGAACCCAAAAATGTATACATGCTTTTACTCTAATAATGACATGTGAACTAATGTAGTCTACCATGGTCTCCCAAATGGCTGACTGATTTGCAAAGGGATATGAATTAATATTTAGGAGCAATGTTTTGTTAGGTACTGAGCTTTAGCTACTTCATTTTTTTTCTTAAGATTTTTTACTTATTCATTTGAGAGAGAGAGAGATCACAAGCAGGGGGGAAAGCCAGAGGGAAAAGGAGAAGCATATTCTCCACTGAGCAGGGAGCATGATGTGGGGTTCAATCCCAGGACCCCAGAATCATGACTGGAGCCAAAGGCAGATGCTTAACTGACTGAGCCACCCAGGCACCCCTAGCTACTTCATTTTATCTGATAGTTTGAAAGCCCCATAAGACATATACTGTTTTGTTATTGCTATTGGTAGCCATTTATTCAATTAACAGTTATTGCCTTAATTAGATAAAAATGATAAATCAAAAGACTCTTTAAAAAATGAAATATTTTGGCCTTATTTATTCTTTGTTTCATAGGATTGGTAATTTCATCAGGCATCAAATAAGGTGAAAGAAGACCACTGTTCATAAGCCAAGTCAGTGGACAATGACAATAACTGATAATAAAATCCTAATGTATTGATTTTTGGAATATGGTAGGCCTACAGTCTAGTTTTTAATTTATTTACAAATATATTCAAGAATTTATTCCTTCTATATCTCTCTCACACACACACACACACGCGCACACACATACGCGCACGCGCACACACACACGTACATATACACGCCCACACACACGGGACTTGTTTTCTCTTACATTCAACTACTACCAGTGGTCTAAATTTTATACAGGAGAGCAACTATTTTCTACTGGAATACATACACCAGGGAAAGCATACTTTTCACCACCTAGCCAGAAAGATGTATATTTAAAGCCTTTTTAAAAAATCAACTGATATAATTTATCAAGATATAAGAGCAACAAGAACTATAATTATTGGTTAATAAATTTAACTCTTCTAATATTAAAACATACATAATTTTTAGAAGAAATTTATAGACTAGAAAAAAGGAGTAGGAAAGGGACAAGAATGGCCAAATATATCCTGAAGAAGAATGAAAACTAAGAACTCTACAGGATGTCAGAGATGGAGTTAGCGAAATGCTTCTGGAGCTAAAATAATTACAACAGTATGGTATTGTTCTAAAGATGGAAAAATGGATCATTGAAACAAAATAGAGAATCCAGAATGGTCATATATGGATGGTCACTTGACATATAATAAAGTGACACCATGATGCAATAGAGAAATTAAGGTATACTGAATACAATATGCAGAGTCTATTGGATATTTTTATGAGAAAAAGTTTCTTTAACTTTTTTTATTTATCTTACATCATAAACAAAAACAGATTCTTGGTATATCGCATATCTAAATGTGAAGAGCAAATAATAAGACTTTGAAAACATTAGACATTATTATTATTTTCCAGAGTAGACAAAGAAATTTTAAACAAAAAGCACTGATCATAAGCAAAAAATAGATATACTGGATATAACATTAAGGATTTTTGCTCAACTGAACTATAGTGACAGAGTGAAAAAAAGGCATAGAATAGAAGAGAATATTCATAAAATATGTACCTGACCAAAAATATGTTTCCAGGGTGTGTATTTGCAAAAAATTCACAAATTATTATTAAATGAAAATCAAAGCATTACACAATGAATAAAAATTGTAATAGGCACTTCATAGAAGATGTTCTGAATTGACTAAAAACATGAAAAGCTATTTATTTTTATTTTTTTAAAGATTTATTTATTTATTTGAGAGTGAGCCAAAGGAAGAGAGATCACAGAGGGAGTGGGGGAAGCAGACTCACCGCTGAACAGAGAGCTCAATGCAGGGCTGGATCCCAGGACCGTGAGATCATGACCTGAGTGGAAGGCAGATGCTTAACCGATTGAGCCACCCAGGTGCCCCATGAAAAAGTACTTAGAGTGATTACTCATTTAGGGAAATGTCAGTTAAATCCATAAGATATTATCCCAGGAATAGAAAAAGGTCAGCTAATACCAAGATCTAGAACAAATAGGAAGAACCTGGAGCTTCAAGCTCTGAGACCAGGAGTGCAAATTGATTGGTGCAAAGACTTTAGCCTTCTGAAGTTGAATATAACTCTAGGATCTGAGACTTTCACTCAAGAGTATCCCAACCGAGATGGCCATGCATGTTCTCTATAAGACATGTATAGCCATGTTCATTTCAGACAATTTCATGATAGCCAAAAGCTAGAAATAAAACAGAGTTATCAGCTTAGCATGGCTGAATAACACATGGTTTCTTCCTACGATGTAATACTAGGGTACTGAGAATTAACAAACTTCTACTGTACAAGAATATATGGATAATCTCACAGACAAGTTTTTTTTTAAGGTGGGAGAGACATAAAAAAGCACATTTTATATAACCCTGATCATATAAAATTCAAAAACAAGCCAAATAATTTAAGGTTCTGGATCTTAGGATAGTTTAAACTGAGGGCAGAGAATAAAGATAGTAAGAGAGCCCCCTCTGGGGGTCTGGTAATACTCTAACTTCTTTAGGTTAGAGATTTGTTTACTCTATAGAACGTAATTGATTTATACAGTTATTATGATCTGTGTACTTCTCTGCATGTTATACTTCTATAAAATTTAATAAAAATGTTCTTTCAAAGTATAAGAATATCCCTGAAGGCATGAAACCTGAGCTTACAAAGAGGATGGTATGGCAGGTAAATTTCTCCATTTTATAGTAAGTACTCAGACATGTCCTAAGTTTATTACTGGTTATTTGCCCCTGATGAGAAAGCAGGAAATCAACCAGAAGAAATACTACTGAACAAGTCCCAAAGGAATGGTAAAGGGAGAAGACTTGAAAGAACTGATAGAATCCTTAATCCGATTTGTAGTTTTCCTTTGTCGCCTGGTACCCGCTAAAAATGTCAAGGAATCATGTACCTCTGATTGCAATTGCTGCAATGTCTTTAAGTCTATTGGAATAATTTAGTCATTTTACCATTAACATTTGCAATCTTGCACAAGGATGGCTTGAATACTTGCAATAGAAGAGCATTTATGAACCTTAGAAATAGCACATAAATACAAAGTATAAAATGAATCTCAGGAAGTAAAATTAAAATATGAAATTTCTTCAGGAGAGAAGTTGTATTTCCAACATGTAGGATTATCTGTTTTGAGTGGCAACAGATTTAACTCTTCGTCTAAAAACGTGTTTAAGAAATGTATCTCTTTAGAAGCACTTAATTCTAATACTATATAAAATAAAGTAAATTCAGCAGTCTCCCTGCATGGAGGGAAAAAAAAAAAAACAACAAAACAAATCAGGAAGAAACTTGTTCTTGAACTCTCCCCTGCAATCAGAATCAAAGTCTAGGATAGAATTTTCCATACAATGGATGGGACACAGATGATTATGTTGGTTATTAGTGAAAATCAGATAAATTTGTGGCACTATATTATAATATAACTGTAAATAATTCATAGGTGGATTCTAGTCAGTGGTGAATAACAAGAAAGGACCTATTCCTTCAAGTTAACAGCTTTCAAGAGCCCATTCAGTTTTTGGGGTCCAGGCCAAGGAGCCTATGATTCCCAATGGGATCCTGGATAAAAGGAGGGCTAGATTTAACCACAAAGGAATTATGTTAATCCTAGCAGTTGATGAAAAGAAAAAGAGAAAGGCACTTGTGGATCGTATGAAAAATCTGGGGCACTTTTGGGCATCAGAAAAATGGCAGAATAACTTCAGATACCATTCACTGAGAAGTTGGCACAATGGACAGGATTGTTACTAGTCCTGGGAAGGATTGGCGCCACGGCAGGAGGCTTCTAAACCTGGATGGCAAGGACTGAAAAAGCTACTGGGTGTACATGTGTATACATGTGACCTTTTCTTTAAAGTTTTAGAATTATACCGATTAGGATGCATTTGCGGATAAAACTGCAATTATCTCAGGGTGCCTGGGTGGCTCAGTGGGTTAAGCGTCTGCTTTTGGCTCAGGTCATGATCCTGGGGTCCTGGGATTGAGCCCACATCAGGCTCCCTGTTCAGCAGGGAATCTGCTTCTCCCTCTCCCTCTGACCTTCCCCATCCCTGCTTGTGCTCTCTCTCTCTCAAATAAATAAATAAATAAAATCTTAAAAAAGACTGCAATCATCTACACATGAATTAACTAATTGATATTTTGTTTAGAGCATTACTGTTCCCTTAGGAGAATCATCTTCCTATCAACTGTTTTCGAATGTTTTGGTCAGATCCAAAACACTATGTTTCATCCAAAGCAAGCTAAACTTTCTTTGAGTCTACCTTCTGCTGTTCTTTATCTAAAAAGCTAACACATGAAAGAATATTTTGCCTGTGTTTAGTTGAAAAAAAATTTTTTTTGGTGCTAATGAATAAACATCTTGTTTTTCAGTCTCTGGACAATGTTAATGCAGCTTGAAAGAGGAGCAACCTAATGAATCTCACCACTAAGTTAAACACATAGGCATGACCAGATGCAGTTACAAAGACAACCATGACAGGAACGCTCAGGTGCTTCCAAAATAAGCCCAGCTGTTGTGGTGTCAATACACCAACAAAACTGATGACAGTCTAGGTATGAACAAAAAGTGAAAGGAGAAATTCACATGTCGTCTCAGAAAATATTCAATAATATCCCCTTTACTGTTCTCCTTGGGAGCCTAAGACAGTTCTTCTTCTTGTAGATTCTTATGTATGTATGTATGTATGTATGTATGTATGATTCTTCTTATGTAAAATATGTACCCATATTATGTACGGGTGTTCTTGAGTAATGCTTTTCCTTTGGGCTTATTCAAAGCAAGGGCATTTCTTGGAGGGCGGCTTTTGTTCACATTTAATATCATTAGATCATGCTTTGAAATCTAGTAATTCAAGGATTACTATGGCCAAATTAGGAGACTTGAGTCCTACACTATTTCTTGTACTAATTAACTATTGAATTCATAAAATTCACTTAACCTCTCTAGATTTTCTTAGCTGCAAATCCATGATCCTTGGATTTTGGAAATAATGGCCCATTCAAAAAAAAATTTATTACAGTATACTAGCAAACATTTCTAAATTTTATTTTATTATTAGGGGCATTAAAACCAACGAATATCTGGGGGTATTAATTTAAGTTCCTGCTCCCCTCTTAATTTGTCATATTATACAAAAAAGCAAGGCCATGAAATCAAAAAGCAAGTTACCACAAAACAAGTCAGCTTTATGGAACACTCTCTTATCAGTCTTGCAGAAATGCCTTAAGACTTTTGCTCAGCAAAAAGAGTAGTAACACAAAATTACCATGTAAGCCCTCTATCTCCCTTTGTTGCCGTATTAGAGTAAATAGAGATCTGATTGGGAAGGTGGGAACATCTTCAATGTTAAATAAAAGTATTTGTTCACTTTTTAAACTTGGTCTTCAAATACATTTAGGATAAAATGATCTGAGACAAAGGAAACTATCGGAAACCCGATTGAGGATTTTTGAAATATGAAACTAAATTATATTCATATTGTGATTCCTTTTTGCCATCATTTTCATTTCCTACAATATGCAAATTATAAATTCATTTAGCCAGTATTACAAGTATTATCTATGGTAAGTCGGGCACAGTTGCAGACCAGAAAGTGTACATAATAAAAAGTTGTCAGGCCAGGCTTTTGTCAGGTTGAGTTAATAAAAATAGTTCTATTTTTAAAATGATGCACTTTAGTAAACGGTTGAAGTGTCTTGGGTGTATATGGTTTTAATGTATTTCTACTCTACACATGTATTTAGAAAACATGTCAAATGAAATCAAAGCTGTTTTCAAAAATGGCTCTACTGTTAATAAAATTTCTAAATGTATATAAAATTTAAAAGTAATGCCTTTTCCTCAGCTACTGTGCATAATAAAATGCACTCATAGCCTCACTCACACAGGGTTCTGTTGAAGTTAGTTGTTTACAGTGACCTTCCTAACTAGACTGCAGGCGTTAGGAGGTCAGGAGAAACTGATGCTTTCATGAGTTTATATTTAATTTCTAGGCTTTTTTATAAGCACATAGTAGGAGTTCACAAAAATTTTTTGTTGGACAAATGGCTTTTGAATGTTGATCTCTAAACTTTTGAGGCTTTTTGATCTTTCAGTTATTTCTTCATGCTCTGTTTCTTTTCTTGCTCCCTGCTATATCATCAACTCAAACACATGCCATACTTCAGGTTTCCAAACATGATTTACTTTGGTCTATTCATTCTGTTTCTTTTGAAGACAATTTTAAAGCACACAGAAATTTAATGGAGAAGTTCAAAATATTTTGAATGGTAATCCCTTCCTAGGTGTTCTCTACAGATTTTTAAACAACCATCTGTAAAATGGTTATAAACACATATTCTTGATAAAGCAGCAGGGAGCATATGGATATATTTTTGAATTGTAATGCAATAAGAAGTAGAATGGAAGGATTTAATAGTATTCTTCAAAATGTTCCATGGCACATGGCCAAAATACTTAAGCAAAAGGCTTTTTGTATCCTTTTCTACTGAGTCAATATTAGTAATTTTCATAACAGCATCTTCTACAGTCAGGAGAGTCATGAAAGCATTTTTGCCATGAACAGAATGAGCTTATGTGGAATATTGATTCTTCATGTCAAACACAGCTGGAGTGTTTCACCAGTAATTCCAAATCTAGCATACAGAAAAGCCTCACTATCCCTCATACCTAGTGATTCAGAATAAGATTGATTAATAGGTACCTTAAAAAGATGCTACTCAAAGGCTGCGTCTATGCAGTACCAAGGGAAATGGAGAGAATGGTTTAGTCATTTTCTAAAATATTATGCTGAGGACAAACCAAAGCTGCCTTCCTTTCCTGGTGCTTTCCTGGGAACAATAATCCACTTCTAAAGAGCCAGGTCACTGTTTCTTTCCCTTGATCCCACTGCAGATGACTACAGAGCATGCCATTCTCTGTGATGGGATTAGGCATCTGTTACAAACAGATGGACGACCCCAAGTAACACATAACAGGTAATAGCAAGGCAGAATGGATATTCCCCAATTCTCAGGGTTGATTTAGTTGGATGCTCGTCCTATGAATATGTTGCTAAATTTTGTAGGAGTTTACTGCATTTCAGAGAATTGTCATGCTTCTGAGGACAGTATAATAGGTCTTAATGCTTTGAGGTGTTTCAGAATTTCTTGACTTCTGGTTGATATTTTGTCTTCAGATTTTCTTTAATGTTTGCCTTTTTGTAATCATTAACTATTTCACATCTTACAGTTTTGTTTTCATGAGACACTTAAACTCTTCAGATTTCCCAAGTTTATTTTTCCTTTAGACTTACAGATAATATGAAAGCGGGGTAGCTTATGTTATATTCACTGCATTTTCAGAACATAACTTGTATAATCATGTAATTGCTTCTTTATATAACTCAAATCCTAATATCATATTTTCCATTGTAAACTATTAAATAGATCACCACGTTGTACTTATAAATATCCCAACTAACCATATGTGTTTAATGGAGGTATTTATATAATACATATATTTAAAATACATATTAAATATATACATTTACTAAACATGTGATATATGTTTTTATGTATGATTTATAAATATATATAGATATAGATAGATAGATAGATACATGGATCAGAGGTTTTAGAGTTAACTTTGAGGGGCACCTAAGTGGCTCAGTGGGTTAAGTGTCTGCCTTTGGCTCAGGTCATGATCCCAGGTTACTGGGATCCAGCCCCATGCCAGCCTCCCTGCTCAGCCTGCTTCTCCCTCTCCCTCTGCTGCTCCCCCTGCTTTTAGTCTCTCTTTGGCTCTCTCTTTCAAATAAGTAAATAAAAATCTTAGAAAAAAAAAAGAAAGTGACTTTGAAAATTTGTAAGTAAAAAAGTTCACTTTTTACTTCTGTGTTAATAAAATGCAGAACTCAGTTTGGGATAAAAACAGAAACATATGAGTGGTCTTCTTTATGTTATCTATAAAAGCACTTCCTAAAGATTTTAAAGTGTATGAGTTGGGAGAAAGAAACAGATCCGCACTTTCTTTAGGCCTTCAAAGTTTGGGTCATCCATTACCACTGATAAAATACAGCATTGTGACTAGCAATAGATTATTCCCATGCCTTCCACACTTCCCATACCTGTTCCATATTTACTGAATATTTATCACCACTTAAAGTCATGTAAAGATAAAATTTCAGTGTGAGAAGGGAAAGAACATTAGGCAACATTTTCTGTAGTTGCCAAATTCTAAATTCCCAGTGGCAACTCACTCTTTGAATCAGAAGTCGAAGAATAGTCACAATCATGTTACCATACGACAAACTGTCACTTCATGAGAAATAGAAGGTATTATTTCGAATCCACAATTCCACAGACATTTCATGTGCTGACCTTAGAAAAACATGTATAGTTTGTCATTTCCGTGACATTGCAGAAACAAATCTACATCTAGTTGAATATATTCAAACTTGTGAATTTTGTTCTTTAAAAGGGAAAGGAAAATAGTTTTGACATACGCAGCTATAGGGAAGTATTTACATTTTATTATTAAATACTTAACACTTTGGACTATGCTAAGACATAAACCCAAAGTGGTAAATTGTGCTCAATTTATTGAATAAAGAGTTTACGATAGCATGTGAAAGTCTTTATTTTTAAAAGTTAATATAGTAAGAAGTAATTTTTGAAATAGTGTAAATGATTTTAACTGTCACTGTTTTGAAATTAACAAAGGCAACTTTCTGGAGGGCAGATATCAAAGGTAAAGAGATAGTTTCTCCCAAATTTAACCCTTAAGAATAGATAACATAGTATTTATTATATGGCAGACACTGTTCGATGCAATTTTACAGACATTAACTAATAGTTCTTTCTTCACAACAGCTCTGAGATAGGTGGTAATGTTATTATTCTCTTATAGATGAGGAAGTGAGGCAAAAGAGAACCACTAAGTGATCTACTTACTCACTTATGTACTTAACAGCAGTTAAGTGGCAATACCAAGGTGTGAACTGAGGCAGCTTGGTTCCAGAACCTGCTATGTGTGATTACATCATCTATTCCTAGTGTTCTCTGTTATGACATATTGTTTTCTATTTCTGAGTAATTTTTGAAAGATACTTTTATGGTTTGAACTGAGTTCCCCCAAAAAACTATATTGAAATCCTAACCTTGGAATAGCATCTTTTTTGGAAGTAGGGTCTTTGCAGATGTAATTGATTAATTAACATCACACTTGAGTGGGGTAAAATCCTAATCCAATATGACTGGAGTCTTACAAGGGGAGGAAAAGAGACAGAGAAGCACACAGGGAGAACACAGCCACGTGAAAACAAAGAAATTGGAATGGTGCAAGTCAAGGAACAACAGGGATTACTGGTAAATACCAGAATGTGGAAGGAAGGATTCTTCCCCATAAATTTCAGAGGGAATATCAGAGGTTTCCTACTGAAACCTTGATTTTGTACTTCTAGCCTCCAAAAAATGTGAGACAATAACTTTCAGCTCTTTTAGCTCGCTCATTTGTGCTACTTTGTTACTACAACCATAGGAAACTAATACATAAACTGACTGTAGCAATATACAAAAATCAGAAGGAAAAAAATGTAATAAAAAGATAGGCAAGCGTAACTTTCCAAAAAGTGGACCTTAAATATTGGCAAGGGTCTAGATAAAAACTTTGAGGCTTTCAAAGAACTAGCGCTTCTTGCCTTTTTTTTTTTCTACTAGAAATTAAGACACATTCAGTTTTGAGAATAAACTTACAGTTTCTGAACATTCCTTGTTGAATCACTTCAGGAATCTAATTTGCCTCTACATACATTTACAACTTACACTAGAAATACTGAGAGTGAAGATAGCATGTCTTCTCTTTGACTAGTATCTATATTCAGTGCCTAGCAGAGGGTTCAACCCAGCCAGGACTTCATTGTAGATGGCATTATTACTGGTGCTGCTATTGTTATGGTTCAAGCTTACTCTAGAAAATGTTTCTGTTTCTCCCAGCAGAAAGGATGTCACCACTTCTCTTCCTCCTCCTCCTCCTCCTCCTCCTCCTCCTCCTCCTCCTCCTGCTCCTCCTCCTGCTCCTATTTTTTCATAATACGCTGCAAACAAATCTGGGTAAACTCTGGCATGGAGAAAGACATTATCCGGCTAGGATTGTTATGAATGATAGAATTGTCCTAGACTTCCTCCTTTTGGGTCAAGGAGGACTCTGCCCTTATTAATATAATTTTATGCTTTATAATACCATATTGAGTATTTTTCTTGTAAGATATGGAATAAGAGAATTATGTATTCTCTTATCACATTCACTAGTATTGCAAATATTAGCAAATGCACTGAAGAAAAAAAATTAAAAGAAATAAAGAAAGAACTTAAATGAATGGGCAGGTATACAATGATTATGGATTGGAAAACCCACTCTTGTCCGTTTTCTCCCAAAATGGTTCAAAACAATCTCATCTAAAACTCAGAAAGCTTCTTTGTAGAAATTGGCATTGATTTAAAAAGTTATCTGAAAATATCCTAAAATAGCCAAAATAGTCTTCAATTTAAGCAAAGTTGAGAGTCAACAAGTTGATTTCAATACAAGCAATAGAGCTAGAGTAATAGAGATATTGTACATTAGGGTAAGGATAGAAAATATATCAACAAAATGAAATATGGAATACAGAAACAGACTCAAACATACATGATTTTTATAAAAGTTGCTATGGCAATTCAACAGTAAAAGGAGCACCTTTTCAAGAAATAGATCTGGAACACCTGAGTATCTGTATAGAAAAGAAAAAGAATCTCACACTCTTACTTCAAAGGCAAAAATCGATTCATGGTGAATCATGGACATAAATAAAGCTAACATTATGGAGCTTCTGCAAGATAACATAACCAAACATGTTTGTGACCTTGAGGTAGATTTCTTAGCTCCACAAATGCACTAACAATCAAAGAAGAACAATTGAAAACTGAAAAGCATCAAAACTAAAATATCTGCTGATGTCACTCTGGCAAATGAATAGGCTAGCCGATGAATGAGATAAAATGTTTGCATTGCATATTTGATGAAGGATCGGATCCTGAATACATAAAGAACTTCTTCATATCAGCAATAAAAAGATTTTAAAAATATGGAATAAAACTTCATCAAATTCTGCTGACCTGTCCATTTTCCAGCTGGCCTGAGAGCTCAGGCTGGTGTCATG
>CM052798.1:122783220-122811594 GCA_028533885.1 Nasua narica | reverse complement strand
AGTTTATTTATCATTTAAGACATATGTATCACCTGCCTTCTATGTGCTAAATACTGATAAAGCTCAGAAACATACATTTATAATAGAGTGTTTAATGATTTAAGACTTGAAAATCAGTATATCACTTGAGTATCAGTGCTATTAGAAGTACACAAAGTGATCAAAATCATGATTTACAGAATATGTATCAGAGGTAAGTATAGCATACTTTTAGATATCTTACGATGCTTCTGGAAATCTAAGAAATTAATCTGCCATTCAATCATTAAAAGCAATGTATTCCAAACAGAAATTTATAAGAAGACACAGAGAAGTGCAAACAGTTTGATCTTATATTGGCCAAAGTTTTCCTATATAGGTCAAATTTTGCTTTTATTAAAGTGTATCTCTTATATGGTATGTGATTGTGGTATGAAAAGTATGTTTAGAAAATTATAATTTTGACTACTTGGAAATATTTTTCTATATTTTAAAAAGTCTAATGAAAAGTATGGAATGAAGTTTACTTTTATATCAAATATACTAAATATAACTATTTATACAACAAATGTTAAGCTGCATTAATAAGCACACCGAAATTACATGTTATAAATACCAAGTAACAAAAACAGAATGCAACTGTTCCAAAGATGTTTTGGAAAAATTCAGATTTTCTGGAGAAAAAATATGTTTAATAAATAAGTGGAAAAAGAAAACAGGAGCTGTCAATGACAAAGAGCTTTATAATAATTACTAGAACTCCAACAGTTCAAGGTTTATTTTCTTATGGGAAAATCACCCAGGAATTCAATTGATTGTTGCTTCAAAATCACTGATTGATGGGTCCAATCTTATAAGAAAGTCAACTTGTTAATCCATTAACATGTTGGTCTTGAATATTTCATAAATTTGAGATCACAATCACTGAAAACAATGGATTATTTTTCTCTAATTAAGAAACACCTTTCTAATTTTCACAGAATTTGAGATATACAAGAATCTATAAAAATAACAAGTGTTGATGAGGATATGGAGGAAAAGGAACCCTTGTGCTCTGCTGGTAGGAATGTAAATTGTTGTCGCCACTATGGAAAACAGTATGGAGGTCCCTCAAAAGATTAAAAATAGAACTACTATATGATCTAGGTATTCCACTTCTGGTTATTTATCCAAAATAATAATAATAATAATAATACCAAGCAAATGAGATATATGCACTCCTATGTTCACTGCAGTATCCTTTACAATAGCAAAGACAAGGAGGCAAACTAAGTGTCCACTGAAAGATGACCAGATAAATGGATGCACGGATAAAGGATCTGTGTCATATAGACACATATATACACATCCATATGTGATAAATACACACACACACACGGACAGTATGTATATATGTATATACACTCACGCACACAATGGAATATTACTCAACCATAAAAAGGAATGAAATCTTGCCATTTGCAACAACACTGATAAACATAGAGAGTATTATGTTTAATGAAATAAGTCAAACAGAAAAAGAAAAATGCTGATGAATGAAGATTTCATTATCTGTATACAGGGTGTGGCAGGGAGGTTGTTTCCTCATAAAGACATCTGTTGCACTTGCTTTGAGTTTGTAATCTTGGATATGGGCCTTTGTTTCTACACAGTCACATTTATAACGCTGCTCCGAATTTCTAATTCATTATGGCTTGTTTTTTTTACCTAAAATATGATAACCACCAGACTCCTTCTAGGACTTCTCCATTGAATTGTCACAGCCCAAACCTCTCCCCTGCTGTCTCCTCTAGCCTTAAGTACTGTGCTATCTTTAATATGTGTTTAATCTGCCAGATTGTAAAATACTTCCCTAACCTCTAATATATATTTCTATCCCTATTCTGAATGATTTTTACTACAGAATAGTCTTGAATTCTTCTTAAATGGCAACCTTATTTCTTGGTTCTATTTGAGGTCATATTCATTCAGTATGAGTCCTGTTCTGCCTTTTGATTTTTGCCTTGGTGATCCTAGTTCAACTCATATTCCTCAGAACTATTCCCTCGCTCAGATGTTGAAAGAAAAATTACTTCCACTCTTTACTCTCTAGTATCTGTCAGCAGCCCACATTGGCCCGAAACATATATATGGCCTAGCAAACACATAGAGAGCAAAGACTTCAAGTTACAGAAACCTAGAACACTTAATCCTTTAATGTAAACCAATACTTACTAAAATTTCATTATGCTCAAGACACTTTACTAGGCACCTATTATGTCAGATAATAGACCTATAATCATTAGATTTATCTTGATTTATTGTCTCTTTAGAAAATAATAGGTTTCAAGAGCATTTTTAAGATGTACAGTATACAGGTTAATCTACCTGACTACTGAGAAAGTATCTACTTACCAAAGAGAGTTAGTATTGTCTCTGATACTTTTGCACTTTAAAAGCTATAAAAGGTCAAAAAGAGTTGCCATACACAAAATATTTTAAACAATTCATGATGTTGAATGTTTATAATGGCTTTGCTCTGTAATCTCCAGGAAGCTGAGGATATAAATAATGACATATATAAGAAAATGTTATGTATTACAACTATTTCTAACATTTAAGCAAATGGTAAATAGCAATAATAAAACATTCAGGATTGGGGATAGAGTTGAGGGAAAGATTTTTACTTTGAATTTGTGTTACTTGAATACTTTTAATAATATTTTACTTTAATTATTACTTAGCAAATGACATATTACAATGAAAAGAAAACCAAGCAATAAGTTCTTGATAATTATTTTTTGAAGGCATAAAGAATTGATAATGTCCACTATAAATATTTAAAAATAAAAGCTAAAATAAGAATATTACAGCAGATCATAATCCCTTCAGCCACTCTTCTAGCCTTTCTTTTTCTTGCCTTTTTTTTTTTTATTTATTAGAGAGAGAGAGACTGAGAATGAGAGGGGAGAAGGTCAGAGGGAGAAGCAGACTTCCCGCAGAGCCGGGAGTCCGATATGGGACTCGATCCAGGGACTCCGGGATCATGACCTGAGCCGAAGGCAGTCACTCAACCAACTGAGCCACCCAGGTGCCCCTTCTTGCCTTTTTTTTTAAAGATTATAAATTATAGTGAAACTTTCTATGGTTTTTATTCTATATTTATTACTGTTTCTGCTTTGGTCTTTACCACCCACACTAAAACTATATTTTCTATTCATTTTTTGTATAAGTTCATCAATGTGGTAAGGATGATTTTGTATTTCATAACTTTGAGAGTAAAATAACAATTCCAGTAAATTCCCTGTAAAACTCCAGGGTTATATGATTCAATTTACATTTATGACCAGGGGACCAATTTGTTGTTTTAGTTCTCCAGCCAGTTGCTCATGTCTTATTTTCTTTCTAACACAATTCTTTATCTTGGCTGTATTAGTTTTTAACACTTTTCTTCTTTTCTGGGGCGCCTGGGTGGCTCAGTGGGTTGAAGCCTCTGCCTTCAGCTCAGGTCATGACCTCAGGGTCCTGGATCAAGCCCTGCTTTGGGCTCTCTGCTCAGCGGGGAGCCTGCTTTCCCCTCTACCTCTGCCTGCCTCTCTGCCTACTCGTGATCTCTCTCTCTATCAAATAAATCTAAAAACTCTTTAAAAAAACCAAAAGAACAGTTTTCTTCTTTTTTGTTATTATCCACACCACTTTTGAGCCATATCTCAATTTAAATCTTAACACTGAGCCTAGATTCTCTCTCTCCCTCTCCTTCGGCCCCACTTCCATCAAACAAATAATAAATCTTAAAAAAGAAAATAAAAGGGGCACCTGGGTGGCTCAGTTGCTTGAGCATCTGATTCCTGATTTAGGCTCAGGTCATGATGTCAGGGTCCTGGGATCCTGCCTCAGGTTCAAGGCTCAGTTGGGTGGGGGGGTCTGCTTGAGATTCCTTCTTTCCCTCTCCCTCTGTTCCTCCTCCCACCCACTCTCTCTCTCAAATAAATAAATAAATATTAAAAAAAAAAAAGACTGAGCTTAGATAATCCATCTCTCTTAACCTTACCTTTTATTCAACTTCAGTTGAAAGCATATGTCTACACTGGTTCCATGTCCACTCATAAGAGAAGCATTAGAAATTGCCTCATTATTCAACCTCAATGATTCTTCTATATTCAACCCTTAATAAACTATTCTTTTTTTAAAAAAAGATTTTATTTATTTGTCAAAGAGAGAGAGAGAGAGGAAGAAACCACAAGCAGGGGGAGAGACAGGCAGAGGGAGGAACAGGCTCCCCACTGAGCTGGGAGTCCGATGTGGAACTCCATCCCAGGACTCTGGGATCATGACCTGAGCCGAAGGCAGTCACTTAACTAACTGAGCCACCCAGGTATCCCACCCCTTAATAAATTATTCCTATACTTAAAAATTTTAATGCATTCAAATTACATTATTGGTTTTAAATGTAATAATATATTCAGCTAACAAATAGTGAAATACTTACCACCTCTGAAACTATGTGTGAAGTACTGGGTGTACTCTAGTGAATGAAACAGACAGGGCTTGATCCTCTGGAGTTTACAGTGAAAAGACGAAGGCAGACTCCAAGCAAGCAAATATACAAGCTACTAAACTGTGATACACATTATTACCAGAAATAAAAATATTACCAAAAATATTTTTGGGATAGAGATGGAACAATTTAAACTGGAGAATACGATGCCTATGATGAGGCAATGAAAACAAAGTTATCTGGGCAAATGTGTAGAGAGGTTGAGACATGTGAGGAAAAAATTCCAGGGGAAGGGAGTAAATGATGTAAAGTTCTTAGAGGCAGTGCACTGCTTAGAGACCTAGAAGGCCTGAAATAAGAGCAGTGTGGACTCTGAGCAACAAACTCAGGGGTTTGGAGGGTAGGGGGTAGGGGGGTGGGTGAGCCTGGTGGTGGGTATTGAGAAGGGCACGTATTGCATGGAGCACTGGGTGTGGTGCATGAACAATCAATCTTGTAACACTGAAAAAATAAAATAAACATATTTGGGGAAAAAAAAAGAGCAGTGTCCTAAGCATAAGTAAGTGGTGGAGTAGAGGGAGATGAGTTTGGAGGGGCAGCCAAGGCTGGATCATAAATTGCCTTGAAGACTCAGGTAAGAAAAGTGTGTCTCATTAAACGCAATGGGAAATCTTTTACAGAGAGAGAGATGCAAAGGGGCAGAGGAAGAGAATCTCCAGACAGACTCCCTGCTGAGCCAGACAGCTTGATGCTGATGCAGGGCTCACCATCCCTGAGATCAGGATCTGAGCTGAAACTGAGAGGCACACACTTAACGGACTGAGCCACCCTGGCACTCCTCTTTGAAGGTTTTTAAAAAGCAGTGTTTCTCTCTCTTCTCTCTTTCCTCTCTTGTTTCATTCATTTATTCCTTCCTTCTCTTTACTTACCTAACAGACACTGAGTGTACACAGCCAATAAGTCACAATTTTTTGTCCTTGTGAAGCTGTTATTCGTTGAATCAGCAGATCTTTTAGCGGAGTATTATTATTGATATCCCATCATTATATCATTAGTTTTCCACTGAAATTGATGACAGAGTTCTTAACAACATGAACTCTTGAATTAAAATCACTCTGTAACACCAAGCATCTCACTTTCCATAGACAACTCATTTTGCTGGTGGAGAGGAAGAGTTTGAATATGCTACACCTTAAATAAGTGAGTTTTCCTAAGATTTTTGAAGTCACAAGTCACATGAAAATGGAACGTCCTTAAAAGCCAGAAAAATGGGGCACCTGGCTGGCTCAGTGGGTTAAGCGGCCGCCCTCAACTCAGGTCATGATTCCAGGGTCCTGGGATCAAGCCCCGTATCAGACTCCCTGCTTAGTGGAGAGCCCGCTTCTCTCTCTCCCTCTGCCTGCCGCTCTACTTAATTGTGCTCTCTATCTCTCTGTCAAATAAATAAAATCTTAAAAAAAAAAAGCCATAAAAATGAAGGGTGGAGCGCTAACTAACCATATACTCTCTGCAGCATTTTGTCTATTCCAGTTCCTGGAATATGGTTCAGCCCCCTATTAGCTGAGGTGAATTGTGTCCCAAATGCTAGAATGATCTACAAAGTCATGTCAAGCTTGGTAAGAGAGTGAATTATTAGTTTGAGATAAAGCATTAGCTTTAGGCAGGAAAACATGAAAATTAATCTTCAACCCATCCTTAAAGAAAAAGTAATTAAAGCAAAATAATGAATGAAAAAGTACTATAAATCTACATTAGAAATCTCTCTCTCTCTCTCTCTCAAACACATACACACATAGCACAAATTCAGTGAAAACAGAATTGGTAAAAATGATGTTTGAAATTCCCTCTTCCAAACAACTAAACCATTCTTGTTAACCAAAGACCAGCATCAGCACCCAAAATACAATCTTGAAAATGAGTAGAATCTCTGAGGAGAAAAAACAACAACTACAGCAACTGATGTTATTTAAGCTTTAATTAAAGCCACACTCATTAAAACAATGAATCAAATTGTCTCTTCTAGTCTTGGAGAAAGAATGAAACTGAATCTCACTGGGATTCTGAATTTCACAGCCAGCCTAATTGTAAGAAAAAGCACTCACTCAGGAAGCCTTCCCAGAGAAATTAGCGTGCTCACTAAAATTGGAGAAAATGTTCATATGGAGCTATATAGGATGCTAACATTCTTTTCTAATTTTAACATTCTATACTTTCTCTGGAAAAGAAAAATCATGTATTCAATGACATTACAAATATATTAGCTTTATTAAATGAAAATTAATAGTAAGAAACCATTCTCTGTGCAAATGCAAAGTGAAGTTCTCAGAAGAAATGCATTTTTTAACTCATCTCAATCTCATCTTCCTTTCTTTGCCCTTCAATTTAATTTCATTTCAAAAGACCACCATATTTCCTCTAGGTTTATTTCCCTCAAGTATGACATCTATAACAGGTTTAAGAGCAACCAACAATTAGAGTTTTGATAGAAAGGAACATTTTCTCAAAGATATAGCAAGAAATGAAAATACAATCTGAAGAAACCAAGAAATACTGAATAAAAGGTAAACAGAAATCCGTGATAGTGATTATGAGAGGTAGGCAAGAATAAAGCCAACACTTGCTGCCTCTTTTTTTTTTAAGATTTTATTTATTTATTTGAGAGAGAGAGAGAGAGAGAACATGCAAGCACACAAGCAGGGGCAGAGGGAGAAGCAGTCTGCTTAACTGACTGAGCTATCCAGGCGCCCCTCATTTGTTGCCTTTTGTATTTACACTTGCCTAAACTCTAATAGGCCTCCCTATGTGACCTGCCATTCCATCCCCTAACTTACTCATTTTGTATTTCAGATCACTTTTCTTGTTTTTTCCATTCAAGTATCTGTCATCACTGATCATAAGCATGACTTTCGATATACATTCATACTGAGGCCTCTATGTTCACATACTTTTCCACACTACAATTTGGATCTTTCTAAGAACAACCTCTTAACTTCTTTCCATCTTTTAGTTAAAACAACTTCTTACTAACCCACTGAAAGTCTTCCGCTATTGTCTGTAATAGCTGACAGGCTTTTTATGTTAGTAAGACAAGCTGTATTTCTAAATGCATTAGGGAGCTTGCAGACTTCTTAAAATGTTTTAAATTAGTCTCCTTTTGCTTTTTTTTTTCTTTTGCTTCTTAATTTCTTCCTTATTCTTATGTGTGTCAGTCATATTAATTAGCAAAGAGTAATAGCAGTTCCCACATGCTTCTTTCAAATACCTTTTATCTTATTTAATATTGCACTTTATTTGATTCTTAATTTAGCCTGATTGCAATTGTATAAACTAACCAATGTCAGTGGGGTTTTCTGAGAAAATAGAAACTTTCTTTTATATTTCCAGTAGTTACCTTGAAAGAATTTTCAGTTTAGAAAAAGGTCATATTTTTGTTAGTGCCTCATTATTAACAGAAATACTTTACAATCTTCAAAACTTGTCTTTATAAGCTTACCTGTCCTTAATTGTAATTGAATTTATTCTTAACTATACTCTGCCTCCCCTCAAATTTTGTATGGAAATATTAAATATATAAGAAATAGATGAGAATTTACTATTGAGTGGACATTTCGTGAAAAGATAATAGTCCTAAAAATACAATTTGCATAATTTAGATTTATCTGGTGTCACATTTCATTTGCAAAACTTTTTAGGGGGAATTTTTACAACAAATATAAACAGAATAATAGTCGTGATCTATCTTTAAATGCAAAATCTTCCCATAATTAAAATGTAACTACCATGTGAGTCAGGTGCTCATTAGTACAATACGCATATTTAGCTTCTTTACATTTTCTTGTGTCTTAATTGGCAACTATGGTTTCTCTTTTAAAAGAATACAATGAATAATGAGCTTATCTGTACAATTACCTTTCATGCAACTTGTCACAGTGAGACAATTATTTTAAATTAATTAGGGAGAGGGCTGCTATAAATTAATGAAAAGCCTATTTTATAAAAGTTTTAAAGTCTGAAATACATATGCATGTCTAACATGCATATGCAAATATATAGTATGGCAGATAATTTTATCTAAATGCTAATGATATGTTAATACATTGAAGTTTCACTTGTCTTCTATAACAGATAGTTCACAAATAACTAGCCAATTATTTTTATCCAAATATCCTTAATGTATTTTATTTTCCTAAGTGGGAAAATATTTCTCCTCTAGTTTTTGTTTACACTATTAGTTTGCTTTGTACATACTTTATTCAAAGAGAGTTCAAAGATAAATGTAAATGTACCTCAGATAAATTTTCCTTTAAGACCAAAGAGCCTCCACCACCTTACTAAAAGTTCTCTGTGAGGTTGGTAGCAGATGACAACCTTTCCTAGTTGTAAAACAAGGGCTGTTTCTAAAAGTGTTAAAAAGACTTACACACTTTCTTTCAGAGTGTGAAGAAAACATCTGTTAGTCTCAATCAAGACATAATTTCCAGTCTCCCTGGGATATTGTGCCAAGTCATGCTCCTGTCTCTCACATACACTTTATCTTGGCTACTACATAGCCTCGAAGGCTTTTGATTTAGATTTTTCAACATTAACTTAAAAGGAAAAATTAGATATAACACTAGTCACCATTACTCTTACTTACCTGAACTCAATGATATTTGTGCCAGTTCTAGTTAGAAAATGTTTACACTGTGTAATCCTACAGTAGGGATAATATCTTCTATATTCGATAAGTGCTCTCTAATTATAATGTTCATCCCAGCCTTCTCCTGAGCAAGTTGCTTGACTCAGGGATTCAAATTCATACAGATAATTTGAATTATTAAAAGTGCCAGTAACAGACTATTTTGATAGGTAGTTTTCCATTTTTATTGAAGTATGAATTCCAAGGAAACTCAAACTTTTAAATTACTTTAATTGAAATTTTATCTGTTTAAATTTCATTTAGTCAACATGCATTTATTAAATATTTATTATATTCTAAGCTCTGATCTCGATGCTAGAAAATACAATAATTAACTCAGAGATGTAGCCATTATGCTCTTCCTAATCTATAATGGAATATTTGCAATTTATTTTAATAAGGGCTGTAATATTCATAAAGATGTATGAAAGCAGGGAAGAGAGACTTTTTAACTCCCTTATGGGAAGGTTTCAAAAAATAATTGACATTAGAACTGGGCCTTGAAAAGTGAGTAGAATTCTGCCATGGTAAAAGATATTTTGGGTGACAAGGAAAGCATGGTTAGAATACAGCGTGAAAGTAGAATGGTAGGATACTGAAGTCAGATAATGGGCATTGTATTAATTACAGTGGTTTGGGCTGCAAGAGACAAACATCATTTATTATCTCAATAAATAAAAGGTCTGCAACAGGTGTCTCGGGTTGGTTTAAGGGGCTCAGTGAAGTAAATAAGGACCCAGAGTCTTGCCATCTATCCCCACTCTGCCACCTTGAGTGTGTTGAGAATGTCTCTGCTCATGGTTGCGAGATGACTGCATTAGCTCCAAGCACCAGAAGCTTGTGTAATAGTCGCAAGTCAGAAATGAAGGGGCAGGAACAAAAAGGGCTTTCTCTTTCTGTGTTCTCACTTTTTATCAGAGGACTACATTTAGCCATGGATGGGAAGACTGAGTATAGAGCTGAAAGTTTTGGGTTTAACTCGTTAATTCTGTCCTCACACAATATACTATATTCACTTTCACCCTTTTCAGGACTTATTTAGAAGAGCTGTACAAATTTGGGAAGATGAGCACCTTGATACTGCTAGCTAAAATAGTCTCCTATCTAACAGAGCAAAGAAATAGCAGATGTAAAAACTGGTGTATAAGATAAATAGCTTAAAAATTGAATTAAGGGGGCGCCTGGGTGGCTCGGTGGGTTAAAGCTTCTGCCTTCAGTTTAGGTCATGATCTCAGGGTCCTGTGATCGAGCCCCGCATGGGGCTCTCTGCGCAGCGGGGAGCCTGCTTCCCCTCTCCCTGCCTGCCTCTCTGCCTACTTGTAATCTCTCTCTCTCTCTCTCTCTGTCAAATAAATAAAATATTTTTAAAAAATTGAACTAAGATTGCATAAAGGCATATAATAATAATTGCAAAGGTTAATGCTCTTAATCTTTCAGTGTCCCAAGTGTTTAGAGTACTTTCTTCAAACACATTTGGGCAATAGTAATTCAAAGAAAGTGAGAAGGAAAATGTAAAATAATAGAATTTTCATTTATTTCATTTTTTAAAAGATTTTATTTATCCATTTCAAAGACAGAGACAGCACGAGTAAGTGGTGGGAGAGAAGGAGAGGGACATGCAGATTTCCTGCTGAGCAGGGAGCCCAATGCAGGGTTTGATCCCAGGACCCTGAGATCACGACCCGAGCCTAAAGTAGATCCTTAACTGACTGAGCCACCCAGGAGCCCTAGGCTTCATTTTAAAAGGTGGACTGAATATTTATTTGCTTTCTTTATCTCCCCAGAGTTCCCTAATATATGAAAATATCTGAAGAAATATTCTTTTGTTTTAAAAACTGGAATTCTATTTACATGAACAATGAATCTTGGAACACTGAAAAAATAAAATTAATTAAAAAAATTGAAATTCTATAAACACTAGGAATTGAAAAAAGTTTAAAAGGTGCATATAACAGATCAGAACATTTGAAAAATTCTTCCAACTAGTAAAGAGGTCGGATAAGATTGGAAAAGCTCTCAAAGCATAATTATTGTTCAAGACAATAAGTCTGGTTCTTCTCGAGACAACTCCAGAGTTGCTCCAACATTGGAAATCCAAAAGAAAACATAAAGAATAAGAATGATCAAGCTGACAACCATTTGCAACATTCACTTCAGACCAGAGTGGGAATAGTGGGAGGATGGTGTAGAGGAAGGCAGTTTCCTTTCTTTCCTATTAAACAAAGATTTTGCCTAAGAGTTGATGACTTTTACCATATTATGTATTACTCCCTAAATAAAAACACAGAGATCTGACGTGGTTGAAGAAAGTATAAGAGTAAAAAGCATTCCTGGGGGCACCAGGGTGGCTCACTCAATTAAGCATCAGACTTTATTTTGGCTCAGGTCATGATCTCAGAGTCCTGGGATCCAGCCCCACATCTGGCTCCATGGCCCACCCATTTGCCTGCATGCACTCTCTTTCTGTTTTTCAAATAAAGAAAATCTTAAAAAAAAAAAAAAAGTATTATTATTTCTTTCCAATTATCCAAGTAAGTAGAAAACAATTTGGTTTTGCTTGTTACTTTCTTTAACCAGAAAAAGGTTACACGCCCTTTGATTGGACTCAGAGGAGTCCTTGGAATCTGAATTTAAAAATACACCATATGATAACTTCTCTCAATTCTATCTCAAAAAAAATGAAAAAAAAAAATAGACCGGATGTTACTGATGCTGTGTCAGTGAACCATACATACTTCGAGAAACATTTTCTTTTTTTTAATATTTTATTTATTTATTTGACGCAGACAGTCACAAGTAGGCAGAGAGGCAGGCAGAGAGAGAAGGGGAAGCAGGCTCCCTGCTGAGCAGAGAGCCCAATGTGGGGCTTGATCCCAGGACCCTGACATCATGAGCTGAGCTGAAGGGAGAGGCTTTAACCCACTGAGCCATCCAGGCACCCCTAAGATGTTATTTACTTATTTATTTATTTATTTGTCAGAGAGAGAGCACAAGCAGAGGGAACAGCAGGCAGAGCGAGAATCAGGCTCCCCACACGTGTTAAATATATTCCTGAAAAGTATTAAGTAATGACTAGTATTATTTAGTAGAATGTACAATTTTGAGTTATCAGGATTCTATAGACCCAAGTGACCAAATTCAATGAATTAAATTTCAAAAATCTCTCCCTTTTTAATTTTTCTCTAGAATATTAGAAATATAAAGAGATACCATAATAGATTTAGCCACTGCTAAATCCTAGTGCTTATGTGATGTTTCATAAGCTTTCTCTCCTCATTTTCAGCTCTACTTTTCAATTAATTTTATCCCATTTTTGTGTGGGGGAGTGAAAGTTAACTTTGTTCTCACACAAATTTAAGGTCAGCGTTTGCATCTTTGGCTTACATCAAGCTCACAGTAGCTACTGGTATATGAAGCTATGCAACATTTTTAGATTAAAAATCAGTAGTCTAGTTGTTTGGGTAGTAGAAGAGGTAGAAAATGGAATATAATTAGGAGATGATGATTAAAAGGTAGTCTTAAAATAACGTTATGAATAACCTTCAGTACATGCTGCAGAGTATGTAATTTATTTGGCAGTATATATTAGGTACCAGGGAATGAAATAACCAAATCTGTTATTATGAAGCTAATTGGTGTAAGTAATAAGTATTTCAATACTATTGATCCTTTCCTCCCTTGAAAGCCCAAATAATTATTGCTTGTAGGATTTATTTGACACTTTTTGCCCTGAGACTTTTCACTTCTTATATTTTGTATTTTACTGATATTAAAATAATTTATTATTTAAATAGCAATGAAATCATTGACATATATATCTAAATAGAATGCAAGGTTCTCAAAAGTAATGGTCACATTTTATGCTTCCATGTATCTACCTTTGTGCTTACCATAGTGACTTCCTATGCCTTATTTTCAAATAAATTTGTTGAGTTTAACTTGATTGTAAAATTAACTTTGAAATAAATTTGAAATAAATATTCATGTGAATATATTACTTAATGCTAGTTTTAGGAGTAAAAAATTTGGTTTCATGAGAAAGCATTTTAACTGGCATTTATTAGAAATACAGAAATTATGCATCAAACGTGTTTGTTTTATAAATAGAAATATATATTTAATAAAGTTATAACATCAGTGTATTTAACCTTACCATATTTATATTAATTTAGCATATTTCTAGAGGAAATCACTAAGACTCACTCTCGTACTTTGTATATGCCTATCCCCTACCAAGCGTGTAATACGGTTTTCATGGATTCAATTTCTTAATCAGAGAGAGATATCATAGTGTCATCTTTAGTTGTTTATCTTTTTTGCACTTTAATCATTACCATGTATATAGAGGGACTTAAATATACCACATGCACAACAACAAACTGAAAGAGAAAAATCACATGAGCATGTAAATAGACATAAAGTACTAATAAATTTAACACTCATTTATGCTTAAAAAAAGGAACTATCACAAATTAGCAACAGAAGAGAATTTCTTCAATTTGGTAAATAACGTCTTCCAGAAAATCTACAACTAACATCATGCTTAACTAGATACTTTTCTCCTAAAATGGTGAGCAAGGCAAGGATATTCCTCTCACTAGTCCTACATAACTTTTCAATGGAAGACCTACCTAATGCAATTAAGACAACAAAGAGGCAAAAAATACAGATTGGGAAGAATAATTAAAAACTATCTTTGTTCACGTATGACACGCTTCTCATATACATGTCCTATACAAATAAAACGAGATGCCACTACACACCTGGTAGGATGACTAAAACACAGAGCACTGACAACACAAAATGCTAGTGAGGAGGCAGAGAGACAGAAATTCTTCATTGCTGAAAGGAATGCAAAATGTTATAGCCACTTTGGAAGGCAATTTGCCAGCTTCCTACAAAGATAAACATAGCCTGTGACACAACAAACGTACATCAATGCAAGAATTTATTCATAAGAAAACTGAGTGGGGGTGGGGATTTGTAGTATAAGGAAATCCTCTGTACTTTCATTTCTATTCTTCTATAAATCTAGAACTACTCTAATAAATAAAATCTATTAATTTAAAAAATTACCAATGTTATTAGCAACAATGTTACTGTTACAGGCTCTAATATAAAACGATTAATTTGAAGTAGTTCATCATCTGTGTCAAGTTCACACTTCATTTAGATTGCTGGTACAAACACATGATTAACTTGTTATCCGGCATTCATCAGGTATTCCGTTCATGTGTTTTATTTATGACATTGAAACTGTTCTCTGTTTATGATGGCTTCACCTTTTATTTTGTTATTTTAATGATGAGTATTTTCTCATGTAAGTATTTGATAATAAGCTAAATATTTTATATGCTACATTTTATATTTCTTGAGACATACTTTCATTTTAGTTCACTAGGTACACGTTATTTTCTCTTTACATGTTTATTGACCTTTACACTTAAAAACTTCACTCAGACTTTAAAATGATTACGTGAGAGAATTTTCTCTTTTCCTCCTTCCTTATCTCTCCTCTATGTATCGATGCATAAAGTGCTCATTTAAAATAACTTAATATCATCATTAATACCTTTAATAAAGATTGATGATATTATGTTTAATCACTTTATGGAACTGATACTGTTAACAAGTCATAAGGAAATTGTCAGACCAACAATCTGAAATTTTAAAAAGTTTAATATAGGTCTAAAGTATTTTGCCAGGTGAATTTAAATAGTGTTCTATAGATCTTACAGGAAAATGTGGAAGTTTGTAACAACGTGTATTTGAAAAGTATCAATTTTTTTATTATGAATACTCAATGTAGTCTTAAGAATAAACCATATGGCTTAAGAATAAGCCATATAGTATGAGCTCTTGAATTTGGGGGCCAGGAAATATTCTTTTATAAGATGATTTGAAGACTTTTAGGTTCCTATTTTCTGTCTCCAAACAGTACAGGAAATAATCATTGCTCCAAAAATATTATCTTGGACTTTTCAAAGTTGATTTGTACTTGACCCTCAAGGAAAACCAAATATTCAACAAAAAATAAATTCTCAAACCAAATAAATGAAAAGGTATTTTATCTTACTTTCATAAAAATTTCAGCCTATATTTCCAGTAATTATTTTATCTTTATCTTGGAATTCTTTGAGGGGAGACAGAGCTATTTTTTGTTTTTGTTCATTTGTCTCTGAACATGCAGTGTTGAATTGGAACGAATTTAAGTAAGATACGAACATACTTATTGAAAGATGCTCTTATTTAACACAAAAATCCGGCTCACAAGGAGCCAACCAGTTCCAGGATAATTCTCTGCATACTGCACTGAGTATTTAAGCTGCTTTCCATTCCTTTTATTACTGCCTTCATTTCTTATTCTTTTTCTTTCTTTTTCCCCCTCTGTGACCACGGTTTGATATCAGAGTTCTAAATTTTGTCCTTTAAGAAATAAAACAGAGACGAAACTATTAAAATTTACAAATTCTTAAAATTGCTGTGATCCTTTTGTAGATGATACAAAGTAGAGCAAAAAAGTCTGATTTTTTTCATATAACACTTTATTTCAGAAATGTCAAGTATGTATTTTCCCTCTTTCATATTCCTAATTTACAACTCCACACTGAACTTGAATAAAGGAGGCCATATAGTTAGTGTTTAGACTACGAAAGAAATGCAGTCATTAATTCAAAGTGCTGGAGTTTAAATTCAGTATCAGCATTAAGTCTACAGGGAAAAATATGCAAAATACTATTTTTTTGTGATAATTTTCTTTAATGAAAAATGTGACCATTATTTTTGTGAGTGTTTTCTACACATCTTTATGGAAGAGAAGATCTAGGTTCCTTTACTGGGGAGTCTCCTTTACTTTACGTCATACCCATTTAAGAAACCAAAAAAAGTATGTCAAATTGGATATAACAGGTCACAAGATGATCTACTTCTGAGATACGGAACCTAGAGTTACACTCCATTTTAGAAAGTCTCCATTCTGCCATTTTCCTGCTAGGCTCTATTTACTCATGTTTGGTATTTTGCAGCTGAGTAAAAACCAAAGAAACTATGTACCCACTCCAAGGGAGAAATAAGAAAGTTAATCATTCTCTGAGTTTCTTCCTAGGACCCAAACACCCAAAAACATCTAAGAACAGCAAGATCAACCATCTAAGAACAGCAAGATCACGACCATGTTCCAAGACAATAGCTTTGAACAAACCTCAGCTGACACTTGCATCAATACCCCCTACCTTCAGTAATTCATAAAATAACACTTATTATTCATCTGTAACTTGCCTTTGATTGGACCTTATTCTGGATTCCTGAAGGATCATGTATCCCAGACCCTTTTCTAATATAAACACTTAGCCCTAAACGATGAAGAGCCTCATTCTCCTTTCCTTTCTGGGTCTCCCAAATACTCTACCTGCTATACCCTTATCTGTTATTTATAGTATTCAATAAACTCTGCTTTCACTTGCTCCTGACTCATGTTTGATTTCTGTCTTGCACAGAGCCAAGACCCTCTTGGATGGTCCTGGAGGACACCCCTCTGGGTTCTCAGACCCCAGTTTGCTTTCTTCATTTAAATAGCAGCAACTTTAACTTTATTATGGTTTTGAAAAACAGTTCTGAGCATATACTAAAATAATTCTAAAGATTCTTTAAAAATATATATTTCACTTTTAAAAATAGATCCATAAATCTTATTAGTAAATACAGAATTCAAAGAAGTTTTAGGAACCAGTAGATTTGTAAAAAGTCACAGTTTATTTTGTTTATTTTTTAAAAAGATTTTATTTATTTATTTGATGGAGAGAGAGAGATCACAAGTAGGCAGAGAGGCAGACAGAGAGGGGGAAGCAGGCTCCCCGCTGAGCAGAGAGCCTGATGCAGGGCTCGATCCCAGGACCCTGAGATCATGACCTGAGCTGAAGGCAGAGGCTTTAATCCACTGAGCTACCCAGGTACCCCAAAAGTCACAGTTTAGAACAAATATATGAGCAAAAAGGAAATATAATAAATCAAAGAGATTTTAAAGATCCAAGTTTTTAACTTTTTGAAGTTAAAATGAATCTTGAAAACTAAATGAATGTTATATAGAGAATTTCAGTGTGATTTAATTAGTTTCTGAGTAATAGTGCACCATATTTTATTTAAAAAGGAATGCTGCTATCCATTTATAATTTTATGTTTCATTAATATCACTCTTTTCTTACTGCATCTTACGAAATAGGAGCAGTTTGGAAAAAGTTATATGTGAATCTTTTAGTTAATGGTTAAAAAAGGTCTCCTGTTCTTAGGAATTTCAGTTTATGGTACTGGAGATTTTAGGGACTAAGTACCCTGTGGGGATCCCATTGCAGGAAGCACTCCATGAACTATAAACATACTCCAAGTGATTGCTCTGACAGGCATCCTGAGCATTTCAATACTCACAGTAAACAGATTAAGACAGAGAATTCATTTTACATTTAACTTGATAAGTGATTTGTTACACTGAAATATTGGAGATATATAAACATGAAATATTATATGTTAGGAAGGAATTGATTGAAAACATTGGCTGAATTAAGTATGTAATGTTATGACTTCTCAGCCAAAATAACATAAATGTTTACAAAAGCTCAAATTCAGTAAATATCTAGAAAAAAAATTAAAAAATAAAAATAAAGTCAATGGAAGATTAGAAAATCAGTGAGAATAATGACAGAAAGTTTAAGAAAAATAGAAATTCAGAATAAGCTGGGAAGGAGTTATGCTTCTAGCAATAGTGGAAAAGGGAGTTCAAACCAACTCTTACAATGAGAACAACCAGAAAAATTAAGCAAAGTATAAAAAGTGGCATTGTAGAACTAACTAATCCATGAAGAATCATATGACTAAGAATATAAAAAGAATAGGTCAGCATCCAGAACTATTTTTCTACTAGATCTTACTTTCTGATAAGATAGCTGCTAGAAGTAGCTATCAAATACATGAAATCCTGCTAATACAAACTGAGCTGTGACATAAATTTAAAATACATAGCAGATTTCGAAGACTTAGAATGAAAAATAAGGTAAATTAAACATTAACAATTTTTATATAGTATTATATGGTGAAATGATGTTTTTGATATATTAGGTTACATAAACTATATTAAGATTAATTTACCTGGCTCTTTTTATTTTATTTTAAACATTTACTTATTTATTTATTTTAGAGAAAGAGAGGGAGAGAGCATGAGTGGGAGGGGGAGAGGGACAGGGAGACAGAATTTCAAGCAGACTCTATGCTGAGGGCAGAGCCAGACTCCAGGCTTGATCTCCAGACCCCGAGATCACGACCTGAGCCAAAGCCAAGAGTCTGATGCTTAACCAACTGTGCCACCCAGGTGCCCCATACATGGTTCTTTTTATTATTTTAGTGTGACTGTAAGAACATTCTAAATTATATATGTGACTCACACGTCTGACTTATATTTCAATTAGCAGTAGTACACACAACTTTCACAGATTACCATAGAGACATCTGAGATGTTAAGAAACTAAACAGTGTTCAGCTGACTCATAGGGTAGACTGAAAAATATTAGAATTCCAAACCTACCAAGTAGAAAAGGCCCAGTGGTAAAGACTGCAGGATTTAAGATCATAAGGTCCTATCTTTCTCTAAAACAGAAATAAATTTCATTCATAGGAACTAATAATTCACCTTTGACTCATCTCATCCTTGATTGGATTATAGAGAAATTGGATTGAACATAGCTTTAGGCTAGTTGCCCATGAGAAGCAAATATAAACTCTCTAGAGAGGGGCACCTGGGTGGCTCAGTGGATTAAAGCCTCTGCCTTCCGCTCAGGTCATGATCTCAGGGTCCTGGGATCAAGCCCCATATCAGGCTTTCTGCTCAGCAGGGAGTCTGCTTCCCTCCCCACCTGCCTCTGTGCCTACTTGTAATCTCTCTATCAAATAAATAAATAAAATCTTAAAAAAAAAAAAAAAAGCTCTCTGGAAGACTGTAGCATCCAGCAGAGCTTCAATTGGTCTTCAGAATTTGTTTTCGATATCAAGCATGCTTGCGTACTTGATCAAAAATAAGGAAGCATATGAAATGACAAGACCTAACTTAAAATCAAGAAAAGCCATAAACAAAAGAGACAGGCCAGCAAGAAATGCAGTAAAACATCATTTTCAGACATGTGCCTTAAAATAGTTAACTTGATTATGAAAAATATATTAAATTATAAGCAAAATGGGTAACTTCAGGAAGAAACAGACAGTTTACAGACAAGCACAAAGAGTAAACTGTAGAAAGTAAGAATGCTATAAGAGAAATTAAGAGCTCAGTGGATGGGTTTAGTAGATGCTGAAAAATACATATCAAAGCGTACGGAATTGCTGAAAATATATAAGTAAGTCAAATAAATGAAGTATTAAAAAGATATAATTTAAATCCCAGAAAGACAGAAGAAAGAAAATGGAGCAGAAACAATACTTGAAAAGCTAATGATTGAGAATTTTCAATAAGTGATAAAATATATCAAGCTGTAGATTTAAAAATTATTCAACACCAAGCTCAATAAATACAAAGGGAACTACACATCAGTTGTTAACCGCATCTTTGTTAAAGGCTTAATAAAACTTAAAAGTCTTAAGAGAAAAAATAAAACTGATACTTATTTATTAAAAAGTGATTGATGTCAGAAGAAATGGAAAGATGCTGTGGTAGGCAGAAAATGACACCTCCAAAAATGTCCCTATTCTAACTTGTGAATATATTAAATGACATAGCAAAGGGGAATTACAGTTATAAATGCAATTATGTTTGCCTATCAGATGACCTTAAAATAGAATGAGTTTCCTGAAATTATATGGACAGGACCCATGAAATCATAAAGGTCCTTAAAATTTTGAAATAACAAATTATAACAAAATATCTCTTATCATGTCATAGAATGAACCTAGTAGAATTTATTTTAAAATGTGAATTTTTCAACAAATCTAATAATACAAACATGGGACATAAAGATCATTTTATATTTGTATAACTTCATTATAAAATTACAATAAACATGTTGAACAAAAGATTCATCTTGAATAACAGAACTTTCCATGTTTGTTCATGCTGGAAATCACAAATATTATTTGAGCATCATTTGGCTCTCATAGCTCTGAGTTATTCCTAAGAAAAATAGCAGAAGAAACATTGAGTCATGAATAAAGCACTTTTGCTTTCCCAATAACTGACACAAGGAATTTCGAAGTTGTTGAAGGAAAATTAAATGAAAATGAATTTATTTGGTAAAAAAAAAATTCTGCATCTTTGAGGCATCATCCTGTGAAAGTTTTATGAATAGAATATTTTGTGAACAGAATATGAACAGATTAGAACAAATGCAAAAAGTAGTAAAACTAACAATAAATGTAAATGCAATAAAAATATTTCCCGACTACAGTGAATGATCAGTAGTTCTCTAAATGGTTTAGTGAGCCAAATGATCTAGTCAGGAGGCTGTTACATGGGTAACAAATTACACAGCTTTCAAAAATCCATAGATTAATGTTCATGGTCCCAAGTTATTTTCATTGTTTTAAATATTATATGCATTTTTATGAAAGAAAGAGAGGAGCATTAGGTGAATACTAATTAGCATGTTTTTCCTTACTGAACTACATGCTTCAACTTTAGTATTTTCTTAAATAAAATTTAAAACAATTAAAAGCTGACAAGGGATTAATATCCAAAATATGTAGAGAATCTATGTACAACCCAACACCAAAAACCAAAAAAAAAGATGGACAAAAGAGCTAAACAGACATTTTTCCAAACAAGACACACAGATGGTCAACAGACACATGAAATTATGCTCAATATCAGTAGTCATAAAGGAAATGAAAATCAAAACCACAGTAAAATATCTCCTCATACCTGTCAGAATGGCCAGATTTAAAAAGGCAAGAAATAACAAGTGCTGGCAAGGATGTGGATAAAAAGGAATTCTCATGAATTGTTGGTAGAAATGTAAAATTGATACAACCTCTGTGGTTAACAGTATGGAAGTTCCTCAATAAACTAACAAACAAACAAACAAACAAACAAATAAATAAATAATAGAGATAATATATGACCTAATAATTCTACCACTGAAAGTTTACCCAAAGAAAATGAAAATATTAATTCAAAAATATATATGCACCCTTATGTTTACTGTACCATTATTTACAATAGCCAAGATGTGGAAGCAATCCAAGTGCCCATTGATAGTTGAATGAATAAAGAAGATGTGCTATAGATATACCATGGAATATTACTCAGCCATAAAAAGGATAAGCTCTCAAGATCTGTGACAACATAGATAGACCTACAGAGTATTATGCTAAGTGAAATAAGTCAGAGAAAAAGAAATAGCATATTACTTCACTTTTAGGTGGAATCTAAAAAGCAGAACTAATGAATAAACAAATGAAAAGCAAAATTAGACCTATAAATACAGAGCGTAAATGATATTTGCCAGAGGGGAAGGATGCGAGGGACGGGAAAAATGGCAAAGGAGACTGGGAGATAGAGGCATCCAGTTAAAGAATGAATAAAAGTCACATGATAAAAAGGCACAGCATATAGTCACGGTACTGTAATAGTGTTGGAGGGTGACAGATGGTAGCCACACTCGTGGTGAGCAGAGCATAATGTATAGAGTTTTTGAATCACTATGTTGTACACTTGAAACTAATGTAACATTGTGTGCCAACTAAAATAAATAAATAAATAGGTGCTCTTTTATTTAGTAATTTGTTTTCCAAACCAAGATAGGAAAGGACATAAACTTTCAGAAGAATATTTCAAGTTTTTTCCTGAAGAAGAGTATCTCTCTTCCCTAACTTTTGCTAATGCTGTATGGTTAATTTTATTACACCATGTGCTCCATTCTCTTCCTCATGATTTAAGCTTACTATTTTACAGGGTTTCACTTTGTTTCTATTTTAATTTCATCTGAATACTACAGAAATCCTAACCTGAAAAAATCTCATTTTTTTAAAGACTTGTCTATTCCCACCCTTAAACTCTTAGCACTAATTGCTCTCAATCCATCCCCTTTATGGAGTGACTTAGAGTTTTACTGTAAAGTTGTTAAATATATCAACATTTGAACTTCGATTATTTTTTTATTTTTAAAATTTATTTGAATGAGAGAGAGAGAGAGAGGTTGAGAGAGAGAGAGAGGGAGTGAGAGATCATAAGCAGGTGGGGAGCAGGAGAGGAAGAAGCAGGTTCTCCACTAGGCAGGGAGTCCAATGAGGGACTCGATCCAGGACCTTGGGATCATGACCTGAGCTGAAGGCTGATGCTTAACCACCGGAGCCACTCAGGCACCAGAATTTCAATTATTTTTTAAATTCAGTGTCTATCCACTGCAAGACCACTACTGAATTTAGTACAGAGTAAGCACTCTTGGTGAATTCAGGTACAGATCAATCCTAGAAATACCATATGAAGGATTTGGGACATGAGGTTTTACAGGGAAAAAAATATCCCTTGGAGAATTCTAGTTTGGAATACTGGGTTGTAGACCTAGTTAATCAACTAACTCTCTGTAAGAACTACCTCTACCGCCTGACCCACCCCCCCAAGTAAGTCCCATCTGTGCCTCAAATTCAGTAAAATAAGGAGCTTGATTCATGGCCCTGCAAAATATGATATTTTTGCTCATTAAAAAAGTAATACATGAAAAAAAAGTAATACACATGTTTGGAAAATATGAAGGGGCATAGGTAGACAAAAAATAATTGATAATCAAAACAGCCAGACAGAATAATAGTTATCTTTTTGGTCATTTATATTTGAAAAATGTGCTAACTCTCTCAATAAAATTTTTAATGCAGCACCTGTTTAAATTAATAATTCAAAAGCATCAATATCTTTTGAACACATTGTTTTAATGCTTGCAGAATATTTCATTATGTACTTGTCACATAATTTATCTACAGATTTCCTCATAGATTTTTTTCATATTAATAATGCTGAAATGAGAAATATTATTCATAAATCTGTGTGCAAGATTTTTTTTTTAGGTTATAGTCTTGGATGTGTTTCTTAGTATTTGTCACTAAATTGTTTTTGATGAATTAACAAACCAAATGACAGAATATTATGATACCAATCTGAAATGCACAATTTCAAACACTAAACATTATTTTCATCTTAATGTAGCATGTAATTTGATAAATTTAAAAACTTATTATTCTGTTTTATTATTTTGATAAAACTTAGCAGGTAATAAGCTGAATAAAATTTTACATATTTTTAGCTATTTTATTACTTGTTCTTGCCTATCACCCAGTTACTTTCCAGAACCATTTATATATATGTATATATATATACATATATATAAAGATTTTATTTATTTATTTATTTGACAGAGAGATCACATGTAGGCAGAGAGGCAGGCAGAGAGAGAGGGGGAAGCAGGCTCCCTGCTGAGCAGAGAGCCCGATGTGGGGCTCAATCCCAGAACCCTGAGATCAATGACCTGAGCCAAAGGCAGAGGCTTTAACCCACTGAGCCACTCAGGCACCCCTAGAACTGTTTATATTTTTGAATATTCCTTATAATTATGCTTTATAACTAATTTATTGGAAAATTCAAATAATTTGTTACAAACTTTCTTATTTTCTTTTAATTTTTATGATATTTTTGTCATATATAGTTTAAATTTATATAGTGAAATCTATTGTGTTTGGTGCTTACATAGATTATAAATATATCTTTATAAAACTTTGTGTAAAACTTTCAAATCTTAAAGTATAAATTTCCCTATTCATCTTTTCTAAAGGACTTAGCACTTAATATACACATTTAATTCATGAGAATAGTTAACTCTTTGTGTTTTGCTAGGATTTGAATTGTTTTCTTCAAATAAACAAACCAAATGAAAACTCCCTAACAACAACAGCTAGTTGAGAGGTGTGATTATCTACTTGAAATAGATTAAAAAGAGTCATCACTACTTTGAGTAAGTGGTTATATGACTAAAATATGAAGAAGCCTGGCTTTATTAAAAACACAACAGGGGCGCCTGGGTGGCTCAGTGGGTTAAAGCCTCTGCCTTCGGCTCAGGTCTTGATCTCAGGGTCCTGGGATTGAGCCCCACATTGGGCTCTCTGCTCGGTGGGGAGCCTGCTTCCCTCTCTCTCTGCCTGCCTCTCTGCCTACTTGTGACCTCTCTCTCTCTCTCTCTCAAAAAAAAAAAAAAACCCACAAGAAAACAACCTAGACCCTCTCTTGCCACTTCTCAGTGACAGGAAGCAGAGGAAGGAGGAAAGAATCAGATCATTTTGCTATCAGCTTCCCTGGTATGGAGTGATGACTCTAATTGAATATCCCAGGAAAGTTTCATTGAAAACAAAGACTTACTTAACACAGTCCTTTACATTCGGTTTGTAATACTTATTTAAAAATAGTCCCCAAAATTGGATCACCTGGATGATGCAGTCAGTTAAGCATTTGACTCTTGGTTTGGCTCAGCTCATGATCTCAGAGTCCCAAGGTTGGGCCCCATGTCGGGCTCCCCACTGAGCATGGAGTCTGCTTGAGAGTCTCTCTCCCTTTCCCTCTGTCCCTCCTGCTCATGCTCTGTCTCTCTCTAAAATAAAGAAATTAAAAAAAATAAAAATAACAAAATAAATTCAATTTTCCCCTTATATTTTTAGGACTTGAGTAAGAATACAAAGCTACTCTTAAGCTATTTCTATATATGGAGACTTAAGCTATTTCTATATATGGAGACTCCACATATGTATAAATACCTTATAATTTAAATTAAGCCATCAAATGTTTAAATAAAATATATCCTATTTTCATACCTTGAAAATTATGTTCATGATCACATAGAAGACCAGATTCAAACTTAGAATTCGCTATTCCTCAGATATCCATGGCAGAACATGGCAGCAAAAAAAAGAGTTGGCCACTGTCTACTGGCTCCTATAGTCCATGAGCCTCAACTCTTCTTCTGCTATCTCACAGGTGCATGTGGACAATCCAGCCCCAGTACCTGCTGCTGTCTATGCCTGACCCCTTTAAAATAGGCTCCAGATAGAAATAGCAGCAGTGTGGTCTGCTTTTAGAAAGAAGGTAATTGGGAAAAGACCAGCACAGGAACCAGAAAGCAGGCTCAAGGCTTTTAAAGAAAAGTACCAGGTATCTGGGCCATACTTTAGAATAGAGAGGGCTGTGCTCTAGATGTAAGGCACCCCTTGGCCTGGTAAATCCTGACCCCATGGAAAGGGGTTTAGCCACAGAAGGTCAAGAGTGGGCCTCCTTCAAGTTCAAGATGCCTGTAAGTGCAGGTCCCTGTGCTTTGTAACGACATACCTGAGTCTAAGGATGGCACTTAGAAGAGGCAAACTAGAAAGGGAAAAAAGAGAGGCATGAGAGAAAAAAAGACTACGAAACTTCTTAGATTACTCTTCTTTTATTTGGTTGTTTTCAGTTACTGCAGTCTAAATGGCATGTCTCTTAGAACTAAATGATGGAAATATATTTTAGACCAGCATATGCATAAAGTGCTTTAGAAACATGACTGATATTACCACACAGCAGTAATATCCATCTTCAAACATTGCAGCTCTATCCCACTGGATTAAAACGGATTAGCTTCCATTTTAAATAGTGACTTACATTCATTAGGGTTCTATTATTCAAGTATTATGGTTTCATGCATAGCAATTTAAGCCACAATTTTTGGCAATACTAGAAAGGGAATATTTCAACAAGACATTATTTTGTTCATGCTGGTTTGCATATAATAAACTCTGTGTCTATACAGAAATCTTGGAAAATGACAAGTCTGTAATTTGGTAATTTGGTCTATAATACAAATTGTGAAGCAAGCACAAAAGAAGATGTATCTCCTATTTTCTTGAGTTACAAAATATTTTTATCCAATTAATGCTAATTGGGGCTGGTATTTCATCTAGTTTCTATAGGAGAGAAAAGAAAATAATGATAAAACAAATGTGGTACATCCATACAGTAGAATACTACTCAGCAATAGAAAAGAATGAATTATTGATATGAGCATAAAAACTTGGAAGGGTGTGAAAAACACTGTGCTGAGAAAAAAAAAACAAATACAAAAGAGTATACATGATATACTTCAATACATCAATACAAAATTCTAGAAAAATCAAGACTAATTTATAGTGTTGGAAAGCAGATTGGTGCTTCCTTTGGTATAAGAATTGACTTGGAAGGTCCAGGGAAATAAAATATTCTATATATTATTGGTGGTGGTTCTACAGATGAATACATTGCTGAGTCCTATTCAATAAAATACATAAAATAAGTTTATTTTAGTGATGCAAATTATGCATAAATATTTTTTAAATGTTACCATTCAGATAGAACCAGCACTTACACATAATTACAGAACAGAATCAAGACGACCCCCCACTCCCAACTTTTAAACTTACTCCATCTTGAACCCTTCAGGCATTTGGAATCTCTCATTTGTTATGATGCATACTGTGAAACCTTTTGTTACCAGAAACAGAGAATTAAGAAATCCAAACATCTTAAAACCAAACTATATTGCTGGAGTGCTGACAGTATCGACTCCATCTTTTGTCCTGGATCTTGTTCCTCTACGTGCAATGGCTTCACTCAGGGTTGCATCCCATAAGGTTAACATGTGCGCTGATCAGAATGTGGAAAGGCTTTTTGGATCTTCCCTATGGCTGTTTAGATAGCTAGTAGAGATAGCATAGTTTCTTCCCCACCCTCTTCTCTCTTGCACAAATGGCTCCACAAGGTCTGTAAGTGTTAGACCCTTTGACCTCATCACAGTGACCCACGTACATCCCCTTACTCTATAAAATCTATGGATTAAGGTCTGAACATTCCAGAGGATAGATGAGTAGTGCTTGGATCATCCATCTGCCTGGTTTTCCCTGCCAGTAAGTTACCCTGAATAAAGCTATGTAAACGATAAGGAGTGGTTTGCCTCATGTTTTGGTCTCAAAGTGCCTTTTCAGTCTGGAGGATACTTCACCATCCTCCCTCCACCTTTTAACATATATCTTTATATGTTACTATAAGGACATGTATTCTGGACACTTAGAACATACTGTATTTTTTTGAACTCGAGCGAGTAGTCCATACTTTTGAGTTCCAGTAAGCATATCTCTTTACACCCTATTTTCTAATCAAATGTGAAATGACATAGGAACTAGAAAGATGAAAAATCAAAGTTTTTTTAAATTGCTTTTAAAGCCAAACAGAAGAAAGACAATTGATCTTGGACCCCAAATTAGGCTTCTATGACTTATCATTGAGTTTGCACTTCTAAGTATACTACAAGTTAGATCAGAGTTTTAGAGAAGACAAATTTACCCACCCAGATAAAAAGAAAAATTAGTGAGTCTTACCTATCAAGTTCTAATAATAGGGACATAGAAAAGAGAAGTTAAAAGTTATAACACAGTGGAAAATGTCATATTCTAAGAAATTAGATATAACAATCTTCTCCCAAGGGACAGGCAGTCATGGATAGAACGACAAGCTAAGAGAAGTACATGAACAAACATTTCCTCACAGATCTAGGGAATATTCTACCTCTAAAAGTAAGATCACATCTCTGTCTTTGGGGATCCCCGGCACAAGTGAAGAGTTGACCTATACACATGAAGAAATACTATTTCTCTAGAGGTATCAAGAGTTCTCTGTTGAGAATAAGGCCACTCTTCTGCCAATGTAGAAGTCTTGTCAACAGAATTCAAAGATAGGTTATGATCACACCATTTTAGGCTTTTTAAAATTTATTTGAGAGAGAGAGCGAGAGCACGGGAGTCATGAGAGAGGCAGAGGGAGAAGGAGAGAGACAGAATCTCAAGCAGACTCTGTGCACAGCATGAAGCCCAGTGCCAGGCTCAGTCTCATGACCCTGAGGTCATGACCTGAGCCTAAATCAAGAGTCAGATGCTCAACCAACTGAGCCACGCAGGCGCCCCTATTTTAGGCCTTTAACAGCAGGGGTCGGAGAGTCTCAAAGTGCCCATACACTTAGAATACAACTCCCTCTGCTGAGTCTGTGCCTCTGCCAGAAGCAGTCAAGTCAGGGAGCCCCAGGCAAAGTGATCTTGCAAGTATGGCCTAAGTCTTCGGGCTGCAAGTATGTTCAGCAGTGAGTATCAGTAAGAAATAAGGAAGAGAGAGAGAGGAGAGTTCTCAGTTTCTCTCCACAGTACTGAAGACTAGAGATGACATTGCAATATTTTC
>CM052798.1:122766771-122782720 GCA_028533885.1 Nasua narica | reverse complement strand
CCTGATATTCTCATCTCCTGTTCACTTAACTATTCCTTTGGTCATCAAACATCAACCTAATACTATAGTATGTATATATGCATCCCTTTTATGATTATTTACTTTAATTATTATTTTACTTGCTACTTTAATAATATTATATGTTCTTCATTTTTTTCAAGGATTTTATTTGTCAGAGTAAAAGAGAAAGACAGAGAGCGTGCACATGCAAGAAGGGGGAGTGGCAGACAGAGGGAGAATGGCAGGCAGAGGGAGAATCAGGCTCCCTCCCCCTGAGCAAGAAGCCCTATGCAGGACTCAATACCAGGACTCTGGAATTATGACCTGAGAGGAATGCAGACACTTAACCAACTGAGCCACCTAGGCGCCCCGATGTGTTCTTCGATTTAAATCTCAGTATGTACAAAATAGAACTCGTTATACTGCTCCAAACAGACCTTGGAAATGTTGTGGTTTCATTAAAAATTTTTTGGTTTTAGTGTTAATTCTGTTTGGCTTGTTGTAATTTATGCTACGATAACCTGATACAATCTTGCAAAAATCCCCATTAAAGATCCTAAAATGTGGGATATTCAGTTCATATTTGCTAAAAAATAAATTGATGAATTGATTAAATAATATAGGTGAAAGTTAGGTACACATAAAAGCATTTTCATTTACTGGCTAGTCAATATTTTTCATACGTATGAACAAATTTAGCTTTAAAGATTATTTCCTTTGTACATTTTAACTCAGCCCTATAGGAGGAATATTTTATTTAGTTATTTTCTAACTTACAAAAGAAGTGTAATAAGGATGAGAAAGAGAAGATGTGTTAGTATCTCATGTGAATCTTTGGTCTTGTTAAACTACTCTAATATTACCAATGATGCCACAGTAAAGAGTGAAGAATGAAGAATGGAGGTAAAAATCCCAGGATCGGGTTTATTTTGACTTGCTGGAATTTTAGGATTTAATTTTAATTAAAAAGAGACATTAAGTATCACGTATTGCAACCCGTCTATTTTATAATTAGGAAAATGAAGATAGGGAAATGGCATTCTCATTTGAGGATCACATATATGTAAATATCATGTCACTGTAGAATTTGGACTACTAACAAACTGTACCCAATCTGTAAAAACATCCTTTACCATATATATTTTTTTCTCAAGAATATTTCTTGAAATTCCACCTAAGAAATTTATCTCAAGTATATGAATAAATGAGTCAGAGACATATTGTCATATTTCTTATAATTGTATATTTTTGGGGTGCCTGGCTGCTCAGTCAAGAGAATTTGAGACCTTTGACCTTGGGGTTGTACATTTGAGCCCCATGTTGGGTGTAGAGATTACTAAAAAATAAAACCTTTAAAAAATTGTATATTTTAAATTTTGGTTTCTGGTATAAATAAAAGTTTCAAATATAAACTTAATACATTGCTATTTTATAAACTAAATACTTTGAAAAAAGCAACATCTACTATGTAAGGACTGAACCAAGAAAGAGGGTACAATTTTGTCCTTAAAAAGTTAATAACAGCAGAAAATTTAGCAAAAAAGACTGAGTATAATTTTTAACATATTTTGATATTTAGATCACATGTAAAACCCACAAATTATATGTTAAACTGAACTTTTGTTGAGCAATATAACATATGGAATAACTGATCTTCTGCAAGACTTTCTCTTCAATAGCATTTATATATATATATATATACATATTCATCTTATATATGTATGCGTATATATATATATCTTGAATATATATATTCATCTTGAAAAGCCTCTTCCATCTAACAGTCCAAAACAGCATTATTTTATGGCCTTATTCTATCAAAATAGATTTATATAAACTGCAGAACAAACATCAATTCGATGATCACAGAAGTCATAAACAATATAATTTTAAAAATTCAATGGCATAAAACACAGTTTATATTTAGAAAAGTAAAGTCTTTGTTCTAATGTCCTTTGGCAAAAGAACTTCAAAGTTTTGTAGGTGTTTATAACTTCAAAATAATTCATATCACACTGGCCGGTCTCTAGTGGCTATATTAAGATTTAATCCCGTTGATAAAGACAAATAGCATCTTTCCTTGCCAGTGAAAAAATGAACTGCATTCACATCTTATATATTCATCTTTGATTCAAGGTAATGGAAAATATCTTATATCAAAATGGATATTGACCTCTTCAAGCATCTTTTGCTACCTGACAACTGGCAACAATGGTGTCACTCCACAATGCACACACACACATACACACAATTCTCATCATTGGAATATTAAAACTTATCTGGATCTACTGCTTTCTCAAAGCACTCTTAAACTGATCATTATTTTTCACTGCCAACATTTATTCTTATTTACATATTTTGATCCTGAGTAAATTATCTCTTTGTTAAGTTTATGTGAATTTTTGTTCCTACAGTCCATATTAAATATCTCCTTTGATGAACTTAAGGCAATAGGACAGGGACTGATAGAAACAATGCAAATATCAGAGAGTGTAAGCAATTTTTCTAGTTTTCAATAACAAAGGCTAACCTACTTGTGATCTGAGAAAATATAGCTATTAGATATGTATAGGTCAACTTATTTAATCATCCAGAAGTTACTAAAATGGAGTTATTACTATGCGAAATAAAATATATCTCCTGTTTTAAAAATATTTCAGCTGACTATAAACAAAGATATATACTATTTAATCCAATGTGGTAAATGTTCCAAGACACTTTTAGAAAGTAGAGTATATGGATATGTGCATATAAGGGAGTATATGGATATATAAAATAATCAACCTACATTTTAATGAAGGGGTCCAGTTTAAAATCAATACTTACATGCCAATAATATTGTCAAAAACAACATTAAAAATCTCTTGAACCATTCACAAAATACTTTATATACATTGTTTTGTGTAAACTCTGATGCATGTGAAAATATATGGAATACAGAAGAAACAGGAAGTTTGTCTTGTAGCAGATCTGAATGTTTGATCCATTCTCACTTGATGCCAATGATGAACAGATAAATAAGAAGGTAAATAAAAAGATGGGTCAAAATTCTAATTCCTTGCTGGCCTTTGGTGTTTACAGCATTCAGTTTTAATGTTAAGCCTTACTAAATTTAACATAAGAAAATTATTTTGTTTTTATAAGGACTATCCAAGTTAGATGAGACTGGCTTTCAAGTAGGTTCAAAAGTCTTGAAGAAATTTAAATGTGCATGTATGTTTATCAATCTCTCTCTCTTACATAGGCTAGGGTCAAGTGGGAAATATTCCCAGTCAATATGTGAACTGAGTTTAAGGGATGAGTAGGATTTAGCCAAGCAGAGAAATGAGGAGAAGCACTCAGTAGGCAGAACATGCAAAGGCACCCAGGCATGAGGAAATACAGCATTGCCAAGGCACAACAAATTGTTCAGTGTGCCTGGGGCACAGGTGTGAGGGGAAACTGCCAAATGATGAAACTGGAAAACTAATCATAAGGCAGATTATAAAGGGTCTTGTTTGCCAAGCTAAGTGGTTTGGATTTGGTCCTGAAGGTAAAGGGAGTCATTCATCAAACAGAACTCAACTCCGCATGTGAAATTAAAAATGGGAAAAATGGAAAGTGGCTAGTACACTTCATCTTCTTCATGTAATAATCAGTTTTCAGAAGGTAAGGCATAATGTGTAAAATTGTTGAATCACTGTGCTGCACACCTGAAATTAATATAATGTTCTGTGTCAACTATACTCAAAAATAAATAAATAAATAAATAAATAAAGTAGTATTAGTAACACTAAACATGACTTGTCTTCTTTTCCTTCATAGTAGAGAGGCTTCAAAGCAATGATACAGTCAAGAGTGAAATTCTATCTGATAATTCACAATCACAGTGGCATATTAGACCTTAAGTATACAATAGTCCTATGGTGGGAGGGTGGGGGAGCATCCAAATAAGAATCTTCAATTATAAGCAAATAAAATATTTGAAATATTTGAAATAATTCATACTTTCTAAAGCTTTTCAGTTTTGATACAATGTACCTGAATAGCTCTAGAGCTTCAAAAATGGCCAAAGTTGAAGTATAAGTCCTTTAAAATTAAATTGTTGATTAATACCTAGTATGGGTGAAATCTAGTGCATCACCATACATTAGTTCAATTTTGGCTGACATGATAAATGTAAATAAAGATTTACATCTAAGATGGGCAGAAAACTTTTGAACCCAGGCTGTGCCATTTCTAACAATATGACCTTGTTAATATCAATCTTTACTAACATTAATTTCTTGATATGAGAAAGGGACCCATACCCTCCTTTTAACATTCTTGAGAAGATTAAGTGAAATACACAATGGTCCCTGGTCAAATAACAAAACTACTATAAATTAGTACTTCATTAAATGTGTCTTGAATGATATGCACTATTTGTGACTTCTGACTTCGTATGAATGGAGATCACTATAGTCACATGGGGTCAAGAGAAAGCTTTGCTGAAGAGATAGAAATCACACATACATACAAAAAATGCCACGGTGATTTTTTAGAATATATAATTATATTTTAAAAGATTTAATTAATTTATTTGATAGAGAGAGAGAGAGAGTACAAGCAGGGGAGCTGCAAGGAGAGGGAGGGAGACGGAGAAACAGGCTCCTGAGGAGCAGAGAGCCACATGTGGGGCTAGATCCCAGGACCCCAGAGGCATGACTAAAGCCATAGGCAGAAGCTTAACTGACTGAGCCACCCAGTTGCCTCGCTTCAGTGATTTTTTTTTTTAAATTTGTGTCACATTGTTAAGGTTATACTATTACACAGAGAAAATCAATTAGGAAGTTGCTAAAAAGTGAACTAAATTTTTAAAAGTCTGAAGAACTACTAAAAAAGAGAGGTGGACTCCACATTGTCATTGTTATTCTTATACAAGTTACTGTTGTCGCTGCAAAATAGAACTGGATAGATTTGATCTTGCCATGAGTAACTACCTTCCCAAAGCAAATTGTTCACCCATGTGTGGTGAATTACAATGCCCCAAGGTACAACTTAGTAAATTGCTTCTTTTTTAGGCACTGACCGGAACCCCTGAAGAAAAATAAAATCATTGTGTGCTAGTGAACTCTGTGTTCCCAGACAAATTGTTTCCTATAGGCTTAATGTAACAAAACAAACTTGTATGTCTATGGTATATTACCTTTTTTTTCTTATAAAATGACCCAGAGGTTTATATTTGCTTAAGGTCGTGCATATCTTCAATCTGATTAAAAGAGTTAGAAATGGGAAAGAACATTATTCTTTTACCACTTGGGTGTGAATTCAGTCATAAAGAAAGAAATTGACTGCATCAGAGAACCAGCATTAACAGTAGGTAATTTTACATCAAGCCTAGAGTATACTGCTCTTAGAAACATTGTATGAATTAATTGAAATACTTTGAGATATTCTTTTTTTTGAGATATTCTTAAAAATTTACTTTATGTATTAACATTTATTCTCTTTTCTACATATTTTTTGAGAGGATACTAACAGAAATGCACAAAAACCTGTGTGTTTTGCAAGGTTACAGGATTGATACTTTTACCTATGAAAATAAGGAAACCTTTAGAGGCTGGTGATTTCGGTAAATGCACAATTTAAGATAAACTGGAGAATTAATTTTGCAATCACATTTTAATGATCAACAATTTTATATGCAAAGTAACATAACTGAGTATTGGAAATGTGATAATCGGACTTCTGAAACAACACGATCTAAAACAAAATTTAACTTATGCATAAACTTCATTTATTATGATTTATGTCATCTATAAAATATTACTACTTTATCTCCACATTGATAGGAAATTCCTAATATAGTTGACGAAGTTTTGCTAAAGCTCAGACAATAGCACTTTATTCCTATTCTTCTTTTTTTTAAAATATTTTATTTATTTATTTGTCAGAGAGAGAGAGAGAGAGAGCACACAAGCAGTCAAGAGTGGCAGGCAGAGGCAGAAGCAGACTCTCCGCTGAGCAAGGAGCCCAATGTGGGACTCAGTCCCAGGACCCTTGGATCATGACCCGAGCCTAATGCAGATACTTAACCAACGGAGACAACCAGGTGTCCCAAATTATTCCTATTCTTACTGTCAACATAACCTTAGGATATTTTATCTACAGCCTTCTGGGATCTATCCAGACTATTTCTTCCAAAGTGCGTCCATTATGCACTGAGAGAACACACAAGCACCTTTTTCTCTTCATCATCTGTAAAAGTCTTTAACTACATTTTAGTTATAGACTCTTCTTAAATTTTAAGTTTCTACTTTAATTCCAGCATAGTTAACATACAGTGTTATTTAGTCTCTGGTGTGCAATATAGTGGTTCGACACTTCCACACATCACTCAGTGCTCAAGATAAGTGTGTTCTTCACATATTTCACATATTCCCCTCACTCCTCACCCCTCTGGTAACCATATGTTTGCTCTCCATAGTTAAGAGTCTGTTTTTTGGTTTGTCTTTTTTTTTGCTTGTTTTCTTCCCTTTGTTCATTTGCTTTGTTTCTTAGATTCCACATGAGTGTAATCATATGGTATTTGACTTTCTCTAAGAAAGTCAAATTTCACTTAGCATAATACTATTTCACTTAGCATAATACTATACTCTCTAGCTCCATCCATTTGGTTGCAAATGGAAAGATTTCCTTCTTTTTATGGTTGATTAATAGTCTATTGTGTACATTTTGTGCGTCTTCTTTATTCATTCATCTATTGATAGATTTTTGGTCTGCTTCCATAATTTGGGTATTGTAAATAATGCTGCAATAAACATATATAACCTTTTGAATTAGTGTTTTTGTATTCTTTGGGTAAATACCCACTAGTGCAATTAATGGATTACTAGGGTAGTTCTATCTTTAAATTTTCGAGGAACCTCCATACTGTTTTCCACAGTGGCTGCAACACTTTACATTACCAACAGTGAACAAGGGTTCCTTTTTCTCCACATCCTCGCCAACTCGTTTTTTCTTGTGTTTCTGATTTTAGCTATTCTGACAGGTGTGATATATCATTGTAGTTTTGATTTGCATTTCCCTTCTGATGAGTGATGTTGAGTATTTCTCCTATGTCTGTTGGCCATTTTGACAGACCCTTCATGTCAAGAATTAGCAGAATTCAATTCCTATACCTATTTGTGTTTGAATTTTCTTACTCCTTAATATTTCCTTCCATGTCAAATCAATCATAATTTTCTAACTATCTTGATATGAGTGAGAAAAAAAATAATTGAGAGGATGTAGGTTCTTGAAGTTTTAGTGCTAAGGAACTCAGAAATCCTGGATTTTAGTTCTTATCTGAGAAAATAATTTTCCTCAACTGTAATGTGATGATTTCTTCCTTCCTTCTTTCCTTCCTTCCTTCCTCTCTTTCTTCCTTCTTTCCTTCCTCCCTTCAAGTCAGTCATTCATTCCTATAACTATTCTTTATTTTGAACCCACTATGTACAAAAACTGGGTTAACCTTTGGAGGACCTAACAGGAAGCAAGTCATGATAATTGTCCTGAAAATGTTTATAATCCATTAAAGCAGTGGATCTTAAACATTTTTATTGCTAATTCCCTATCTTATTTTATTTACAATTCATCCTCTTATAGGTCTGTAATCATTTTAATAGTAATATTATATTAATATCACATAATTTTAAAAGTTATACATTAAACAGTTAATTATTAAAGGAGTGATATTTTATTTTTTAAAAGACTTATTTATTTATTTTACAAAGAGAGAGCATGCATGAGCCAAGGTGAGTGGAGGGGCAGAAGGAGAGGGAGAGAATCTTGAGCAGACTCCCCACTGAGTGGGGAGCCCAATGCGGGGTTTGATCCCAGGACCTTGAGATCATGACTTGAGTGGAAATAAAGGGCTGGATGCTTAACAGACTAAGCTACTTGGGCACCCCATGAATGATATTTTAAAGATAACTTATTTATCCACATTATAAAACAATTTTATTCTTTATAAATATTATTGATAACATTTTAAAATAGAAAATTTTGAATATTTTATGATCTTATAAAATACAGAATTAAATCTTGTGATATGCTGATACTAAAGTTTTAATCTATTTATTTTAAATTTTAATTTCTATTGGGTTTCAAAAGTGAATATTTTACTTAAAAATTATAAAGATCCTCAGGTAAAGAGTACACTGTTGATATCAATTCTTAAATATGAATACTGTCTTTTGATTCCTTGGATCATCCACATAAGAGTTTAAAATGTTAGCTAAAACATTTGTACTTTCAATAATAACAATTAGTTTCCTGTCAAAATATCTGAAGGATACTACCTACACAATTGTTCAAAAAGTGAGCCAAAATCCAATACAGTTTTTCTTTCAATGAACTTTTTTGCAAAGGTTAATGAATTATATTTTCCAGTTTATTTTTAAAATAAATACACCAATGTAGATGTTTGGCACAGATGATACCCTTTTATAATTTTTGACAACCAAATCACCTAATACTGGAGACATCTATAAACATCATATATATATATATATATATATATATATATATATATATGCGCAAATATTTAACAATATATATGTGAATTCTCTTATTCAATTTTTTTCCCTAAAAGGCAATTACTTTCTCATTCATTTGCAAAACTACACTTAGAGTAAAAGGATAAAATGTGGGTTTTATATAACATACTATTAAAAGCTATTTGTCATCACAAATAAGATACACAATTTGTAATACTTTCAGTACAGAAAAAACAAGAATGATTTTCAGAGTTTAATAACAAATTTAAATTATAATTCATTATTATTATTTGTTATTTTGACACAATTTTAGACTTATAGCTACTAAAATTGCAGAGTTCCCTAATCCACTATGTTTTTTTGTTTTTGCTTTTTTCCACTCCAGGATCTAGTCTAGGATCCCATATCCCATTTAGTTACCTACCCCCTTCACATGCTTTCTGTGACAAGTTTCAGCCTTTCTTTGTTTTTCAAAAATATGGAAGTTTTAAGGAGTATTAGCCATTATTTTCCAGAATGTCCCTCCATTGGGACTGTCTAATGTTAACCCATGATTTGATTGAGGTTCTCTATGTTGAGCTATAGAGTACCACAAAAGTGATGTGATATCAGGGAGTAATCTAAATAAGTCTTCTGATAGTCGATGTTAGCTTGATCATTTTATTAAGGTGGTGTCTGCTGGTTTCTAAACTATGAAGTTAGTATTTTAATATTTGCCATTAACAAACACCATAGGGTACATTCTTTGATACTATGCAAATATTGTTTCCCATCAAATATTTGCATAATAATTTTAGCTTCCATTGATGTATCCTGCCTGCAACAATTATTGCTGTGGTATCCTAATGGTGATTTTCTTTCTCTAATTCCATACTTCTACTAATTGGAATTTCCTGTGAGGATCAGCTGTCCCTTCTTCCCAATTTATGCATTTACTGAATTAGTTATATCAATATGGACACATGCATACTGATTTTATACTATGGGTTGTACTACAGTATAATCATAATTTATTTTGTTGCTTAAATTGTTCCATCGTTGGGTATTAGAAGCTCGTTCTTGCTACTCCTGCATCCTTTCAACATGTCCCAAAACTTTTTGAATCCTTCCTACTACAAAATGATCCAGACTCATTTTTCTATTTTCCCATCCACAGCACCAGTATCTAACAATTTTCCAGGAATCCCGGGTTTCTTTTATTGAAGAATAACATTTAGGTATTGAGATCTGGGCACGAGATGTGCTCAGTGCTATTAGGGTGTCATTGTTCAAAGACCCTAAGAGATACAGGTATGTATGTATACTAGCCAACACATTATCTATCTATCTATCTATCTATCTATCTATCTATCATCATCATTAATCACATCTATATTTGAAATGAGTTCATATTGATACCTATGATTCCAATTAGATACTAAAGTTTTCATGCTGTTCTTCTCCCATTTCTTATTTATAACATCTTTCTCCATGAGTGAGAAATCTGGCTTTCATTATATACAATATATTATTTATTCAATCTAAGCATAAACATAAAAGAAGTTACAGAATTTCTTACAAATTTTCTAACCACTGTAGTATTTCTAGATAGTTTTTAAATCTTTTATTAGCTCTCAGTATCATTTCTAAATATAACTTTTAAAGTTACTTAGGTTAGTCATTTTCTTCCTCGTGCTTTGTTGTGTAAATTATTTTACTTTCCTCCCAAATTATAAATATATATTAAGTGGTTTTGATAATTTATTTGATTATTCTTTGAATTTCACTAAGAATATTTTGATAGCACTACTAGATCTTGATTATGTAACTCTATCTTGAGAAAAAATTAAAAATTAATATTTTTATTATCCTACCATTTGATATTCTCTTCACTCAGTTTTATTCATTGTTTTCTATTTGATGTCTGCCCTTTCTATTTGATGTCTGTACAGTTTATTTTGCTTAATTTTAACTGGTTCAATTATTAATTCAAATAATCATCCTCTCTTCTGTGAGTCCGCCACATAGAACACAATTTTTTGTGTAACAGTTTAATAGATCAATTTCAGGAAATTGTTCAGACAAAAAAGATCAACATATTCCATACTTAATCTCTCTTCTTGTATTATTTCACTGGTACTGGTATTACTGTTCATTCTGAATTTACAAAGTACTTGGTTTGCCTTTTCACCTTTATCTCATAATTTTAAAACTCTAGCCCTTAGAACCAAGTAGATAAATAAATAAAAATGTCATTCCTTTGACATTTTTTATTGGAAATCAAAAGAAGAACACATACTGTTTTGTTTTTCATATTTGCTGTGTAGAAACCCAGCCAACACTAAGCTTTTTATATACAGAGGAGAAATTGAATGTTCTAACGACATTCTACTTCTCTTTATGCTAGTCACTTGTTTACCAGAAGAAATATGTTGTCATATAAATCTCTTAATACAAGAGGATATCAAGTGGCTAAGTGACACTCTCAGAAGAAAACTAATCCATTTCAGTGACAGCATTAAAATTTTGTCAATCAATTCAAAACGTAGTATTGAAAATAAACAGAAAAAATGACTTAATTATACTGAACAACAACAAAAATTAAAACTCAGCTCCTTGAATGGAAATAAAATGTAATTAATATTTTTCTTTTTATCATTTCTAAATACGGCATTATTTTCACTTACTCAAATCTTTATTTGGTTTATTGCTCTTCTCCTATTTAAATAAGTTGCTATTTTGAGGAGAAGCAGTTTATTTACAATAGTGCCAATAAGATGAATTGGTTCAGAGGTATAATAAGTATTGTTTTTTGTGTTTTGTGTTTTTTTTAAAGATTTTATATATTTATTTGACAGAGAGAGAGAGATCACAAGTAGGCAGAGAGGCAGGCAGAGAGAGAGGGGGAAGCAGGCTCCCTGCTGAGCAGAGTCCAATGCGGGGTTCGATCCCAGGACCCTGAGATCATGACCCGAGCCTAAGGCAGAGGCTTAACCCACTGAGGCACCCAGGCGCCCCATAAGTATTGCTTATAATGAGTCTTCCTTCCTCAAAATTGTCTGGGGCGCTAAATTTTGAAAATAAGGGGGGAAAGGAAAACGTAAAGTTGGCAAATACAGGTGAAATTTGTATCCCAAGTATATCCTTCTTTATCTTGTGTCACGTATTTCTCATGTGAGGTCTTCTCTCTCACTTCTGGACTTCAGTAAAATAAAGACCATGCCGATTTTGGAATCTAACTTCATGGGCAGTGAACAAAAAAGAGTAGAGAAGATAGCTCCCACTTCAGATGTACCATGCGCCACTGGAATAGGAGATGAGAAAGAGCCAGGAAATAAGTGCTTTGTCCTTTCTCTAACCTGGGACCATCAGTGGTATCATCTTTCAGTCTTTCCACAGCAAATTTGTCTGCAACTAGCTATCTCTTCAGCATGACAATACAATCACAGTGCTTCAGATCTTTCTTTGCTTGATTTTTTTTCCCATCAGCCTCATTATTTTGGGCTTGTACATCACAAATGAAGTGTTATTAGCAGTTTATTTTTTAAAAATTTTTATTTATTTATACGAAGAGAGAGAGCGCGCGCACAAGCGGGGGGGTTGGGGGGGGAGGAAAAGCAACAGAGGAGAGGGAAAAGCAGGTTTCCCGCTGAGCAGGGAGCCTGATGTGGGGCTTGATTCCAGGACCCCTGAGATCATGATCTGAATCAAAGGAAGGCACTCAATTCACTGAGGGACCCAGATGCCCCTAGCACTTTAATTATTGTACTCTGCTGAAAGGGAAGTAAGGTTAAGGAAGAAAATAACTACTTCGCACAGATGAAATTCTATTTGTAGGTATACCCGTTTTCTTTATAACCTATTTGTTTTCTCTTGAAAACAAAAAATCAGTGAGAAGAAAATATAACTATGAAGAGCTACAAATGGGTAAGCAAGTTCTCTTCTTTGGTCAGACTGTTTCTTACGACACACCGTCAATCCAGTTATGTTTTGATTTAGTGTTAGCTGCATATCTTTTCCCATCCTTTTACTTTTCATTTATTTGTGGGTTTTTTTTTTTTTTTGTATTTAAAGTGGGTTTCCTGTAGGTCACATATAGTAAGAAGTTTCATTTTCATTCAATCCAACAATCTTTTAATTGCCGTTTTCAGACTATTTGTATTTAATGTGAATACCGATATAGTTTGCTTCAAATTTATCATTTGCTATTTCCTTTCTATTTGTCTCATCCCTTCTTTCCCCCCAACCATTCCTCTATTTCTTCCTTCTGTTTAATTGAATGTATTTTCATGGTTGATTTTCATGAGTTTTATTTGCTTTTTACCTGTTTCTCATTGTTTCAGTTTTACAGAATTTCCAGTCATTGCTGTGGGATTTACAGAATAAAACTTTAATATATCACAGTTTGCCTTCTAACAAAAAAATAATACTTCATACTTCATGAAGTATGAAGGCATCATACTTTAATAGGCATCATACTATAATACTTAATACTTCATATACAGTATAAGAACCTTAACATGTATAATTCCAATTTCTTCTACAGCTTTGTGCTTCTATCCACGCTATTTTATTTATTGTATAAACTCCACATCCCATTGCCATAATTTTTCTTTTAAATACTTTTCTTTTACAGATACATAAAAAATAAGAAAAAAGGCTTAAAAAATTTACCCAAATATTTAATTTTCCATTGTTTTTTCTTTAAGTTGATCATAATTTGACTCACATTATATTTTCATCTGCCTAAAGAGCTTTCTTTATTGTTGCCTGCACTTCTGTTCAGCTGGTAATGCATTATTTCAACTTTTATATGTCTTAAAATGTTTTTATTTCATTTTTTAAAAGTTAATTTTAGTGGGTATGTAATCTAATTTATTCTTCATTTTCTATTAGAATATTGGGGATATTTTTCCATTATGTTCTGCCACTATGACTCTAACTTTTTCCTCTGTACATATGTCCTTTTCCCCTGCATACTTCCAGTATATTCTCTTCCGAATTGGTTGTCAGCAAAGTAATATGATGTACATTTATGTGGCCTTCCTTAAGTATCTTCTGCTCAGAGTCCACTGAAATCCTTAGATCTGTGGGTTTGTAGTTTTCATCAAATTTTTAAAATGTTCTCAGCCGTTATTTCTTCCCCTCTTTTTTTAAAAAAATATTTTTATTTATTAATTTGAGAGAGAGAGAGTGAAAGAGAGCATGAGAGGTCAGAGGGAGAAGCAAACTCCCCATGGAGCCAGGAGCCCGATGCGGGACTCAATCCCGGGACTCCAGGATCATGACCTGAGGCAAAGGCAGTCGATTAACCAACTGAGACATATAGGCGCCCCTCTTCCCTTTTTTGGGACCTAAATTACACTTATTTTAGACCATTTACTATTATTCAAAAACTGATGTTGTTTTATTTTGATGAGTAGTTTTTTCTCTATGTTTCATTTTAAATAGTTTCTATTGCTCGGGTTTGTGTAATTTTTGATTCCACAGAGTCTAATATGCTGGATATATTCCATCTCAGACAACGTTTTTCATCACTAAATTCAATATGAATCTATTCATTTTTTTATCATACTCATGTTTTTATCTATATTTCTGAACAAATGAAACTTATTTACAATGTATTTGCTTGCCTACTATTCCTAACATTTATCTCATTTCTGGAATCGTGTCTATTAACCGACTTTTTTTTGGCCATATTGTTGGTTGCATTTTCCTGCTACTCCACGTGCCTGATTTTGTTTTTAATCAATGAGAGGTACAGTGAATTTTTTCATTATTTTTAAAATTATCATTATTTTCAGTGACTATGACAAGGTGAATAAGAGATGGAAAAGGAGCAGCCAGTGAATGAGATGAAGGCCAGGTGAGTAGAGAATTCCAGAGGCCAAAAGGGTTATTCAAGTAATAATTATAGTCTGTAACTAAATGTTCACAGTCATCCATTTTTATCCACTGCTCTGCATGACCAAATATTAGTCAGGCATCTCTCCTCCCCACAAAAGCCTGAACTTTAGCTTGTGTCCAAGACTGAACACACACACAGTAAAAAGGAGAACATGCCCCTTGTCAGCTTTTCCTGAGTATCTTCTAACAACAGGAGCCAGATTTCCTGTCAAACTATAATCGTGTTCCCTTTTGATTACCCAAGGTCCCCTTGAAGTGTCTGCAAAGTGTTACTTATCCCTTCCTATAAAATAAAAACATTTTTTCTGTTTTATTTGGAAGTGCTTACAGATTTCTGAGATTAGAACATTCTCTCTATTGCAGTATTCTTTTGGGATAAAATCTCCATTTGTTTAAACTCTGGATTTGTCTTTATTTGACAACTGTCTTTATATATAATTCAATGTTACAAACAAATGTACTTATGTAAGACAGTAAAAAGTAGTACCATGACGGTATGCTGAATCAATGTATGTGGCAGTCCCATGAATCTATTCAGCACCTAAAATGAGGAGGCATTTTTCTAGACCAGAGGTCAACAAATTACAGGCCATAACAAAGTGTGTCAATTGGTTTTTATCTATGGATGCTTTCACAATGACCACAGAGAATGTGAAGGCTAAAATATTTCCTTCTTGATTCTTTAAGGAAAAGTTTGCAACCCTTTCTCTAGACACTAAAATATACCTTGAAACAAGGCAAAGTTTCCAATCACATAGATATTTTGGTCCTCTTTTTGTAGTATCTATACACTTTTTATAAAATAAATCCAATTATTTTCTTGAATGATTACTTAAATATTAATTAAACAATGGGAAACATGATCATTCATTTGTATCTTCTTATTCATCTAGCTTAATGTTTGCTAAGTACTTGTCTTTCTGTTTTTCAAAAGGTAGGAAGGAAGGATGAACAGAAAGAAGAGAGGAAGAAAGAGAGAGAGAAAAGGAATAGGAGGATAGGAAGGTAGATTTGATACTATAAAAAAGCAATTATTTCAAATATATTCTTCAATTTGACATCCATCATGTAATTTCCCTGGTAGCATATTTACTCGTTGACCAAAATAGGATTTCTAAGGGTTGTGAGTGCTTTTGATACACTCCTGACCAATGGAGCATTACTGTAATAATTACTGTGTTCTGTGAATTTGAAATTTATTCATATTTATCAGTTATTTCATGCCTTTTTGAAAAACATTTTGACACTGTATATAGTTTTTCTATAGATGTATTTGAAAGTAAATAATTCATTATTTTTAAACTATATTTTATAACTTGTATTTATTATCTGTGTTAATTTTTTTCTGCTGTAATACTCTTAAGCATTTTAATACAAATTCGTTGAGGCCTTGCCAGAGATGAGTATCAAGTAATATTAATTATATCATTTTTTTCTCCCCAAATATGTTTATTTTAATTTTTCAGTGTTACAAGATTGATTGTTCATGCACCACACCCAGTGCTCCATGCAATACGTGCCCTTCTCAATACCCACCAGCAGGCTCGCCCACCCCCCCCAAC